>CM060830.1:72357500-72957500 GCA_030762175.1 Metallyticus violacea
AAAAAGCATATTATGCGCAAAGAACCTCGAAAAGAAAAAAATTTTTTTTCGAAGTTTGGAAACTTCGTTTGAATCACTTTTTTTCCGTTCTTATTTGAGATAACTGGTTCTCTTTCATTATACTAGTTTGATAGCCTCAATAAAGCATATTATGCCCAAAGAATCTCGAAAAGAAAAAAAAATTTTTTCGAAGTTTAGAAACTTCCTTAGAATCACTTTTTTTCCGTTCTTATTTGAGATAACTGGTTCTCTTTCATTATACTAGTTTGATATCCACAGTAAAGCATATTATGCGCAAAGAATCTCGAAAAGAAAAAAAATTTTTTTCGAAGTTTGGAAACTTCGTTTGAATCACTTTTTTTCCGTTCTTATTTCAGATAACTGGTTCTCTTTCATTATACTAGTTTGATAGCCTCAGTAAAGCATATTATGCCCAAAGAATCTCGAAGAGAAAAAAAATTTTTTTCGAAGTTTAGAAACGTCGTTTGATCACTTTTTTCCGTTCTTATTTGAGATTACAGGTTCTCTTTCATTATAGTATTTTGATAGCCTCAGAAAAGCATATTATGCACAAAGAATCTCGAAAAGAAAAAATTTTTTTTCGAAGTTTGGAAACGTCGTTTGAATCACTTTTTTCCGTTCTTATTTGAGATTACTGGTTCTCTTTCATTATACTAGTTTGATAGCCTCAGAAAAGCATATTATGCACCAAGAATCTCGAAAAGAAAAAAATTTTTTTCGAAGTTTGGAAACTTCGTTTGAATCACTTTTTTTCCGTTCTTATTTGAGATAACTGGTTCTCTTTCATTATACTAGTTTGATAGCCTCAGTAAAGCATATTATGCACAAAGAATCGCGAAAAGAAAAAAAATTTTTTTCGAAGTTTGGAAACTTCATTAGAATCACTTTTTTTCCGTTCTTATTTGAGATAACTGGTTTGTCTTTCATTGTACTAATTTGATAGCCTCAGTAAAGCATATTATGCGCAAAGAATCTGGAAAAGAAAAAAAATTTTTTTCGAAGTTTCGAAACTTCGTTAGAATCACTTTTTTTCCGTTCTTATTTGAGATAACTGGTTCTCTTTCATTATACTAGTTTGATAGCCTAAGAAAAGCATATTATGCGCAAAGAATCTCGAAAAGAAATAAAATTTTTTTCCATCTTTGGAAACTTCGTTAGAATCACTTTTTTTCCGTTCTTATTTGAGATAACTGGTTCTCTTTCATTACACTAGTTTGATAGCCTCAGTAAAGCATATTATGCACAAAGAATCGCGAAAAGAAAAAAAATTTTTTTCGAAGTTTGGAAAATTCATTAGAATCACTTTTTTTCCGTTCTTATTTGAGATAACTGGTTCTCTTTCATTATACTAGTTTGGTAGCCTCAGTAAAGCATGCGCAAAGAATCTGGAAAAGAAAAAAAATTTTTTTCGAAGTTTGGAAACTTCGTTTGATTCACTTTTCCGTTCTTATTTGAGATAACTGGTTCTCTTTCATTATACTAGTTTGATAGCCTCAAAAAAGCATATTATGCGCAAAGAACCTCGAAAAGAAAAAAATTTTTTTTCGAAGTTTGGAAACGTCGTTTGAATCACTTTTTTCCGTTCTTATTTGAGATTACTGGTTCTCTTTCATTATAGTAGTTTGATAGCCTCAGAAAAGCATATTATGCACAAAGAATCTCGAAAAGAAAAAAATTTTTTTTCGAAGTTTGGAAACGTCGTTTGAATCACTTTTTTCCGTTCTTATTTGAGATAACTGGTTCTCTTTCATTATACTAGTTTGATAGTCTCAGCAAAGCATATTATGCCCAAAGAATCTCGAAGAGAAAAAAAATTTTTTTCGAAGTTTAGAATCTTCATTAGAATCACTTTTTTTCCGTTCTTATTTGAGATAACTGGTTCTCTTTCATTATACTAGTTTGATAGCCTCAGTAAAGCATATTATGCGCAAAGAATCTGGAAAAGAAAAAAAATTTTTTTCGTAGTTTGGAAAGTTCGTTAGAATCAGTTTTTTTCCGTTCTTATTTGAGATAACTGGTTCTCTTTCATTATACTAGTTTGATACCCTCAGGAAAGCATATTATGCGCAAAGAATCTCGAAAAGAAAAAAAAATTTTTTCGAAGTTTCGAAACGTCGTTTGAATCACTTTTTTCCGTTCTTATTTGAGATTACTGGTTCTCTTTCATTATAGTAGTTTGATAGCCTCAGAAAAGCATATTATGCACAAAGAATCTCGAAAAGAAAAAAATTTTTTTCGAAGTTTGGAAACGTCGTTTGAATCACTTTTTTCCGTTCTGATTTGAGATTACTGGTTCTCTTTCGTTATACTAGTTTGATAGCCTCAGAAAAGCATATTATGCACCAAGAATCTCGAAAAGAAAAAAATTTTTTTTCGAAGTTTGGATACTTCGTTTGAATCACTTTTTTTCCGTTCTTATTTGAGATAACTGGTTCTCTTTCATTATACTAGTTTGATAGCCTCAGTAAAGCATATTATGCACAAAGAATCGCGAAAAGAAAAAAAATTTTTTTCGAAGTTTGGAAACTTCATTAGAATCACTTTTTTTCCGTTCTTATTTGAGATAACTGGTTCTCTTTCATTATACTAGTTTGATAGCCTCAGTAAAGCATATTATGCGCAAAGAATCTGGAAAAGAAAAAACATTTTTTCGAAGTTTGGAAACTTCGTTAGAATCACTTTTTTTCCGTTCTTATTTGAGATAACTGGTTCTCTTTCATTATACTAGTTTGATGGCCTCAGAAAAGCATATTATGCGCAAAGAATCTCGAAAAGAAAAAAAATTTTTTTCGAAGTTTGGAAACTTCGTTAGAATCACTTTTTTTCCGTTCTTATTTGAGATAACTGGTTCTCTTTCATTATACTAGTTTGATAGCCTCAGAAAAGCATATTATGCACAAAGAATCTCGAAAAGAAAAAAAATTTTTTTCGAAGTTTGGAAACTTCGTTTGAATCACTTTTCTTCCGTTCTTATTTGAGATAACTGGTTCTCTTTCATTATACTAGTTTGATAGCCTCAGAAAAGCATATTATGCGCAAAGAATCTCGAAAAGAAAAAAATTTTTTTTCGAAGTTTGGAAACTTCGTTTGAATCACTTTTTTTCCATTCTTATTTGAGATAACTGGTTCTCTTTCATTATACTAGTTTGATAGCCTCAGTAAAGCATATTATGCCCAAAGAATCTCGAAGAGAAAAAAAATTTTTTTCGATGTTTAGAAACTTCTTTAGAATCACTTTTTTTCCGTTCTTATTTGAGATAACCTGTTCTCTTTCATTATACTAGTTTGATAGCCTCAGTAAAGCATATTATGCGCAAAGAATCTCGAAAAGAAAAAAATTTTTTTTCGAAGTTTGGAAACTTCGTTTGAATCACTTTTTTTCCGTTCTTATTTG
Source organism: Metallyticus violacea (assembly GCA_030762175.1). Lineage (NCBI taxonomy): Eukaryota > Metazoa > Arthropoda > Insecta > Mantodea > Metallyticidae > Metallyticus > Metallyticus violacea. Next base: position 72,360,916 of record CM060830.1, read on the forward strand.
AGATAACTGGTTCTCTTTCATTATACTAGTTTGATAGCCCCATTAAAGCATATTATGCCCAAAGAATCTCGAAAAAAAAAAAAATTTTTTTGAAGTTTAGAAACTTCATTAGAATCACTTTTTTTCCGTTCTTATTTGAGATAACTGGTTCTCTTTCATTATACTAGTTTGTTAGCCTCAGTAAAGCATATTATGCCCAAAGAATCTCGAAGAGAAAAAAAATTTTTTTCGAAGTTTAGAAACTTCATTAGAATCACTTTTTTTCCGTTCTTATTTGAGATAACTGCTTCTCTTTCATTATACTAGTTTGATAGCCTCAGTAAAGCATATTATGCGCAAAGAATCTGGAAAAGAAAAAATATTTTTTTCGTAGTTTGGAAAGTTCGTTAGAATCACTTTTTTTCCGTTCTTATTTGAGATAACTGGTTCTCTTTCATTATACTAGTTTGATACCGTCAGGAAAGCATATTATGCGCAAAGAATCTCGAAAATAAAAAAAAATTTTTTCGAAGTTTGGAAACGTCGTTTGAATCACTTTTTTCCGTTCTTATTTGAGATTACTGGTTCTCTTTCATTATAGTAGTTTGATAGCCTCAGAAAAGCATATTATGCACAAAGAATCTCGAAAAGAATTAAATTTTTTTTCGAATTTGGAAACTTCGTTTGAATCACTTTTTTTCCGTTCTTATTTGAGATAACTGGTTCTCTTTCATTATACTAGTTTGATAGCCTCAGTAAAGCATATTATGCACAAAGAATCGCGAAAAGAAAAAAAATTTTTTTCGAAGTTTGGAAACTTCATTAGAATCACTTTTTTTCCGTTCTTATTTGAGATAACTGGTTCTCTTTCATTATACTAGTTTGATAACCTCAGTAAAGCATATTATGCGCAAAGAATCTGGAAAAGAAAAAAAATTTTTTTCGAAGTTTGGAAACGTCGTTTGAATCACTTTTTTCCGTTCTTATTTGAGATTACTGGTTCTCTTTCATTATAGTAGTTTGATAGTCTCAGAAAAGCATATTATGCACAAAGAATCTCGAAAAGAAAAAAATTTTTTTCGAAGTTTGGAAACTTCGTTTGAATCACTTTTCTTCCGTTCTTATTTGAGATAACTGGTTCTCTTTCATTATACTAGTTTGATAGCCTCAGAAAAGCATATTATGCGCAAAGAATCTCGAAAAGAAAAAAATTTTTTTTCGAAGTTTGGAAACTTCGTTTGAATCACTTTTTTTCCATTCTTATTTGAGATAACTGGTTCTCTTTCATTATACTAGTTTGATAGCCTCAGTAAAGCATATTATGCCCAAAGAATCTCGAAGAGAAAAAAAATTTTTTTCGATGTTTAGAAACTTCTTTAGAATCACTTTTTTTCCGTTCTTATTTGAGATAACCTGTTCTCTTTCATTATACTAGTTTGATAGCCTCAGTAAAGCATATTATGCGCAAAGAATCTCGAAAAGAAAAAAATTTTTTTTCGAAGTTTGGAAACTTCGTTTGAATCACTTTTTTTCCGTTCTTATTTGAGATAACTGGTTCTCTTTCATTATACTAGTTTGATAGCCCCATTAAAGCATATTATGCCCAAAGAATCTCGAAAAAAAAAAAAAATTTTTTTGAAGTTTAGAAACTTCATTAGAATCACTTTTTTTCCGTTCTTATTTGAGATAACTGGTTCTCTTTCATTATACTAGTTTGTTAGCCTCAGTAAAGCATATTATGCCCAAAGAATCTCGAAGAGAAAAAAAATTTTTTTCGAAGTTTAGAAACTTCATTAGAATCACTTTTTTTCCGTTCTTATTTGAGATAACTGCTTCTCTTTCATTATACTAGTTTGATAGCCTCAGTAAAGCATATTATGCGCAAAGAATCTGGAAAAGAAAAAATATTTTTTTCGTAGTTTGGAAAGTTCGTTAGAATCACTTTTTTTCCGTTCTTATTTGAGATAACTGGTTCTCTTTCATTATACTAGTTTGATACCGTCAGGAAAGCATATTATGCGCAAAGAATCTCGAAAAGAAAAAAAAATTTTTTCGAAGTTTGGAAACGTCGTTTGAATCACTTTTTTCCGTTCTTATTTGAGATTACTGGTTCTCTTTCATTATAGTAGTTTGATAGCCTCAGAAAAGCATATTATGCACAAAGAATCTCGAAAAGAATTAAATTTTTTTTCGAATTTGGAAACTTCGTTTGAATCACTTTTTTTCCGTTCTTATTTGAGATAACTGGTTCTCTTTCATTATACTAGTTTGATAGCCTCAGTAAAGCATATTATGCACAAAGAATCGCGAAAAGAAAAAAAATTTTTTTCGAAGTTTGGAAACTTCATTAGAATCACTTTTTTTCCGTTCTTATTTGAGATAACTGGTTCTCTTTCATTATACTAGTTTGATAACCTCAGTAAAGCATATTATGCGCAAAGAATCTGGAAAAGAAAAAAAATTTTTTTCGAAGTTTGGAAACGTCGTTTGAATCACTTTTTTCCGTTCTTATTTGAGATTACTGGTTCTCTTTCATTATAGTAGTTTGATAGTCTCAGAAAAGCATATTATGCACAAAGAATCTCGAAAAGAAAAAAATTTTTTTTCGAAGTTTGGAAACGTCGTTTGAATCACTTTTTTCCGTTCTTATTTGAGATTACTGGTTCTCTTTCATTATACTAGTTTGATAGCCTCAGAAAAGCATATTATGCACCAAGAATCTCGAAAAGAAAAAAAATTTTTTTCGAAGTTTGGAAACTTCGTTTGAATCACTTTTTTTCCGTTCTTATTTGAGATAACTGGTTCTCTTTCATTATACTAGTTTGATAGCCTCAGTAAACCATATTATGCACAAAGAATCGCGAAAAGAAAAAAAATTTTTTTCGAAGTTTGGAAACTTCATTAGAATCACTTTTTTTCCGTTCTTATTTGAGATAACTGGTTTGTCTTTCATTGTACTAATTTGATAGCCTCAGTAAAGCATATTATGCGCAAAGAATCTGGAAAAGAAAAAAAATTTTTTTCGAAGTTTCGAAACTTCGTTAGAATCACTTTTTTTCCGTTCTTATTTGAGATAACTGGTTCTCTTTCATTATACTAGTTTGATAGCCTAAGAAAAGCATATTATGCGCAAAGAATCTCGAAAAGAAATAAAATTTTTTTCCATCTTTAGAAACTTCGTTAGAATCACTTTTTTTCCGTTCTTATTTGAGATAACTGGTTCTCTTTCATTATACTAGTTTGATAGCCTCAGAAAAGCATATTATGCGCAAAGAATCTCGAAAAGAAAAAAATTTTTTTACGAAGTTTGGAAACTTCGTTAGAATCACTTTTTTTCCGTTCTTATTTGAGATAACTGGTTCTCTTTCATTACACTAGTTTGATAGCCTCAGTAAAGCATATTATGCACAAAGAATCGCGAAAAGAAAAAAAATTTTTTTCGAAGTTTGGAAAATTCATTAGAATCACTTTTTTTCCGTTCTTATTTGAGATAACTGGTTCTCTTTCATTATACTAGTTTGGTAGCCTCAGTAAAGCATGCGCAAAGAATCTGGAAAAAAAAAAAATTTTTTTCGAAGTTTGGAAACTTCGTTTGATTCACTTTTTTTCCGTTCTTATTTGAGATAACTGGTTCTCTTTCATTATACTAGTTTGATAGCCTCAAAAAAGCATATTATGCGCAAAGAACCTCGAAAAGAAAAAAATTTTTTTTCGAAGTTTGGAAACTTCGTTTGAATCACTTTTTTTCCGTTCTTATTTGAGATAACTGGTTCTCTTTCATTATACTAGTTTGATAGCCTCAATAAAGCATATTATGCCCAAAGAATCTCGAAAAGAAAAAAAAATTTTTTCGAAGTTTAGAAACTTCCTTAGAATCACTTTTTTTCCGTTCTTATTTGAGATAACTGGTTCTCTTTCATTATACTAGTTTGATATCCACAGTAAAGCATATTATGCGCAAAGAATCTCGAAAAGAAAAAAAATTTTTTTCGAAGTTTGGAAACTTCGTTTGAATCACTTTTTTTCCGTTCTTATTTCAGATAACTGGTTCTCTTTCATTATACTAGTTTGATAGCCTCAGTAAAGCATATTATGCCCAAAGAATCTCGAAGAGAAAAAAAATTTTTTTCGAAGTTTAGAAACGTCGTTTGATCACTTTTTTCCGTTCTTATTTGAGATTACAGGTTCTCTTTCATTATAGTATTTTGATAGCCTCAGAAAAGCATATTATGCACAAAGAATCTCGAAAAGAAAAAATTTTTTTTCGAAGTTTGGAAACGTCGTTTGAATCACTTTTTTCCGTTCTTATTTGAGATTACTGGTTCTCTTTCATTATACTAGTTTGATAGCCTCAGAAAAGCATATTATGCACCAAGAATCTCGAAAAGAATAAAATTTTTTTCGAAGTTTGGAAACTTCGTTTGAATCACTTTTTTTCCGTTCTTATTTGAGATAACTGGTTCTCTTTCATTATACTAGTTTGATAGCCTCAGTAAAGCATATTATGCACAAAGAATCGCGAAAAGAAAAAAAATTTTTTTCGAAGTTTGGAAACTTCATTAGAATCACTTTTTTTCCGTTCTTATTTGAGATAACTGGTTTGTCTTTCATTGTACTAATTTGATAGCCTCAGTAAAGCATATTATGCGCAAAGAATCTGGAAAAGAAAAAAAATTTTTTTCGAAGTTTCGAAACTTCGTTAGAATCACTTTTTTTCCGTTCTTATTTGAGATAACTGGTTCTCTTTCATTATACTAGTTTGATAGCCTAAGAAAAGCATATTATGCGCAAAGAATCTCGAAAAGAAATAAAATTTTTTTCCATCTTTGGAAACTTCGTTAGAATCACTTTTTTTCCGTTCTTATTTGAGATAACTGGTTCTCTTTCATTATACTAGTTTGATAGCCTCAGAAAAGCATATTATGCGCAAAGAATCTCGAAAAGAAAAAAATTTTTTTTCGAAGTTTGGAAACTTCGTTAGAATCACTTTTTTTCCGTTCTTATTTGAGATAACTGGTTCTCTTTCATTACACTAGTTTGATAGCCTCAGTAAAGCATATTATGCACAAAGAATCGCGAAAAGAAAAAAAATTTTTTTCGAAGTTTGGAAAATTCATTAGAATCACTTTTTTTCCGTTCTTATTTGAGATAACTGGTTCTCTTTCATTATACTAGTTTGGTAGCCTCAGTAAAGCATGCGCAAAGAATCTGGAAAAGAAAAAAAATTTTTTTCGAAGTTTGGAAACTTCGTTTGATTCACTTTTCCGTTCTTATTTGAGATAACTGGTTCTCTTTCATTATACTAGTTTGATAGCCTCAAAAAAGCATATTATGCGCAAAGAACCTCGAAAAGAAAAAAATTTTTTTTCGAAGTTTGGAAACTTCGTTTGAATCACTTTTTTTCCGTTCTTATTTGAGATAACTGGTTCTCTTTCATTATACTAGTTTGATAGCCTCAATAAAGCATATTATGCCCAAAGAATCTCGAAAAGAAAAAAAAATTTTTTCGAAGTTTAGAAACTTCCTTAGAATCACTTTTTTTCCGTTCTTATTTGAGATAACTGGTTCTCTTTCATTATACTAGTTTGATATCCTCAGTAAAGCATATTATGCGCAAAGAATCTCGAAAAGAAAAAAAATTTTTTTCGAAGTTTGGAAACTTCGTTTGAATCACTTTTTTTCCGTTCTTATTTCAGATAACTGGTTCTCTTTCATTATACTAGTTTGATAGCCTCAGTAAAGCATATTATGCCCAAAGAATCTCGAAGAGAAAAAAAATTTTTTTCGAAGTTTAGAAACGTCGTTTGATCACTTTTTTCCGTTCTTATTTGAGATTACAGGTTCTCTTTCATTATAGTATTTTGATAGCCTCAGAAAAGCATATTATGCACAAAGAATCTCGAAAAGAAAAAATTTTTTTTCGAAGTTTGGAAACGTCGTTTGAATCACTTTTTTCCGTTCTTATTTGAGATTACTGGTTCTCTTTCATTATACTAGTTTGATAGCCTCAGTAAAGCATATTATGCGCAAAGAATCTCGAAAAGAAAAAAAAATTTTTTCGCAGTTTGGAAACTTCGTTTGAATCACTTTTTTCCGTTCTTATTTGAGATTACTGGTTCTCTTTCATTATAGTAGTTTGATAGCCTCAGAAAAGCATATTATGCACAAAGAATCTCGAAAAGAAAAAAATTTTTTTTCGAAGTTTGGAAACTTCGTTTGAATCACTTTTTTTCCGTTCTTATTTGAGATAACTGGTTCTCTTTCATTACACTAATTTGATAGCCTCAGTAAAGCATATTATGCACAAAGAATCGCGAAAAGAAAAAAAATTTTTTTCGAAGTTTGGAAACTTCATTAGAATCACTTTTTTTCCGTTCTTATTTGAGATAACTGGTTCTCTTTCATTATACTAGTTTGGTAGCCTCAGTAAAGCATATTATGCGCAAAGAATCTGGAAAAGAAAAAAAAATTTTTTCGAAGTTTGGAAACTACGTTTGAATCACTTTTTTTCCGTTCTTATTTGAGATAACTGGTTCTCTTTCATTATACTAGTTTGATAGCCTCAGAAAAGCATATTATGCGCAAAGAATCTCGAAAAGAAAAAAATTTTTTTTCGAAGTTTGGAAACTTCGTTTGAATCACTTTTTTTCCGTTCTTATTTGAGATAACTGGTTCTCTTTCATTATACTAGTTTGATAGCGTCAGTAAAGCATATTATGCGCAAAGAATCTCGAAAAGAAAAAAATTTTTTTTCGAAGTTTGGAAACTTCGTTTGAATCACTTTTTTTCCGTTCTTATTTGAGATAACTGGTTCTCTTTCATTATACTAGTTTGATAGCTTCAGTAAAGCATATTATGCACAAAGAATCGCGAAAAGAAAAAAAATTTTTTTCGAAGTTTGGAAACTTCATTAGAATCACTTTTTTTTCCGTTCTTATTTGAGATAACTGGTTCTCTTTCATTATACTAGTTTGATAGCTTCAGTAAAGCATATTATGCACAAAGAATCGCGAAAAGAAAAAAAATTTTTTTCGAAGTTTGGAAACCATTAGATTCACTTTTTATCCGTTCTTATTTGAGATAGCTGGTTCTCTTTCATTATACTAGTTTGATAGCCTCAGAAAAGCATATTATGCGCAAAGAATCTCTAAAAGAAAAAAATGTTTTTTCGAAGTTTGGAAACTTCCTTTTAATCACTTTTTTTCCGTTCTTATTTGAGATAACTGGTTCTCTTTCATTATACTAGTTTGATAGCCTCAATAAAGCATATTATGCCCAAAGAATCTCGAAAAGAAAAAAATTTTTTTCGAAGTTTAGAAACTTCATTAGAATCACTTTTTTTCCGTTCTTATTTGAGATAACTGGTTCTCTTTCATTATACTAGTTTGAAAGCCTCAGTAAAGCATATTATGCGCAAAGAATCTGGAAAAGAAAAAAAATTTTTTTCGTAGTTTGGAAAGTTCGTTAGAATCACTTTTTTTCCGTTCTTATTTGAGATAACTGGTTCTCTTTCATTATACTAGTTTGATACCCTCAGGAAAGCATATTATGCGCAAAGAATCTCGAAAAGAAAAAAGTTTTTTTTCGATGTTTTGAAACTTCGTTTGAATCACTTTTTTCCCGTTCTTATTTAAGATAACTGGTTTTCTTTCATTATACCAGTTTGATAGCCTCAGGAAAGCATATTATGCGCAAAGAATCTCGAAAAGAAAAAAAATTTTTTTCTAAGTTTGGAAACGTCGTTTGAATCACTTTTTTCCGTTCTTATTTGAGATTACTGGTTCTCTTTCATTATAGTAGTTTGATAGCCTCAGAAAAGCATATTATGCACAAAGAATCTCGAAAAGAAAAAAATTTTTTTTCGAAGTTTGGAAACGTCGTTTGAATCACTTTTTTTCCGTTCTTATTTGTGATAACTGGTTCTCTTTCATTATACTACTTTGATAGCTTCAGTAAAGCATATTATGCACAAAGAATCGCGAAAAGAAAAAAAATTTTTTTCGAAGTTTGGAAACTTCATTAGAATCACTTTTTTTTCCGTTCTTATTTGAGATAACTGGTTCTATTTCATTATACTAGTTTGATAGCCTCAGTAAAGCATATTATGCGCAAAGAATCTGGAAAAGAAAAAAAATTTTTTTCGAAGTTTGGAAACTTCGTTAGAATCACTTTTTTTCCGTTCTTATTTGAGATAACTGGTTCTCTTTCATTATACTAGTTTGATAGCCTCAGAAAAGCATTATATGCGCAAAGAATCTCGAAAAGAAAAAAAATTTTTTTCGAAGTTTGGAAACTTCGTTAGAATCACTTTTTTTCCGTTCTTATTTGAGATAATTGGTTCTCTTTCATTATACTAGTTTGATAGCCTCAGTAAAGCATATTATGCGCAAAGAATCTCGAAAAGAAAAAAAATTTTTTTCGAAGTTTGGAAACGTCGTTTGAATCACTTTTTACCGTTCTTATTTGAGATTACTGGTTCTCTTTCATTATACTAGTTTGATAGCCTCATTAAAGCATATTATGCGCAAAGAATCTCGAAAAGAAAAAAGATTTTTTTCGAAGTTTGGAAACTTCGTTAGAATCACTTTTTTTCTGTTCTTATTTGAGATACCTGGTTCATTTCATTATGCTACTTTGATAGCCTCAGTAAAGCATATTGTGCGCAAAGAATCTCGAAAAGAAAAAATTTTTTTTTCGAAGTTTGGAAACTTCGTTTGAATCACTTTTTTTCCGTTCTTATTTGAGATAACTGGTTCTCTTTCATTATATTAGTTTGATAGCCTCAGTAAAGCATATTATGCGCAAAGAATCTCGAAAAGAAAAAAAATTTTTTTCGAAGTTTGGAAACTTCGTTAGAATCACTTTTTTTCCGTTCTTATTTGAGATAACTGGTTCTCTTTCATTATACTAGTTTGATAGCCTCAGCAAAGCATATTATGCCCAAAGAATCTCGAAGAGAAAAAAAATTTTTTTCGAAGTTTAGAATCTTCATTAGAATCACTTTTTTTCCGTTCTTATTTGTGATAACTGGTTCTCTTTCATTATACTAGTTTGATAGCCTCAGTAAAGCATATTATGCGCAAAGAATCTGGAAAAGAAAAAAAATTTTTTTCGTAGTTTGGAAAGTTCGTTAGAATCAGTTTTTTTCCGTTCTTATTTGAGATAACTGGTTCTCTTTCATTATACTAGTTTGATACCCTCAGGAAAGCATATTATGCGCAAAGAATCTCGAAAAGAGAAAAAAATTTTTTCGAAGTTTCGAAACGTCGTTTGAATCACTTTTTTCCGTTCTTATTTGAGATTACTGGTTCTCTTTCATTATAGTAGTTTGATAGCGTCAGAAAAGCATATTATGCACAAAGAATCTCGAAAAGAAAAAAATTTTTTTCGAAGTTTGGAAACGTCGTTTGAATCACTTTTTTCCGTTCTGATTTGAGATTACTGGTTCTCTTTCGTTATACTAGTTTGATAGCCTCAGAAAAGCATATTATGCACCAAGAATCTCGAAAAGAAAAAAATATTTTTTCGAAGTTTGGATACTTCGTTTGAATCACTTTTTTTCCGTTCTTATTTGAGATAACTGGTTCTCTTTCATTATACTAGTTTGATAGCCTCAGTAAAGCATATTATGCACAAAGAATCGCGAAAAGAAAAAAAATTTTTTTCGAAGTTTGGAAACTTCATTAGAATCACTTTTTTTCCGTTCTTATTTGAGATAACTGGTTCTATTTCATTATACTAGTTTGATAGCCTCAGTAAAGCATATTATGCGCAAAGAATCTGGAAAAGAAAAAACATTTTTTCGAAGTTTGGAAACTTCGTTAGAATCACTTTTTTTCCGTTCTTATTTGAGATAACTGGTTCTCTTTCATTATACTAGTTTGATGGCCTCAGAAAAGCATATTATGCGCAAAGAATCTCGAAAAGAAAAAAAATTTTTTTCGAAGTTTGGAAACTTCGTTAGAATCACTTTTTTTCCGTTCTTATTTGAGATAACTGGTTCTCTTTCATTATACTAGTTTGATAGACTCAGTAAAGCATATTATGCGCAAAGAATCTCGAAAAGAAAAAAAATTTTTTTCGAAGTTTGGAAACTTCGTTAGAATCACTTTTTTTCCGTTCTTATTTGAGATAACTGGTTCTCTTTCATTATACTAGTTTGATTGCCTCAGTAAAGCATATTATGCGCAAAGAATCTCGAAAAGAAAAAAAAATTTTTTCGAAGTTTGGAAACGTCGTTTGAATCACTTTTTTCCGTTCTTATTTGAGATTACTGGTTCTCTTTCATTATAGTAGTTTGATAGCCTCAGAAAAGCATATTATGCACAAAGAATCTCGAAAAGAAAAAAAATTTTTTTCGAAGTTTGGAAACTTCGTTTGAATCACTTTTTTTCCGTTCTTATTTGAGATAACTGGTTCTCTTTCATTATACTAGTTTGATAGCCTCAGAAAAGCATATTATGCGCAAAGAATCTCGAAAAGAAAAAAATTTTTTTTCGAATTTGGAAACTTCGTTTGAATCACTTTTTTTCCGTTCTTATTTGAGATAACTGGTTCTCTTTCATTATATTAGTTTGATAGCCTCAGTAAAGCATATTATGCGCAAAGAATCTCGAAAAGAAAAAAAATTTTTTTCGAAGTTTGGAAACTTCGTTAGAATCACTTTTTTTCCGTTCTTATTTGAGATAACTGGTTCTCTTTCATTATATTTAGTTTGATAGCCTCAGTAAAGCATATTATGCGCAAAGAATCTCGAAAAGAAAAAAAATTTTTTTCGAAGTTTGGAAACGTCGTTTGAATCACTTTTTTCCGTTCTTATTTGAGATTACTGGCTCTCTTTCATTATAGTAGTTTGATAGCCTCAGAAAAGCATATTATGCACAAAGAATCTCGAAAAGAAAAAAATTTTTTTTCGAATTTTGGAAACTTCGTTTGAATCACTTTTTTTCCGTTCTTATTTGAGATAACTGGTTCTCTTTCATTATACTAGTTTGGTAGCCTCAGTAAAGCATATTATGCGCAAAGAATCTGGAAAAGAAAAAAAATTTTTTTCGAAGTTTGGAAACTTCGTTTGAATCACTTTTTTTCCGTACTTATTTGAGATAACTGGTTCTCTTTCATTATACTAGTTTGATAGCCTCAGAAAAGCATATTATGCGCAAAGAATCTCGAAAAGAAAAAAATTTTTTTTCGAAGTTTGGAAACTTCGTTTGAATCACTTTTTTTCCGTTCTTATTTGAGATAACTGGTTCTCTTTCATTATACTAGTTTGATAGCCTCAGTAAAGCATATTATGCCCAAAGAATCTCGAAGAGAAAAAAAATTTTTTTCGAAGTTTAGAAACTTCATTAGAATCACTTTTTTTCCGTTCTTATTTGAGATAACTGGTTCTCTTTCATTATACTAGTTTGATAGCCTCAGTAAAGCATATTATGCGCAAAGAATCTGGAAAAGAAAAAAAATTTTTTTCGTAGTTTGGAAAGTTCGTTAGAATCAGTTTTTTTCCGTTCTTATTTGAGATAACTGGTTCTCTTTCATTATACTAGTTTGATACCCTCAGGAAAGAATATTATGCGCAAAGAATCTCGAAAAGAAAAAAAATTTTTTTCGAAGTTTGGAAACGTCGTTTGAATCACTTTTTTCCGTTCTTATTTGAGATTACTGGTTCTCTTTCATTATAGTAGTTTGATAGCCTCAGAAAAGCATATTATGCACAAAGAATCTCGAAAAGAAAAAAATTTTTTTTCGAAGTTTGGAAACGTCGTTTGAATCACTTTTTTCCGTTCTGATTTGAGATTACTGGTTCTCTTTCATTATACTAGTTTGATAGCCTCAGAAAAGCATATTATGCACCAAGAATCTCGAAAAGAAAAAAATTTTTTTTCGAAGTTTGGAAACTTCGTTTGAATCACTTTTTTTCCGTTCTTATTTGAGATAACTGGTTCTCTTTCATTATACTAGTTTGATAGCCTCAGTAAAGCATATTATGCACAAAGAATCGCGAAAAGAAAAAAAATTTTTTTCGAAGTTTGGAAACTTCATTAGAATCACTTTTTTTCCGTTCTTATTTGAGATAACTGGTTCTCTTTCATTATACTAGTTTGATAGCCTCAGTAAAGCATATTATGCGCAAAGAATCTGGAAAAGAAAAAACATTTTTTCGAAGTTTGGAAACTTCGTTAGAATCACTTTTTTTCCGTTCTTATTTGAGATAACTGGTTCTCTTTCATTATACTAGTTTGATGGCCTCAGAAAAGCATATTATGCGCAAAGAATCTCGAAAAGAAAAAAAATTTTTTTAGAAGTTTGGAAACTTCGTTAGAATCACTTTTTTTACGTTCTTATTTGAGATAACTGGTTCTCTTTCATTATACTAGTTTGATAGCCTCAGTAAAGCATATTATGCGCAAAGAATCTCGAAAAGAAAAAAAATTTTTTTCGAAGTTTGGAAACTTCGTTAGAATCACTTTTTTTCCGTTCTTATTTGAGATAACTGGTTCTCTTTCATTATACTAGTTTGATTCCCTCAGTAAAGCATATTATGCGCAAAGAATCTCGAAAAGAAAAAAAATTTTTTTCGAAGTTTGGAAACGTCGTTTGAATCACTTTTTTCCGTTCTTATTTGAGATTACTGGTTCTCTTTCATTATAGTAGTTTGATAGCCTCAGAAAAGCATATTATGCACAAAGAATCTCGAAAAGAAAAAAATTTTTTTTCGAAGTTTGGAAACTTCGTTTGAATCACTTTTTTTCCGTTCTTATTTGAGATAACTGGTTCTCTTTCATTATACTAGTTTGATAGCCTCAGAAAAGCATATTATGCGCAAAGAATCTCGAAAAGAAAAAAATTTTTTTTCGAAGTTTGGAAACTTCGTTTGAATCACTTTTTTTCCGTTCTTATTTGAGATAACTGGTTCTCTTTCATTACACTAGTTTGATAGCCTCAGTAAAGCATATTATAACCAAAGAATCTCGAAGAGAAAAAAAATTTTTTTCGAAGTTTAGAAACTTCATTAGAATCACTTTTTTTCCGTTCTTATTTGAGATAACTGGTTCTCTTTCATTATACTAGTTTGATAGCCTCAGTAAAGCATATTATGCGCAAAGAATCTGGAAAAGAAAAAAAATTTTTTTCGTAGTTTGGAAAGTTTGTTAGAATCAGTTTTTTACCGTTCTTATTTGAGATATTTGGTTCTCTTTCATTATACTAGTTTGATACACTCAGGGAAGCATATTATGCGCAAAGAATCTCGAAAAGAAAAAAAAATTTTTTCGAAGTTTGGAAACGTCGTTTGAATCACTTTTTTGCGTTCTTATTTGAGATTACTGGTTCTCTTTCATTATAGTAGTTTGATAGCCTCAGAAAAGCATATTATGCACAAAGAATCTCGAAAAGAAAAAAATTTTTTTTCGAAGTTTGGAAACGTCGTTTGAATCACTTTTTTCCGTTCTTATTTGAGATTACTGGTTCTCTTTCATTATACTAGTTTGATAGCCTCAGAAAAGCATATTATGCACCAAGAATCTCGAAAAGAAAAAAATTTTTTTTCGAAGTTTGGAAACTTCGTTTGAATCACTTTTTTTCCGTTCTTATTTGAGATAACTGGTTCTCTTTCATTATACTAGTTTGATAGCCTCAGTAAAGCATATTATGCACAAAGAATCGCGAAAAGAAAAAAAATTTTTTTCGAAGTTTGGAAACTTCATTAGAATCACTTTTTTCCGTTCTTATTTGAGATAACTGGTTCTCTTTCATTATACTAGTTTGATAGCCTCAGTAAAGCATATTATGCGCAAAGAATCTGGAAAAGAAAAAAAATTTTTTCGAAGTTTGGAAACTTCGTTAGAATCACTTTTTTTCCGTTCTTATTTGAGATAACTGGTTCTCTTTCATTATACTAGTTTGATAGCCTCAGAAAAGCATATTATGCGCAAAGAATCTCGAAAAGAAAAAAAATTTTTTTCGAAGTTTGGAAACTTCGTTAGAATCACTTTTTTTCCGTTCTTATTTGAGAAAACTGGTTCTCTTTCATTATACTAGTTTGATAGCCTCAGTAAAGCATATTATGCGCAAAGAATCTCGAAAAGAAAAAAAATTTTTTTCGAAGTTTGGAAACTTCGTTTGAATCACTTTTTTCCGTTCTTATTTGAGATTACTGGTTCTATTTCATTATAGTAGTTTGATAGCCTCAGTAAAGCATATTATGCACAAAGAATCGCGAAAAGAAAAAAAATTTTTTTCGAAGTTTGGAAACTTCATTAGAATCACTTTTTTTCCGTTCTTATTTGAGATAACTGGTTCTCTTTCATTACACTAGTTTGATAGCCTCAGTAAAGCATATTATGCACAAAGAATCTGGAAAAGAAAAAAAAATTTTTTCGAAATTTGGAAACTTCGTTTGAATCACTTTTTTTCCGTTCTTATTTAAGATAACTGGTTCTCTTTCATTATACTAGTTTGATAGCCTCAGAAAAGCATATTATGCGCAAAGAATCTCGAAAAGAAAAACATTTTTTTTCGAAGTTTGGAAACTTCGTTTGAATCACTTTTTTTCCGTTCTTATTTGAGATAACTGGTTCTCTTTCATTATACTAGTTTGATAGCCTCAGTAAAGCATATTATGCGCAAAGAATCTGGAAAAGAAAAAAATTTTTTTTCGAAGTTTGAAAACGTCGTTTGAATCACTATTTTACGTTCTTATTTGAGATTACTGGTTCTCTTTCATTATACTAGTTTGATAGCCTCAGAAAAGCATATTATGCACAAAGAATCTCGAAAAGAAAAAAATTTTTTTTCGAAGTTTGGAAACTTCGTTTGAATCACTTTTTTCCGTTCTTATTTGAGATTACTGGTTCTCTTTCATTATACTAGTTTGATAGCCTCAGTAAAGCATATTATGCACAAAGAATCGCGAAAAGAAAAAAAATCTTTTTCGAAGTTTGGAAACTTCATTAGAATCACTGTTTTTCCGTTCTTATTTGAGATAACTGGTTCTCTTTCATTATACTAGTTTGATAGCCTCAGAAAAGCATATTATGCGCAAAGAATCTCGAAAAGAAAAAAATTTTTTTTCGAAGTTTGGAAACTTCGTTTGAATCACTTTTTTTCCGTTCTTATTTGAGATAACTGGTTCTCTTTCATTACACTAGTTTGATAGCCTCAGTAAAGCATATTATAACCAAAGAATCTCGAAGAGAAAAAAAATTTTTTTCGAAGTTTAGAAACTTCATTAGAATCACTTTTTTTCCGTTCTTATTTGAGATAACTGGTTCTCTTTCATTATACTAGTTTGATAGCCTCAGTAAAGCATATTATGCGCAAAGAATCTGGAAAAGAAAAAAAATTTTTTTCGTAGTTTGGAAAGTTTGTTAGAATCAGTTTTTTTCCGTTCTTATTTGAGATAACTGGTTCTCTTTCATTATACTAGTTTGATACACTCAGGAAAGCATATTATGCGCAAAGAATCTCGAAAAGAAAAAAAATTTTTTTCGAAGTTTGGAAACGTCGTTTGAATCACTTTTTTGCGTTCTTATTTGAGATTACTGGTTCTCTTTCATTATAGTAGTTTGATAGCCTCAGAAAAGCATATTATGCACAAAGAATCTCGAAAAGAAAAAAATTTTTTTTCGAAGTTTGGAAACGTCGTTTGAATCACTTTTTTCCGTTCTTATTTGAGATTACTGGTTCTCTTTCATTATACTAGTTTGATAGCCTCAGAAAAGCATATTATGCACCAAGAATCTCGAAAAGAAAAAAATTTTTTTTCGAAGTTTGGAAACTTCGTTTGAATCACTTTTTTTCCGTTCTTATTTGAGATAACTGGTTCTCTTTCATTATACTAGTTTGATAGCCTCAGTAAAGCATATTATGCACAAAGAATCGCGAAAAGAAAAAAAATGTTTTTCGAAGTTTGGAAACTTCATTAGAATCACTTTTTTCCGTTCTTATTTGAGATAACTGGTTCTCTTTCATTATACTAGTTTGATAGCCTCAGTAAAGCATATTATGCGCAAAGAATCTGGAAAAGAAAAAAAATTTTTTCGAAGTTTGGAAACTTCGTTAGAATCACTTTTTTTCCGTTCTTATTTGAGATAACTGGTTCTCTTTCATTATACTAGTTTGATAGCCTCAGAAAAGCATATTATGCGCAAAGAATCTCGAAAAGAAAAAAAATTTTTTTCGAAGTTTGGAAACTTCGTTAGAATCACTTTTTTTCCGTT
The DNA here is from genome assembly GCA_030762175.1 of Metallyticus violacea. Lineage (NCBI taxonomy): Eukaryota > Metazoa > Arthropoda > Insecta > Mantodea > Metallyticidae > Metallyticus > Metallyticus violacea. The sequence continues at coordinate 72,377,115 of CM060830.1, forward strand.
CTTATTTGAGAAAACTGGTTCTCTTTCATTATACTAGTTTGATAGCCTCAGTAAAGCATATTATGCGCAAAGAATCTCGAAAAGAAAAAAAATTTTTTTCGAAGTTTGGAAACTTCGTTTGAATCACTTTTTTCCGTTCTTATTTGAGATTACTGGTTCTATTTCATTATAGTAGTTTGATAGCCTCAGAAAAGCATATTATGCACACAGAATCTCGAAAAGAAAAAAATTTTTTTTCGAAGTTTGGAAACTTCGTTTGAATCACTTTTTTTCCGTTCTTATTTGAGATAACTGGTTCTCTTTCATTACACTAGTTTGATAGCCTCAGTAAAGCATATTATGCACAAAGAATCGCGAAAAGAAAAAAAATTTTTTTCGAAGTTTGGAAACTTCATTAGAATCACTTTTTTTCCGTTCTTATTTGAGATAACTGGTTCTCTTTCATTATACTAGTTTGGTAGCCTCAGTAAAGCATATTATGCGCAAAGAATCTGGAAAAGAAAAAAAATTTTTTTCGAAATTTGGAAACTTCGTTTGAATCACTTTTTTTCCGTTCTTATTTAAGATAACTGGTTCTCTTTCATTATACTAGTTTGATAGCCTCAGAAAAGCATATTATGCGCAAAGAATCTCGAAAAGAAAAACATTTTTTTTCGAAGTTTGGAAACTTCGTTTGAATCACTTTTTTTCCGTTCTTATTTGAGATAACTGGTTCTCTTTCATTATACTAGTTTGATAGCCTCAGTAAAGCATATTATGCGCAAAGAATCTCGAAAAGAAAAAAATTTTTTTTCGAAGTTTGGAAACGTCGTTTGAATCACTATTTTACGTTCTTATTTGAGATTACTGGTTCTCTTTCATTATACTAGTTTGATAGCCTCAGAAAAGCATATTATGCACAAAGAATCTCGAAAAGAAAAAAATTTTTTTTCGAAGTTTGGAAACGTCGTTTGAATCACTTTTTTCCGTTCTTATTTGAGATTACTGGTTCTCTTTCATTATACTAGTTTGATAGCCTCAGTAAAACATATTATGCACAAAGAATCGCGAAAAGAAAAAAAATTTTTTTCGAAGTTTGGAAACTTCATTAGAATCACTTTTTTTCCGTTCTTATTTGAGATAACTGGTTCTCTTTCATTATACTAGTTTGATAGCCTCAGTAAAGCATATTATGCACAAAGAATCGCGAAAAGAAAAAAAAATTTTTTCGAAGTTTGGAAACTTCTTAGAACACTTTTTTTCCGTTCTTATTTGAGATAACTGGTTCTCTTTCTTTTTATTCTAGTTTGATAACCTCAGAAAAATATATAATGCGCAAAGAATCTCGAAAAGAAAAAAGTTTTTTTTCGAAGTTTGGAAACTTCGTTTGAATCACTTTTTTTCCGTTCTTATTTGAGATAACTGGTTCTTTCATTATACTAGTTTGATAGCCTCAGTAAAGCATATTATGCGAAAAGAATCTCGAAAAGAAAAAAAATTTTTTTCGAAGTTTGGAAACTTCATTAGAATCACATTTTTTCCGTTCTTATTTGAGATAACTGGTTCTCTTTCATTATACTAGTTTGATAGCCTCAGTAAAGCATATTATGCACAAAGAATCGCGAAAAGAAAAAAAATTTTTTTCGAAGTTTGGAAACTTCGTTAGAATCACTTTTTTTCCGTTCTTATTTGAGATAACTGGTTCTCTTTCATTATACTAGTTTGATAGCCTCAGTAAAGCATATTATGCGCAAAGAATCTCGAAAAGAAAAAATTTTTTTTTCGAAGTTTGGTAACTTCGTTAGAATCACTTTTTTTCCGTTCTTATTTGAGATAACTGGTTCTCTTTTATTATACTAGATTGATAGCCTCAGAAAACCATATTATGCGCAAAGAATCTCGAAGAGAAAAAAATTTTTTTTCGAAGTTTGGAAACTTCTTTAGAATCACTTTTTTTCCGTTCTTATTTGAGATAACTGGTTCTCTTTCATTATACTAATTAGATAGCCTCAGAAAAGCATATTACGCGCAAAGAATCTCGAAAATAAAAAAATTTTTTTAGAAGTTTGGAAACTTCATTAGAATCACTTTTTTTCCGTTCTTATTTGAGATAACTGGTTCTCTTTCATTATACTAGTTTGATAACCTCAGAAAAGCATATTGTGCGCAAAGAATCTCGAAAAGAAAAAAGTTTTTTTTCGAAGTTTGGAAACTTCGTTTGAATCACTTTTTTTCCGTTCTTATTCGAGATAACTGGTTTTCTTTCATTATACTAGTTTGATATCCTCAGTAAAGCATATTATGCGCAAAGAATCTCGAAAAGAAAAAAATTTTTTTTCGAAGTTTGGAAACTTTGTTAGAATTTTTTTTTTCCGTTCTTATTTGAGATAACTGGTTCTCTTTCATTATACTAGTTTGATAGCCTCAGTAAAGCATATTATGCGCAAAGAATCTGGAAAAGAAAAAAAATTTTTTTCGAAGTTTGGAAACTTCGTTAGAATCACTTTTTTTCCGTTCTTATTTGAGATAATTGGTTCTCATTCATTATACTAGTTTGATAGCCTCAGAAAAGCATATTATGCGCAAAGAATCTCGAAAAGAAAAAATTTTTTTTCGAAGTTTGGAAACTTCGTTTGAATCACTTTTTTTCCGTTCTTATTTGAGATAACTGGTTCTCTTTCATTATACTAGTTTGAAAGCCTCAATAAAGCATATTATGCACAAAGAATCTCGAAAAGAAAAAAAATTTTTTTCGAAGTTTAGAAACTTCATTAGAATCACATTTTTTCCGTTCTTATTTGAGATAACTGGTTCTCTTTCATTATACTAGTTTGATAGCCTCAGTAAAGCATATTATGCGCAAAGAATCTCGAAAAGAAAAAAAATTTTTTTCGAAGTTTGGAAACTTCGTTAGAATCACTTTTTTTCCGTTCTTATTTGAGATAACTGGTTCTCTTTCATTATACTAGTTTGATACCCTCAGAAAAGCATATTATGCGCAAAGAATCTCGAAAAGAAAAAAGTTTTTTTTCGAAGTTTGGAAACTTCGTTTGAATCACTTTTTTTCCGTTCTTATTTGAGATAACTGGTTCTCTTTCATTATACTAGTTTGATAGCCTCAGTAAAGCATATTATGCGCAAAGAATCTCGAAAAGAAAAAAAATTTTTTTCGAAGTTTGGAAATGTCGTTTGAATCACTTTTTTCCGTTCTTATTTGAGATTACTGGTTCTCTTTCATTATAGTAGTTGGATAGCCTCAGAAAAGCATATTATGCACAAAGAATCTCGAAAAGAAAAAAATTTTTTTTCGAAGTTTGGAAACTTCGTTTGAATCACTTTTTTTCCGTTCTTATTTGAGATAACTGGTTCTCTTTCATTATACTAGTTTGAAAGTCTCAGTAAAGCATATTATGCACAAAGAATCGCGTAAAGAAAAAAAATTTTTTTCGAAGTTTGGAAACTTCATTAGAATCACTTTTTTTCCATTCTTATTTGAGATAACTGGTTCTCTTTCATTATACTAGTTTGATAGCCTCAGTAAAGCATATTATGCTTAAAGAATATGGAAAAGAAAAAAAATTTTTTTTCAAGTTTGGAAACTTCATTAGAATCACATTTTTTCCGTTCTTATTTGAGATAACTGGTTCTCTTTCATTATACTAGTTTGATAACCTCAGAAAAGCATATTATGCGCAAAGAATCTCGAAAAGAAAAAAGTTTTTTTTCGAAGTTTGGAAACTTCGTTTGAATCACTTTTTTTCCGTTCTTATTTGAGATAACTGGTTCTCTTTCATTATACTAGTTTGATAGCCTTAGTAAAGCATATTATGCGCAAAGAATCTCGAAAAGAAAAAAAATTTTTTTCGAAGTTTGGAAACTTCGTTTGAATCACTTTTTTTCCGTTCTTATTTGAGATAACTGGTTCTCTTTCATTATACTAGTTTGATAACCTCAGAAAAGCATATTATGAGCAAAGAATCTCGAAAAGAAAAAAGTTTTTTTTCGAAGTTTGGAAACTTCGTTTGAATCACATTTTTTCCGTTCTTATTTGAGATAACTGGTTCTTTCATTATACTAGTTTGATAGCCTCAGTAAAGCATATTATGCTCAAAGAATATGGAAAAGAAAAAAAATTATTTTCGAAGTTTGGAAACTTCGTTAGAATAACTTTTTTTCCGTTCTTATTTGAGATAACTGGTTCTCTTTCATTATACTAGTTTGATAGCCTCAGTAAAGCATATTATGCGCAAAGAATCTCGAAAAGAAAAATTTTTTTTTTCGAAGTTTGGTAACTTCGTTAGAATCACTTTTTTTCCGTTCTTATTTGAGATAACTGGTTCTCTTTTATTATACTAGTTTGATAGCCTCAGAAAACCATATTATGCGCAAAGAATCTCGAAGAGAAAAAAATTTTTTTTCGAAGTTTGGAAACTTCTTTAGAATCACTTTTTTTCCGTTCTTATTTGAGATAACTGGTTCTCTTTCATTATACTAATTAGATAGCCTCAGAAAAGCATATTACGCGCAAAGAATCTCGAAAATAAAAAAATTTTTTTAGAAGTTTGGAAACTTCATTAGAATCACTTTTTTTCCGTTCTTATTTGAGATAACTGGTTCTCTTTCATTATACTAGTTTGATAACCTCAGAAAAGCATATTATGCGCAAAGAATCTCGAAAAGAAAAAAGGTTTTTTTCGAAGTTTGGAAACTTCGTTTGAATCACTTTTTTTCCGTTCTTATTTGAGATAACTGGTTTTCTTTCATTATACTAGTTTGATATCCTCAGTAAAGCATATTATGCGCAAAGAATCTCGATAAGAAAAAAATTTTTTTTCGAAGTTTGGAAACTTTGTTAGAATTTTTTTTTTTCCGTTCTTATTTGAGATAACTGGTTCTCTTTCATTATACTAGTTTGATAGCCTCAGTAAAGCATATTATGCGCAAAGAATCTGGAAAAGAAAAAAAATTTTTTTCGAAGTTTGGAAACTTCGTTAGAATCACTTTTTATCCGTTCTTATTTGAGATAACTGGTTCTCTTTCATTATACTAGTTTGATAGCCTCAGTAAAGCATATTATGCGCAAAGAATCTCGAAAAGAAAAATTTTTTTTTTCGAAGTTTGGTAACTTCGTTAGAATCACTTTTTTTCCGTTCTTATTTGAGATAACTGGTTCTCTTTTATTTTACTAGTTTGATAGCCTCAGAAAACCATATTATGCGCAAAGAATCTCGAAGAGAAAAAAATTTTTTTTCGAAGTTTGGAAACTTCTTTAGAATCACTTTTTTTCCGTTCTTATTTGAGTTAACTGGTTCTCTTTCATTATACTAATTAGATAGCCTCAGAAAAGCATATTACGCGCAAAGAATCTCGAAAATAAAAAAATTTTTTTAGAAGTTTGGAAACTTCATTAGAATCACTTTTTTTCCGTTCTTATTTGAGATAACTGGTTCTCTTTCATTATACTAGTTTGATAACCTCAGAAAAGCATATTATGCGCAAAGAATCTCGAAAAGAAAAAAGTTTTTTTTCGAAGTTTGGAAACTTCGTTTGAATCACTTTTTTTCCGTTCTTATTTGAGATAACTGGTTTTCTTTCATTATACTAGTTTGATATCCTCAGTAAAGCATATTATGCGCAAAGAATCTCGATAAGAAAAAAATTTTTTTTCGAAGTTTGGAAACTTTGTTAGAATTTTTTTTTTTCCGTTCTTATTTGAGATAACTGGTTCTCTTTCATTATACTAGTTTGATAGCCTCAGTAAAGCATATTATGCGCAAAGAATCTGGAAAAGAAAAAAAATTTTTTTCGAAGTTTGGAAACTTCGTTAGAATCACTTTTTTTCCGTTCTTATTTGAGATAATTGGTTCTCATTCATTATACTAGTTTGATAGCCTCAGAAAAGCATATTATGCGCAAAGGATCTCGAAAAGAAAAAAATTTTTTTTCGAAGTTTAGAAACTTCATTAGAATCACATTTTTTCCGTTCTTATTTGAGATAACTGGTTCTCTTTCATTATACTAGTTTGATAGCCTCAGTAAAGCATATTATGCGCAAAGAATCTGGAAAAGAAAAAAAATTTTTTTCGAAGTTTGGAAACTTCGTTAGAATCACTTTTTTTCCGTTCTTATTTGAGATAACTGGTTCTCTTTCATTATACTAGTTTGATAGCCTCAGTAAAGCATATTATGCGCAAAGAATCTCGAAAAGAAAAAAAATTTTTTTCGAAGTTTGGAAACGTCGTTTGAATCACTTTTTTCCGTTCTTATTTGACTGGTTCTCTTTCATTATAGTAGTTGGATAGCCTCAGAAAAGCATATTATGCACAAAGAATCTCGAAAAAAAAAAAATTTTTTTCGAAGTTTGGAAACTTCGTTTGAATCACTTTTTTTCCGTTCTTATTTGAGATAACTGGTTCTCTTTCATTATACTAGTTTGATAGTCTCAGTAAAGCATATTATGCACAAAGAATCGCGTAAAGAAAAAAAATTTTTTTCGAAGATTGGAAACTTCATTAGAATCAATTTTTTTCCGTTCTTATTTGAGATAACTGGTTCTCTTTCATTATACTAGTTTGATAGCCTCAGTAAAGCATATTATGCTTAAAGAATATGGAAAAGAAAAAAAATTTTTTTCGAAGTTTGGAAACTTCATTAGAATCACATTTTTTCCGTTCTTATTTGAGATAACTGGTTCTCTTTCATTATACTAGTTTGATAACCTCAGAAAAGCATATTATGCGCAAAGAATCTCGAAAAGAAAAAAGTTTTTTTTCGAAGTTTGGAAACTTCGTTTGAGTCACTTTTTTTCCGTTCTTATTTGAGATAACTGGTTCTCTTTCATTATACTAGTTTGATAGCCTCAGTAAAGCATAATATGCGCAAAGAATCTCGAAAAGAAAAAAAAATTTTTTCGAAGTTTGGAAACTTCGTTTGAATCACTTTTTTTCCGTTCTAATTTGAGATAACTGGTTCTCTTTCATTATACTAGTTTGATAACCTCAGAAAAGCATGTTATGCGCAAAGAATCTCGAAAAGAAAAAAGTTTTTTTTCGAAGTTTAGAAACTTCGTTTGAATCACATTTTTTCCGTTCTTATTTGAGATAACTGGTTCTTTCATTATACTAGTTTGATAGCCTCAGTAAAGCACATTATGCGCATAGAATCTCGAAAAGAAAAAAAATTTTTTTCGAAGTTTGGAAACTTCGTTAGAATCACTTTTTTTCCGTTCTTATTTGAGATAACTGGTTCTCTTTCATTATACTAGTTTGATAGCCTCAGTAAAGCTTATTATGCACAAACAATCGCGAAAAGAAAAAAATTTTTTTTCGAAGTTTGGAAACTTCATTAGAATCACTTTCTTTCCGTTCTTATTTGAGATAACTGGTTCTCTTTCATTATACTAGTTTGATAGCCTCAGTAAAGCATATTATGCACAAACAATCGCGAAAAGAAAAAAAATTTTTTTCCAAGTTTGGAAACTTCATTAGAATCACTTTCTTTCCGTTCTTATTTGAGATAACTGGTTCTTTCATTATACTAGTTTATAGCCTCAGTAAAGCATATTATGCGCAAAGAATCTCGAAAAGAAAAAAATTTTTTTTCGAAGTTAGGAAACTTCTTTAAAATCACTTTTTTTCCGTTCTTATTTGAGATAACTGGTTCTCTTTCATTATACTAATTAGATAGCCTCAGAAAAGCATATTACGCGCAAAGAATCTCGAAAATAAAAAAATTTTTTTAGAAGTTTGGAAACTTCATTGGAAACACTTTTTTTCCGTTCTTATTTGAGATAACTGGTTCTCTTTCATTATACTAGTTTGATACCCTCAGAAAACCATATTATGCGCAAAGAATCTCGAAAAGAAAAAAAATTTTTTTCGAAGTTTGGAAACGTCGTTTGAATCACTTTTTTCCGTTCTTATTTGAGATTACTGGTACTCTTTCATTATAGTAGTTTGATAGCCTCTGAAAAGCATATTATGCACAAAGAATCTCGAAAAGAAAAAAATTTTTTTTCGAATTTTGGAAACTGCGTTTGAATCACTTTTTTTCCGTTCTTATTTGAGATAACTGGTTCTCTTTCATTATACTAGTTTGATAGCCTCAGTAAAGCATATTATGCGCAAAGAATCTCGAAAAGAAAAAATTTTTTTTTCGAAGTTTGGTAACTTCGTTAGAATCACTTTTTTTCCGTTCTTATTTGAGATAACTGGTTCTCTTTTATTATACTAGTTTGATAGCCTCAGAAAACCATATTATGCGCAAAGAATCTCGAAGAGAAAAAAATTTTTTTTCGAAGTTTGGAAACTTCTTTAGAATCACTTTTTTTCCGTTCTTATTTGAGATAACTGGTTCTCTTTCATTATACTAATTAGATAGCCTCAGAGAAGCATATTACGCGCAAAGAATCTCGAAAATTAAAAATTTTTTAGAAGTTTGGAAACTTCATTAGAATCACTTTTTTTCCGTTCTTATTTGAGATAACTGGTTCTCTTTCATTATACTAGTTTGATAACCTCAGAAAAGCATATTATGCGCAAAGAATCTCGAAAAGAAATAAGTTTTTTTTCGAAGTTTGGAAACTTCGTTAGAATCACTTTTTTTCCGTTCTTATTTGAGATAACTGGTTCTCTTTCATTATACTAGTTTGATAGCCTCAGAAAAGCATATTATGCGCAAAGAATCTCGAAAAGAAAAAATTTTTTTTTCGAAGTTTGGAAACTTCGTTTGAATCACTTTTTTTCCGTTCTTATTTGAGATAACTGGTTCTCTTTCATTATACTAGTTTGATAGCCTCAGAAAAGCATATTACGCACAAAGAATCTCGAAAATAAAAAAATTTTTTTAGAAGTTTCGAAACTTCATTAGAATCACTTTTTTTCCATTCTTATTTGAGATAACTGGTTCTCTTTCATTATACTAATTAGATAGCCTCAGAAAAGCATATTACGCACAAAGAATCTCGAAAATAAAAAAATTTTTTTAGAAGTTTCGAAACTTCATTAGAATCACTTTTTTTCCGTTCTTATTTGAGATAACTGGTTCTCTTTCATTATACTAATTTGATAGCCCCAGTAAAGCATATTATGCGCAAAGAATCTGGAAAAGAAAAAAGTTTTTTTTCGAAGTTTGAAAACTTCGTTTGAATCACTTTTTTTCCGTTCTTATTTGAGATAACTGGTTCTCTTTCATTATACTAGTTTGATAGCCTCAGTAAAGCATATTATGCACAAAGAATTTCGAAAAGAAAAAAAATTTTTTTCGAAGTTTAGAAACTTCATTAGAATCACTTTTTTTCCGTTCTTATTTCAGATAACTGGTTCTCTTTCATTATACTAGTTTGATACCCTCAGAAAAGCATATTATGCGCAAAGAATCTCGAAAAGAAAAAAGTTTTTTTTCGAAGTTTGGAAACTTCGTTTGAATCACTTTTTTTCCGTTCTTATTTGAGATAACTGGTTCTCTTTCATTATACTAGTTTGATAGCCTCAGTAAAGCATATTTGGCGCAAAGAAATTCGAAAAGAAAAAAATTTTTTTTCGAAGTTTGGAAACTTCGTTAGAATTACTTTTTTTCCGTTCATATTTGAGATAACTGGTTCTCTTTCATTATACTAGTTTGATAGCCTCAGTAAAGCATATTATGCGCAAAGAATCTCGAAAAGAAAAAAAATTTTTTTTGAAGTTTGGAAACTTCGTTAGAATCACTTTTTTTCCGTTCTTATTTGAGATAACTGGTTCTCTTTCATTATACTAGTTTGATAGCCTCAGTAAAGCATATTATGCGCAAAGAATCTCGAAAAGAAAAAAAAATTTTTTCGAAGTTTGGAAACTACGTTGGAATCACTTTTTTTCCGTTCTTATTTGAGATAACTGGTTCTCTTTCATTATACTAGTTTGATAGCCCCAGTAAAGCATATTATGCGCAAAGAATCTGGAAAAGAAAAAAAAAATTTTTCGAAGTTTGGAAACTTCGTTAGAATCACTTTTTTCCGTTCTTATTTGAGATAACTGGTTCTCTTTCATTATACTAGTTTGATAACCTCAGAAAAGCATATTATGCGCAAAGAATCTCGAAAAGAAAAAAAATTTTTTTCGAAGTTTGGAAACGTCGTTTGAATCACTTTTTTCCGTTCTTATTTGAGATTACTGGTTCTCTTTCATTATAGTAGTTTGATAGCTTCAGAAAAGCATATTATGCGCAAAGAATCTCGAAAAGAAAAATATTTTTTTTCGAAGTTTGGAAACTTCGTTTGAATCACTTTTTTTCCGTTCTTATTTGAGATAACTGGTTTTCTTTCATTATACTAGTTTGATATCCTCAGTAAAGCATATTATGCGCAAAGAATCTCGATAAGAAAAAAATTTTTTTTCGAAGTTTGGAAACTTTGTTAGAATTTTTTTTTTTCCGTTCTTATTTGAGATAACTGGTTCTCTTTCATTATACTAGTTTGATAGCCTCAGTAAAGCATATTATGCGCAAAGAATCTGGAAAAGAAAAAAAATTTTTTTCGAAGTTTGGAAACTTCGTTAGAATCACTTTTTATCCGTTCTTATTTGAGATAACTGGTTCTCTTTCATTATACTAGTTTGATAGCCTCAGTAAAGCATATTATGCGCAAAGAATCTCGAAAAGAAAAATTTTTTTTTTCGAAGTTTGGTAACTTCGTTAGAATCACTTTTTTTCCGTTCTTATTTGAGATAACTGGTTCTCTTTTATTTTACTAGTTTGATAGCCTCAGAAAACCATATTATGCGCAAAGAATCTCGAAGAGAAAAAAATTTTTTTTCGAAGTTTGGAAACTTCTTTAGAATCACTTTTTTTCCGTTCTTATTTGAGTTAACTGGTTCTCTTTCATTATACTAATTAGATAGCCTCAGAAAAGCATATTACGCGCAAAGAATCTCGAAAATAAAAAAATTTTTTTATAAGTTTGGAAACTTCATTAGAATCACTTTTTTTCCGTTCTTATTTGAGATAACTGGTTCTCTTTCATTATACTAGTTTGATAACCTCAGAAAAGCATATTATGCGCAAAGAATCTGGAAAAGAAAAAAGTTTTTTTTCGAAGTTTGGAAACTTCGTTTGAATCACTTTTTTTCCGTTCTTATTTGAGATAACTGGTTTTCTTTCTTTATACTAGTTTGATATCCTCAGTAAAGCATATTATGCGCAAAGAATCTCGATAAGAAAAAAATTTTTTTTCGAAGTTTGGAAACTTTGTTAGAATTTTTTTTTTTCCGTTCTTATTTGAGATAACTGGTTCTCTTTCATTATACTAGTTTGATAGCCTCAGTAAAGCATATTATGCGCAAAGAATCTGGAAAAGAAAAAAAATTTTTTTCGAAGTTTGGAAACTTCGTTAGAATCACTTTTTTTCCGTTCTTATTTGAGATAATTGGTTCTCATTCATTATACTAGTTTGATAGCCTCAGAAAAGCATATTATGCGCAAAGGATCTCGAAAAGAAAAAATTTTTTTTCGAAGTTTGGAAACTTCGTTTGAATCACTTTTTTTCCGTTCTTATTTGAGATAACTGGCTCTCTTTCATTATACTAGTTTGATAGCCTCAATAAAGCATATTATGCACAAAGAATCTCGAAAAGAAAAAAATTTTTTTTCGAAGTTTAGAAACTTCATTAGAATCACATTTTTTCCGTTCTTATTTGAGATAACTGGTTCTCTTTCATTATACTAGTTTGATAGCCTCAGTAAAGCATATTATGCGCAAAGAATCTGGAAAAGAAAAAAAATTTTTTTCGAAGTTTGGAAACTTCGTTAGAATCACTTTTTTTCCGTTCTTATTTGAGATAACTGGTTCTCTTTCATTATACTAGTTTGATAGCCTCAGTAAAGCATATTATGCGCAAAGAATCTCGAAAAGAAAAAAAATTTTTTTCGAAGTTTGGAAACGTCGTTTGAATCACTTTTTTCCGTTCTTATTTGACTGGTTCTCTTTCATTATAGTAGTTGGATAGCCTCAGAAAAGCATATTATGCACAAAGAATCTCGAAAAAAAAAAAATTTTTTTCGAAGTTTGGAAACTTCGTTTGAATCACTTTTTTTCCGTTCTTATTTGAGATAACTGGTTCTCTTTCATTATACTAGTTTGATAGTCTCAGTAAAGCATATTATGCACAAAGAATCGCGTAAAGAAAAAAAATTTTTTTCGAAGATTGGAAACTTCATTAGAATCAATTTTTTTCCGTTCTTATTTGAGATAACTGGTTCTCTTTCATTATACTAGTTTGATAGCCTCAGTAAAGCATATTATGCTTAAAGAATATGGAAAAGAAAAAAAATTTTTTTCGAAGTTTGGAAACTTCATTAGAATCACATTTTTTCCGTTCTTATTTGAGATAACTGGTTCTCTTTCATTATACTAGTTTGATAACCTCAGAAAAGCATATTATGCGCAAAGAATCTCGAAAAGAAAAAAGTTTTTTTTCGAAGTTTGGAAACTTCGTTTGAGTCACTTTTTTTCCGTTCTTATTTGAGATAACTGGTTCTCTTTCATTATACTAGTTTGATAGCCTCAGTAAAGCATAATATGCGCAAAGAATCTCGAAAAGAAAAAAAATTTTTTTCGAAGTTTGGAAACTTCGTTTGAATCACTTTTTTTCCGTTCTAATTTGAGATAACTGGTTCTCTTTCATTATACTAGTTTGATAACCTCAGAAAAGCATGTTATGCGCAAAGAATCTCGAAAAGAAAAAAGTTTTTTTTCGAAGTTTAGAAACTTCGTTTGAATCACATTTTTTCCGTTCTTATTTGAGATAACTGGTTCTTTCATTATACTAGTTTGATAGCCTCAGTAAAGCACATTATGCGCATAGAATCTCGAAAAGAAAAAAAATTTTTTTCGAAGTTTGGAAACTTCGTTAGAATCACTTTTTTTCCGTTCTTATTTGAGATAACTGGTTCTCTTTCATTATACTAGTTTGATAGCCTCAGTAAAGCTTATTATGCACAAACAATCGCGAAAAGAAAAAAATTTTTTTTCGAAGTTTGGAAACTTCATTAGAATCACTTTCTTTCCGTTCTTATTTGAGATAACTGGTTCTCTTTCATTATACCAGTTTGATAGCCTCAGTAAAGCATATTATGCACAAACAATCGCGAAAAGAAAAAAAATTTTTTTCGAAGTTTGGAAACTTCATTAGAATCACTTTCTTTCCGTTCTTATTTGAGATAACTGGTTCTTTCATTATACTAGTTTATAGCCTCAGTAAAGCATATTATGCGCAAAGAATCTCGAAAAGAAAAAAATTTTTTTTCGAAGTTAGGAAACTTCTTTAAAATCACTTTTTTTCCGTTCTTATTTGAGATAACTGGTTCTCTTTCATTATACTAATTAGATAGCCTCAGAAAAGCATATTACGCGCAAAGAATCTCGAAAATAAAAAAATTTTTTTAGAAGTTTGGAAACTTCATTGGAAACACTTTTTTTCCGTTCTTATTTGAGATAACTGGTTCTCTTTCATTATACTAGTTTGATACCCTCAGAAAAGCATATTATGCGCAAAGAATCTCGAAAAGAAAAAAAATTTTTTTCGAAGTTTGGAAACGTCGTTTGAATCACTTTTTTCCGTTCTTATTTGAGATTACTGGTACTCTTTCATTATAGTAGTTTGATAACCTCAGAAAAGCATATTATGCGCAAAGAATCTCGAAAAGAAATAAGTTTTTTTTCGAAGTTTGGAAACTTCGTTAGAATCACTTTTTTTCCGTTCTTATTTGAGATAACTGGTTCTCTTTCATTATACTAGTTTGATAGCCTCAGAAAAGCATATTATGCGCAAAGAATCTCGAAAAGAAAAAATTTTTTTTTCGAAGTTTGGAAACTTCGTTTGAATCACTTTTTTTCCGTTCTTATTTGAGATAACTGGTTCTCTTTCATTATACTAGTTTGATAGCCTCAGAAAAGCATATTACGCACAAAGAATCTCGAAAATAAAAAAATTTTTTTAGAAGTTTCGAAACTTCATTAGAATCACTTTTTTTCCATTCTTATTTGAGATAACTGGTTCTCTTTCATTATACTAATTAGATAGCCTCAGAAAAGCATATTACGCACAAAGAATCTCGAAAATAAAAAAATTTTTTTAGAAGTTTCGAAACTTCATTAGAATCACTTTTTTTCCGTTCTTATTTGAGATAACTGGTTCTCTTTCATTATACTAATTTGATAGCCCCAGTAAAGCATATTATGCGCAAAGAATCTGGAAAAGAAAAAAGTTTTTTTTCGAAGTTTGAAAACTTCGTTTGAATCACTTTTTTTCCGTTCTTATTTGAGATAACTGGTTCTCTTTCATTATACTAGTTTGATAGCCTCAGTAAAGCATATTATGCACAAAGAATTTCGAAAAGAAAAAAAATTTTTTTCGAAGTTTAGAAACTTCATTAGAATCACTTTTTTTCCGTTCTTATTTCAGATAACTGGTTCTCTTTCATTATACTAGTTTGATAGCCCCAGTAAAGCATATTATGCGCAAAGAATCTGGAAAAGAAAAAAAATTTTTTTCGAAGTTTGGAAACTTCGTTAGAATCACTTTTTTTCCGTTCTTATTTGAGATAACTGGTTCTCTTTCATTATACTAGTTTGATACCCTCAGAAAAGCATATTATGCGCAAAGAATCTCGAAAAGAAAAAAGTTTTTTTTCGAAGTTTGGAAACTTCGTTTGAATCACTTTTTTTCCGTTCTTATTTGAGATAACTGGTTCTCTTTCATTATACTAGTTTGATAGCCTCAGTAAAGCATATTTGGCGCAAAGAAATTCGAAAAGAAAAAAATTTTTTTTCGAAGTTTGGAAACTTCGTTAGAATTACTTTTTTTCCGTTCATATTTGAGATAACTGGTTCTCTTTCATTATACTAGTTTGATAGCCTCAGTAAAGCATATTATGCGCAAAGAATCTCGAAAAGAAAAAAAATTTTTTTTGAAGTTTGGAAACTTCGTTAGAATCACTTTTTTTCCGTTCTTATTTGAGATAACTGGTTCTCTTTCATTATACTAGTTTGATAGCCTCAGTAAAGCATATTATGCGCAAAGAATCTCGAAAAGAAAAAAAAATTTTTTCGAAGTTTGGAAACTACGTTGGAATCACTTTTTTTCCGTTCTTATTTGAGATAACTGGTTCTCTTTCATTATACTAGTTTGATAGCCCCAGTAAAGCATATTATGCGCAAAGAATCTGGAAAAGAAAAAAAAATTTTTTCGAAGTTTGGAAACTTCGTTAGAATCACTTTTTTCCGTTCTTATTTGAGATAACTGGTTCTCTTTCATTATACTAGTTTGATAACCTCAGAAAAGCATATTATGCGCAAAGAATCTCGAAAAGAAAAAAAATTTTTTTCGAAGTTTGGAAACGTCGTTTGAATCACTTTTTTCCGTTCTTATTTGAGATTACTGGTTCTCTTTCATTATAGTAGTTTGATAGCTTCAGAAAAGCATATTATGCGCAAAGAATCTCGAAAAGAAAAATATTTTTTTTCGAAGTTTGGAAACTTCGTTTGAATCACTTTTTTTCCGTTCTTATTTGAGATAACTGGTTCTCGTTCATTATACTAGTTTGACAGCCTCAGTAAAGCATATTATTCATAAAGAATCGCGAAAAGAAAAAAAATTTTTTTCGAAGTTTGGAAACTTCATTTGAATCACTTTTTTTCCGTTCTTATTTGAGATAACTGGTTCTCTTTCATTATACTAGTTTGATAGCCCCAATAAAGCATATTATGCGCAAAGAATCTGGAAAAGAAAAAAAAATTTTTTCGAAGTTTGGAAACTTCGTTAGAATCACTTTTTTTCCGTTCTTATTTGAGATAACTGGTTCTCTTTCATTATACTAGTTTGATACCCTCAGGAAAGCATATTATGCGCAAAGAATCTCGAAAAGAAAAAAGTTTTTTTTCGAAGTTTGGAAACTTCGTTTGAATCAATTTTTTTCCGTTCTTATTTGAGATAACTGGTTCTCTTTCATTATACTAGTTTGATAGCCTCAGTAAAGCATATTATGCGCAAAGAATCTCGAAAAGAAAAAAAATTTTTTTCGAAGTTTGGAAACTTCGTTAGAATCACTTTTTTTCCGTCCTTATTTGAGATAACTGGTTCTCTTTCATTATACTAGTTTGATAGCCTCAGTAAAGCATATTATGCGCAAAGAATCTCGAAAAGAAAAAATTTTTTTTTCGAAGTTTGGAAACTTCGTTAGAATCACTTTTTTTCCATTCTTATTGGAGATAACTGGTTCTCTTTCATTATACTAGTTTGATAACCTCAGAAAAGCATATTATGCGCAAAGAATCTCGAAAAGAAAAAATTTTTTTTTCGAAGTTTGGAAACTTCGTTTGAATCACTTTTTTTCCATTCTTATTTGAGATAACTGGTTCTCTTTCATTATACTTCTTTGATAGCCTCAGTAAAGCATATTATGCGCAAAGAATCTCGAAAAGAAAAAAAATTTTTTTCGAAGTTTGGAAACTAAGTTAGAATCACTTTTTTTCCGTTCTTATTTGAGATAACTGGTTCTCTTTCATTATACTAGTTTGATAGCCTCAGTAAAGCATATTATGCGCAAAGAATCTCGTAAAGAAGAAATTTTTTTTTCGAAGTTTGGAAACTTCGTTAGAATCACTTTTTTTCCGTTCTTATTTGAGATAACTGGTTCTCTTTCATTATACTGGTTTGATATCTTCAGAAAACCATATTATGCGCAAAGAATCTCGAAAAGAAAAAAAATTTTTTTCGAAGTTTGGAAACTTCTTTAGAATCACTTTTTTTCCGTTCTTATTTGAGATAACTGGTTCTTTCATTATACTAGTTTGATAGCCTCAGTAAAGCATATTATGCGCAAAGAATCTCGAAAAGAAAAAAAATTTTTTTCGAAGTTTGGAAACTTCGTTAGAATCACTTTTTTTCCGTTCTTATTTGAGATAACTGGTTCTCTTTCATTATACTAGTTTGATAGCCTCAGTAAAGGATATTATGCACAAAGAATCGCGAAAAGAAAAAAAATTTTTTTCGAAGTTTGGAAACTTCTTTAGAATCACTTTTTTTCCGTTCTTATTTGAGATAACTGGTTCTCTTTCATTATACTAATTAGATAGCCTCAGAAAAGCATATTACGCACAAAGAATCTCGAAAAAAAAAAAATTTTTTAGAAGTTTCGAAACTTCATTAGAATCACTTTTTTTCTGTTCTTATTTGAGATAACTGGTTCTCTTTCATTATACTAGTTTGATAGCCCCAGTAAAGCATATTATGCGCAAAGAATCTGGAAAAGAAAAAAAATTTTTTTTCGAAGTTTGGAAACTTCGTTAGAATCAATTTTTTTCCGTTCTTATTTGAGATAACTGGTTCTCTTTCATTATACTAATTAGATAGCCTCAGAAAAGCATATTACGCACAAAGAATCTCGAAAATAAAAAAATTTTTTTAGAAGTTTCGAAACTTCATTAGAATCACTTTTTTTCCGTTCTTATTTGAGATAACTGGTTCTCTTTCATTATACTAGTTTGATAACCTCAGTAAAGCATATTATGCGCAAAGAATCTCGAAAAGAAAAAAAATTTTTTTCGAAGTTTTTAAACTTCGTTAGAATCACTTTTTTTCCGTTCTTATTTGAGATAACTGGTTCTCTTTCATTATACTAGTTTGATAGCCTCAGTAAAGCATATTATGCACAAAGAATCGCTTAAAGAAAAAAAATTTTTTTCGAAGTTTGGAAACTTCTTAGAACACTTTTTTTCCGTTCTTATTTGAGATAACTGGTTCTCTTTCATTATACTAGTTTGATACCCTCAGGAAAGCATATTATGCGCAAAGAATCTCGAAAAGAAAAAAGTTTTTTTTCGAAGTTTGGAAACTTCGTTTGAATCACTTTTTTTCCGTTCTTATTTGAGATAACTGGTTCTCTTTCATTATACTAGTTTGATAGCCTCAGTAAAGCATATTATGCGCAAAGAATCTCGAAAAGAAAAAAATTTTTTTTCGAAGTTTGGAAACTTCGTTAGAATCACTTTTTTTCCGTCCTTATTTGAGATAACTGGTTCTCTTTCATTATACTAGTTTGATAGCCTCAGTAAAGAATATTATGCGCAAAGAATCTCGAAAAGAAAAAATTTTTTTTTCGAAGTTTGGAAACTTCGTAAGAATCACTTTTTTTCCGTTCTTATTTGAGATAACTGGTTCTCTTTCATTATACTAGTTTGATAACCTCAGAAAAGCATATTATGCGCAAAGAATCTCGAAAAGAAAAAGTTTTTTTTCGAAGTTTGGAAACTTAGTTAGAATCACTTTTTTTCCGTTCTTATTTGAGATAACTGGTTCTCTTTCATTATACTAGTTTGATAACCTCAGTAAAGCATATTATGCGCAAAGAATCTCGAAAAGAAGAAATTTTTTTTTCGAAGTTTGGAAACTTCGTTAGAATCACTTTTTTTCCGTTCTTATTGGAGATAACTGGTTCTCTTTCATTATACTAGTTTGATAGCCCCAGTAAAGCATATTATGCGCAAAGAATCTGGAAAAGAAAAAAAATTTTTTTTCGAAGTTTGGAAACTTCGTTAGAATCACTTTTTTTCCGTTCTTATTTGAGATAACTGGTTCTCTTTCATTATACTAATTAGATAGCCTCAGAAAAGCATATTACGCACAAAGAATCTCGAAAATAAAAAAATTTTTTTAGAAGTTTCGAAACTTCATTAGAATCACTTTTTTTCCGTTCTTATTTGAGATAACTTTTTCTCTTTCATTATACTAGTTTGATAGCCTCAGTAAAGCATATTATGCGGAAAGAATCTTGAAAAGAAAAAAAATTTTTTTCGAAATTTGGAAACTTCGTTAGAATCACTTTTTTTCCGTTCTTATTTGAGATAACTGGTTCTCTTTCATTATACTAGTTTGATAGCCTCAGTAAAGCATATTATGCACAAAGAATCGCGAAAAGAAGAAAAATTTTTTTCGAAGTTTGGAAACTTCTTAGAACACTTTTTTTCCGTTCTTATTTGAGATAACTGGTTCTCTTTCATTATACTAGTTTGATAGCCTCAGTAAAGCATATTATGCGCAAAGAATCTGGAAAAGAAAAAAATTTTTTTTCGAAGTTTGGAAACTTCTTTAGAATCACTTTTTTTCCGTTCTTATTTGAGATAACTGGTTCTCTTTCATTATACTAATTAGATAGCCTCAGAAAAGCATATTACGCACAAAGAATCTCGAAAATAAAAAAATTTTTTTAGAAGTTTCGAAACTTCATTAGAATCACTTTTTTTCCGTTCTTATTTGAGATAACTGGTTCTCTTTCATTATACTAATTTGATAGCCCCAGTAAAGCATATTATGCGCAAAGAATCTGGAAAAGAAAAAAGTTTTTTTTCGAAGTTTGAAAACTTCGTTTGAATCACTTTTTTTCCGTTCTTATTTGAGATAACTGGTTCTCTTTCATTATACTAGTTTGATAGCCTCAGTAAAGCATATTATGCACAAAGAATTTCGAAAAGAAAAAAAATTTTTTTCGAAGTTTAGAAACTTCATTAGAATCACTTTTTTTCCGTTCTTATTTGAGATAACTGGTTCTCTTTCATTATACTAGTTTCATAGCCCCAGTAAAGCATATTATGCGCAAAGAATCTGGAAAAGAAAAAAAATTTTTTTCGAAGTTTGGAAACTTCGTTAGAATCACTTTTTTTCCGTTCTTATTTGAGATAACTGGTTCTCTTTCATTATACTAGTTTGATACCCTCAGAAAAGCATATTATGCGCCAAGAATCTCGAAAAGAAAAAAGTTTTTTTTCGAAGTTAGGAAACTTCGTTTGAATCACTTTTTTTCCGTTCTTATTTGAGATAACTGGTTCTCTTTCATTATACTAGTTTGATAGCCTCAGTAAAGCATATTATGCGCAAAGAAATTCGAAAAGAAAAAAATTTTTTTTCGAAGTTTGGAAACTTCGTTAGAATTACTTTTTTTCCGTTCATATTTGAGATAACTGGTTCTCTTTCATTATACTAGTTTGATAGCCTCAGTAAAGCATATTATGCGCAAAGAATCTCGAAAAGAAAAAAAATTTTTTTTGAAGTTTGGAAACTTCGTTAGAATCACTTTTTTTCCGTTCTTATTTGAGATAACTGGTTCTCTTTCATTATACTAGTTTGATAGCCTCAGTAAAGCATATTATGCGCAAAGAATCTCGAAAAGAAAAAAAATTTTTTTCGAAGTTTGGAAACTACGTTGGAATCACTTTTTTTCCGTTCTTATTTGAGATAACTGGTTCTCTTTCATTATACTAGTTTGATAGCCCCAGTAAAGCATATTATGCGCAAAGAATCTGGAAAAGAAAAAAAAAATTTTTCGAAGTTTGGAAACTTCGTTAGAATCACTTTTTTCCGTTCTTATTTGAGATAACTGGTTCTCTTTCATTATACTAGTTTGATAACCTCAGAAAAGCATATTATGCGCAAAGAATCTCGAAAAGAAAAAAAATTTTTTTCGAAGTTTGGAAACGTCGTTTGAATCACTTTTTTCCGTTCTTATTTGAGATTACTGGTTCTCTTTCATTATAGTAGTTTGATAGCTTCAGAAAAGCATATTATGCGCAAAGAATCTCGAAAAGAAAAATATTTTTTTTCGAAGTTTGGAAACTTCGTTTGAATCACTTTTTTTCCGTTCTTATTTGAGATAACTGGTTCTCGTTCATTATACTAGTTTGACAGCCTCAGTAAAGCATATTATGCATAAAGAATCGCGAAAAGAAAAAAAATTTTTTTCGAAGTTTGGAAACTTCATTAGAATCACTTTTTTTCCGTTCTTATTTGAGATAACTGGTTCTCTTTCATTATACTAGTTTGATAGCCCCAGTAAAGCATATTATGCGCAAAGAATCTGGAAAAGAAAAAAAAATTTTTTCGAAGTTTGGAAACTTCGTTAGAATCACTTTTTTTCCGTTCTTATTTGAGATAACTGGTTCTCTTTCATTATACTAGTTTGATACCCTCAGGAAAGCATATTATGCGCAAAGAATCTCGAAAAGAAAAAAGTTTTTTTTCGAAGTTTGGAAACTTCGTTTGAATCAATTTTTTTCCGTTCTTATTTGAGATAACTGGTTCTCTTTCATTATACTAGTTTGATAGCCTCAGTAAAGCATATTATGCGCAAAGAATCTCGAAAAGAAAAAAAATTTTTTTCGAAGTTTGGAAACTTCGTTAGAATCACTTTTTTTCCGTCCTTATTTGAGATAACTGGTTCTCTTTCATTATACTAGTTTGATAGCCTCAGTAAAGCATATTATGCGCAAAGAATCTCGAAAAGAAA
Source organism: Metallyticus violacea (assembly GCA_030762175.1). Classification (NCBI taxonomy): domain Eukaryota; kingdom Metazoa; phylum Arthropoda; class Insecta; order Mantodea; family Metallyticidae; genus Metallyticus; species Metallyticus violacea. Next base: position 72,398,403 of record CM060830.1, read on the forward strand.
AAATTTTTTTTTCGAAGTTTGGAAACTTCGTTAGAATCACTTTTTTTCCATTCTTATTGGAGATAACTGGTTCTCTTTCATTATACTAGTTTGATAACCTCAGAAAAGCATATTATGCGCAAAGAATCTCGATAAGAAAAAAGTTTTTTTTCGAAGTTTGGAAACTTCGTTTGAATCACTTTTTTTCCATTCTTATTTGAGATAACTGGTTCTCTTTCATTATACTTGTTTGATAGCCTCAGTAAAGCATATTATGCGCAAAGAATCTCGAAAAGAAAAAAAATTTTTTTCGAAGTTTGGAAACTTAGTTAGAATCACTTTTTTTCTGTTCTTATTTGAGATAACTGGTTCTCTTTCATTATACTAGTTTGATAGCCTCAGTAAAGCATATTATGCGCAAAGAATCTCGTAAAGAAGAAATTTTTTTTTCGAAGTTTGGAAACTTCGTTAGAATCACTTTTTTTCCGTTCTTATTTGAGATAACTGGTGCTCTTTCATTATACTGGTTTGATATCTTCAGAAAACCATATTATGAGCAAAGAATCTCGAAAAGAAAAAAAATTTTTTTCGAAGTTTGGAAACTTCTTTAGAATCACTTTTTTTCCGTTCTTATTTGAGATAACTGGTTCTCTTTCATTATACTAATTAGATAGCCTTAGAAAAGCATATTACGCACAAAGAATCTCGAAAATAAAAAAATTTTTTTAGAAGTTTCGAAACTTCATTAGAATCACTTTTTTTCCGTTCTTATTTGAGATAACTGGTTCTCTTTCTTTTTATTCTAGTTTGATAACCTCAGAAAAATATATTATGCGCAAAGAATCTCGAAAAGGAAAAAGTTTTTTTTCGAAGTTTGGAAACTTCGTTTGAATCACTTTTTTTCCGTTCTTATTTGAGATAACTGGTTCTTTCATTATACTAGTTTGATAGCCTCAGTAAAGCATATTATGCGCAAAGAATCTCGAAAAGAAAAAAAATTTTTTTCGAAGTTTGGAAACTTCGTTAGAATCACTTTTTTTCCGTTCTTATTTGAGATAACTGGTTCTCTTTCATTATACTAGTTTGATAGCCTCAGTAAAGCATATTATGCACAAAGAATCGCGAAAAGAAAAAAATTTTTTTTCGAAGTTTCGAAACTTCATTAGAATCACTTTTTTTCCGTTCTTATTTGAGATAACTGGTTCTCTTTCATTATACTAGTTTGATAGCCTCAGTAAAGCATATTATGCGCAAAGATTCTGGAAAAGAAAAAAAATTTTTTTCGAAGTTTGGAAACTTCTTTAGAATCACTTTTTTTCCGTTCTTATTTGAGATAACTGGTTCTCTTTCATTATACTAATTAGATAGCCTCAGAAAAGCATATTACGCACAAAGAATCTCGAAAATAAAAAAATTTTTTAGAAGTTTCGAAACTTCATTAGAATCACTTTTTTTCCGTTCTTATTTGAGATAACTGGTTCTCTTTCATTATACTAGTTTGATAACCTCAGTAAAGCATATTATGCGCAAAGAATCTCGAAAAGAAAAAAAAATTTTTTCGAAGTTTGGAAACTTCGTTAGAATCACTTTTTTTCCGTTCTTATTTGAGATAACTGGTTCTCTTTCATTATACTAGTTTGATAGCCTCAGTAAAGCATATTATGCACAAAGAATCGCGAAAAGAAAAAAAATTTTTTTCGAAGTTTGGAAACTTCTTAGAACACTTTTTTTCCGTTCTTATTTGAGATAACTGGTTCTCTTTCATTATACTAGTTTGATAGCCTCAGTAAAGCATATTATGCGCAAAGAATCTGGAAAAGAAAAAAATTTTTTTTCGAAGTTTGGAAACTTCTTTAGAATCACTTTTTTTCCGTTCTTATTTGAGATAACTGGTTTTCTTTCATTATACTAATTAGATAGCCTCAGAAAAGCATATTACGCACAAAGAATCTCGAAAATAAAAAAAAATTTTTAGAAGTTTCGAAACTTCATTAGAATCACTTTTTTTCCGTTCTTATTTGAGATAACTGGTTCTCTTTCATTATACTAATTTGATAACCTCAGAAAAGCATATTATGCGCAAAGAATCTCGAAAAGAAGAAAGTTTTTTTTCGAAGTTTGAAAACTTCGTTTGAATCACTTTTTTTCCGTTCTTATTTGTGATAACTGGTTCTCTTTTATTATACTAGTTTGATAGCCTCAGTAAAGCATATTATGCACAAAGAATCTCGAAAAGAAAAAAAAATTTTTTCGAAGTTTAGATACTTCATTAGAATCACTTTTTTTCCGTTCTTATTTGAGATTACTGGTTCTCTTTCATTATACTAGTTTGATAGCCCCAGTAAAGCATATTATGCGCAAAGAATCTGGAAAAGAAAAAAAATTTTTTTCGAAGTTTGACAACTTCGTTAGAATCACTTTTTTTCCGTTCTTATTTGAGATAACTGGTTCTCTTTCATTATACTAGTTTGATACCCTCAGAAAAGCATATTATGCGCAAAGAATCTCGAAAAGAAAAAAGTTTTTTTTCGAAGTTTGGAAACTTCGTTTGAATCACTTTTTTTCCGTTCTTATTTGAGATAACTGGTTCTCTTTCATTATACTAGTTTGATAGCCTCAGTAAAGCATATTATGCGCAAAGAAATTCGAAAAGAAAAAAATTTTTTTTCGAAGTTTGGAAACTTCGTTAGAATTACTTTTTTTCCGTTCTTATTTGAGATAACTGGTTCTCTTTCATTATACTAGTTTGATAGCCTCAGTAAAGCATATTATGCGCAAAGAATCTCGAAAAGAAAAAAAATTTTTTTCGAAGTTTGGAAACTACGTTAGAATCACTTTTTTTCCGTTCTTATTTGAGATAACTGGTTCTCTTTCATTATACTAGTTTGATAGCCCCAGTAAAGCATATTATGCGCAAAGAATCTGGAAAAGAAAAAAAAAAATTTTCGAAGTTTGGAAACTTCGTTAGAATCACTTTTTTTCCGTTCTTATTTGAGATAACTGGTTCTCTTTCATTATACTAATTAGATAGCCTCAGAAAAGCATATTACGCACAAAGAATCTCGAAAATAAAAAAATTTTTTTAGAAGTTTCGAAACTTCATTAGAATCACTTTTTTTCCGTTCTTATTTGAGATAACTGGTTCTCTTTCATTATACTAGTTTGATAACCTCAGTAAAGCATATTATGCGCAAAGAATCTCGAAAAGAAAAAAAATTTTTTTCGAATTTTGGAAACTTCGTTAGAATCACTTTTTTTCCGTTCTTATTTGAGATAACTGGTTCTCTTTCATTATACTAGTTTCATAGCCTCAGTAAAGCATATTATGCACAAAGAATCGCGAAAAGAAAAAAAATTTTTTTCGAAGTTTGGAAACTTCTTAGAACACTTTTTTTCCGTTCTTATTTGAGATAACTGGTTCTCTTTCATTATACTAGTTTGATAGCCTCAGTAAAGCATATTATGCGCAAAGAATCTGGAAAAGAAAAAAATTTTTTTTCGAAGTTTGGAAACTTCTTTAGAATCACTTTTTTTCCGTTCTTATTTGAGATAACTGGTTTTCTTTCATTATACTAATTAGATAGCCTCAGAAAAGCATATTACGCACAAAGAATCTCGAAAATAAAAAAATTTTTTTAGAAGTTTCGAAACTTCATTAGAATCACTTTTTTTCCGTTCTTATTTGAGATAACTGGTTCTCTTTCATTATACTAATTTGATAACCTCAGAAAAGCATATTATGCGCAAAGAATCTAGAAAAGAAGAAAGTTTTTTTTCGAAGTTTGAAAACTTCGTTTGAATCACTTTTTTTCCGTTCTTATTTGTGATAACTGGTTCTCTTTCATTATACTAGTTTGATAGCCTCAGTAAAGCATATTATGCACAAAGAATCTCGAAAATTAAAAAAATTTTTTTCGAAGTTTAGAAACTTCATTAGAATCACTTTTTTTCCGTTCTTATTTGAGATTACTGGTTCTCTTTCATTATACTAGTTTGATAGCCCCAGTAAAGCATATTATGCGCAAAGAATCTGGAAAAGAAAAAAAATTTTTTTCGAAGTTTGACAACTTCGTTAGAATCACTTTTTTTCCGTTCTTATTTGAGATAACTGGTTCTCTTTCATTATACTAGTTTGATACCCTCAGAAAAGCATATTATGCGCAAAGAATCTCGAAAAGAAAAAAGTTTTTTTTCGAAGTTTGGAAACTTCGTTTGAATCACTTTTTTTCCGTTCTTATTTGAGATAACTGGTTCTCTTTCATTATACTAGTTTGATAGCCCCAGTAAAGCATATTATGCGCAAAGAATCTGGAAAAGAAAAAAAAAATTTTTCGAAGTTTGGAAACTTCGTTAGAATCACTTTTTTTCCGTTCTTATTTGAGATAACTGGTTCTCTTTCATTATACTAGTTTGATACCCTCAGGAAAGCATATTATGCGCAAAGAATCTCGAAAAGAAAAAAGTTTTTTTTCGAAGTTTGGAAACTTCGTTAGAATCACTTTTTTTCCCTTCTTATTTGAGATAACTGGTTCTCTTTCATTATACTAGTTTGATAGCCTCAGAATAGCATATTATGCGCAAAGAATCTCGAAAAGAAAAAAAATTTTTTTCGAAGTTTGGAAACGTCGTTTGAATCACTTTTTTCCGTTCTTATTTGAGATAACTGGTTCTCTTTCATTATACTAGTTTGATAGCCTCAGTAAAGCATATTATGCGCAAAGAATCTCGAAAAGAAAAAAAAATTTTTTCGAAGTTTGGAAACGTCGTTTGAATCACTTTTTTCCGTTCTTATTTGAGATAACTGGTTCTCTTTCATTATACTAGTTTGATAGCCTCAGTAAAGCATATTATGCGCAAAGAATCTCGAAAAGAAAAAAAATTTTTTTTGAAGTTTGGAAACGTCGTTTGAATCACTTTTTTCCGTTCTTATTTGAGATTACTGGTTCTCTTTCATTATACTAGTTTGATACCCTCAGAAAAGCATATTATGCGCAAAGAATCTCGAAAAGAAAAAAGGTTTTTTCGAAGTTTGGAAACTTCGTTTGAATCACTTTTTTTCCGTTCTTATTTGAGATAACTGGTTCTCTTTCATTATACTAGTTTGATAGCCTCAGTAAAGCAATTTATGCGCAAAGAATCTCGAAAAGAAAAAAAAATTTTTTCGAAGTTTGGAAACTTCGTTAGAATCACTTTTTTTCCGTTCTTATTTGAGATAACTGGTTCTCTTTCATTATACTAGTTTGATAGCCTCAGTAAAGCATATTATGCGCAAAGAATCTCGAAAAGAAAAAAGTTTTTTTTCGAAGTTTGGAAACTTCGTTTGAATCACTTTTATTCCGTTCTTATTTCAGATAACTGGTTCTCTTTCATTATACTAGTTTGATAACCTCAGAAAAGCATATTATGCGCAAAGAATCTCGAAAAGAAAAAAGTTTTTTTTCGAAGTTTGGAAACTTCGTTTGAATCACTTTTTTTCCGTTCTTATTTGAGATAACTGGTTCTCTTTCATTATACTAGTTTGATAGCCTCAGTAAAGCATATTATGCGCAAAGAATCTCGAAAAGAAAAAAAAATTTTTCGAAGTTTGGAAACTTCGTTAGAATCACTTTTTTTCCGTTCTTATTTGAGATAACTGGTTCTCTTTCATTATACTAGTTTGACAGCCTCAGTAAAGCATATTATGCGCAAAGAATCTCGAAAAGAAAAAAAATTTTTTTTGAAGTTTGCAAACGTCGTTTGAATCACTTTTTTCCGTTCTTATTTGAGATTACTGGTTCTCTTTCATTATACTAATTTGATACCCTCAGAAAAGCATATTATGCGCAAAGAATCTCGAAAAGAAAAAAGTTTTTTTTCGAAGTTTGGAAACGTCGTTTGAATCACTTTTTTCCGTTCTTATTTGAGATTACTGGTTCTCTTTCATTATAGTAGTTTGATAGCTTCAGAAAAGCATATTATGCGCAAAGAATCTCGAAAAGAAAAAAATTTTTTTTCGAAGTTTGCAAACTTCGTTAGAATCACTTTTTTTCCGTTCTTATTTGAGATAACTGGTTCTCTTTCATTATACTAGTTTGATAGCCTCAGTAAAGCATATTATGCGCAAAGAATCTCGAAAAGAAAAAAATTTTTTTTGAAGTTTGGAAACGTCGTTTGAATCACTTTTTTCCGTTCTTATTTGAGATTACTGGTTCTCTTTCATTATACTAGTTTGATACCCTCAGAAAAGCATATTATGCGCAAAGAATCTCGAAAAGAAAAAAGGTTTTTTCGAAGTTTGGAAACTTCGTTTGAATCACTTTTTTTCCGTTCTTATTTGAGATAACTGGTTCTCTTTCATTATACTAGTTTGATAGCCTCAGTAAAGCATATTATGCGCAAAGAATCTCGAAAAGAAAAAAAAATTTTTTCGATGTTTGGAAACTTCGTTAGAATCACTTTTTTTCCGTTCTTATTTGAGATAACTGGTTCTCTTTCATTATACTAGTTTGATAGCCTCAGTAAAGCATATTATGCGCAAAGAATCTCGAAAAGAAAAAAGTTTTTTTTCGAAGTTTGGAAACTTCGTTTGAATCACTTTTATTCCGTTCTTATTTGAGATAACTGGTTCTGTTTCATTATACTAGTTTGATAGCCTCAGAAAACAATATTATGCACAAACAATCTCGAAAAAAAAAATTTTTTTTCGAAGTTTGGAAACTTCGTTTGAATCACTTTTTTTCCGTTCTTATTTGAGATAACTGGTTCTCTTTCATTATACTAGTTTGATAGCCTCAGTAAAGCATATTATGCGCAAAGAATCTGGAAAAGAAAAAAAAATTTTTTCGAAGTTTGGAAACTTCGTTAGAATCACTTTTTTTCCGTTCTTATTTGAGATAATTGGTTCTCTTTCATTATACTAGTTTGATAACCTCAGAAAAGCATATTATGCGCAAAGAATCTCGAAAAGAAAAAAGTTTTTTTTCGAAGTTTGGAAACTTCGTTTGAATCACTTTTTTTCCGTTCTTATTTGAGATAACTGGTTCTCTTTCATTATACTAGTTCGATAGCCTCATTAAAGCATATTATGCGCAAAGAATCTCGAAAAGAAAAAAAAAATTTTTCGAAGTTTGGAAACTTCGTTAGAATCACTTTTTTTCCGTTCTTATTTGAGATAACTGGTTCTCTTTCATTATACTAGTTTGATAGCCTCAGTAAAGCATATTATGCGCAAAGAATCTCGAAAAGAAAAAAAAATTTTTTCCAAGTTTGGAAACGTCGTTTGAATCACTTTTTTCCGTTCTTATTTGAGATTACTGGTTCTCTTTCATTATACTAGTTTGATACCCTCAGAAAAGCATATTATGCGCAAAGAATCTCGAAAAGAAAAAAGTTTTTTTTCGAAGTTTGGAAACTTCGTTTGAATCACTTTTTTTCCGTTCTTATTTGAGATAACTGGTTCTCTTTCATTATACTAGTTTGATAGCCTCAGTAAAGCATATTATGCGCAAAGAATCTCGAAAAGAAAAAAATTTTTTTTCGAAGTTTTGAAACTTCGTTAGAATCACTTTTTTTCCGTTCTTATTTGAGATAACTGGTTCTCTTTCATTATACTAGTTTGATAACCTCAGAAAAGCATATTATGCGCAAAGAATCTCGAAAAGAAAAAAGTTTTTTTTTCGAAGTTTGGAAACTTCGATTGAATCACTTTTTTTCCATTCTTATTTGAGATAACTGGTTCTCTTTCATTATACTTGTTTGATAGCCTCAGTAAAGCATATTATGCGCAAAGAATCTCGAAAAAAAAAAAAATTTTTTCGAAGTTTGGAAACGTCGTTTGAATCACTTTTTTCCGTTCTTATTTGAGATTACTGGTTCTCTTTCATTATACTAGTTTGATAGCTTCAGTAAAGCATATTATGCACAAAGAATCGCGAAAAGAAAAAAAATTTTTTCCCAAGTTTGGAAACTTCATTAGAATCACTTTTTTTCCGTTCTTATTTGAGATAACTGGTTCTCTTTCGTTATACTAGTTTAATAGCCTCAGTAAAGCATATTATGCGCAAAGAATCTAAAAAGAAAAAAATTTTTTTTCGAAGTTTGGAAACTTCGTTTGAATCACTTTTTTTCCGTTCTTATTTGAGATAACTGGTTCTCTTTCATTATACTAGTTTGATAACCTCAGAAAAGCATATTATGCGCAAAGAATCTCGAAAAGAAGAATTTTTTTTTTCGAAGTTTGGAAACTTCGTTAGAATCACTTTTTTTTCCGTTCTTATTTGAGATAACTGGTTCTCTTTCATTATACTAGTTTGATAGCCTCAGAAAACCATATTATGCGCAAAGAAACTCGAAAAGAAAAAAATTTTTTTTCGAAGTTTGGAATCTTCTTTAGAATCACTTTTTTTCCGTTCTTATTTGAGATAACTGGTTCTCTTTCATTATACTAATTAGATAGCCTCAGAAAAGCATATTACGCACAAAGAATCTCGAAAATAAAAAAATTTTTTTAGAAGTTTCGAATCTTCATTAGAATCACTTTTTTTCCGTTCTTATTTGAGATAACTGGTTCTTTTTCATTATACTAGTTTGATAACCTCAGAAAAGCATATTATGCGCAAAGAATCTCGAAAAGAAAAAAGTTTTTTTTCGAAGTTTGGAAACTACGTTTGAATCACTTTTTATCCGTTCTTATTTGAGATAACTGGTTCTTTCATTATACTAGTTTGATAGCCCCAGTAAAGCATATTATGCACAAAGAATCTCGAAAAGAAAAAAAATTTTTTTCCAAGTTTAGAAACTTCATTAGAATCACTTTTTTTCCGTTCTTATTTGAGATAACTGGTTCTCTTTCATTATACTAGTTTGATAGCCCCAGTAAAGCATATTATGCGCAAAGAATCTGGAAAAGAAAAAAAAAATTTTTCCAAGTTTGGAAACTTCGTTAGAATCACTTTTTTTCCGTTCTTATTTGAGATAACTGGTTCTCTTTCATTATACTAGTTTGATACCCTCAGAAAAGCATATTATGCGCAAAGAATCTCGAAAAGAAAAAAGTTTTTTTGTAAGTTTGGAAACTTCGTTTGAATCACTTTTTTTCCGTTCTTATTTGAGATAACTGGTTCTCTTTCATTATACTAGTTTGATAGCCTCAGTAAAGCATATTATGCGCGAAGAAATTCGAAAAGAAAAAAATTTTTTTTCCAAGTTTGGAAACTTCGTTAGAATCACTTTTTTTCCGTTCTTATTTGAGATAACTGGTTCTCTTTCATTTTACTAGTTTGATAGCCTCAGTAAAGCATATTATGCGCAAAGAATCTCGAAAAGAAAAATATTTTTTTTTTAAGTTTGGAAACTTCGTTTGAAACTTTTTTTCCGTTCTTATTTGAGATAACTGGTTCTCTTTCATTATACTAGTTTGATAGCCTCAGTAAAGCATATTATGCGCAAACAATCTCGAAAAGAAAAAAAAATTTTTTCGAAGTTTGGAAACGTCGTTTGAATCACTTTTTTCCGTTCTTATTTGAGATTACTGGTTCTCTTTCATTATAGTAGTTTGATAGCCTCAGAAAAGCATATTATGCGCAAAGAATCTGGAAAAGAAAAAAATTTTTTTTCGAAGTTTGGAAACTTCGTTTGAATCACTTTTTTTCCGTTCTTATTTGAGATAACTGGTTCTCTTTCATTATACTAGTTTGTTAGCCCCAGTAAAGCATATTATGCGCAAAGAATCTGGAAAAGAAAAAAAATTTTTTTCGAAGATTGGAAACTTCGTTAGAATCACTTTTTTTCCGTTCTTATTTGAGATAACTGGTTCTCTTTCATTATACTAGTTTGATACCCTCAGGAAAGCATATTATGCGCAAAGAATCTCGAAAAGAAAAAAGTTTTTTTTCGAAGTTTGGAAACTTCGTTTGAATCACTTTTTTTCCGTTCTTATTTGAGTTAACTGGTTCTCTTTCATTATACTAGTTTGATAGCCTCAGTAAAGCATATTATGCGCAAAGAATCTCGAAAAGAAAAAAATTTTTTTTCGAAGTTTGGAAACTTCGTTAGAATCACTTTTTTTCCGTTCTTATTTGAGATAACTGGTTCTCTTTCATTATACTAGTTTGATAGCCTCAGTAAAGCATATTATGCGCAAAGAATCTGGAAAAGAAAAAAATTTTTATTCGAAGTTTGGAAACTTCGTTAGAATCACTTTTTTTCCGTTCTTATTTGAGATAACTGGTTCTCTTTCATTATACTAGTTTGATACCCTCAGAAAAGCATATTATGCGCAAAGAATCTCGAAAAGAAAAAAGTTTTTTTTCGAAGTTTGGAAACTTCGTTTGAATCACTTTTTTTCCGTTCTTATTTGAGATAACTGGTTCTCTTTCATTATACTAGTTTGATAGCCTCAGTAAAGCATATTATGCGCAAAGAATCTCAAAAAGAAAAAAATTTTTTTTCGAAGTTTGGAAACTTCGTTAGAATCACTTTTTTTCCGTTCTTATTTGAGATAACTGGTTCTCTTTCATTATACTAGTTTGATACCCTCAGAAAAGCATATTATGCGCAAAGAATCTCGAAAAGAAAAAAGTTTTTTTTCGAAGTTTGGAAACTTCGTTTGAATCACTTTTTTTCCGTTCTTATTTGAGATAACTGGTTCTCTTTCATTATACTAGTTTGATAGTCTCAGTAAAGCATATTATGCGCAAAGAATCTCGAAAAGAAAAAAATTTTTTTTCGAAGTTTGGAAACTTCGTTAGAATAACTTTTTTTCCGTCCTTATTTGAGATAACTGGTTCTCTTTCATTATACTAGTTTGATAGCCTCAGTAAAGCATATTATGCGCAAAGATTCTCGAAAAGAAAAAATTTTTTTTTCGAAGTTTGGAAACTTCGTTAGAATCACTTTTTTTCCGTTCTTATTTGAGATAACTGGTTCTCTTTCATTATAGTAGTTTGATAGCCTCAGTAAAGCATATTCTGCGCAAAGAATCTCGAAAAGAAAAAAAATTTTTTTCGAAGTTTGGAAACTTCGTTAGAATCACTTTTTTTCCGTTCTTATTTGAGATAACTGTTTCTCTTTCATTATACTAGTTTAATAACCTCAGAAAAGCATATTATGCGCAAAGAATCTCGAAAAGAAAAAAGTTTTTTTTCGAAGTTTGGAAACTTCGTTTGAATCACTTTTTTTCCGTTCTTATTTGAGATAACTGGTTCTCTTTCATTATACTAGTTTGATAGCCTCAGTAAAGCATATTATGAGCAAAGAATCTCGAAAAAAAAAAAAATTTTTTCGAAGTTTGGAAACTTCGTTAGAATCATTTTTTTTCCGTTCTTATTTGAGATAACTGGTTCTCTTTCATTATACTAGTTTGATAGCCTCAGTAAAGCATATTATGCGCAAAGAATCTCGAAAAGAAAAAAAATTTTTTTCCAAGTTTGGAAACGTCGTTTGAATCATTTTTTCCGTTCTTATTTGAGATTACTGGTTTTCTTTCATTATAGTAGTTTGATAGCCTCAGAAAAGCATATTATGCACAAACAATCTCGAAAAGAAAAAAAATTTTTTTCGAAGTTTGGAAACGTCGTTTGAATCACTTTTTTTCCGTTCTTATTTGAGTTAACTGGTTCTCTTTCATTATACTAGTTTGATAGCCTCAGTAAAGCATATTATGCGCAAAGAATCTCGAAAAGAAAAAAATTTTTTTTCGAAGTTTGGAAACTTCGTTAGAATCACTTTTTTTCCGTTCTTATTTGAGATAACTGGTTCTCTTTCATTATACTAGTTTGATAGCCTCAGTAAAGCATATTATGCGCAAAGAATCTGGAAAAGAAAAAATTTTTTATTCGAAGTTTGGAAACTTCGTTAGAATCACTTTTTTTCCGTTCTTATTTGAGATAACTGGTTCTGTTTCATTATACTAGTTTGATACCCTCAGAAAAGCATATTATGCGCAAAGAATCTCGAAAAGAAAAAAGTTTTTTTTCGAAGTTTGGAAACTTCGTTTGAATCACTTTTTTTCCGTTCTTATTTGAGATAACTGGTTCTCTTTCATTATACTAGTTTGATAGCCTCAGTAAAGCATATTATGCGCAAAGAATCTCAAAAAGAAAAAAATTTTTTTTCGAAGTTTGGAAACTTCGTTAGAATCACTTTTTTTCCGTTCTTATTTGAGATAACTGGTTCTCTTTCATTATACTAGTTTGATACCCTCAGAAAAGCATATTATGCGCAAAGAATCTCGAAAAGAAAAAAGTTTTTTTTCGAAGTTTGGAAACTTCGTTTGAATCACTTTTTTTCCGTTCTTATTTGAGATAACTGGTTCTCTTTCATTATACTAGTTTGATAGTCTCAGTAAAGCATATTATGCGCAAAGAATCTCGAAAAGAAAAAAATTTTTTTTCGAAGTTTGGAAACTTCGTTAGAATAACTTTTTTTCCGTCCTTATTTGAGATAACTGGTTCTCTTTCATTATACTAGTTTGATAGCCTCAGTAAAGCATATTATGCGCAAAGATTCTCGAAAAGAAAAAATTTTTTTTTCGAAGTTTGGAAACTTCGTTAGAATCACTTTTTTTCCGTTCTTATTTGAGATAACTGGTTCTCTTTCATTATAGTAGTTTGATAGCCTCAGTAAAGCATATTCTGCGCAAAGAATCTCGAAAAGAAAAAAAATTTTTTTCGAAGTTTGGAAACTTCGTTAGAATCACTTTTTTTCCGTTCTTATTTGAGATAACTGTTTCTCTTTCATTATACTAGTTTAATAACCTCAGAAAAGCATATTATGCGCAAAGAATCTCGAAAAGAAAAAAGTTTTTTTCGAAGTTTGGAAACTTCGTTTGAATCACTTTTTTTCCGTTCTTATTTGAGATAACTGGTTCTCTTTCATTATACTAGTTTGATAGCCTCAGTAAAGCATATTATGAGCAAAGAATCTCGAAAAAAAAAAAAATTTTTTCGAAGTTTGGAAACTTCGTTAGAATCATTTTTTTTCCGTTCTTATTTGAGATAACTGGTTCTCTTTCATTATACTAGTTTGATAGCCTCAGTAAAGCATATTATGCGCAAAGAATCTCGAAAAGAAAAAAAATTTTTTTCCAAGTTTTGAAACGTCGTTTGAATCATTTTTTCCGTTCTTATTTGAGATTACTGGTTCTCTTTCATTATAGTAGTTTGATAGCCTCAGAAAAGCATATTATGCACAAACAATCTCGAAAAGAAAAAAAATTTTTTTCGAAGTTTGGAAACGTCGTTTGAATCACTTTTTTCCGTTCTTATTTGAGATAACTGGTTCTCTTTCATTATACTAGTTTGATAGCCTCAGTAAAGCATATTATGCGCAAAGAATCCCGAAAAGAAAAAATTTTTTTTTCGAAGTTTGGAAACTTTGTTAGAATCACTTTTTTTCCGTTCTTATTTGAGATAACTGGTTCTCTTTCATTATACTAGTTTGATAACCTCAGAAAAGCATATTATGCGCAAAGAATCTCGAAAAGAAAAAAGTTTTTTTTCGAAGTTTGGAAACTTCGTTTGAATCACTTTTTTTCCGTTCTTATTTGAGATAACTGGTTCTCTTTCATTATACTAGTTTGATAGCCTCAGTAAAGCATATTATGCGCAAAGAATCTCGAAAAGAAAAAAAAATTTTTTCGAAGTTTGGAAACGTCGTTTGAATCACTTTTTTTCCGTTCTTATTTGAGATAACTGGTTCTCTTTCATTATACTAGTTTGATAGCCTCAGTAAAGCATATTATGCACAAACAATCTCGAAAAGAAAAAAATTTTTTTTCGAAGTTTGGAAACTTCGTTTGAATCACTTTTTTTCCGTTCTTATTTGAGATAACTGGTTCTCTTTCATTATACTAGTTTGATAGCCTCAGTAAAGCATATTATGCGCAAAGAATCTGGAAAAGAAAAAAAATTTTTTTCGAAGTTTGGAAACTTCGTTAGAATCACTTTTTTTCAGTTCTTATTTGAGATAACTGGTTCTCTTTCATTATACTAGTTTGATACCCTCAGAAAAGCATATTATGCGCAAAGAATCTCCAAAAGAAAAAAGTTTTTTTTCGAAGTTTGGAAACTTCGTTTGAATCACTTTTTTTCCGTTCTTATTTGAGATAACTGGTTCTCTTTCATTATACTAGTTTGATACCCTCAGAAAAGCATATTATGCGCAAAGAATCTCCAAAAGAAAAAAGTTTTTTTTCGAAGTTTGGAAACTTCGTTTGAATCACTTTTTTTCCGTTCTTATTTGAGATAACTGGTTCTCTTTCATTATACTAGTTTGATAGCCTCAGTAAAGCATATTATGCGCAAAGAATCTGGAAAAGAAAAAAAATTTTTTTCGAAGTTTGGAAACTTCTTTAGAATCACTTTTTTTTCGTTCTTATTTGAGATAACTGGTTCTCTTTCATTATACTAATTAGATAGCCTCAGAAAAGCATATTACGCACAAAGAAATACGAAAATAAAAAAATTTTTTTAGAAGTTTCGAAACTTCATTAGAATCACTTTTTTTCCGTTCTTATTTGAGATAACTGGTTCTCTTTCATTATACTAGTTTGATAGCCTCAGTAAAGCACATTATGCGCATAGAATCTCGAAAAGAAAAAAAATTTTTTTCGAATTCTGGAAACTTCGTTAGAATCACTTTTTTTCCGTTCTTATTTGAGATAACTGGTTCTCTTTCATTATACTAGTTTGATAGCCTCAGTAAAGCTTATTATGCACAAACAATCGCGAAAAGAAAAAAATTTTTTTTCGAAGTTTGGAAACTTCATTAGAATCACTTTCTTTCCGTTCTTATTTGAGATAACTGGTTCTCTTTCATTATACTAGTTTGATAGCCTCAGTAAAGCATATTATGCACAAACAATCGCGAAAAGAAAAAAAATTTTTTTCGAAGTTTGGAAACTTCATTAGAATCACTTTCTTTCCGTTCTTATTTGAGATAACTGGTTCTTTCATTATACTAGTTTATAGCCTCAGTAAAGCATATTATGCGCAAAGAATCTCGAAAAGAAAAAAATTTTTTTTCGAAGTTAGGAAACTTCTTTAAAATCACTTTTTTTCCGTTCTTATTTGAGATAACTGGTTCTCTTTCATTATACTAATTAGATAGCCTCAGAAAAGCATATTACGCGCAAAGAATCTCGAAAATAAAAAAATTTTTTTAGAAGTTTGGAAACTTCATTGGAAACACTTTTTTTCCGTTCTTATTTGAGATAACTGGTTCTCTTTCATTATACTAGTTTGATACCCTCAGAAAAGCATATTATGCGCAAAGAATCTCGAAAAGAAAAAAAATTTTTTTCGAAGTTTGGAAACGTCGTTTGAATCACTTTTTTCCGTTCTTATTTGAGATTACTGGTTCTCTTTCATTATAGTAGTTTGATAGCCTCAGAAAAGCATATTATGCACAAAGAATCTCGAAAAGAAAAAAATTTTTTTTCGAATTTTGGAAACTGCGTTTGAATCACTTTTTTTCCGTTCTTATTTGAGATAACTGGTTCTCTTTCATTATACTAGTTTGATAGCCTCAGTAAAGCATATTATGCGCAAAGAATCTCGAAAAGAAAAAATTTTTTTTTCGAAGTTTGGTAACTTCGTTAGAATCACTTTTTTTCCGTTCTTATTTGAGATAACTGGTTCTCTTTTATTATACTAGTTTGATAGCCTCAGAAAACCATATTATGCGCAAAGAATCTCGAAGAGAAAAAAATTTTTTTTCGAAGTTTGGAAACTTCTTTAGAATCACTTTTTTTCCGTTCTTATTTGAGATAACTGGTTCTCTTTCATAATACTAATTAGATAGCCTCAGAGAAGCATATTACGCGCAAAGAATCTCGAAAATTAAAAATTTTTTTAGAAGTTTGGAAACTTCATTAGAATCACTTTTTTTCCGTTCTTATTTGAGATAACTGGTTCTCTTTCATTATACTAGTTTGATAACCTCAGAAAAGCATATTATGCGCAAAGAATCTCGAAAAGAAATAAGTTTTTTTTCGAAGTTTGGAAACTTCGTTAGAATCACTTTTTTTCCGTTCTTATTTGAGATAACTGGTTCTCTTTCATTATACTAGTTTGATAGCCTCAGAAAAGCATATTATGCGCAAAGAATCCCGAAAAGAAAAAATTTTTTTTTCGAAGTTTGGAAACTTCGTTTGAATCACTTTTTTTCCGTTCTTATTTGAGATAACTGGTTCTCTTTCATTATACTAGTTTGATAGCCTCAGAAAAGCATATTACGCACAAAGAATCTCGAAAGTAAAAAAATTTTTTTAGAAGTTTCGAAACTTCATTAGAATCACTTTTTTCCGTTCTTATTTGAGAAAACTGGTTCTCTTTCATTATACTAGTTTGATAACCTCAGAAAAGCATATTATGCGCAAAGAATCTCGAAAAGAAAAAAAAATTTTTTCGAAGTTTGGAAACGTCGTTTGAATCACTTTTTTCCGTTCTTATTTGAGATTACTGGTTCTCTTTCATTATAGTAGTTTGATAGCTTCAGAAAAGCATATTATGCGCAAAGAATCTCGAAAAGAAAAATATTTTTTTTCGAAGTTTGGAAACTTCGTTTGAATCACTTTTTTTCCGTTCTTATTTGAGATAACTGGTTCTCTTTCATTATACTAATTTGATAGCCTCAGTAAAGCATATTATGCACAAAGAATCGCGAAAAGAAAAAAAATTTTTTTCGAAGTTTGGAAACTTCATTAGAATCACTTTTTTTCCGTTCTTATTTGAGATAACTGGTTCTCTTTCATTATACTAGTTTGATAGCCCCAGTAAAGCATATTATGCGCAAAGAATCTGGAAAAGAAAAAAAATTTTTTTCGAAGTTTGGAAACTTCGTTAGAATCACTTTTTTTCCGTTCTTATTTGAGATAACTGGTTCTCTTTCATTATACTAGTTTGATACCCTCAGGAAAGCATATTATGCGCAAAGAATCTCGAAAAGAAAAAAGTTTTTTTTCGAAGTTTGGAAACTTCGTTTGAATCAATTTTTTTCCGTTCTTATTTGAGATAACTGGTTCTCTTTCATTATACTAGTTTGATAGCCTCAGTAAAGCATATTATGCGCAAAGAATCTCGAAAAGAAAAAAATTTTTTTTCGAAGTTTGGAAACTTCGTTAGAATCACTTTTTTTCCGTCCTTATTTGAGATAACTGGTTCTCTTTCATTATACTAGTTTGATAGCCTCAGTAAAGAATATTATGCGCAAAGAATCTCGAAAAGAAAAAATTTTTTTTTCGAAGTTTGGAAACTTCGTTAGAATCACTTTTTTTCCGTTCTTATTTGAGATAACTGGTTCTCTTTCATTATACTAGTTTGATAACCTCAGAAAAGCATATTATGCGCAAAGAATCTCGAAAAGAAAAAGTTTTTTTTCGAAGTTTGGAAACTTAGTTAGAATCACTTTTTTTCCGTTCTTATTTGAGATAACTGGTTCTCTTTCATTATACTAGTTTGATAGCCTCAGTAAAGCATATTATGCACAAAGAATCGCGAAAAGAAAAAAATTTTTTTCGAAGTTTGGAAACTTCTTAGAACACTTTTTTTCCGTTCTTATTTGAGATAACTGGTTCTCTTTCATTATACTAGTTTGATAGCCTCAGTAAAGCATATTATGCGCAAAGAATCTGGAAAAGAAAAAAATTTTTTTTCGAAGTTTGGAAACTTCTTTAGAATCACTTTTTTTCCGTTCTTATTTGAGATAACTGGTTCTCTTTCATTATACTAATTAGATAGCCTCAGAAAAGCATATTACGCACAAAGAATCTCGAAAATAAAAAAATTTTTTTAGAAGTTTCGAAACTTCATTAGAATCACTTTTTTTCCGTTCTTATTTGAGATAACTGGTTCTCTTTCATTATACTAGTTTGATAGCCCCAGTAAAGCATATTATGCGCAAAGAATCTGGAAAAGAAAAAAAATTTTTTTCGAAGTTTGGAAACTTCGTTAGAATCACTTTTTTTCCGTTCTTATTTGAGATAACTGGTTCTCTTTCATTATACTAGTTTGATACCCTCAGAAACGCATATTATGCGCAAAGAATCTCGAAAAGAAAAAAGTTTTTTTTCGAAGTTTGGAAACTTCGTTTGAATCACTTTTTTTCCGTTCTTATTTGAGATAACTGGTTCTCTTTCATTATACTAGTTTGATAGCCTCAGTAAAGCATATTATGCGCAAAGAAATTCGAAAAGAAAAAAATTTTTTTTCGAAGTTTGGAAACTTCGTTAGAATTACTTTTTTTCCGTTCATATTTGAGATAACTGGTTCTCTTTCATTATACTAGTTTGATAGCCTCAGTAAAGCATATTATGCGCAAAGAATCTCGAAAAGAAAAAAAATTTTTTTTGAAGTTTGGAAACTTCGTTAGAATCACTTTTTTTCCGTTCTTATTTGAGATAACTGGTTCTCTTTCATTATACTAGTTTGATAGCCTCAGTAAAGCATATTATGCGCAAAGAATCTCGAAAAGAAAAAAAATTTTTTTCTAAGTTTGGAAACTACGTTGGAATCACTTTTTTTCCGTTCTTATTTGAGATAACTGGTTCTCTTTCATTATACTAGTTTGATAGCCCCAGTAAAGCATATTATGCGCAAAGAATCTGGAAAAGAAAAAAAAAATTTTTCGAAGTTTGGAAACTTCGTTAGAATCACTTTTTTCCGTTCTTATTTGAGATAACTGGTTCTCTTTCATTATACTAGTTTGATAACCTCAGAAAAGCATATTATGCGCAAAGAATCTCGAAAAGAAAAAAAATTTTTTTCGAAGTTTAGAAACGTCGTTTGAATCACTTTTTTCCGTTCTTATTTGAGATTACTGGTTCTCTTTCATTATAGTAGTTTGATAGCTTCAGAAAAGCATATTATGCGCAAAGAATCTCGAAAAGAAAAATATTTTTTTTCGAAGTTCGGAAACTTCGTTTGAATCACTTTTTTTCCGTTCTTATTTGAGATAACTGGTTCTCGTTCATTATACTAGTTTGATAGCCTCAGTAAAGCATATTATGCATAAAGAATCGCGAAAAGAAAAAAAATTTTTTTCGAAGTTTGGAAACTTCATTAAAATCACTTTTTTTCCGTTCTTATTTGAGATAACTGGTTCTCTTTCATTATACTAGTTTGATAGCCCCAGTAAAGCATATTATGCGCAAAGAATCTGGAAAAGAAAAAAAAATTTTTTCGAAGTTTGGAAACTTCGTTAGAATCACTTTTTTTCCGTTCTTATTTGAGATAACTGGTTCTCTTTCATTATACTAGTTTGATACCCTCAGGAAAGCATATTATGCGCAAAGAATCTCGAAAAGAAAAAAGTTTTTTTTCGAAGTTTGGAAACTTCGTTTGAATCAATTTTTTTCCGTTCTTATTTGAGATAACTGGTTCTCTTTCATTATACTAGTTTGATAGCCTCAGTAAAGCATATTATGCGCAAAGAATCTCGAAAAGAAAAAAAATTTTTTTCGAAGTTTGGAAACTTCGTTAGAATCACTTTTTTTCCGTCCTTATTTGAGATAACTGGTTGTCTTTCATTATACTAGTTTGATAGCCTCAGTAAAGCATATTATGCGCAAAGAATCTCGAAAAGAAAAAATTTTTTTTTCGAAGTTTGGAAACTTCGTTAGAATCACTTTTTTTCCATTCTTATTGGAGATAACTGGTTCTCTTTCATTATACTAGTTTGATAACCTCAGAAAAGCATATTATGCGCAAAGAATCTCGAAAAGAAAAAAGTTTTTTTTCGAAGTTTGGAAACTTCGGTTGAATCACTTTTTTTCCATTCTTATTTGAGATAACTGGTTCTCTTTCATTATACTTGTTTGATAGCCTCAGTAAAGCATATTATGCGCAAAGAATCTCGAAAAGAAAAAAAATTTTTTTCGAAGTTTGGAAACTTAGTTAGAATCACTTTTTTTCCGTTCTTATTTGAGATAACTGGTTCTCTTTCATTATACTAGTTTGATAGCCTCAGTAAAGCATATTATGCGCAAAGAATCTCGTAAAGAAGAAATTTTTTTTTCGAAGTTTGGAAACTGCGTTAGAATCACTTTTTTTCCGTTCTTATTTGAGATAACTGGTTCTCTTTCATTATACTGGTTTGATATCTTCAGAAAACCATATTATGCGCAAAGAATCTCGAAAAGAAAAAAAATTTTTTTCGAAGTTTGGAAACTTCTTTAGAATCACTTTT
The DNA here is from genome assembly GCA_030762175.1 of Metallyticus violacea. NCBI lineage: Eukaryota > Metazoa > Arthropoda > Insecta > Mantodea > Metallyticidae > Metallyticus > Metallyticus violacea. Next base: position 72,418,545 of record CM060830.1, read on the forward strand.
TTTCCGTTCTTATTTGAGATAACTGGTTCTCTTTCATTATACTAATTAGATAGCCTTAGAAAAGCATATTACGCACAAAGAATCTCGAAAATAAAAAAATTTTTTTAGAAGTTTCGAAACTTCATTAGAATCACTTTTTTTCCGTTCTTATTTGAGATAACTGGTTCTCTTTCTTTTTATTCTAGTTTGATAACCTCAGAAAAATATATTATGCGCAAAGAATCTCGAAAAGAAAAAAGTTTTTTTTCGAAGTTTGGAAACTTCGTTTGAATCACTTTTTTTCCGTTCTTATTTGAGATAACTGGTTCTTTCATTATACTAGTTTGATAGCCTCAGTAAAGCATATTATGCGCAAAGAATCTCGAAAAGAAAAAAAATTTTTTTCGAAGTTTGGAAACTTCGTTAGAATCACTTTTTTTCCGTTCTTATTTGAGATAACTGGTTCTCTTTCATTATACTAGTTTGATAGCCTCAGTAAAGCATATTATGCACAAAGAATCGCGAAAAGAAAAAAATTTTTTTCGAAGTTTCGAAACTTCATTAGAAACACTTTTTTTCCGTTCTTATTTGAGATAACTGGTTCTCTTTCATTATACTAGTTTGATAGCCTCAGTAAAGCATATTATGCGCAAAGATTCTGGAAAAGAAAAAAAATTTTTTTCGAAGTTTGGAAACTTCTTTAGAATCACTTTTTTTCCGTTCTTATTTGAGATAACTGGTTCTCTTTCATTATACTAATTAGATAGCCTCAGAAAAGCATATTACGCACAAAGAATCTCGAAAAAAAAAAAAATTTTTAGAAGTTTCGAAACTTCATTAGAATCACTTTTTTTCTGTTCTTATTTGAGATAACTGGTTCTCTTTCATTATACTAGTTTGATAGCCCCAGTAAAGCATATTATGCGCAAAGAATCTGGAAAAGAAAAAAAATTTTTTTTCGAAGTTTGGAAACTTCGTTAGAATCACTTTTTTTCCGTTCTTATTTGAGATAACTGGTTCTCTTTCATTATACTAATTAGATAGCCTCAGAAAAGCATATTACGCACAAAGAATCTCGAAAATAAAAAAATTTTTTTAGAAGTTTCGAAACTTCATTAGAATCACTTTTTTTCCGTTCTTATTTGAGATAACTGGTTCTCTTTCATTATACTAGTTTGATAACCTCAGTAAAGCATATTATGCGCAAAGAATCTCGAAAAGAAAAAAAATTTTTTTCGAAGTTTGGAAACTTCGTTAGAATCACTTTTTTTCCGTTCTTATTTGAGATAACTGGTTCTCTTTCATTATACTAGTTTGATAGCCTCAGTAAAGCATATTATGCACAAAGAATCGCGAAAAGAAAAAAAATTTTTTTCGAAGTTTGGAAACTTCTTAGAACACTTTTTTTCCGTTCTTATTTGAGATAACTGGTTCTCTTTCATTATACTAGTTTGATAGCCTCAGTAAAGCATATTATGCGCAAAGAATCTGGAAAAGAAAAAAATTTTTTTTCGAAGTTTGGAAACTTCTTTAGAATCACTTTTTTTCCGTTCTTATTTGAGATAACTGGTTTTCTTTCATTATACTAATTAGATAGCCTCAGAAAAGCATATTACGCACAAAGAATCTCGAAAATAAAAAAATTTTTTTAGAAGTTTCGAAACTTCATTAGAATCACTTTTTTTCCGTTCTTATTTGAGATAACTGGTTCTCTTTCATTATACTAATTTGATAACCTCAGAAAAGCATATTATGCGCAAAGAATCTCCAAAAGAAGAAAGTTTTTTTTCGAAGTTTGAAAACTTCGTTTGAATCACTTTTTTTCCGTTCTTATTTGTGATAACTGGTTCTCTTTCATTATACTAGTTTGATAGCCTCAGTAAAGCATATTATGCACAAAGAATCTCGAAAAGAAAAAAAAATTTTTTCGAAATTTAGATACTTCATTAGAATCACTTTTTTTCCGTTCTTATTTGAGATTACTGGTTCTCTTTCATTATACTAGTTTGATAGCCCCAGTAAAGCATATTATGCGCAAAGAATCTGGAAAAGAAAAAAAATTTTTTTCGAAGTTTGACAACTTCGTTAGAATCACTTTTTTTCCGTTCTTATTTGAGATAACTGGTTCTCTTTCATTATACTAGTTTGATAGCCTCAGAAAAGCATATTATGCGCAAAGAATCTCGAAAAGAAAAAAGTTTTTTTTCGAAGTTTGGAAACTTCGTTTGAATCACTTTTTTTCCGTTCTTATTTGAGATAACTGGTTCTCTTTCATTATACTAGTTTGATAGCCTCAGTAAAGCATATTATGCGCAAAGAAATTCGAAAAGAAAAAAATTTTTTTTCGAAGTTTGGAAACTTCGTTAGAATTACTTTCTTTCCGTTCTTATTTGAGATAACTGGTTCTCTTTCATTATACTAGTTTGATAGCCTCAGTAAAGCATATTATGCGCAAAGAATCTCGAAAAGAAAAAAAATTTTTTTCGAAGTTTGGAAACTACGTTAGAATCACTTTTTTTCCGTTCTTATTTGAGATAACTGGTTCTCTTTCATTATACTAGTTTGATAGCCCCAGTAAAGCATATTATGCGCAAAGAATCTGGAAAAGAAAAAAAAAATTTTTCGAAGTTTGGAAACTTCGTTAGAATCACTTTTTTTCCGTTCTTATTTGAGATAACTGGTTCTCTTTCATTATACTAATTAGATAGCCTCAGAAAAGCATATTACGCACAAAGAATCTCGAAAATAAAAAAATTTTTTTAGAAGTTTCGAAACTTCATTAGAATCACTTTTTTTCCGTTCTTATTTGAGATAACTGGTTCTCTTTTATTATACTAGTTTGATAACCTCAGTAAAGCATATTATGCGCAAAGAATCTCGAAAAGAAAAAAAATTTTTTTCGAAGTTTGGAAACTTCGTTAGAATCACTTTTTTTCCGTTCTTATTTGAGATAACTGGTTCTCTTTCATTATACTAGTTTGATAGCCTCAGTAAAGCATATTATGCACAAAGAATCGCGAAAAGAAAAAAAATTTTTTTCGAAGTTTGGAAACTTCTTAGAACACTTTTTTTCCGTTCTTATTTGAGATAACTGGTTCTCTTTCATTATACTAGTTTGATAGCCTCAGTAAAGCATATTATGCGCAAAGAATCTGGAAAAGAAAAAAATTTTTTTTCGAAGTTTGGAAACTTCTTTAGAATCACTTTTTTTCCGTTCTTATTTGAGATAACTGGTTTTCTTTCATTATACTAATTAGATAGCCTCAGAAAAGCATATTACGCACAAAGAATCTCGAAAATAAAAAAATTTTTTTAGAAGTTTCGAAACTTTATTAGAATCACTTTTTTTCCGTTCTTATTTGAGATAACTGGTTCTCTTTCATTATACTAATTTGATAACCTCAGAAAAGCATATTATGCGCAAAGAATCTCGAAAAGAAGAAAGTTTTTTTTCGAAGTTTGAAAACTTCGTTTGAATCACTTTTTTTCCGTTCTTATTTGTGATAACTGGTTCTCTTTCATTATACTAGTTTGATAGCCTCAGTAAAGCATATTATGCACAAAGAATCTCGAAAATTAAAAAAATTTTTTTCGAAGTTTGACAACTTCGTTAGAATCACTTTTTTTCCGTTCTTATTTGAGATAACTGGTTCTCTTTCATTATACTAGTTTGATACCCTCAGAAAAGCATATTATGCGCAAAGAATCTCGAAAAGAAAAAAGTTTTTTTTCGAAGTTTGGAAACTTCGTTTGAATCACTTTTTTTCCGTTCTTATTTGAGATAACTGGTTCTCTTTCATTATACTAGTTTGATAGCCCCAGTAAAGCATATTATGCGCAAAGAATCTGGAAAAGAAAAAAAAAATTTTTCGAAGTTTGGAAACTTCGTTAGAATCACTTTTTTTCCGTTCTTATTTGAGATAACCGGTTCTCTTTCATTATACTAGTTTGATAGCCCCAGTAAAGCATATTATGCGCAAAGAATCTGGAAAAGAAAAAAAAAATTTGTCGAAGTTTGGAAACGTCGTTTGAATCACTTTTTTCCGTTCTTATTTGAGATAACTGGTTCTCTTTCATTATACTAGTTTGATAGCCTCAGTAAAGCATATTATGCGCAAAGAATCTCGAAAAGAAAAAAGTTTTTTTTCGAAGTTTGGAAACGTCGTTTGAATCACTTTTTTCCGTTCTTATTTGAGATAACTGGTTCTCTTTCATTATACTAGTTTGATAGCCTCAGTAAAGCATATTATGCGCAAAGAATCTCGAAAAGAAAAAAAATTTTTTTTGAAGTTTGGAAACGTCGTTTGAATCACTTTTTTCCGTTCTTATTTGAGATTACTGGTTCTCTTTCATTATACTAGTTTGATACCCTCAGAAAAGCATATTATGCGCAAAGAATCTCGAAAAGAAAAAAGGTTTGTTCGAAGTTTGGAAACTTCGTTTGAATCAATTTTTTTCCGTTCTTATTTGAGATAACTGGTTCTCTTTCATTATACTAGTTTGATAGCCTCAGTAAAGCATATTATGCGCAAAGAATCTCGAAAAGAAAAAAAATTTTTTTCGAAGTTTGGAAACTTCGTTAGAATCACTTTTTTTCCGTCCTTATTTGAGATAACTGGTTCTCTTTCATTATACTAGTTTGATAGCCTCAGTAAAGCATATTATGCGCAAAGAATCTCGAAAAGAAAAAATTTTTTTTTCGAAGTTTGGAAACTTCGTTAGAATCACTTTTTTTCCATTCTTATTGGAGATAACTGGTTCTCTTTCATTATACTAGTTTGATAACCTCAGAAAAGCATATGATGCGCAAAGAATCTCGAAAAGAAAAAAGTTTTTTTTCGAAGTTTGGAAACTTCGTTTGAATCACTTTTTTTCCATTCTTATTTGAGATAACTGGTTCTCTTTCATTATACTTGTTTGATAGCCTCAGTAAAGCATATTATGCGCAAAGAATCTCGAAAAGAAAAAAAATTTTTTTCGAAGTTTGGAAACTTAGTTAGAATCACTTTTTTTCCGTTCTTATTTGAGATAACTGGTTCTCTTTCATTATACTAGTTTGATAGCCTCAGTAAAGCATATTATGCGCAAAGAATCTCGTAAAGAAGAAATTTTTTTTTCGAAGTTTGGAAACTTCGTTAGAATCACTTTTTTTCCGTTCTTATTTGAGATAACTGGTTCTCTTTCATTATACTGGTTTGATATCTTCAGAAAACCATATTATGCGCAAAGAATCTCGAAAAGAAAAAAAATTTTTTTCGAAGTTTGGAAACTTCTTTAGAATCACTTTTTTTCCGTTCTTATTTGAGATAACTGGTTCTCTTTAATTATACTAATTAGATAGCCTTAGAAAAGCATATTACGCACAAAGAATCTCGAAAATAAAAAAATTTTTTTAGAAGTTTCGAAACTTCATTAGAATCACTTTTTTTCCGTTCTTATTTGAGATAACTGGTTCTCTTTCTTTTTATTCTAGTTTGATAACCTCAGAAAAATATATTATGCGCAAAGAATCTCGAAAAGAAAAAAGTTTTTTTTCGAAGATTGGAAACTTCGTTTGAATCACTTTTTTTCCGTTCTTATTTGAGATAACTGGTTCTCTTTCATTATACTAGTTTGATAGCCTCAGTAAAGCATATTATGCACAAAGAATCGCGAAAAGAAAAAAAATTTTTTCGAAGTTTGTCAACTTCGTTAGAATCACTTTATTTCCGTTCTTATTTGAGATAACTGGTTCTCTTTCATTATACTAGTTTGATACCCTTAGAAAAGCATATTATGCGCAAAGAATCTCGAAAAGAAAAAAGTTTTTTTTCGAAGTTTGGAAACTTCGTTTGAATCACTTTTTTTCCGTTCTTATTTGAGATAACTGGTTCTCTTTCATTATACTAGTTTGATAGCCCCAGTAAAGCATATTATGCGCAAAGAATCTGGAAAAGAAAAAAAAAATTTTTCGAAGTTTGGAAACTTCGTTAGAATCACTTTTTTTCCGTTCTTATTTGAGATAACTGGTTCTCTTTCATTATACTAGTTTGATACCCTCAGGAAAGCATATTATGCGCAAAGAATCTCGAAAAGAAAAAAGTTTTTTTTCGAAGTTTGGAAACTTCGTTAGAATCACTTTTTTTCCCTTCTTATTTGAGATAACTGGTTCTCTTTCATTATACTAGTTTGATAGCCTCAGTAAAGCATATTATGCGCAAAGAATCTCGAAAAGAAAAAAAATTTTTTTCGAAGTTTGGAAACGTCGTTTGAATCACTTTTTTCCGTTCTTATTTGAGATAACTGGTTCTCTTTCATTATACTAGTTTGATAGCCTCAGTAAAGCATATTATGCGCAAAGAATCTCGAAAAGAAAAAAAATTTTTTTCGAAGTTTGGAAACGTCGTTTGAATCACTTTTTTCCGTTCTTATTTGAGATAACTGGTTCTCTTTCATTATACTAGTTTGATAGCCTCAGTAAAGCATATTATGCGCAAAGAATTTCGAAAAGAAAAAAAATTTTTTTTGAAGTTTGGAAACGTCGTTTGAATCACTTTTTTCCGTTCTTATTTGAGATTACTGGTTCTCTTTCATTATACTAGTTTGATACCCTCAGAAAAGCATATTATGCGCAAAGAATCTCGAAAAGAAAAAAGGTTTTTTCGAAGTTTGGAAACTTCGTTTGAATCACTTTTTTTCCGTTCTTATTTGAGATAACTGGTTCTCTTTCATTATACTAGTTTGATAGCCTCAGTAAAGCATATTATGCGCAAAGAATCTCGAAAAGAAAAAAAAATTTTTTCGAAGTTTGGAAACTTCGTTAGAATCACTTTTTTTCCGTTCTTATTTGAGATAACTGGTTCTCTTTCATTATACTAGTTTGATAGCCTCAGTAAAGCATATTATGCGCAAAGAATCTCGAAAAGAAAAAAGTTTTTTTTCGAAGTTTGGAAACTTCGTTTGAATCACTTTTATTCCGTTCTTATTTGAGATAACTGGTTCTCTTTCATTATACTAGTTTGATAGCCCCAGTAAAGCATATTATGCGCAAAGAATCTGGAAAAGAAAAAAAATTTTTTTCGAAGTTTGGAAACTTCGTTAGAATCACTTTTTTTCCGTTCTTATTTGAGATAACTGGTTCTCTTTCATTATACTAGTTTGATACCCTCAGAAAAGCATATTATGCGCAAAGAATCTCGAAAAGAAAAAAGTTTTTTTTCGAAGTTTGGAAACTTCGTTTGAATCACTTTTTTTCCGTTCTTATTTGAGATAACTGGTTCTCTTTCATTATACTAGTTTGATAGCCTCAGTAAAGCATATTATGCGCAAAGAAATTCGAAAAGAAAAAAATTTTTTTTCGAAGTTTGGAAACTTCGTTAGAATTACTTTTTTTCCGTTCATATTTGAGATAACTGGTTCTCTTTCATTATACTAGTTTGATAGCCTCAGTAAAGCATATTATGCGCAAAGAATCTCGAAAAGAAAAAAAATTTTTTTTGAAGTTTGGAAACTTCGTTAGAATCACTTTTTTTCCGTTCTTATTTGAGATAACTGGTTCTCTTTCATTATACTAGTTTGATAGCCTCAGTAAAGCATATTATGCGCAAAGAATCTCGAAAAGAAAAAAAATTTTTTTCGAAGTTTGGAAACTACGTTGGAATCACTTTTTTTCCGTTCTTATTTGAGATAACTGGTTCTCTTTCATTATACTAGTTTGATAGCCCCAGTAAAGCATATTATGCGCAAAGAATCTGGAAAAGAAAAAAAAATTTTTTCGAAGTTTGGAAACTTCGTTAGAATCACTTTTTTCCGTTCTTATTTGAGATAACTGGTTCTCTTTCATTATACTAGTTTGATAACCTCAGAAAAGCATATTATGCGCAAAGAATCTCGAAAAGAAAAAAAATTTTTTTCGAAGTTTGGAAACGTCGTTTGAATCACTTTTTTCCGTTCTTATTTGAGATTACTGGTTCTCTTTCATTATAGTAGTTTGATAGCTTCAGAAAAGCATATTATGCGCAAAGAATCTCGAAAAGAAAAATATTTTTTTTCGAAGTTTGGAAACTTCGTTTGAATCACTTTTTTTCCGTTCTTATTTGAGATAACTGGTTCTCGTTCATTATACTAGTTTGATAGCCTCAGTAAAGCATATTATGCATAAAGAATCGCGAAAAGAAAAAAAATTTTTTTCGAAGTTTGGAAACTTCATTAGAATCACTTTTTTTCCGTTCTTATTTGAGATAACTGGTTCTCTTTCATTATACTAGTTTGATAGCCCCAGTAAAGCATATTATGCGCAAAGAATCTGGAAAAGAAAAAAAAATTTTTTCGAAGTTTGGAAACTTCGTTAGAATCACTTTTTTTCCGTTCTTATTTGAGATAACTGGTTCTCTTTCATTATACTAGTTTGATACCCTCAGGAAAGCATATTATGCGCAAAGAATCTCGAAATGAAAAAAGTTTTTTTTCGAAGTTTGGAAACTTCGTTTGAATCAATTTTTTTCCGTTCTTATTTGAGATAACTGGTTCTCTTTCATTATACTAGTTTGATAGCCTCAGTAAAGCATATTATGCGCAAAGAATCTCGAAAAGAAAAAAAATTTTTTTCGAAGTTTGGAAACTTCGTTAGAATCACTTTTTTTCCGTCCTTATTTGAGATAACTGGTTCTCTTTCATTATACTAGTTTGATAGCCTCAGTAAAGCATATTATGCGCAAAGAATCTCGAAAAGAAAAAAATTTTTTTTCGAAGTTTGGAAACTTCGTTAGAATCACTTTTTTTCCATTCTTATTGGAGATAACTGGTTCTCTTTCATTATACTAGTTTGATAACCTCAGAAAAGCATATTATGCGCAAAGAATCTCGAAAAGAAAAAAGTTTTTTTTCGAAGTTTGGAAACTTCGTTTGAATCACTTTTTTTCCATTCTTATTTGAGATAACTGGTTCTCTTTCATTATACTTGTTTGATAGCCTCAGTAAAGCATATTATGCGCAAAGAATCTCGAAAAGAAAAAAAATTTTTTTCGAAGTTTGGAAACTTAGTTAGAATCACTTTTTTTCCGTTCTTATTTGAGATAACTGGTTCTCTTTCATTATACTAGTTTGATAGCCTCAGTAAAGCATATTATGCGCAAAGAATCTCGTAAAGAAGAAATTTTTTTTTCGAAGTTTGGAAACTTCGTTAGAATCACTTTTTTTCCGTTCTTATTTGAGATAACTGGTTCTCTTTCATTATACTGGTTTGATATCTTCAGAAAACCATATTATGCGCAAAGAATCTCGAAAAGAAAAAAAATTTTTTTCGAAGTTTGGAAACTTCTTTAGAATCACTTTTTTTCCGTTCTTATTTGAGATAACTGGTTCTCTTTCATTATACTAATTAGATAGCCTTAGAAAAGCATATTACGCACAAAGAATCTCGAAAATAAAAAAATTTTTTTAGAAGTTTCGAAACTTCATTAGAATCACTTTTTTTCCGTTCTTATTTGAGATAACTGGTTCTCTTTCTTTTTATTCTAGTTTGATAACCTCAGAAAAATATATTATGCGCAAAGAATCTCGAAAAGAAAAAAGTTTTTTTTCGAAGTTTGGAAACTTCGTTTGAATCACTTTTTTTCCGTTCTTATTTGAGATAACTGGTTCTTTCATTATACTAGTTTGATAGCCTCAGTAAAGCATATTATGCGCAAAGAATCTCGAAAAGAAAAAAAATTTTTTTCGAAGTTTGGAAACTTCGTTAGAATCACTTTTTTTCCGTTCTTATTTGAGATAACTGGTTCTCTTTCATTATACTAGTTTGATAGCCTCAGTAAAGCATATTATGCACAAAGAATCGCGAAAAGAAAAAAAATTTTTTTCGAAGTTTCGAAACTTCATTAGAATCACTTTTTTTCCGTTCTTATTTGAGATAACTGGTTCTCTTTCATTATACTAGTTTGATAGCCTCAGTAAAGCATATTATGCGCAAAGATTCTGGAAAAGAAAAAAAATTTTTTTCGAAGTTTGGAAACTTCTTTAGAATCACTTTTTTTCCGTTCTTATTTGAGATAACTGGTTCTCTTTCATTATACTAATTAGATAGCCTCAGAAAAGCATATTACGCACAAAGAATCTCGAAAAAAAAAAAATTTTTTAGAAGTTTCGAAACTTCATTAGAATCACTTTTTTTCTGTTCTTATTTGAGATAACTGGTTCTCTTTCATTATACTAGTTTGATAGCCCCAGTAAAGCATATTATGCGCAAAGAATCTGGAAAAGAAAAAAATTTTTTTTTCGAAGTTTGGAAACTTCGTTAGAATCACTTTTTTTCCGTTCTTATTTGAGATAACTGGTTCTCTTTCATTATACTAATTAGATAGCCTCAGAAAAGCATATTACGCACAAAGAATCTCGAAAATAAAAAAATTTTTTTAGAAGTTTCGAAACTTCATTAGAATCACTTTTTTTCCGTTCTTATTTGAGATAACTGGTTCTCTTTCATTATACTAGTTTGATAACCTCAGTAAAGCATATTATGCGCAAAGAATCTCGAAAAGAAAAAAATTTTTTTCGAAGTTTGGAAACTTCTTTAGAATCACTTTTTTTCCGTTCTTATTTGAGATAACTGGTTTTCTTTCATTATACTAATTAGATAGCCTCAGAAAAGCATATTACGCACAAAGAATCTCGAAAATAAAAAAATTTTTTTAGAAGTTTCGAAACTTCATTAGAATCACTTTTTTTCCGTTCTTATTTGAGATAACTGGTTCTCTTTCATTATACTAATTTGATAACCTCAGAAAAGCATATTATGCGCAAAGAATCTCGAAAAGAAGAAAGTTTTTTTTCGAAGTTTGAAAACTTCGTTTGAATCACTTTTTTTCCGTTCTTATTTGTGATAACTGGTTCTCTTTCATTATACTAGTTTGATAGCCTCAGTAAAGCATATTATGCACAAAGAATCTCGAAAAGAAAAAAAAATTTTTTCGAAGTTTAGATACTTCATTAGAATCACTTTTTTTCCGTTCTTATTTGAGATTACTGGTTCTCTTTCATTATACTAGTTTGATAGCCCCAGTAAAGCATATTATGCGCAAAGAATCTGGAAAAGAAAAAAAATTTTTTTCGAAGTTTGACAACTTCGTTAGAATCACTTTTTTTCCGTTCTTATTTGAGATAACTGGTTCTCTTTCATTATACTAGTTTGATAGCCTCAGAAAAGCATATTATGCGCAAAGAATCTCGAAAAGAAAAAAGTTTTTTTTCGAAGTTTGGAAACTTCGTTTGAATCACTTTTTTTCCGTTCTTATTTGAGATAACTGGTTCTCTTTCATTATACTAGTTTGATAGCCTCAGTAAAGCATATTATGCGCAAAGAAATTCGAAAAGAAAAAAATTTTTTTTCGAAGTTTGGAAACTTCGTTAGAATTACTTTTTTTCCGTTCTTATTTGAGATAACTGGTTCTCTTTCATTATACTAGTTTGATAGCCTCAGTAAAGCATATTATGCGCAAAGAATCTCGAAAAGAAAAAAAATTTTTTTCGAAGTTTGGAAACTACGTTAGAATCACTTTTTTTCCGTTCTTATTTGAGATAACTGGTTCTCTTTCATTATACTAGTTTGATAGCCCCAGTAAAGCATATTATGCGCAAAGAATCTGGAAAAGAAAAAAAAAATTTTTCGAAGTTTGGAAACTTCGTTAGAATCACTTTTTTTCCGTTCTTATTTGAGATAACTGGTTCTCTTTCATTATACTAATTAGATAGCCTCAGAAAAGCATATTACGCACAAAGAATCTCGAAAATAAAAAAATTTTTTTAGAAGTTTCGAAACTTCATTAGAATCACTTTTTTTCCGTTCTTATTTGAGATAACTGGTTCTCTTTCATTATACTAGTTTGATAACCTCAGTAAAGCATATTATGCGCAAAGAATCTCGAAAAGAAAAAAAATTTTTTTCGAAGTTTGGAAACTTCGTTAGAATCACTTTTTTTCCGTTCTTATTTGAGATAACTGGTTCTCTTTCATTATACTAGTTTGATAGCCTCAGTGAAGCATATTATGCACAAAGAATCGCGAAAAGAAAAAAAATTTTTTTCGAAGTTTGGAAACTTCTTAGAACACTTTTTTTCCGTTCTTATTTGAGATAACTGGTTCTCTTTCATTATACTAGTTTGATAGCCTCAGTAAAGCATATTATGCGCAAAGAATCTGGAAAAGAAAAAAATTTTTTTTCGAAGTTTGGAAACTTCTTTAGAATCACTTTTTTTCCGTTCTTATTTGAGATAACTGGTTTTCTTTCATTATACTAATTAGATAGCCTCAGAAAAGCATATTACGCACAAAGAATCTCGAAAATAAAAAAATTTTTTTAGAAGTTTCGAAACTTCATTAGAATCACTTTTTTTCCGTTCTTATTTGAGATAACTGGTTCTCTTTCATTATACTAATTTGATAACCTCAGAAAAGCATATTATGCGCAAAGAATCTCGAAAAGAAAAAAGTTTTTTTTCGAAGTTTGAAAACTTCGTTTGAATCACTTTTTTTCCGTTCTTATTTGTGATAACTGGTTCTCTTTCATTATACTAGTTTGATAGCCTCAGTAAAGCATATTATGCACAAAGAATCTCGAAAATTAAAAAAATTTTTTTCGAAGTTTAGAAACTTCATTAGAATCACTTTTTTTCCGTTCTTATTTGAGATTACTGGTTCTCTTTCATTATACTAGTTTGATAGCCCCAGTAAGGCATATTATGCGCAAAGAATCTGGAAAATAAAAAAAATTTTTTTCGAAGTTTGACAACTTCGTTAGAATCACTTTTTTCCGTTCTTATTTGAGATAACTGGTTCTCTTTCATTATACTAGTTTGATACCCTCAGAAAAGCATATTATGCGCAAAGAATCTGGAAAAGAAAAAAAAAATTTTTCGAAGTTTGGAAACTTCGTTAGAATCACTTTTTTTCCGTTCTTATTTGAGATAACTGGTTCTCTTTCATTATACTAGTTTGATACCCTCAGGAAAGCATATTATGCGCAAAGAATCTCGAAAAGAAAAAAGTTTTTTTTCGAAGTTTGGAAACTTCGTTAGAATCACTTTTTTTCCCTTCTTATTTGAGATAACTGGTTCTCTTTCATTATACTAGTTTGATAGCCTCAGTAAAGCATATTATGCGCAAAGAATCTCGAAAAGAAAAAAAATTTTTTTCGAAGTTTGGAAACGTCGTTTGAATCACTTTTTTCCGTTCTTATTTGAGATAACTGGTTCTCTTTCATTATACTAGTTTGATAGCCTCAGTAAAGCATATTATGCGCAAAGAATCTCGAAAAGAAAAAAAATTTTTTTCGAAGTTTGGAAACGTCGTTTGAATCACTTTTTTCCGTTCTTATTTGAGATAACTGGTTCTCTTTCATTATACTAGTTTGATAGCCTCAGTAAAGCATATTATGCGCAAAGAATCTCGAAAAGAAAAAAAATTTTTTTTGAAGTTTGGAAACGTCGTTTGAATCACTTTTTTCCGTTCTTATTTGAGATTACTGGTTCTCTTTCATTATACTAGTTTGATACCCTCAGAAAAGCATATTATGCGCAAAGAATCTGAAAAGAAAAAAGGTTTTTTCGAAGTTTGGAAACTTCGTTTGAATCAATTTTTTTCCGTTCTTATTTGAGATAACTGGTTCTCTTTCATTATACTAGTTTGATAACCTCAGTAAAGCATATTATGCGCAAAGAATCTCGAAAAGAAAAAAAATTTTTTTCGAAGTTTGGAAACTTCGTTAGAATCACTTTTTTTCCGTCCTTATTTGAGATAACTGGTTCTCTTTCATTATACTAGTTTGATAGCCTCAGTAAAGCATATTATGCGCAAAGAATCTCGAAAAGAAAAAATTTTTTTTTCGAAGTTTGGAAACTTCGTTAGAATCACTTTTTTTCCATTCTTATTGGAGATAACTGGTTCTCTTTCATTATACTAGTTTGATAACCTCAGAAAAGCATATGATGCGCAAAGAATCTCGAAAAGAAAAAAGTTTTTTTTCGAAGTTTGGAAACTTCGTTTGAATCACTTTTTTTCCATTCTTATTTGAGATAACTGGTTCTCTTTCATTATACTTGTTTGATAGCCTCAGTAAAGCATATTATGCGCAAAGAATCTCGAAAAGAAAAAAAATTTTTTTCGAAGTTTGGAAACTTAGTTAGAATCACTTTTTTTCCGTTCTTATTTGAGATAACTGGTTCTCTTTCATTATACTAGTTTGATAGCCTCAGTAAAGCATATTATGCGCAAAGAATCTCGTAAAGAAGAAATTTTTTTTTCGAAGTTTGGAAACTTCGTTAGAATCACTTTTTTTCCGTTCTTATTTGAGATAACTGGTTCTCTTTCATTATACTGGTTTGATATCTTCAGAAAACCATATTATGCGCAAAGAATCTCGAAAAGAAAAAAAATTTTTTTCGAAGTTTGGAAACTTCTTTAGAATCACTTTTTTTCCGTTCTTATTTGAGATAACTGGTTCTCTTTCATTATACTAATTAGATAGCCTTAGAAAAGCATATTACGCACAAAGAATCTCGAAAATAAAAAAAAATTTTTAGAAGTTTCGAAACTTCATTAGAATCACTTTTTTTCCGTTCTTATTTGAGATAACTGGTTCTCTTTCTTTTTATTCTAGTTTGATAACCTCAGAAAAATATATTATGCGCAAAGAATCTCGAAAAGAAAAAAGTTTTTTTTCGAAGTTTGGAAACTTCGTTTGAATCACTTTTTTTCCGTTCTTATTTGAGATAACTGGTTCTTTCATTATACTAGTTTGATAGCCTCAGTAAAGCATATTATGCGCAAAGAATCTCGAAAAGAAAAAAAATTTTTTTCGAAGTTTGGAAACTTCGTTAGAATCACTTTTTTTCCGTTCTTATTTGAGATAACTGGTTCTCTTTCATTATACTAGTTTGATAGCCTCAGTAAAGCATATTATGCACAAAGAATCGCGAAAAGAAAAAAAATTTTTTTCGAAGTTTCGAAACTTCATTAGAATCACTTTTTTTCCGTTCTTATTTGAGATAACTGGTTCTCTTTCATTATACTAGTTTGATAGCCTCAGTAAAGCATATTATGCGCAAAGATTCTGGAAAAGAAAAAAAATTTTTTTCGAAGTTTGGAAACTTCTTTAGAATCACTTTTTTTCCGTTCTTATTTGAGATAACTGGTTCTCTTTCATTATACTAATTAGATAGCCTCAGAAAAGCATATTACGCACAAAGAATCTCGAAAAAAAAAAATTTTTTTAGAAGTTTCGAAACTTCATTAGAATCACTTTTTTTCTGTTCTTATTTGAGATAACTGGTTCTCTTTCATTATACTAGTTTGATAGCCCCAGTAAAGCATATTATGCGCAAAGAATATGGAAAAGAAAAAAAATTTTTTTTCGAAGTTTGGAAACTTCGTTAGAATCACTTTTTTTCCGTTCTTATTTGAGATAACTGGTTCTCTTTCATTATACTAATTAGATAGCCTCAGAAAAGCATATTACGCACAAAGAATCTCGAAAATAAAAAAATTTTTTTAGAAGTTTCGAAACTTCATTAGAATCACTTTTTTTCCGTTCTTATTTGAGATAACTGGTTCTCTTTCATTATACTAGTTTGATAACCTCAGTAAAGCATATTATGCGCAAAGAATCTCGAAAAGAAAAAAAAATTTTTTCGAAGTTTGGAAACTTCGTTAGAATCACTTTTTTTCCGTTCTTATTTGAGATAACTGGTTCTCTTTCATTATACTAGTTTGATAGCCTCAGTAAAGCATATTATGCACAAAGAATCGCGAAAAGAAAAAAAAATTTTTTCGAAGTTTGGAAACTTCTTAGAACACTTTTTTTCCGTTCTTATTTGAGATAACTGGTTCTCTTTCATTATACTAGTTTGATAGCCTCAGTAAAGCATATTATGCGCAAAGAATCTGGAAAAGAAAAAAATTTTTTTTCGAAGTTTGGAAACTTCTTTAGAATCACTTTTTTTCCGTTCTTATTTGAGATAACTGGTTTTCTTTCATTATACTAATTAGATAGCCTCAGAAAAGCATATTACGCACAAAGAATCTCGAAAATAAAAAAATTTTTTTAGAAGTTTCGAAACTTCATTAGAATCACTTTTTTTCCGTTCTTATTTGAGATAACTGGTTCTCTTTCATTATACTAATTTGATAACCTCAGAAAAGCATATTATGCGCAAAGAGTCTCGAAAAGAAGAAAGTTTTTTTTCGAAGTTTGAAAACTTCGTTTGAATCACTTTTTTTCCGTTCTTATTTGTGATAAATGGTTCTCTTTCATTATACTAGTTTGATAGCCTCAGTAAAGCATATTATGCACAAAGAATCTCGAAAAGAAAAAAAAATTTTTTCGAAGTTTAGATACTTCATTAGAATCACTTTTTTTCCGTTCTTATTTGAGATTACTGGTTCTCTTTCATTATACTAGTTTGATAGCCCCAGTAAAGCATATTATGCGCAAAGAATCTGGAAAAGAAAAAAAATTTTTTTCGAAGTTTGACAACTTCGTTAGAATCACTTTTTTTCCGTTCTTATTTGAGATAACTGGTTCTCTTTCATTATACTAGTTTGATACCCTCAGAAAAGCATATTATGCGCAAAGAATCTCGAAAAGAAAAAAGTTTTTTTTCGAAGTTTGGAAACTTCCTTTGAATCACTTTTTTTCCGTTCTTATTTGAGATAACTGGTTCTCTTTCATTATACTAGTTTGATAGCCTCAGTAAAGCATATTATGCGCAAAGAAATTCGAAAAGAAAAAAATTTTTTTTCGAAGTTTGGAAACTTCGTTAGAATTACTTTTTTTCCGTTCTTATTTGAGATAACTGGTTCTCTTTCATTATACTAGTTTGATAGCCTCAGTAAAGCATATTATGCGCAAAGAATCTCGAAAAGAAAAAAAATTTTTTTCGAAGTTTGGAAACTACGTTAGAATCACTTTTTTTCCGTTCTTATTTGAGATAACTGGTTCTCTTTCATTATACTAGTTTGATAGCCCCAGTAAAGCATATTATGCGCAAAGAATCTGGAAAAGAAAAAAAAAATTTTTCGAAGTTTGGAAACTTCGTTAGAATCACTTTTTTTCCGTTCTTATTTGAGATAACTGGTTCTCTTTCATTATACTAATTAGATAGCCTCAGAAAAGCATATTACGCACAAAGAATCTCGAAAATAAAAAAATTTTTTTAGAAGTTTCGAAACTTCATTAGAATTACTTTTTTTCCGTTCTTATTTGAGATAACTGGTTCTCTTTCATTATACTAGTTTGATAGCCTCAGTAAAGCATATTATGCGCAAAGAATCTGGAAAAGAAAAAAAAAATTTGTCGAAGTTTGGAAACGTCGTTTGAATCACTTTTTTCCGTTCTTATTTGAGATAACTGGTTCTCTTTCATTATACTAGTTTGATAGCCTCAGTAAAGCATATTATGCGCAAAGAATCTCGAAAAGAAAAAAGTTTTTTTTCGAAGTTTGGAAACGTCGTTTGAATCACTTTTTTCCGTTCTTATTTGAGATAACTGGTTCTCTTTCATTATACTAGTTTGATAGCCTCAGTAAAGCATATTATGCGCAAAGAATCTCGAAAAGAAAAAAAATTTTTTTTGAAGTTTGGAAACGTCGTTTGAATCACTTTTTTCCGTTCTTATTTGAGATTACTGGTTCTCTTTCATTATACTAGTTTGATACCCTCAGAAAAGCATATTATGCGCAAAGAATCTCGAAAAGAAAAAAGGTTTGTTCGAAGTTTGGAAACTTCGTTTGAATCAATTTTTTTCCGTTCTTATTTGAGATAACTGGTTCTCTTTCATTATACTAGTTTGATAGCCTCAGTAAAGCATATTATGCGCAAAGAATCTCGAAAAGAAAAAAAATTTTTTTCGAAGTTTGGAAACTTCGTTAGAATCACTTTTTTTCCGTCCTTATTTGAGATAACTGGTTCTCTTTCATTATACTAGTTTGATAGCCTCAGTAAAGCATATTATGCGCAAAGAATCTCGAAAAGAAAAAATTTTTTTTTCGAAGTTTGGAAACTTCGTTAGAATCACTTTTTTTCCATTCTTATTGGAGATAACTGGTTCTCTTTCATTATACTAGTTTGATAACCTCAGAAAAGCATATGATGCGCAAAGAATCTCGAAAAGAAAAAAGTTTTTTTTCGAAGTTTGGAAACTTCGTTTGAATCACTTTTTTTCCATTCTTATTTGAGATAACTGGTTCTCTTTCATTATACTTGTTTGATAGCCTCAGTAAAGCATATTATGCGCAAAGAATCTCGAAAAGAAAAAAAATTTTTTTCGAAGTTTGGAAACTTAGTTAGAATCACTTTTTTTCCGTTCTTATTTGAGATAACTGGTTCTCTTTCATTATACTAGTTTGATAGCCTCAGTAAAGCATATTATGCGCAAAGAATCTCGTAAAGAAGAAATTTTTTTTTCGAAGTTTGGAAACTTCGTTAGAATCACTTTTTTTCCGTTCTTATTTGAGATAACTGGTTCTCTTTCATTATACTGGTTTGATATCTTCAGAAAACCATATTATGCGCAAAGAATCTCGAAAAGAAAAAAAATTTTTTTCGAAGTTTGGAAACTTCTTTAGAATCACTTTTTTTCCGTTCTTATTTGAGATAACTGGTTCTCTTTGATTATACTAATTAGATAGCCTTAGAAAAGCATATTACGCACAAAGAATCTCGAAAATAAAAAAATTTTTTTAGAAGTTTCGAAACTTCATTAGAATCACTTTTTTTCCGTTCTTATTTGAGATAACTGGTTCTCTTTCTTTTTATTCTAGTTTGATAACCTCAGAAAAATATATTATGCGCAAAGAATCTCGAAAAGAAAAAAGTTTTTTTTCGAAGATTGGAAACTTCGTTTGAATCACTTTTTTTCCGTTCTTATTTGAGATAACTGGTTCTCTTTCATTATACTAGTTTGATAGCCTCAGTAAAGCATATTATGCACAAAGAATCGCGAAAAGAAAAAAAATTTTTTCGAAGTTTGTCAACTTCGTTAGAATCACTTTATTTCCGTTCTTATTTGAGATAACTGGTTCTCTTTCATTATACTAGTTTGATACCCTTAGAAAAGCATATTATGCGCAAAGAATCTCGAAAAGAAAAAAGTTTTTTTTCGAAGTTTGGAAACTTCGTTTGAATCACTTTTTTTCCGTTCTTATTTGAGATAACTGGTTCTCTTTCATTATACTAGTTTGATAGCCCCAGTAAAGCATATTATGCGCAAAGAATCTGGAAAAGAAAAAAAAAATTTTTCGAAGTTTGGAAACTTCGTTAGAATCACTTTTTTTCCGTTCTTATTTGAGATAACTGGTTCTCTTTCATTATACTAGTTTGATACCCTCAGGAAAGCATATTATGCGCAAAGAATCTCGAAAAGAAAAAAGTTTTTTTTCGAAGTTTGGAAACTTCGTTAGAATCACTTTTTTTCCCTTCTTATTTGAGATAACTGGTTCTCTTTCATTATACTAGTTTGATAGCCTCAGTAAAGCATATTATGCGCAAAGAATCTCGAAAAGAAAAAAAATTTTTTTCGAAGTTTGGAAACGTCGTTTGAATCACTTTTTTCCGTTCTTATTTGAGATAACTGGTTCTCTTTCATTATACTAGTTTGATAGCCTCAGTAAAGCATATTATGCGCAAAGAATCTCGAAAAGAAAAAAAATTTTTTTCGAAGTTTGGAAACGTCGTTTGAATCACTTTTTTCCGTTCTTATTTGAGATAACTGGTTCTCTTTCATTATACTAGTTTGATAGCCTCAGTAAAGCATATTATGCGCAAAGAATTTCGAAAAGAAAAAAAATTTTTTTTGAAGTTTGGAAACGTCGTTTGAATCACTTTTTTCCGTTCTTATTTGAGATTACTGGTTCTCTTTCATTATACTAGTTTGATACCCTCAGAAAAGCATATTATGCGCAAAGAATCTCGAAAAGAAAAAAGGTTTTTTCGAAGTTTGGAAACTTCGTTTGAATCACTTTTTTTCCGTTCTTATTTGAGATAACTGGTTCTCTTTCATTATACTAGTTTGATAGCCTCAGTAAAGCATATTATGCGCAAAGAATCTCGAAAAGAAAAAAAAATTTTTTCGAAGTTTGGAAACTTCGTTAGAATCACTTTTTTTCCGTTCTTATTTGAGATAACTGGTTCTCTTTCATTATACTAGTTTGATAGCCTCAGTAAAGCATATTATGCGCAAAGAATCTCGAAAAGAAAAAAGTTTTTTTTCGAAGTTTGGAAACTTCGTTTGAATCACTTTTATTCCGTTCTTATTTGAGATAACTGGTTCTCTTTCATTATACTAGTTTGATAGCCCCAGTAAAGCATATTATGCGCAAAGAATCTGGAAAAGAAAAAAAATTTTTTTCGAAGTTTGGAAACTTCGTTAGAATCACTTTTTTTCCGTTCTTATTTGAGATAACTGGTTCTCTTTCATTATACTAGTTTGATACCCTCAGAAAAGCATATTATGCGCAAAGAATCTCGAAAAGAAAAAAGTTTTTTTTCGAAGTTTGGAAACTTCGTTTGAATCACTTTTTTTCCGTTCTTATTTGAGATAACTGGTTCTCTTTCATTATACTAGTTTGATAGCCTCAGTAAAGCATATTATGCGCAAAGAAATTCGAAAAGAAAAAAATTTTTTTTCGAAGTTTGGAAACTTCGTTAGAATTACTTTTTTTCCGTTCATATTTGAGATAACTGGTTCTCTTTCATTATACTAGTTTGATAGCCTCAGTAAAGCATATTATGCGCAAAGAATCTCGAAAAGAAAAAAAATTTTTTTTGAAGTTTGGAAACTTCGTTAGAATCACTTTTTTTCCGTTCTTATTTGAGATAACTGGTTCTCTTTCATTATACTAGTTTGATAGCCTCAGTAAAGCATATTATGCGCAAAGAATCTCGAAAAGAAAAAAAATTTTTTTCGAAGTTTGGAAACTACGTTGGAATCACTTTTTTTCCGTTCTTATTTGAGATAACTGGTTCTCTTTCATTATACTAGTTTGATAGCCCCAGTAAAGCATATTATGCGCAAAGAATCTGGAAAAGAAAAAAAAATTTTTTCGAAGTTTGGAAACTTCGTTAGAATCACTTTTTTCCGTTCTTATTTGAGATAACTGGTTCTCTTTCATTATACTAGTTTGATAACCTCAGAAAAGCATATTATGCGCAAAGAATCTCGAAAAGAAAAAAAATTTTTTTCGAAGTTTGGAAACGTCGTTTGAATCACTTTTTTCCGTTCTTATTTGAGATTACTGGTTCTCTTTCATTATAGTAGTTTGATAGCTTCAGAAAAGCATATTATGCGCAAAGAATCTCGAAAAGAAAAATATTTTTTTTCGAAGTTTGGAAACTTCGTTTGAATCACTTTTTTTCCGTTCTTATTTGAGATAACTGGTTCTCGTTCATTATACTAGTTTGATAGCCTCAGTAAAGCATATTATGCATAAAGAATCGCGAAAAGAAAAAAAATTTTTTTCGAAGTTTGGAAACTTCATTAGAATCACTTTTTTTCCGTTCTTATTTGAGATAACTGGTTCTCTTTCATTATACTAGTTTGATAGCCCCAGTAAAGCATATTATGCGCAAAGAATCTGGAAAAGAAAAAAAAATTTTTTCGAAGTTTGGAAACTTCGTTAGAATCACTTTTTTTCCGTTCTTATTTGAGATAACTGGTTCTCTTTCATTATACTAGTTTGATACCCTCAGGAAAGCATATTATGCGCAAAGAATCTCGAAATGAAAAAAGTTTTTTTTCGAAGTTTGGAAACTTCGTTTGAATCAATTTTTTTCCGTTCTTATTTGAGATAACTGGTTCTCTTTCATTATACTAGTTTGATAGCCTCAGTAAAGCATATTATGCGCAAAGAATCTCGAAAAGAAAAAAAATTTTTTTCGAAGTTTGGAAACTTCGTTAGAATCACTTTTTTTCCGTCCTTATTTGAGATAACTGGTTCTCTTTCATTATACTAGTTTGATAGCCTCAGTAAAGCATATTATGCGCAAAGAATCTCGAAAAGAAAAAAATTTTTTTTCGAAGTTTGGAAACTTCGTTAGAATCACTTTTTTTCCATTCTTATTGGAGATAACTGGTTCTCTTTCATTATACTAGTTTGATAACCTCAGAAAAGCATATTATGCGCAAAGAATCTCGAAAAGAAAAAAGTTTTTTTTCGAAGTTTGGAAACTTCGTTTGAATCACTTTTTTTCCATTCTTATTTGAGATAACTGGTTCTCTTTCATTATACTTGTTTGATAGCCTCAGTAAAGCATATTATGCGCAAAGAATCTCGAAAAGAAAAAAAATTTTTTTCGAAGTTTGGAAACTTAGTTAGAATCACTTTTTTTCCGTTCTTATTTGAGATAACTGGTTCTCTTTCATTATACTAGTTTGATAGCCTCAGTAAAGCATATTATGCGCAAAGAATCTCGTAAAGAAGAAATTTTTTTTTCGAAGTTTGGAAACTTCGTTAGAATCACTTTTTTTCCGTTCTTATTTGAGATAACTGGTTCTCTTTCATTATACTGGTTTGATATCTTCAGAAAACCATATTATGCGCAAAGAATCTCGAAAAGAAAAAAAATTTTTTTCGAAGTTTGGAAACTTCTTTAGAATCACTTTTTTTCCGTTCTTATTTGAGATAACTGGTTCTCTTTCATTATACTAATTAGATAGCCTTAGAAAAGCATATTACGCACAAAGAATCTCGAAAATAAAAAAATTTTTTTAGAAGTTTCGAAACTTCATTAGAATCACTTTTTTTCCGTTCTTATTTGAGATAACTGGTTCTCTTTCTTTTTATTCTAGTTTGATAACCTCAGAAAAATATATTATGCGCAAAGAATCTCGAAAAGAAAAAAGTTTTTTTTCGAAGTTTGGAAACTTCGTTTGAATCACTTTTTTTCCGTTCTTATTTGAGATAACTGGTTCTTTCATTATACTAGTTTGATAGCCTCAGTAAAGCATATTATGCGCAAAGAATCTCGAAAAGAAAAAAAATTTTTTTCGAAGTTTGGAAACTTCGTTAGAATCACTTTTTTTCCGTTCTTATTTGAGATAACTGGTTCTCTTTCATTATACTAGTTTGATAGCCTCAGTAAAGCATATTATGCACAAAGAATCGCGAAAAGAAAAAAAATTTTTTTCGAAGTTTCGAAACTTCATTAGAATCACTTTTTTTCCGTTCTTATTTGAGATAACTGGTTCTCTTTCATTATACTAGTTTGATAGCCTCAGTAAAGCATATTATGCGCAAAGATTCTGGAAAAGAAAAAAAATTTTTTTCGAAGTTTGGAAACTTCTTTAGAATCACTTTTTTTCCGTTCTTATTTGAGATAACTGGTTCTCTTTCATTATACTAATTAGATAGCCTCAGAAAAGCATATTACGCACAAAGAATCTCGAAAAAAAAAAAATTTTTTAGAAGTTTCGAAACTTCATTAGAATCACTTTTTTTCTGTTCTTATTTGAGATAACTGGTTCTCTTTCATTATACTAGTTTGATAGCCCCAGTAAAGCATATTATGCGCAAAGAATCTGGAAAAGAAAAAAATTTTTTTTTCGAAGTTTGGAAACTTCGTTAGAATCACTTTTTTTCCGTTCTTATTTGAGATAACTGGTTCTCTTTCATTATACTAATTAGATAGCCTCAGAAAAGCATATTACGCACAAAGAATCTCGAAAATAAAAAAATTTTTTTAGAAGTTTCGAAACTTCATTAGAATCACTTTTTTTCCGTTCTTATTTGAGATAACTGGTTCTCTTTCATTATACTAGTTTGATAACCTCAGTAAAGCATATTATGCGCAAAGAATCTCGAAAAGAAAAAAATTTTTTTCGAAGTTTGGAAACTTCTTTAGAATCACTTTTTTTCCGTTCTTATTTGAGATAACTGGTTTTCTTTCATTATACTAATTAGATAGCCTCAGAAAAGCATATTACGCACAAAGAATCTCGAAAATAAAAAAATTTTTTTAGAAGTTTCGAAACTTCATTAGAATCACTTTTTTTCCGTTCTTATTTGAGATAACTGGTTCTCTTTCATTATACTAATTTGATAACCTCAGAAAAGCATATTATGCGCAAAGAATCTCGAAAAGAAGAAAGTTTTTTTTCGAAGTTTGAAAACTTCGTTTGAATCACTTTTTTTCCGTTCTTATTTGTGATAACTGGTTCTCTTTCATTATACTAGTTTGATAGCCTCAGTAAAGCATATTATGCACAAAGAATCTCGAAAAGAAAAAAAAATTTTTTCGAAGTTTAGATACTTCATTAGAATCACTTTTTTTCCGTTCTTATTTGAGATTACTGGTTCTCTTTCATTATACTAGTTTGATAGCCCCAGTAAAGCATATTATGCGCAAAGAATCTGGAAAAGAAAAAAAATTTTTTTCGAAGTTTGACAACTTCGTTAGAATCACTTTTTTTCCGTTCTTATTTGAGATAACTGGTTCTCTTTCATTATACTAGTTTGATAGCCTCAGAAAAGCATATTATGCGCAAAGAATCTCGAAAAGAAAAAAGTTTTTTTTCGAAGTTTGGAAACTTCGTTTGAATCACTTTTTTTCCGTTCTTATTTGAGATAACTGGTTCTCTTTCATTATACTAGTTTGATAGCCTCAGTAAAGCATATTATGCGCAAAGAAATTCGAAAAGAAAAAAATTTTTTTTCGAAGTTTGGAAACTTCGTTAGAATTACTTTTTTTCCGTTCTTATTTGAGATAACTGGTTCTCTTTCATTATACTAGTTTGATAGCCTCAGTAAAGCATATTATGCGCAAAGAATCTCGAAAAGAAAAAAAATTTTTTTCGAAGTTTGGAAACTACGTTAGAATCACTTTTTTTCCGTTCTTATTTGAGATAACTGGTTCTCTTTCATTATACTAGTTTGATAGCCCCAGTAAAGCATATTATGCGCAAAGAATCTGGAAAAGAAAAAAAAAATTTTTCGAAGTTTGGAAACTTCGTTAGAATCACTTTTTTTCCGTTCTTATTTGAGATAACTGGTTCTCTTTCATTATACTAATTAGATAGCCTCAGAAAAGCATATTACGCACAAAGAATCTCGAAAATAAAAAAATTTTTTTAGAAGTTTCGAAACTTCATTAGAATCACTTTTTTTCCGTTCTTATTTGAGATAACTGGTTCTCTTTCATTATACTAGTTTGATAACCTCAGTAAAGCATATTATGCGCAAAGAATCTCGAAAAGAAAAAAAATTTTTTTCGAAGTTTGGAAACTTCGTTAGAATCACTTTTTTTCCGTTCTTATTTGAGATAACTGGTTCTCTTTCATTATACTAGTTTGATAGCCTCAGTGAAGCATATTATGCACAAAGAATCGCGAAAAGAAAAAAAATTTTTTTCGAAGTTTGGAAACTTCTTAGAACACTTTTTTTCCGTTCTTATTTGAGATAACTGGTTCTCTTTCATTATACTAGTTTGATAGCCTCAGTAAAGCATATTATGCGCAAAGAATCTGGAAAAGAAAAAAATTTTTTTTCGAAGTTTGGAAACTTCTTTAGAATCACTTTTTTTCCGTTCTTATTTGAGATAACTGGTTTTCTTTCATTATACTAATTAGATAGCCTCAGAAAAGCATATTACGCACAAAGAATCTCGAAAATAAAAAAATTTTTTTAGAAGTTTCGAAACTTCATTAGAATCACTTTTTTTCCGTTCTTATTTGAGATAACTGGTTCTCTTTCATTATACTAATTTGATAACCTCAGAAAAGCATATTATGCGCAAAGAATCTCGAAAAGAAAAAAGTTTTTTTTCGAAGTTTGAAAACTTCGTTTGAATCACTTTTTTTCCGTTCTTATTTGTGATAACTGGTTCTCTTTCATTATACTAGTTTGATAGCCTCAGTAAAGCATATTATGCACAAAGAATCTCGAAAATTAAAAAAATTTTTTTCGAAGTTTAGAAACTTCATTAGAATCACTTTTTTTCCGTTCTTATTTGAGATTACTGGTTCTCTTTCATTATACTAGTTTGATAGCCCCAGTAAGGCATATTATGCGCAAAGAATCTGGAAAATAAAAAAAATTTTTTTCGAAGTTTGACAACTTCGTTAGAATCACTTTTTTTCCGTTCTTATTTGAGATAACTGGTTCTCTTTCATTATACTAGTTTGATACCCTCAGAAAAGCATATTATGCGCAAAGAATCTGGAAAAGAAAAAAAAAATTTTTCGAAGTTTGGAAACTTCGTTAGAATCACTTTTTTTCCGTTCTTATTTGAGATAACTGGTTCTCTTTCATTATACTAGTTTGATACCCTCAGGAAAGCATATTATGCGCAAAGAATCTCGAAAAGAAAAAAGTTTTTTTTCGAAGTTTGGAAACTTCGTTAGAATCACTTTTTTTCCCTTCTTATTTGAGATAACTGGTTCTCTTTCATTATACTAGTTTGATAGCCTCAGTAAAGCATATTATGCGCAAAGAATCTCGAAAAGAAAAAAAATTTTTTTCGAAGTTTGGAAACGTCGTTTGAATCACTTTTTTCCGTTCTTATTTGAGATAACTGGTTCTCTTTCATTATACTAGTTTGATAGCCTCAGTAAAGCATATTATGCGCAAAGAATCTCGAAAAGAAAAAAAATTTTTTTCGAAGTTTGGAAACGTCGTTTGAATCACTTTTTTCCGTTCTTATTTGAGATAACTGGTTCTCTTTCATTATACTAGTTTGATAGCCTCAGTAAAGCATATTATGCGCAAAGAATCTCGAAAAGAAAAAAAATTTTTTTTGAAGTTTGGAAACGTCGTTTGAATCACTTTTTTCCGTTCTTATTTGAGATTACTGGTTCTCTTTCATTATACTAGTTTGATACCCTCAGAAAAGCATATTATGCGCAAAGAATCTGAAAAGAAAAAAGGTTTTTTCGAAGTTTGGAAACTTCGTTTGAATCAATTTTTTTCCGTTCTTATTTGAGATAACTGGTTCTCTTTCATTATACTAGTTTGATAACCTCAGTAAAGCATATTATGCGCAAAGAATCTCGAAAAGAAAAAAAATTTTTTTCGAAGTTTGGAAACTTCGTTAGAATCACTTTTTTTCCGTCCTTATTTGAGATAACTGGTTCTCTTTCATTATACTAGTTTGATAGCCTCAGTAAAGCATATTATGCGCAAAGAATCTCGAAAAGAAAAAATTTTTTTTTCGAAGTTTGGAAACTTCGTTAGAATCACTTTTTTTCCATTCTTATTGGAGATAACTGGTTCTCTTTCATTATACTAGTTTGATAACCTCAGAAAAGCATATGATGCGCAAAGAATCTCGAAAAGAAAAAAGTTTTTTTTCGAAGTTTGGAAACTTCGTTTGAATCACTTTTTTTCCATTCTTATTTGAGATAACTGGTTCTCTTTCATTATACTTGTTTGATAGCCTCAGTAAAGCATATTATGCGCAAAGAATCTCGAAAAGAAAAAAAATTTTTTTCGAAGTTTGGAAACTTAGTTAGAATCACTTTTTTTCCGTTCTTATTTGAGATAACTGGTTCTCTTTCATTATACTAGTTTGATAGCCTCAGTAAAGCATATTATGCGCAAAGAATCTCGTAAAGAAGAAATTTTTTTTTCGAAGTTTGGAAACTTCGTTAGAATCACTTTTTTTCCGTTCTTATTTGAGATAACTGGTTCTCTTTCATTATACTGGTTTGATATCTTCAGAAAACCATATTATGCGCAAAGAATCTCGAAAAGAAAAAAAATTTTTTTCGAAGTTTGGAAACTTCTTTAGAATCACTTTTTTTCCGTTCTTATTTGAGATAACTGGTTCTCTTTCATTATACTAATTAGATAGCCTTAGAAAAGCATATTACGCACAAAGAATCTCGAAAATAAAAAAAAATTTTTAGAAGTTTCGAAACTTCATTAGAATCACTTTTTTTCCGTTCTTATTTGAGATAACTGGTTCTCTTTCTTTTTATTCTAGTTTGATAACCTCAGAAAAATATATTATGCGCAAAGAATCTCGAAAAGAAAAAAGTTTTTTTTCGAAGTTTGGAAACTTCGTTTGAATCACTTTTTTTCCGTTCTTATTTGAGATAACTGGTTCTTTCATTATACTAGTTTGATAGCCTCAGTAAAGCATATTATGCGCAAAGAATCTCGAAAAGAAAAAAAATTTTTTTCGAAGTTTGGAAACTTCGTTAGAATCACTTTTTTTCCGTTCTTATTTGAGATAACTGGTTCTCTTTCATTATACTAGTTTGATAGCCTCAGTAAAGCATATTATGCACAAAGAATCGCGAAAAGAAAAAAAATTTTTTTCGAAGTTTCGAAACTTCATTAGAATCACTTTTTTTCCGTTCTTATTTGAGATAACTGGTTCTCTTTCATTATACTAGTTTGATAGCCTCAGTAAAGCATATTATGCGCAAAGATTCTGGAAAAGAAAAAAAATTTTTTTCGAAGTTTGGAAACTTCTTTAGAATCACTTTTTTTCCGTTCTTATTTGAGATAACTGGTTCTCTTTCATTATACTAATTAGATAGCCTCAGAAAAGCATATTACGCACAAAGAATCTCGAAAAAAAAAAATTTTTTTAGAAGTTTCGAAACTTCATTAGAATCACTTTTTTTCTGTTCTTATTTGAGATAACTGGTTCTCTTTCATTATACTAGTTTGATAGCCCCAGTAAAGCATATTATGCGCAAAGAATATGGAAAAGAAAAAAAATTTTTTTTCGAAGTTTGGAAACTTCGTTAGAATCACTTTTTTTCCGTTCTTATTTGAGATAACTGGTTCTCTTTCATTATACTAATTAGATAGCCTCAGAAAAGCATATTACGCACAAAGAATCTCGAAAATAAAAAAATTTTTTTAGAAGTTTCGAAACTTCATTAGAATCACTTTTTTTCCGTTCTTATTTGAGATAACTGGTTCTCTTTCATTATACTAGTTTGATAACCTCAGTAAAGCATATTATGCGCAAAGAATCTCGAAAAGAAAAAAAATTTTTTTCGAAGTTTGGAAACTTCGTTAGAATCACTTTTTTTCCGTTCTTATTTGAGATAACTGGTTCTCTTTCATTATACTAGTTTGATAGCCTCAGTAAAGCATATTATGCACAAAGAATCGCGAAAAGAAAAAAAAATTTTTTCGAAGTTTGGAAACTTCTTAGAACACTTTTTTTCCGTTCTTATTTGAGATAACTGGTTCTCTTTCATTATACTAGTTTGATAGCCTCAGTAAAGCATATTATGCGCAAAGAATCTGGAAAAGAAAAAAATTTTTTTTCGAAGTTTGGAAACTTCTTTAGAATCACTTTTTTTCCGTTCTTATTTGAGATAACTGGTTTTCTTTCATTATACTAATTAGATAGCCTCAGAAAAGCATATTACGCACAAAGAATCTCGAAAATAAAAAAATTTTTTTAGAAGTTTCGAAACTTCATTAGAATCACTTTTTTTCCGTTCTTATTTGAGATAACTGGTTCTCTTTCATTATACTAATTTGATAACCTCAGAAAAGCATATTATGCGCAAAGAGTCTCGAAAAGAAGAAAGTTTTTTTTCGAAGTTTGAAAACTTCGTTTGAATCACTTTTTTTCCGTTCTTATTTGTGATAAATGGTTCTCTTTCATTATACTAGTTTGATAGCCTCAGTAAAGCATATTATGCACAAAGAATCTCGAAAAGAAAAAAAAATTTTTTCGAAGTTTAGATACTTCATTAGAATCACTTTTTTTCCGTTCTTATTTGAGATTACTGGTTCTCTTTCATTATACTAGTTTGATAGCCCCAGTAAAGCATATTATGCGCAAAGAATCTGGAAAAGAAAAAAAATTTTTTTCGAAGTTTGACAACTTCGTTAGAATCACTTTTTTTCCGTTCTTATTTGAGATAACTGGTTCTCTTTCATTATACTAGTTTGATAGCCTCAGAAAAGCATATTATGCGCAAAGAATCTCGAAAAGAAAAAAGTTTTTTTTCGAAGTTTGGAAACTTCGTTTGAATCACTTTTTTTCCGTTCTTATTTGAGATAACTGGTTCTCTTTCATTATACTAGTTTGATAGCCTCAGTAAAGCATATTATGCGCAAAGAAATTCGAAAAGAAAAAAATTTTTTTTCGAAGTTTGGAAACTTCGTTAGAATTACTTTTTTTCCGTTCTTATTTGAGATAACTGGTTCTCTTTCATTATACTAGTTTGATAGCCTCAGTAAAGCATATTATGCGCAAAGAATCTCGAAAAGAAAAAAAATTTTTTTCGAAGTTTGGAAACTACGTTAGAATCACTTTTTTTCCGTTCTTATTTGAGATAACTGGTTCTCTTTCATTATACTAGTTTGATAGCCCCAGTAAAGCATATTATGCGCAAAGAATCTGGAAAAGAAAAAAAAAATTTTTCGAAGTTTGGAAACTTCGTTAGAATCACTTTTTTTCCGTTCTTATTTGAGATAACTGGTTCTCTTTCATTATACTAATTAGATAGCCTCAGAAAAGCATATTACGCACAAAGAATCTCGAAAATAAAAAAATTTTTTTAGAAGTTTCGAAACTTCATTAGAATCACTTTTTTTCCGTTCTTATTTGAGATAACTGGTTCTCTTTCATTATACTAGTTTGATAACCTCAGTAAAGCATATTATGCGCAAAGAATCTCGAAAAGAAAAAAAATTTTTTTCGAAGTTTGGAAACTTCGTTAGAATCACTTTTTTTCCGTTCTTATTTGAGATAACTGGTTCTCTTTCATTATACTAGTTTGATAGCCTCAGTGAAGCATATTATGCACAAAGAATCGCGAAAAGAAAAAAAATTTTTTTCGAAGTTTGGAAACTTCTTAGAACACTTTTTTTCCGTTCTTATTTGAGATAACTGGTTCTCTTTCATTATACTAGTTTGATAGCCTCAGTAAAGCATATTATGCGCAAAGAATCTGGAAAAGAAAAAAATTTTTTTTCGAAGTTTGGAAACTTCTTTAGAATCACTTTTTTTCCGTTCTTATTTGAGATAACTGGTTTTCTTTCATTATACTAATTAGATAGCCTCAGAAAAGCATATTACGCACAAAGAATCTCGAAAATAAAAAAATTTTTTTAGAAGTTTCGAAACTTCATTAGAATCACTTTTTTTCCGTTCTTATTTGAGATAACTGGTTCTCTTTCATTATACTAATTTGATAACCTCAGAAAAGCATATTATGCGCAAAGAATCTCGAAAAGAAAAAAGTTTTTTTTCGAAGTTTGAAAACTTCGTTTGAATCACTTTTTTTCCGTTCTTATTTGTGATAACTGGTTCTCTTTCATTATACTAGTTTGATAGCCTCAGTAAAGCATATTATGCACAAAGAATCTCGAAAATTAAAAAAATTTTTTTCGAAGTTTAGAAACTTCATTAGAATCACTTTTTTTCCGTTCTTATTTGAGATTACTGGTTCTCTTTCATTATACTAGTTTGATAGCCCCAGTAAGGCATATTATGCGCAAAGAATCTGGAAAATAAAAAAAATTTTTTTCGAAGTTTGACAACTTCGTTAGAATCACTTTTTTTCCGTTCTTATTTGAGATAACTGGTTCTCTTTCATTATACTAGTTTGATACCCTCAGAAAAGCATATTATGCGCAAAGAATCTGGAAAAGAAAAAAAAAATTTTTCGAAGTTTGGAAACTTCGTTAGAATCACTTTTTTTCCGTTCTTATTTGAGATAACTGGTTCTCTTTCATTATACTAGTTTGATACCCTCAGGAAAGCATATTATGCGCAAAGAATCTCGAAAAGAAAAAAGTTTTTTTTCGAAGTTTGGAAACTTCGTTAGAATCACTTTTTTTCCCTTCTTATTTGAGATAACTGGTTCTCTTTCATTATACTAGTTTGATAGCCTCAGTAAAGCATATTATGCGCAAAGAATCTCGAAAAGAAAAAAAATTTTTTTCGAAGTTTGGAAACGTCGTTTGAATCACTTTTTTCCGTTCTTATTTGAGATAACTGGTTCTCTTTCATTATACTAGTTTGATAGCCTCAGTAAAGCATATTATGCGCAAAGAATCTCGAAAAGAAAAAAAATTTTTTTCGAAGTTTGGAAACGTCGTTTGAATCACTTTTTTCCGTTCTTATTTGAGATAACTGGTTCTCTTTCATTATACTAGTTTGATAGCCTCAGTAAAGCATATTATGCGCAAAGAATCTCGAAAAGAAAAAAAATTTTTTTTGAAGTTTGGAAACGTCGTTTGAATCACTTTTTTCCGTTCTTATTTGAGATTACTGGTTCTCTTTCATTATACTAGTTTGATACCCTCAGAAAAGCATATTATGCGCAAAGAATCTGAAAAGAAAAAAGGTTTTTTCGAAGTTTGGAAACTTCGTTTGAATCAATGTTTTTCCGTTCTTATTTGAGATAACTGGTTCTCTTTCATTATACTAGTTTGATAACCTCAGTAAAGCATATTATGCGCAAAGAATCTCGAAAAGAAAAAAAATTTTTTTCGAAGTTTGGAAACTTCGTTAGAATCACTTTTTTTCCGTCCTTATTTGAGATAACTGGTTCTCTTTCATTATACTAGTTTGATAGCCTCAGTAAAGCATATTATGCGCAAAGAATCTCGAAAAGAAAAAATTTTTTTTTCGAAGTTTGGAAACTTCGTTAGAATCACTTTTTTTCCATTCTTATTGGAGATAACTGGTTCTCTTTCATTATACTAGTTTGATAACCTCAGAAAAGCATATGATGCGCAAAGAATCTCGAAAAGAAAAAAGTTTTTTTTCGAAGTTTGGAAACTTCGTTTGAATCACTTTTTTTCCATTCTTATTTGAGATAACTGGTTCTCTTTCATTATACTTGTTTGATAGCCTCAGTAAAGCATATTATGCGCAAAGAATCTCGAAAAGAAAAAAAATTTTTTTCGAAGTTTGGAAACTTAGTTAGAATCACTTTTTTTCCGTTCTTATTTGAGATAACTGGTTCTCTTTCATTATACTAGTTTGATAGCCTCAGTAAAGCATATTATGCGCAAAGAATCTCGTAAAGAAGAAATTTTTTTTTCGAAGTTTGGAAACTTCGTTAGAATCACTTTTTTTCCGTTCTTATTTGAGATAACTGGTTCTCTTTCATTATACTGGTTTGATATCTTCAGAAAACCATATTATGCGCAAAGAATCTCGAAAAGAAAAAAAATTTTTTTCGAAGTTTGGAAACTTCTTTAGAATCACTTTTTTTCCGTTCTTATTTGAGATAACTGGTTCTCTTTCATTATACTAATTAGATAGCCTTAGAAAAGCATATTACGCACAAAGAATCTCGAAAATAAAAAAAAATTTTTAGAAGTTTCGAAACTTCATTAGAATCACTTTTTTTCCGTTCTTATTTGAGATAACTGGTTCTCTTTCTTTTTATTCTAGTTTGATAACCTCAGAAAAATATATTATGCGCAAAGAATCTCGAAAAGAAAAAAGTTTTTTTTCGAAGTTTGGAAACTTCGTTTGAATCACTTTTTTTCCGTTCTTATTTGAGATAACTGGTTCTTTCATTATACTAGTTTGATAGCCTCAGTAAAGCATATTATGCGCAAAGAATCTCGAAAAGAAAAAAAATTTTTTTCGAAGTTTGGAAACTTCGTTAGAATCACTTTTTTTCCGTTCTTATTTGAGATAACTGGTTCTCTTTCATTATACTAGTTTGATAGCCTCAGTAAAGCATATTATGCACAAAGAATCGCGAAAAGAAAAAAAATTTTTTTCGAAGTTTCGAAACTTCATTAGAATCACTTTTTTTCCGTTCTTATTTGAGATAACTGGTTCTCTTTCATTATACTAGTTTGATAGCCTCAGTAAAGCATATTATGCGCAAAGATTCTGGAAAAGAAAAAAAATTTTTTTCGAAGTTTGGAAACTTCTTTAGAATCACTTTTTTTCCGTTCTTATTTGAGATAACTGGTTCTCTTTCATTATACTAATTAGATAGCCTCAGAAAAGCATATTACGCACAAAGAATCTCGAAAAAAAAAAATTTTTTTAGAAGTTTCGAAACTTCATTAGAATCACTTTTTTTCTGTTCTTATTTGAGATAACTGGTTCTCTTTCATTATACTAGTTTGATAGCCCCAGTAAAGCATATTATGCGCAAAGAATATGGAAAAGAAAAAAAATTTTTTTTCGAAGTTTGGAAACTTCGTTAGAATCACTTTTTTTCCGTTCTTATTTGAGATAACTGGTTCTCTTTCATTATACTAATTAGATAGCCTCAGAAAAGCATATTACGCACAAAGAATCTCGAAAATAAAAAAATTTTTTTAGAAGTTTCGAAACTTCATTAGAATCACTTTTTTTCCGTTCTTATTTGAGATAACTGGTTCTCTTTCATTATACTAGTTTGATAACCTCAGTAAAGCATATTATGCGCAAAGAATCTCGAAAAGAAAAAAAATTTTTTTCGAAGTTTGGAAACTTCGTTAGAATCACTTTTTTTCCGTTCTTATTTGAGATAACTGGTTCTCTTTCATTATACTAGTTTGATAGCCTCAGTAAAGCATATTATGCACAAAGAATCGCGAAAAGAAAAAAAAATTTTTTCGAAGTTTGGAAACTTCTTAGAACACTTTTTTTCCGTTCTTATTTGAGATAACTGGTTCTCTTTCATTATACTAGTTTGATAGCCTCAGTAAAGCATATTATGCGCAAAGAATCTGGAAAAGAAAAAAATTTTTTTTCGAAGTTTGGAAACTTCTTTAGAATCACTTTTTTTCCGTTCTTATTTGAGATAACTGGTTTTCTTTCATTATACTAATTAGATAGCCTCAGAAAAGCATATTACGCACAAAGAATCTCGAAAATAAAAAAATTTTTTTAGAAGTTTCGAAACTTCATTAGAATCACTTTTTTTCCGTTCTTATTTGAGATAACTGGTTCTCTTTCATTATACTAATTTGATAACCTCAGAAAAGCATATTATGCGCAAAGAGTCTCGAAAAGAAGAAAGTTTTTTTTCGAAGTTTGAAAACTTCGTTTGAATCACTTTTTTTCCGTTCTTATTTGTGATAAATGGTTCTCTTTCATTATACTAGTTTGATAGCCTCAGTAAAGCATATTATGCACAAAGAATCTCGAAAAGAAAAAAAAATTTTTTCGAAGTTTAGATACTTCATTAGAATCACTTTTTTTCCGTTCTTATTTGAGATTACTGGTTCTCTTTCATTATACTAGTTTGATAGCCCCAGTAAAGCATATTATGCGCAAAGAATCTGGAAAAGAAAAAAAATTTTTTTCGAAGTTTGACAACTTCGTTAGAATCACTTTTTTTCCGTTCTTATTTGAGATAACTGGTTCTCTTTCATTATACTAGTTTGATACCCTCAGAAAAGCATATTATGCGCAAAGAATCTCGAAAAGAAAAAAGTTTTTTTTCGAAGTTTGGAAACTTCCTTTGAATCACTTTTTTTCCGTTCTTATTTGAGATAACTGGTTCTCTTTCATTATACTAGTTTGATAGCCTCAGTAAAGCATATTATGCGCAAAGAAATTCGAAAAGAAAAAAATTTTTTTTCGAAGTTTGGAAACTTCGTTAGAATTACTTTTTTTCCGTTCTTATTTGAGATAACTGGTTCTCTTTCATTATACTAGTTTGATAGCCTCAGTAAAGCATATTATGCGCAAAGAATCTCGAAAAGAAAAAAAATTTTTTTCGAAGTTTGGAAACTACGTTAGAATCACTTTTTTTCCGTTCTTATTTGAGATAACTGGTTCTCTTTCATTATACTAGTTTGATAGCCCCAGTAAAGCATATTATGCGCAAAGAATCTGGAAAAGAAAAAAAAAATTTTTCGAAGTTTGGAAACTTCGTTAGAATCACTTTTTTTCCGTTCTTATTTGAGATAACTGGTTCTCTTTCATTATACTAATTAGATAGCCTCAGAAAAGCATATTACGCACAAAGAATCTCGAAAATAAAAAAATTTTTTTAGAAGTTTCGAAACTTCATTAGAATCACTTTTTTTCCGTTCTTATTTGAGATAACTGGTTCTCTTTCATTATACTAGTTTGATAACCTCAGTAAAGCATATTATGCGCAAAGAATCTCGAAAAGAAAAAAAATTTTTTTCGAAGTTTGGAAACTTCGTTAGAATCACTTTTTTTCCGTTCTTATTTGAGATAACTGGTTCTCTTTCATTATACTAGTTTGATAGCCTCAGTAAAGCATATTATGCACAAAGAATCGCGAAAAGAAAAAAAATTTTTTTCGAAGTTTGGAAACTTCTTAGAACACTTTTTTTCCGTTCTTATTTGAGATAACTGGTTCTCTTTCATTATACTAGTTTGATAGCCTCAGTAAAGCATATTATGCGCAAAGAATCTGGAAAAGAAAAAAATTTTTTTTCGAAGTTTGGAAACTTCTTTAGAATCACTTTTTTTCCGTTCTTATTTGAGATAACTGGTTTTCTTTCATTATACTAATTAGATAGCCCCAGAAAAGCATATTACGCACAAAGAATCTCGAAAATAAAAAAATTTTTTTAGAAGTTTCGAAACTTCATTAGAATCACTTTTTTTCCGTTCTTATTTGAGATAACTGGTTCTCTTTCATTATACTAATTTGATAACCTCAGAAAAGCATATTATGCACAAAGAATCTCGAAAATTAAAAAAAATTTTTTCGAAGTTTAGAAACTTCATTAGAATCACTTTTTTTCCGTTATTATTTGAGATTACTGGTTCTCTTTCATTATACTAGTTTGATAGCCCCAGTAAAGCATATTATGCGCAAAGAATCTGGAAAAGAAAAAAATTTTTTT
This sequence comes from Metallyticus violacea, assembly GCA_030762175.1. NCBI lineage: Eukaryota > Metazoa > Arthropoda > Insecta > Mantodea > Metallyticidae > Metallyticus > Metallyticus violacea. The sequence continues at coordinate 72,455,255 of CM060830.1, forward strand.
CGAAGTTTGACAACTTCGTTAGAATCACTTTTTTTCCGTTCTTATTTCAGATAACTGGTTCTCTTTCATTATACTAGTTTGATACCCTCAGAAAAGCATATTATGCGCAAAGAATCTCGAAAAGAAAAAAGTTTTTTTTCGAAGTTTGGAAACTTCGTTTGAATCACTTTTTTTCCGTTCTTATTTGAGATAACTGGTTCTCTTTCATTATACTAGTTTGATAGCCCCAGTAAAGCATATTATGCGCAAAGAATCTGGAAAAGAAAAAAAAAATTTTTCGAAGTTTGGAAACTTCGTTAGAATCACTTTTTTTCCGTTCTTATTTGAGATAACTGGTTCTCTTTCATTATACTAGTTTGATACCCTCAGGAAAGCATATTATGCGCAAAGAATCTCGAAAAGAAAAAAGTTTTTTTTCGAAGTTTGGAAACTTCGTTAGAATCACTTTTTTTCCCTTCTTATTTGAGATAACTGGTTCTCTTTCATTATACTAGTTTGATAGCCTCAGTAAAGCATATTATGAGCAAAGAATCTCGAAAAGAAAAAAAATTTTTTTCGAAGTTTGGAAACGTCGTTTGAATCACTTTTTTCCGTTCTTATTTGAGATAACTGGTTCTCTTTCATTATACTAGTTTGATAGCCTCAGTAAAGCATATTATGCGCAAAGAATCTCGAAAAGAAAAAAAAATTTTTTCGAAGTTTGGAAACGTCGTTTGAATCACTTTTTTCCGTTCTTATTTGAGATAACTGGTTCTCTTTCATTATACTAGTTTGATAGCCTCAGTAAAGCATATTATGCGCAAAGAATCTCGAAAAGAAAAAAAATTTTTTTTGAAGTTTGGAAACGTCGTTTGAATCACTTTTTTCCGTTCTTATTTGAGATTACTGGTTCTCTTTCATTATACTAGTTTGATACCCTCAGAAAAGCATATTATGCGCAAAGAATCTCGAAAAGAAAAAAGGTTTTTTCGAAGTTTGGAAACTTCGTTTGAATCACTTTTTTTCCGTTCTTATTTGAGATAACTGGTTCTCTTTCATTATACTAGTTTGATAGCCTCAGTAAAGCATATTATGCGCAAAGAATCTCGAAAAGAAAAAAAAATTTTTTCGAAGTTTGGAAACTTCGTTAGAATCAATTTTTTTCCGTTCTTATTTGAGATAATTGGTTCTCTTTCATTATACTAGTTTGATAGCCTCAGTAAAGCATATTATGCGCAAAGAATCTCGAAAAGAAAAAAGTTTTTTTTCGAAGTTTGGAAACTTCGTTTGAATCACTTTTATTCCGTTCTTATTTGAGATAACTGGTTCTGTTTCATTATACTAGTTTGATAGCCTCAGTAAAGCATATTATGCGCAAAGAATCTGGAAAAGAAAAAAAATTTTTTTCGAAGTTTGGAAACTTCGTTAGAATCACTTTTTTTCCGTTCTTATTTGAGATAACTGGTTCTCTTTCATTATACTAGTTTGATAACCTCAGAAAAGCATATTATGCGCAAAGAATCTCGAAAAGAAAAAAGTTTTTTTTCGAAGTTTGGAAACTTCGTTAGAATCACTTTTTTTCCGTTCTTATTTGAGATAACTGGTTCTCTTTCATTATACTAGTTTGACAGCCTCAGTAAAGCATATTATGCGCAAAGAATCTCGAAAAGAAAAAAAAATTTTTTTGAAGTTTGCAAACGTCGTTTGAATCACTTTTTTCCGTTGTTATTTGAGATTACTGGTTCTCTTTCATTATACTAGTTTGATACCCTCAGAAAAGCATATTATGCGCAAAGAATCTCGAAAAGAAAAAAGTTTTTTTTCGAAATTTGGAAACGTCGTTTGAATCACTTTTTTCCGTTCTTATTTGAGATTACTGGTTCTCTTTCATTATAGTAGTTTGATAGCTTCAGAAAAGCATATTATGCGCAAAGAATCTCGAAAAGAAAAAAATTTTTTTTCGAAGTTTGCAAACTTCGTTAGAATCACTTTTTTTCCGTTCTTATTTGAGATAACTGGTTCTCTTTCATTATACTAGTTTGATAGCCTCAGTAAAGCATATTATGCGCAAAGAATCTCGAAAAGAAAAAAATTTTTTTTTGAAGTTTGGAAACGTCGTTTGAATCACTTTTTTCCGTTCTTATTTGAGATTACTGGTTCTCTTTCATTATACTAGTTTGATACCCTCAGAAAAGCATATTATGCGCAAAGAATCTCGAAAAGAAAAAAGGTTTTTTCGAAGTTTGGAAACTTCGTTTGAATCACTTTTTTTCCGTTCTTATTTGAGATAACTGGTTCTCTTTCATTATACTAGTTTGATAGCCTCAGTAAAGCATATTATGCGCAAAGAATCTCGAAAAGAAAAAAAAATTTTTTCGAAGTTTGGAAACTTCGTTAGAATCACTTTTTTTCCGTTCTTATTTGAGATAACTGGTTCTCTTTCATTATACTAGTTTGATAGCCTCAGTAAAGCATATTATGCGCAAAGAATCTCGAAAAGAAAAAAGTTTTTTTTCGAAGTTTGGAAACTTCGTTTGAATCACTTTTATTCCGTTCTTATTTGAGATAACTGGTTCTGTTTCATTATACTAGTTTGATAGCCTCAGAAAACAATATTATGCACAAACAATCTCGAAAAAAAAAAAATTTTTTTCGAAGTTTGGAAACTTCGTTTGAATCACTTTTTTTCCGTTCTTATTTGAGATAACTGGTTCTCTTTCATTATACTAGTTTGATAGCCTCAGTAAAGCATATTATGCGCAAAGAATCTGGAAAAGAAAAAAAATTTTTTTCGAAGTTTGGAAACGTCGTTTGAATCACTTTTTTCCGTTCTTATTTGAGATTACTGGTTCTCTTTCATTATACTAGTTTGATACCCTCAGAAAAGCATATTATGCGCAAAGAATCTCGAAAAGAAAAAAGTTTTTTTTCGAAGTTTGGAAACTTCGTTTGAATCACTTTTTTTCCGTTCTTATTTGAGATAACTGGTTCTCTTTCATTATACTAGTTTGATAGCCTCAGTAAAGCATATTATGCGCAAAGAATCTCGAAAAGAAAAAAATTTTTTTTCGAAGTTTGGAAACTTCGTTAGAATCACTTTTTTTCCGTTCTTATTTGAGATAACTGGTTCTCTTTCATTATACTAGTTTGATAACCTCAGAAAAGCATATTATGCGCAAAGAATCTCGAAAAGAAAAAAGTTTTTTTTTCGAAGTTTGGAAACTTCGTTTGAATCACTTTTTTTCCATTCTTATTTGAGATAACTGGTTCTCTTTCATTATACTTGTTTGATAGCCTCAGCAAAGCATATTATGCGCAAAGAATCTCGAAAAAAAAAAAAATTTTTTCGAAGTTTGGAAACGTCGTTTGAATCACTTTTTTCCGTTCTTATTTGAGATTACTGGTTCTCTTTCATTATACTAGTTTGATAGCTTCAGTAAAGCATATTATGCACAAAGAATCGCGAAAAGAAAAAAAATTTTTTTCCAAGTTTGGAAACTTCATTAGAATCACTTTTTTTCCGTTCTTATTTGAGATAACTGGTTCTCTTTCATTATACTAGTTTGATAGCCTCAGTAAAGCATATTATGCGCAAAGAATCTAAAAAGAAAAAAATTTTTTTTCGAAGTTTGGAAACTTCGTTTGAATCACTTTTTTTCCGTTCTTATTTGAGATAACTGGTTCTCTTTCATTATACTAGTTTGATAACCTCAGAAAAGCATATTATGCGCAAAGAATCTCGAAAAGAAGAAATTTTTTTTTCGAAGTTTGGAAACTTCGTTAGAATCACTTTTTTTTCCGTTCTTATTTGAGATAACTGGTTCTCTTTCATTATACTAGTTTGATAGCCTCAGAAAACCATATTATGCGCAAAGAAACTCGAAAAGAAAAAAATTTTTTTTCGAAGTTTGGAATCTTCTTTAGAATCACTTTTTTTCCGTTCTTATTTGAGATAACTGGTTCTCTTTCATTATACTAATTAGATAGCCTCAGAAAAGCATATTACGCACAAAGAATCTCGAAAATAAAAAAATTTTTTTAGAAGTTTCGAATCTTCATTAGAATCACTTTTTTTCCGTTCTTATTTGAGATAACTGGTTCTTTTTCATTATACTAGTTTGATAACCTCAGAAAAGCATATTATGCGCAAAGAATCTCGAAAAGAAAAAAGTTTTTTTTCGAAGTTTGGAAACTACGTTTGAATCACTTTTTATCCGTTCTTATTTGAGATAACTGGTTCTTTCATTATACTAGTTTGATAGCCCCAGTAAAGCATATTATGCACAAAGAATCTCGAAAAGAAAAAAAATTTTTTTCCAAGTTTAGAAACTTCATTAGAATCACTTTTTTTCCGTTCTTATTTGAGATAACTGGTTCTCTTTCATTATACTAGTTTGATAGCCCCAGTAAAGCATATTATGCGCAAAGAATCTGGAAAAGAAAAAAAAAATTTTTCCAAGTTTGGAAACTTCGTTAGAATCACTTTTTTTCCGTTCTTATTTGAGATAACTGGTTCTCTTTCATTATACTAGTTTGATACCCTCAGAAAAGCATATTATGCGCAAAGAATCTCGAAAAGAAAAAAGTTTTTTTGTAAGTTTGGAAACTTCGTTTGAATCACTTTTTTTCCGTTCTTATTTGAGATAACTGGTTCTCTTTCATTATACTAGTTTGATAGCCTCAGTAAAGCATATTATGCGCGAAGAAATTCGAAAAGAAAAAAATTTTTTTTCCAAGTTTGGAAACTTCGTTAGAATCACTTTTTTTCCGTTCTTATTTGAGATAACTGGTTCTCTTTCATTTTACTAGTTTGATAGCCTCAGTAAAGCATATTATGCGCAAAGAATCTCGAAAAGAAAAATATTTTTTTTTTAAGTTTGGAAACTTCGTTTGAAACACTTTTTTTCCGTTCTTATTTGAGATAACTGGTTCTCTTTCATTATACTAGTTTGATAGCCTCAGTAAAGCATATTATGCGCAAACAATCTCGAAAAGAAAAAAAAATTTTTTCGAAGTTTGGAAACGTCGTTTGAATCACTTTTTTCCGTTCTTATTTGAGATTACTGGTTCTCTTTCATTATAGTAGTTTGATAGCCTCAGAAAAGCATATTATGCGCAAAGAATCTGGAAAAGAAAAAAATTTTTTTTCGAAGTTTGGAAACTTCGTTTGAATCACTTTTTTTCCGTTCTTATTTGAGATAACTGGTTCTCTTTCATTATACTAGTTTGTTAGCCCCAGTAAAGCATTTTATGCGCAAAGAATCTGGAAAAGAAAAAAAATTTTTTTCGAAGATTGGAAACTTCGTTAGAATCACTTTTTTTCCGTTCTTATTTGAGATAACTGGTTCTCTTTCATTATACTAGTTTGATACCCTCAGGAAAGCATATTATGCGCAAAGAATCTCGAAAAGAAAAAAGTTTTTTTTCGAAGTTTGGAAACTTCGTTTGAATCACTTTTTTTCCGTTCTTATTTGAGTTAACTGGTTCTCTTTCATTATACTAGTTTGATAGCCTCAGTAAAGCATATTATGCGCAAAGAATCTCGAAAAGAAAAAAATTTTTTTTCGAAGTTTGGAAACTTCGTTAGAATCACTTTTTTTCCGTTCTTATTTGAGATAACTGGTTCTCTTTCATTATACTAGTTTGATAGCCTCAGTAAAGCATATTATGCGCAAAGAATCTGGAAAAGAAAAAATTTTTTATTCGAAGTTTGGAAACTTCGTTAGAATCACTTTTTTTCCGTTCTTATTTGAGATAACTGGTTCTCTTTCATTATACTAGTTTGATACCCTCAGAAAAGCATATTATGCGCAAAGAATCTCGAAAAGAAAAAAGTTTTTTTTCGAAGTTTGGAAACTTCGTTTGAATCACTTTTTTTCCGTTCTTATTTGAGATAACTGGTTCTCTTTCATTATACTAGTTTGATAGCCTCAGTAAAGCATATTATGCGCAAAGAATCTCAAAAAGAAAAAAATTTTTTTTCGAAGTTTGGAAACTTCGTTAGAATCACTTTTTTTCCGTTCTTATTTGAGATAACTGGTTCTCTTTCATTATACTAGTTTGATACCCTCAGAAAAGCATATTATGCGCAAAGAATCTCGAAAAGAAAAAAATTTTTTTTCGAAGTTTGGAAACTTCGTTAGAATAACTTTTTTTCCGTCCTTATTTGAGATAACTGGTTCTCTTTCATTATACTAGTTTGATAGCCTCAGTAAAGCATATTATGCGCAAAGATTCTCGAAAAGAAAAAATTTTTTTTTCGAAGTTTGGAAACTTCGTTAGAATCACTTTTTTTCCGTTCTTATTTGAGATAACTGGTTCTCTTTCATTATAGTAGTTTGATAGCCTCAGTAAAGCATATTCTGCGCAAAGAATCTCGAAAAGAAAAAAAATTTTTTTCGAAGTTTGGAAACTTCGTTAGAATCACTTTTTTTCCGTTCTTATTTGAGATAACTGTTTCTCTTTCATTATACTAGTTTAATAACCTCAGAAAAGCATATTATGCGCAAAGAATCTCGAAAAGAAAAAAGTTTTTTTTCGAAGTTTGGAAACTTCGTTTGAATCACTTTTTTTCCGTTCTTATTTGAGATAACTGGTTCTCTTTCATTATACTAGTTTGATAGCCTCAGTAAAGCATATTATGAGCAAAGAATCTCGAAAAAAAAAAAAATTGTTTCGAAGTTTGGAAACTTCGTTAGAATCATTTTTTTTCCGTTCTTATTTGAGATAACTGGTTCTCTTTCATTATACTAGTTTGATAGCCTCAGTAAAGCATATTATGCGCAAAGAATCTCGAAAAGAAAAAAATTTTTTTTCCAAGTTTGGAAACGTCGTTTGAATCATTTTTTCCGTTCTTATTTGAGATTACTGGTTCTCTTTCATTATAGTAGTTTGATAGCCTCAGAAAAGCATATAATGCACAAACAATCTCGAAAAGAAAAAAAATTTTTTTCGAAGTTTGGAAACGTCGTTTGAATCACTTTTTTCCGTTCTTATTTGAGATAACTGGTTCTCTTTCATTATACTAGTTTGATAGCCTCAGTAAAGCATATTATGCGCAAAGAATCCCGAAAAGAAAAAATTTTTTTTTCGAAGTTTGGAAACTTTGTTAGAATCACTTTTTTTCCGTTCTTATTTGAGATAACTGGTTATCTTCCATTATACTAGTTTGATAACCTCAAAAAAGCATATTATGCGCAAAGAATCTCGAAAAGAAAAAAGTTTTTTTTCGAAGTTTGGAAACTTCGTTTGAATCACTTTTTTTCCGTTCTTATTTGAGATAACTGGTTCTCTTTCATTATACTAGTTTGATAGCCTCAGTAAAGCATATTATGCGCAAAGAATCTCGTAAAGAAGAAATTTTTTTTTCGAAGTTTGGAAACTTCGTTAGAATCACTTTTTTTCCGTTCTTATTTGAGATAACTGGTTCTCTTTCATTATACTGGTTTGATATCTTCAGAAAACCATATTATGCGCAAAGAATCTCGAAAAGAAAAAAAATTTTTTTCGAAGTTTGGAAACTTCTTTAGAATCACTTTTTTTCCGTTCTTATTTGAGATAACTGGTTCTCTTTCATTATACTAATTAGATAGCCTTAGAAAAGCATATTACGCACAAAGAATCTCGAAAATAAAAAAATTTTTTTAGAAGTTTCGAAACTTCATTAGAATCACTTTTTTTCCGTTCTTATTTGAGATAACTGGTTCTCTTTCTTTTTATTCTAGTTTGATAACCTCAGAAAAATATATTATTCGCAAAGAATCTCGAAAAGAAAAAAGTTTTTTTTCGAAGTTTGGAAACTTCGTTTGAATCACTTATTTTCCGTTCTTATTTGAGATAACTGGTTCTTTCATTATACTAGTTTGATAGCCTCAGTAAAGCATATTATGCGCAAAGAATCTGGAAAAGAAAAAAAATTTTTTTCGAAGTTTGGAAACTAGGTTAGAATCACTTTTTTTCCGTTCTTATTTGAGATAACTGGTTCTCTTTCATTATACTAGTTTGATAGCCTCAGTAAAGCATTTTATGCACAAAGAATCGCGAAAAGAAAAAAAATTTTTTTCCAAGTTTCGAAACTTCATTAGAATCACTTTTTTTCCGTTCTTATTTGAGATAACTGGTTCTCTTTCATTATACTAGTTTGATAGCCTCAGTAAAGCATATTATGCGCAAAGATTCTGGAAAAGAAAAAAAATTTTTTTCGAAGTTTGGAAACTTCTTTAGAATCACTTTTTTTCCGTTCTTATTTGAGATAACTGGTTCTCTTTCATTATACTAATTAGATAGCCTCAGAAAAGCATATTACGCACAAAGAATCTCGAAAAAAAAAAAATTTTTAGAAGTTTCGAAACTTCCTTAGAATCACTTTTTTTCTGTTCTTATTTGAGATAACTGGTTCTCTTTCATTATACTAGTTTGATAGCCCCAGTAAAGCATATTATGCGCAAAGAATCTGGAAAAGAAAAAAAATTTTTTTTCGAAGTTTGGAAACTTCGTTAGAATCACTTTTTTTCCGTTCTTATTTGAGATAACTGGTTCTCTTTCATTATACTAATTAGATAGCCTCAGAAAAGCATATTACGCACAAAGAATCTCGAAAATAAAAAAATTTTTTTAGAAGTTTCGAAACTTCATTAGAATCACTTTTTTTCCGTTCTTATTTGAGATAACTGGTTCTCTTTCATTATACTAGTTTGATAACCTCAGTAAAGCATATTATGCGCAAAGAATCTCGAAAAGAAAAAAAATTTTTTTCAAAGTTTGACAACTTCGTTAGAATCACTTTTTTTCCGTTCTTATTAGAGATAACTGGTTCTCTTTCATTATACTAGTTTGATAGCCTCAGTAAAGCATATTATGCACAAAGAATCGCGAAAAGAAAAAAAATTTTTTTCGAAGTTTGGAAACTTCTTAGAACACTTTTTTTCCGTTCTTATTTGAGATAACTGGTTCTCTTTCATTATACTAGTTTGATAGCCTCAGTAAAGCATATTATGCGCAAAGAATCTGGAAAAGAAAAAAATTTTTTTTCGAAGTTTGGAAACTTCTTTAGAATCACTTTTTTTCCGTTCTTATTTGAGATAACTGGTTTTCTTTCATTATACTAATTAGATAGCCTCAGAAAAGCATATTACGCACAAAGAATCTCGAAAATAAAAAAATTTTTTTAGAAGTTTCGAAACTTCATTAGAATCACTTTTTTTCCGTTCTTATTTGAGATAACTGGTTCTCTTTCATTATACTAATTTGATAACCTCAGAAAAGCATATTATGCGCAAAGAATCTCGAAAAGAAGAAAGTTTTTTTTCGAAGTTTGAAAACTTCGTTTGAATCACTTTTTTTCCGTTCTTATTTGTGATAACTGGTTCTCTTTCATTATACTAGTTTGATAGCCTCAGTAAAGCATATTATGCACAAAGAATCTCGAAAAGAAAAAAAAATTTTTTCGAAGTTTAGATACTTCATTAGAATCACTTTTTTTCCGTTCTTATTTGAGATTACTGGTTCTCTTTCATTATACTAGTTTGATAGCCCCAGTAAAGCATATTATGCGCAAAGAATCTGGAAAAGAAAAAAAATTTTTTTCGAAGTTTGACAACTTCGTTAGAATCACTTTTTTACCGTTCTTATTTGAGATAACTGGTTCTCTTTCATTATACTAGTTTGATACCCTCAGAAAAGCATATTATGCGCAAAGAATCTCGAAAAGAAAAAAGTTTTTTTCGAAGTTTGGAAACTTCGTTTGAATCACTTTTTTTCCGTTCTTATTTGAGATAACTGGTTCTCTTTCATTATACTAGTTTGATAGCCTCAGTAAAGCATATTATGCGCAAAGAAATTCGAAAAGAAAAAAATTTTTTTTCGAAGTTTGGAAACTTCGTTAGAATTACTTTTTTCCGTTCTTATTTGAGATAACTGGTTCTCTTTCATTATACTAGTTTGATAGCCTCAGTAAAGCATATTATGCGCAAAGAATCTCGAAAAGAAAAAAAATTTTTTTCGAAGTTTGGAAACTACGTTAGAATCACTTTTTTTCCGTTCTTATTTGAGATAACTGGTTCTCTTTCATTATACTAGTTTGATAGCCCCAGTAAAGCATATTATGCGCAAAGAATCTGGAAAAGAAAAAAAAAATTTTTCGAAGTTTGGAAACTTCGTTAGAATCACTTTTTTTCCGTTCTTATTTGAGATAACTGGTTCTCTTTCATTATACTAATTAGATAGCCTCAGAAAAGCATATTACGCACAAAGAATCTCGAAAATAAAAAAATTTTTTTAGAAGTTTCGAAACTTCATTAGAATCACTTTTTTTCCGTTCTTATTTGAGATAACTGGTTCTCTTTCATTATACTAGTTTGATAACCTCAGTAAAGCATATTATGCGCAAAGAATCTCGAAAAGAAAAAAAATTTTTTTCGAAGTTTGAAAACTACGTTAGAATCACTTTTTTTCCGTTCTTATTTGAGATAACTGGTTCTCTTTCATTATACTAGTTTGATAGCCTCAGTAAAGCATATTATGCACAAAGAATCGCGAAAAGAAAAAAAATTTTTTTCGAAGTTTGGAAACTTCTTAGAACACTTTTTTTCCGTTCTTATTTGAGATAACTGGTTCTCTTTCATTATACTAGTTTGATAGCCTCAGTAAAGCATATTATGCGCAAAGAATCTGGAAAAGAAAAAAATTTTTTTTCGAAGTTTGGAAACTTCTTTAGAATCACTTTTTTTCCGTTCTTATTTGAGATAACTGGTTTTCTTTCATTATACTAATTAGATAGCCTCAGAAAAGCATATTACGCACAAAGAATCTCGAAAATAAAAAAATTTTTTTAGAAGTTTCGAAACTTCATTAGAATCACTTTTTTTCCGTTCTTATTTGAGATAACTGGTTCTCTTTCATTATACTAGTTTGATAGCCTCAGTAAAGCATATTATGCACAAAGAATCTCGAAAATTAAAAAAATTTTTTTCGAAGTTTAGAAACTTCATTAGAATCACTTTTTTTCCGTTCTTATTTGAGATTACTGGTTCTCTTTCATTATATTAGTTTGATAGCCCCAGTAAAGCATATTATGCGCAAAGAATCTGGAAAAGAAAAAAATTTTTTTCGAAGTTTGACAACTTCGTTAGAATCACTTTTTTTCCGTTCTTATTTGAGATAACTGGTTCTCTTTCATTATACTGGTTTGATACCCTCAGAAAAGCATATTATGCGCAAAGAATCTCGAAAAGAAAAAAGTTTTTTTTCGAAGTTTGGAAACTTCGTTTGAATCACTTTTTTTCCGTTCTTATTTGAGATAACTGGTTCTCTTTCATTATACTAGTTTGATAGCCCCAGTAAAGCATATTATGCGCAAAGAATCTGGAAAAGAAAAAAAAAATTTTTCGAAGTTTGGAAACTTCGTTAGAATCACTTTTTTTCCGTTCTTATTTGAGATAACTGGTTCTCTTTCATTATACTAGTTTGATACCCTCAGGAAAGCATATTATGCGCAAAGAATCTCGAAAAGAAAAAAGTTTTTTTTCGAAGTTTGGAAACTTCGTTAGAATCACTTTTTTTCCCTTCTTATTTGAGATAACTGGTTCTCTTTCATTATACTAGTTTGATAGCCTCAGTAAAGCATATTATGCGCAAAGAATCTCGAAAAGAAAAAAAATTTTTTTCGAAGTTTGGAAACGTCGTTTGAATCACTTTTTTCCGTTCTTATTTGAGATAACTGGTTCTCTTTCATTATACTAGTTTGATAGCCTCAGTAAAGCATATTATGCGCAAAGAATCTCGAAAAGAAAAAAAAATTTTTTCGAAGTTTGGAAACGTCGTTTGAATCACTTTTTTCCGTTCTTATTTGAGATAACTGGTTCTCTTTCATTATACTAGTTTGATAGCCTCAGTAAAGCATATTATGCGCAAAGAATCTCGAAAAGAAAAAAAATTTTTTTAGAAGTTTGGAAACGTCGTTTGAATCACTTTTTTCCGTTCTTATTTGAGATTACTGGTTCTCTTTCATTATACTAGTTTGATACCCTCAGAAAAGCATATTATGCGCAAAGAATCTCGAAAAGAAAAAAGGTTTTTTCGAAGTTTGGAAACTTCGTTTGAATCACTTTTTTTCCGTTCTTATTTGAGATAACTGGTTCTCTTTCATTATACTAGTTTGATAGCCTCAGTAAAGCATATTATGCGCAAAGAATCTCGAAAAGAAAAAAAAATTTTTTCGAAGTTTGGAAACTTCGTTAGAATCACTTTTTTTCCGTTCTTATTTGAGATAACTGGTTCTCTTTCATTATACTAGTTTGATAGCCTCAGTAAAGCATATTATGCGCAAAGAATCTCGAAAAGAAAAAAGTTTTTTTTCGAAGTTTGGAAACTTCGTTTGAATCACTTTTATTCCGTTCTTATTTGAGATAACTGGTTCTGTTTCATTATACTAGTTTGATAGCCTCAGTAAAGCATATTATGCGCAAAGAATCTGGAAAAGAAAAAAAATTTTTTTCGAAGTTTGGAAACTTCGTTAGAATCACTTTTTTTCCGTTCTTATTTGAGATAACTGGTTCTCTTTCATTATACTAGTTTGATAACCTCAGAAAAGCATATTATGCGCAAAGAATCTCGAAAAGAAAAAAGTTTTTTTTCGAAGTTTGGAAACTTCGTTTGAATCACTTTTTTTCCGTTCTTATTTGAGATAACTGGTTCTCTTTCATTATACTAGTTTGATAGCCCCAGTAAAGCATATTATGCGCAAAGAATCTCGAAAAGAAAAAAAAAATTTTTCGAAGTTTGGAAACTTCGTTAGAATCACTTTTTTTCCGTTCTTATTTGAGATAACTGGTTCTCTTTCATTATACTGGTTTGATATCTTCAGAAAACCATATTATGCGCAAAGAATCTCGAAAAGAAAAAAAATTTTTTTCGAAGTTTGGAAACTTCTTTAGAATCACTTTTTTTCCGTTCTTATTTGAGATAACTGGTTCTCTTTCATTATACTAATTAGATAGCCTTAGAAAAGCATATTACGCACAAAGAATCTCGAAAATAAAAAAATTTTTTTAGAAGTTTCGAAACTTCATTAGAATCACTTTTTTTCCGTTCTTATTTGAGATAACTGGTTCTCTTTCTTTTTATTCTAGTTTGATAACCTCAGAAAAATATATTATTCGCAAAGAATCTCGAAAAGAAAAAAGTTTTTTTTCGAAGTTTGGAAACTTCGTTTGAATCACTTATTTTCCGTTCTTATTTGAGATAACTGGTTCTTTCATTATACTAGTTTGATAGCCTCAGTAAAGCATATTATGCGCAAAGAATCTGGAAAAGAAAAAAAATTTTTTTCGAAGTTTGGAAACTAGGTTAGAATCACTTTTTTTCCGTTCTTATTTGAGATAACTGGTTCTCTTTCATTATACTAGTTTGATAGCCTCAGTAAAGCATTTTATGCACAAAGAATCGCGAAAAGAAAAAAAATTTTTTTCCAAGTTTCGAAACTTCATTAGAATCACTTTTTTTCCGTTCTTATTTGAGATAACTGGTTCTCTTTCATTATACTAGTTTGATAGCCTCAGTAAAGCATATTATGCGCAAAGATTCTGGAAAAGAAAAAAAATTTTTTTCGAAGTTTGGAAACTTCTTTAGAATCACTTTTTTTCCGTTCTTATTTGAGATAACTGGTTCTCTTTCATTATACTAATTAGATAGCCTCAGAAAAGCATATTACGCACAAAGAATCTCGAAAAAAAAAAAATTTTTAGAAGTTTCGAAACTTCCTTAGAATCACTTTTTTTCTGTTCTTATTTGAGATAACTGGTTCTCTTTCATTATACTAGTTTGATAGCCCCAGTAAAGCATATTATGCGCAAAGAATCTGGAAAAGAAAAAAAATTTTTTTTCGAAGTTTGGAAACTTCGTTAGAATCACTTTTTTTCCGTTCTTATTTGAGATAACTGGTTCTCTTTCATTATACTAATTAGATAGCCTCAGAAAAGCATATTACGCACAAAGAATCTCGAAAATAAAAAAATTTTTTTAGAAGTTTCGAAACTTCATTAGAATCACTTTTTTTCCGTTCTTATTTGAGATAACTGGTTCTCTTTCATTATACTAGTTTGATAACCTCAGTAAAGCATATTATGCGCAAAGAATCTCGAAAAGAAAAAAAATTTTTTTCAAAGTTTGACAACTTCGTTAGAATCACTTTTTTTCCGTTCTTATTAGAGATAACTGGTTCTCTTTCATTATACTAGTTTGATAGCCTCAGTAAAGCATATTATGCACAAAGAATCGCGAAAAGAAAAAAAATTTTTTTCGAAGTTTGGAAACTTCTTAGAACACTTTTTTTCCGTTCTTATTTGAGATAACTGGTTCTCTTTCATTATACTAGTTTGATAGCCTCAGTAAAGCATATTATGCGCAAAGAATCTGGAAAAGAAAAAAATTTTTTTTCGAAGTTTGGAAACTTCTTTAGAATCACTTTTTTTCCGTTCTTATTTGAGATAACTGGTTTTCTTTCATTATACTAATTAGATAGCCTCAGAAAAGCATATTACGCACAAAGAATCTCGAAAATAAAAAAATTTTTTTAGAAGTTTCGAAACTTCATTAGAATCACTTTTTTTCCGTTCTTATTTGAGATAACTGGTTCTCTTTCATTATACTAATTTGATAACCTCAGAAAAGCATATTATGCGCAAAGAATCTCGAAAAGAAGAAAGTTTTTTTTCGAAGTTTGAAAACTTCGTTTGAATCACTTTTTTTCCGTTCTTATTTGTGATAACTGGTTCTCTTTCATTATACTAGTTTGATAGCCTCAGTAAAGCATATTATGCACAAAGAATCTCGAAAAGAAAAAAAAATTTTTTCGAAGTTTAGATACTTCATTAGAATCACTTTTTTTCCGTTCTTATTTGAGATTACTGGTTCTCTTTCATTATACTAGTTTGATAGCCCCAGTAAAGCATATTATGCGCAAAGAATCTGGAAAAGAAAAAAAATTTTTTTCGAAGTTTGACAACTTCGTTAGAATCACTTTTTTACCGTTCTTATTTGAGATAACTGGTTCTCTTTCATTATACTAGTTTGATACCCTCAGAAAAGCATATTATGCGCAAAGAATCTCGAAAAGAAAAAAGTTTTTTTCGAAGTTTGGAAACTTCGTTTGAATCACTTTTTTTCCGTTCTTATTTGAGATAACTGGTTCTCTTTCATTATACTAGTTTGATAGCCTCAGTAAAGCATATTATGCGCAAAGAAATTCGAAAAGAAAAAAATTTTTTTTCGAAGTTTGGAAACTTCGTTAGAATTACTTTTTTCCGTTCTTATTTGAGATAACTGGTTCTCTTTCATTATACTAGTTTGATAGCCTCAGTAAAGCATATTATGCGCAAAGAATCTCGAAAAGAAAAAAAATTTTTTTCGAAGTTTGGAAACTACGTTAGAATCACTTTTTTTCCGTTCTTATTTGAGATAACTGGTTCTCTTTCATTATACTAGTTTGATAGCCCCAGTAAAGCATATTATGCGCAAAGAATCTGGAAAAGAAAAAAAAAATTTTTCGAAGTTTGGAAACTTCTTTAGAATCACTTTTTTTCCGTTCTTATTTGAGATAACTGGTTCTCTTTCATTATACTAATTAGATAGCCTCAGAAAAGCATATTACGCACAAAGAATCTCGAAAATAAAAAAATTTTTTTAGAAGTTTCGAAACTTCATTAGAATCACTTTTTTTCCGTTCTTATTTGAGATAACTGGTTCTCTTTCATTATACTAGTTTGATAACCTCAGTAAAGCATATTATGCGCAAAGAATCTCGAAAAGAAAAAAAATTTTTTTCGAAGTTTGAAAACTACGTTAGAATCACTTTTTTTCCGTTCTTATTTGAGATAACTGGTTCTCTTTCATTATACTAGTTTGATAGCCTCAGTAAAGCATATTATGCACAAAGAATCGCGAAAAGAAAAAAAATTTTTTTCGAAGTTTGGAAACTTCTTAGAACACTTTTTTTCCGTTCTTATTTGAGATAACTGGTTCTCTTTCATTATACTAGTTTGATAGCCTCAGTAAAGCATATTATGCGCAAAGAATCTGGAAAAGAAAAAAATTTTTTTTCGAAGTTTGGAAACTTCTTTAGAATCACTTTTTTTCCGTTCTTATTTGAGATAACTGGTTTTCTTTCATTATACTAATTAGATAGCCTCAGAAAAGCATATTACGCACAAAGAATCTCGAAAATAAAAAAATTTTTTTAGAAGTTTCGAAACTTCATTAGAATCACTTTTTTTCCGTTCTTATTTGAGATAACTGGTTCTCTTTCATTATACTAGTTTGATAGCCTCAGTAAAGCATATTATGCACAAAGAATCTCGAAAATTAAAAAAATTTTTTTCGAAGTTTAGAAACTTCATTAGAATCACTTTTTTTCCGTTCTTATTTGAGATTACTGGTTCTCTTTCATTATATTAGTTTGATAGCCCCAGTAAAGCATATTATGCGCAAAGAATCTGGAAAAGAAAAAAATTTTTTTCGAAGTTTGACAACTTCGTTAGAATCACTTTTTTTCCGTTCTTATTTGAGATAACTGGTTCTCTTTCATTATACTGGTTTGATACCCTCAGAAAAGCATATTATGCGCAAAGAATCTCGAAAAGAAAAAAGTTTTTTTTCGAAGTTTGGAAACTTCGTTTGAATCACTTTTTTTCCGTTCTTATTTGAGATAACTGGTTCTCTTTCATTATACTAGTTTGATAGCCCCAGTAAAGCATATTATGCGCAAAGAATCTGGAAAAGAAAAAAAAAATTTTTCGAAGTTTGGAAACTTCGTTAGAATCACTTTTTTTCCGTTCTTATTTGAGATAACTGGTTCTCTTTCATTATACTAGTTTGATACCCTCAGGAAAGCATATTATGCGCAAAGAATCTCGAAAAGAAAAAAGTTTTTTTTCGAAGTTTGGAAACTTCGTTAGAATCACTTTTTTTCCCTTCTTATTTGAGATAACTGGTTCTCTTTCATTATACTAGTTTGATAGCCTCAGTAAAGCATATTATGCGCAAAGAATCTCGAAAAGAAAAAAAATTTTTTTCGAAGTTTGGAAACGTCGTTTGAATCACTTTTTTCCGTTCTTATTTGAGATAACTGGTTCTCTTTCATTATACTAGTTTGATAGCCTCAGTAAAGCATATTATGCGCAAAGAATCTCGAAAAGAAAAAAAAATTTTTTCGAAGTTTGGAAACGTCGTTTGAATCACTTTTTTCCGTTCTTATTTGAGATAACTGGTTCTCTTTCATTATACTAGTTTGATAGCCTCAGTAAAGCATATTATGCGCAAAGAATCTCGAAAAGAAAAAAAATTTTTTTAGAAGTTTGGAAACGTCGTTTGAATCACTTTTTTCCGTTCTTATTTGAGATTACTGGTTCTCTTTCATTATACTAGTTTGATACCCTCAGAAAAGCATATTATGCGCAAAGAATCTCGAAAAGAAAAAAGGTTTTTTCGAAGTTTGGAAACTTCGTTTGAATCACTTTTTTTCCGTTCTTATTTGAGATAACTGGTTCTCTTTCATTATACTAGTTTGATAGCCTCAGTAAAGCATATTATGCGCAAAGAATCTCGAAAAGAAAAAAAAATTTTTTCGAAGTTTGGAAACTTCGTTAGAATCACTTTTTTTCCGTTCTTATTTGAGATAACTGGTTCTCTTTCATTATACTAGTTTGATAGCCTCAGTAAAGCATATTATGCGCAAAGAATCTCGAAAAGAAAAAAGTTTTTTTTCGAAGTTTGGAAACTTCGTTTGAATCACTTTTATTCCGTTCTTATTTGAGATAACTGGTTCTGTTTCATTATACTAGTTTGATAGCCTCAGTAAAGCATATTATGCGCAAAGAATCTGGAAAAGAAAAAAAATTTTTTTCGAAGTTTGGAAACTTCGTTAGAATCACTTTTTTTCCGTTCTTATTTGAGATAACTGGTTCTCTTTCATTATACTAGTTTGATAACCTCAGAAAAGCATATTATGCGCAAAGAATCTCGAAAAGAAAAAAGTTTTTTTTCGAAGTTTGGAAACTTCGTTTGAATCACTTTTTTTCCGTTCTTATTTGAGATAACTGGTTCTCTTTCATTATACTAGTTTGATAGCCCCAGTAAAGCATATTATGCGCAAAGAATCTCGAAAAGAAAAAAAAAATTTTTCGAAGTTTGGAAACTTCGTTAGAATCACTTTTTTTCCGTTCTTATTTGAGATAACTGGTTCTCTTTCATTATACTAGTTTGACAGCCTCAGTAAAGCATATTATGCGCAAAGAATCTCGAAAAGAAAAAAAATTTTTTTTGAAGTTTGCAAACGTCGTTTGAATCACTTTTTTCCGTTCTTATTTGAGATTACTGGTTCTCTTTCATTATACTAGTTTGATACCCTCAGAAAAGCATATTATGCGCAAAGAATCTCGAAAAGAAAAAAGTTTTTTTTCGAAGTTTGGAAACGTCGTTTGAATCACTTTTTTCCGTTCTTATTTGAGATTACTGGTTCTCTTTCATTATAGTAGTTTGATAGCTTCAGAAAAGCATATTATGCGCAAAGAATCTCGAAAAGAAAAAAATTTTTTTTCGAAGTTTGCAAACTTCGTTAGAATCACTTTTTTTCCGTTCTTATTTGAGATAACTGGTTCTCTTTCATTATACTAGTTTGATAGCCTCAGTAAAGCATATTATGCGCAAAGAATCTCGAAAAGAAAAAAAATTTTTTTCCAAGTTTGGAAACGTCGTTTGAATCACTTTTTTCCGTTCTTATTTGAGATTACTGGTTCTCTTTCATTATACTAGTTTGATACCCTCAGAAAAGCATATTATGCGCAAAGAATCTCGAAAAGAAAAAAGGTTTTTTCGAAGTTTCGAAACTTCGTTTGAATCACTTTTTTTCCGTTCTTATTTGAGATAACTGGTTCTCTTTCATTATACTAGTTTGATAGCCTCAGTAAAGCATATTATGCGCAAAGAATCTCGAAAAGAAAAAAAAATTTTTTCGAAGTTTGGAAACTTCGTTAGAATCACTTTTTTTCCGTTCTTATTTGAGATAACTGGTTCTCTTTCATTATACTAGTTTGATAGCCTCAGTAAAGCATATTATGCGCAAAGAATCTCGAAAAGAAAAAAGTTTTTTTTCGAAGTTTGGAAACTTCGTTTGAATCACTTTTATTCCGTTCTTATTTGAGATAACTGGTTCTGTTTCATTATACTAGTTTGATAGCCTCAGAAAACAATATTATGCACAAACAATCTCGAAAAAAAAAAATTTTTTTTCGAAGTTTGCAAACTTCGTTTGAATCACTTTTTTTCCGTTGTTATTTGAGATAACTGGTTCTCTTTCATTATACTAGTTTGATAGCCTCAGTAAAGCATATTATGCGCAAAGAATCTGGAAAAGAAAAAAAATTTTTTTCGAAGTTTGGAAACTTCGTTAGAATCACTTTTTTTCCGTTCTTATTTGAGATAATTGGTTCTCTTTCATTATACTAGTTTGATAACCTCAGAAAAGCATATTATGCGCAAAGAATCTCGAAAAGAAAAAAGTTTTTTTTCGAAGTTTGGAAACTTCGTTTGAATCACTTTTTTTCCGTTCTTATTTGAGATAACTGGTTCTCTTTCATTATACTAGTTTGATAGCCTCAGTAAAGCATATTATGCGCAAAGAATCTCGAAAAGAAAAAAAAATTTTTTCGACGTTTGGAAACTTCGTTAGAATCACTTTTTTTCCGTTCTTATTTGAGATAACTGGTTCTCTTTCATTATACTAGTTTGATAGCCTCAGTAAAGCATATTATGCGCAAAGAATCTCGAAAAGAAAAAAAAATTTTTTCCAAGTTTGGAAACGTCGTTTGAATCACTTTTTTCCGTTCTTATTTGAGATTACTGGTTCTCTTTCATTATACTAGTTTGATACCCTCAGAAAAGCATATTATGCGCAAAGAATCTCGAAAAGAAAAAAGTTTTTTTTCGAAGTTTGGAAACTTCGTTTGAATCACTTTTTTTCCGTTCTTATTTGAGATAACTGGTTCTCTTTCATTATACTAGTTTGATAGCCTCAGTAAAGCATATTATGCGCAAAGAATCTCGAAAAGAAAAAAATTTTTTTTCGAAGTTTGGAAACTTCGTTAGAATCACTTTTTTTCCGTTCTTATTTGAGATAACTGGTTCTTTTTCATTATACTAGTTTGATAACCTCAGAAAAGCATATTATGCGCAAAGAATCTCGAAAAGAAAAAAGTTTTTTTTTCGAAGTTTGGAAACTTCGTTTGAATCACTTTTTTTCCATTCTTATTTGAGATAACTGGTTCTCTTTCATTATACTTGTTTGATAGCCTCAGTAAAGCATATTATGCGCAAAGAATCTCGAAAAAAAAAAAAATTTTTTCGAAGTTTGGAAACGTCGTTTGAATCACTTTTTTCCGTTCTTATTTGAGATTACTGGTTCTCTTTCATTATACTAGTTTTATAGCTTCAGTAAAGCATATTATGCACAAAGAATCGCGAAAAGAAAAAAAATTTTTTTCCAAGTTTGGAAACTTCATTAGAATCACTTTTTTTCCGTTCTTATTTGAGATAACTGGTTCTCTTTCATTATACTAGTTTGATAGCCTCAGTAAAGCATATTATGCGCAAAGAATCTAAAAAGAAAAAAATTTTTTTTCGAAGTTTGGAAACTTCGTTTGAATCACTTTTTTTCCGTTCTTATTTGAGATAACTGGTTCTCTTTCATTATACTAGTTTGATAACCTCAGAAAAGCATATTATGCGCAAAGAATCTCGAAAAGAAGAAATTTTTTTTTCGAAGTTTGGAAACTTCGTTAGAATCACTTTTTTTTCCGTTCTTATTTGAGATAACTGGTTCTCTTTCATTATACTAGTTTGATAGCCTCAGAAAACCATATTATGCGCAAAGAAACTCGAAAAGAAAAAAATTTTTTTTCGAAGTTTGGAATCTTCTTTAGAATCACTTTTTTTCCGTTCTTATTTGAGATAACTGGTTCTCTTTCATTATACTAATTAGATAGCCTCAGAAAAGCATATTACGCACAAAGAATCTCGAAAATAAAAAAATTTTTTTAGAAGTTTCGAATCTTCATTAGAATCACTTTTTTTCCGTTCTTATTTGAGATAACTGGTTCTTTTTCATTATACTAGTTTGATAACCTCAGAAAAGCATATTATGCGCAAAGAATCTCGAAAAGAAAAAAGTTTTTTTTCGAAGTTTGGAAACTACGTTTGAATCACTTTTTATCCGTTCTTATTTGAGATAACTGGTTCTTTCATTATACTAGTTTGATAGCCCCAGTAAAGCATATTATGCACAAAGAATCTCGAAAAGAAAAAAAATTTTTTTCCAAGTTTAGAAACTTCATTAGAATCACTTTTTTTCCGTTCTTATTTGAGATAACTGGTTCTCTTTCATTATACTAGTTTGATAGCCCCAGTAAAGCATATTATGCGCAAAGAATCTGGAAAAGAAAAAAAAAATTTTTCCAAGTTTGGAAACTTCGTTAGAATCACTTTTTTTCCGTTCTTATTTGAGATAACTGGTTCTCTTTCATTATACTAGTTTGATACCCTCAGAAAAGCATATTATGCGCAAAGAATCTCGAAAAGAAAAAAGTTTTTTTGTAAGTTTGGAAACTTCGTTTGAATCACTTTTTTTCCGTTCTTATTTGAGATAACTGGTTCTCTTTCATTATACTAGTTTGATAGCCTCAGTAAAGCATATTATGCGCGAAGAAATTCGAAAAGAAAAAAATTTTTTTTCCAAGTTTGGAAACTTCGTTAGAATCACTTTTTTCCGTTCTTATTTGAGATAACTGGTTCTCTTTCATTTTACTAGTTTGATAGCCTCAGTAAAGCATATTATGCGCAAAGAATCTCGAAAAGAAAAATATTTTTTTTTTAAGTTTGGAAACTTCGTTTGAAACACTTTTTTTCCGTTCTTATTTGAGATAACTGGTTCTCTTTCATTATACTAGTTTGATAGCCTCAGTAAAGCATATTATGCGCAAACAATCTCGAAAAGAAAAAAAAATTTTTTCGAAGTTTGGAAACGTCGTTTGAATCACTTTTTTCCGTTCTTATTTGAGATTACTGGTTCTCTTTCATTATAGTAGTTTGATAGCCTCAGAAAAGCATATTATGCGCAAAGAATCTGGAAAAGAAAAAAATTTTTTTTCGAAGTTTGGAAACTTCGTTTGAATCACTTTTTTTCCGTTCTTATTTGAGATAACTGGTTCTCTTTCATTATACTAGTTTGTTAGCCCCAGTAAAGCATATTATGCGCAAAGAATCTGGAAAAGAAAAAAAATTTTTTTCGAAGATTGGAAACTTCGTTAGAATCACTTTTTTTCCGTTCTTATTTGAGATAACTGGTTCTCTTTCATTATACTAGTTTGATACCCTCAGGAAAGCATATTATGCGCAAAGAATCTCGAAAAGAAAAAAGTTTTTTTTCGAAGTTTGGAAACTTCGTTTGAATCACTTTTTTTCCGTTCTTATTTGAGTTAACTGGTTCTCTTTCATTATACTAGTTTGATAGCCTCAGTAAAGCATATTATGCGCAAAGAATCTCGAAAAGAAAAAAATTTTTTTCGAAGTTTGGAAACTTCGTTAGAATCACTTTTTTTCCGTTCTTATTTGAGATAACTGGTTCTCTTTCATTATACTAGTTTGATAGCCTCAGTAAAGCATATTATGCGCAAAGAATCTGGAAAAGAAAAAATTTTTTATTCGAAGTTTGGAAACTTCGTTAGAATCACTTTTTTTCCGTTCTTATTTGAGATAACTGGTTCTCTTTCATTATACTAGTTTGATACCCTCAGAAAAGCATATTATGCGCAAAGAATCTCGAAAAGAAAAAAGTTTTTTTTCGAAGTTTGGAAACTTCGTTTGAATCACTTTTTTTCCGTTCTTATTTGAGATAACTGGTTCTCTTTCTTTATACTAGTTTGATAGCCTCAGTAAAGCATATTATGCGCAAAGAATCTCAAAAAGAAAAAAATTTTTTTTCGAAGTTTGGAAACTTCGTTAGAATCACTTTTTTTCCGTTCTTATTTGAGATAACTGGTTCTCTTTCATTATACTAGTTTGATACCCTCAGAAAAGCATATTATGCGCAAAGAATCTCGAAAAGAAAAAAGTTTTTTTTCGAAGTTTGGAAACTTCGTTTGAATCACTTTTTTTCCGTTCTTATTTGAGATAACTGGTTCTCTTTCATTATACTAGTTTGATAGTCTCAGTAAAGCATATTATGCGCAAAGAATCTCGAAAAGAAAAAAATTTTTTTTCGAAGTTTGGAAACTTCGTTAGAATAACTTTTTTTCCGTCCTTATTTGAGATAAGTGGTTCTCTTTCATTATACTAGTTTGATAGCCTCAGTAAAGCATATTATGCGCAAAGATTCTCGAAAAGAAAAAAATTTTTTTTCGAAGTTTGGAAACTTCGTTAGAATCACTTTTTTTCCGTTCTTATTTGAGATAACTGGTTCTCTTTCATTATAGTAGTTTGATAGCCTCAGTAAAGCATATTCTGCGCAAAGAATCTCGAAAAGAAAAAAAATTTTTTTCGAAGTTTGGAAACTTCGTTAGAATCACTTTTTTTCCGTTCTTATTTGAGATAACTGTTTCTCTTTCATTATACTAGTTTAATAACCTCAGAAAAGCATATTATGCGCAAAGAATCTCGAAAAGAAAAAAGTTTTTTTTCGAAGTTTGGAAACTTCGTTTGAATCACTTTTTTTCCGTTCTTATTTGAGATAACTGGTTCTCTTTCATTATACTAGTTTGTTAGCCCCAGTAAAGCATATTATGCGCAAAGAATCTGGAAAAGAAAAAAAATTTTTTTCGAAGATTGTAAACTTCGTTAGAATCACTTTTTTTCCGTTCTTATTTGAGATAACTGGTTCTCTTTCATTATACTAGTTTGATACCCTCAGGAAAGCATATTATGCGCAAAGAATCTCGAAAAGAAAAAAGTTTTTTTTCGAAGTTTGGAAACTTCGTTTGAATCACTTTTTTTCCGTTCTTATTTGAGTTAACTGGTTCTCTTTCATTATACTAGTTTGATAGCCTCAGTAAAGCATATTATGCGCAAAGAATCTCGAAAAGAAAAAAATTTTTTTTCGAAGTTTGGAAACTTCGTTAGAATCACTTTTTTTCCGTTCTTATTTGAGATAACTGGTTCTCTTTCATTATACTAGTTTGATAGCCTCAGTAAAGCATATTATGCGCAAAGAATCTGGAAAAGAAAAAAATTTTTATTCGAAGTTGGAAACTTCGTTAGAATCACTTTTTTTCCGTTCTTATTTGAGATAACTGGTTCTCTTTCATTATACTAGTTTGATACCCTCAGAAAAGCATATTATGCGCAAAGAATCTCGAAAAGAAAAAAGTTTTTTTTCGAAGTTTGGAAACTTCGTTTGAATCACTTTTTTTCCGTTCTTATTTGAGATAACTGGTTCTCTTTCATTATACTAGTTTGATAGCCTCAGTAAAGCATATTATGCGCAAAGAATCTCAAAAAGAAAAAAATTTATTTCGAAGTTTGGAAACTTCGTTAGAATCACTTTTTTTCCGTTCTTATTTGAGATAACTGGTTCTCTTTCATTATACTAGTTTGATACCCTCAGAAAAGCATATTATGCGCAAAGAATCTCGAAAAGAAAAAAGTTTTTTTTCGAGGTTGGAAACTTCGTTTGAATCACTTTTTTTCCGTTCTTATTTGAGATAACTGGTTCTCTTTCATTATACTAGTTTGATAGTCTCAGTAAAGCATATTATGCGCAAAGAATCTCGAAAAGAAAAAAATTTTTTTTCGAAGTTTGGAAACTTCGTTAGAATAACTTTTTTTCCGTCCTTATTTGAGATAACTGGTTCTCTTTCATTATACTAGTTTGATAGCCTCAGTAAAGCATATTATGCGCAAAGATTCTCGAAAAGAAAAAAATTTTTTTTCGAAGTTTGGAAACTTCATTAGAATCACTTTTTTTCCGTTCTTATTTGAGATAACTGGTTCTCTTTCATTATAGTAGTTTGATAGCCTCAGTAAAGCATATTCTGCGCAAAGAATCTCGAAAAGAAAAAAAATTTTTTTCGAAGTTTGGAAACTTCGTTAGAATCACTTTTTTTCCGTTCTTATTTGAGATAACTGTTTCTCTTTCATTATACTAGTTTAATAACCTCAGAAAAGCATATTATGCGCAAAGAATCTCGAAAAGAAAAAAGTTTTTTTTCGAAGTTTGGAAACTTCGTTTGAATCACTTTTTTTCCGTTCTTATTTGAGATAACTGGTTCTCTTTCATTATACTAGTTTGATAGCCTCAGTAAAGCATATTATGAGCAAAGAATCTCGAAAAAAAAAAAAATTTTTTCGAAGTTTGGAAACTTCGTTAGAATCATTTTTTTTTTTCCGTACTTATTTGAGATAACTGGTTCTCTTTCATTATACTAGTTTGATAGCCTCAGTAAAGCATATTATGCGCAAAGAATCTCGAAAAGAAAAAAAATTTTTTTCCAAGTTTGGAAACGTCGTTTGAATCATTTTTTCCGTTCTTATTTGAGATTACTGGTTCTCTTTCATTATAGTAGTTTGATAGCCTCAGAAAAGCATATTATGCACAAACAATCTCGAAAAGAAAAAAAATTTTTTTCGAAGTTTGGAAACGTCGTTTGAATCACTTTTTTCCGTTCTTATTTGAGATAACTGGTTCTCTTTCATTATACTAGTTTGATAGCCTCAGTAAAGCATATTATGCGCAAAGAATCCCGAAAAGAAAAAATTTTTTTTTCGAAGTTTGGAAACTTTGTTAGAATCACTTTTTTTCCGTTCTTATTTGAGATAACTGGTTCTCTTTCATTATACTAGTTTGATAACCTCAGAAAAGCATATTATGCGCAAAGAATCTCGAAAAGAAAAAAGTTTTTTTTCGAAGTTTGGAAACTTCGTTTGAATCACTTTTTTTCCGTTCTTATTTGAGATAACTGGTTCTCTTTCATTATACTAGTTTGATAGCCTCAGAAAAGCATATTATGCGCAAAGAATCTGGAAAAGAAAAAAATTTTTTTTCGAAGTTTGGAAACTTCGTTTGAATCACTTTTTTTCCGTTCTTATTTGAGATAACTGGTTCTCTTTCATTATACTAGTTTGTTAGCCCCAGTAAAGCATATTATGCGCAAAGAATCTGGAAAAGAAAAAAAATTTTTTTCGAAGATTGGAAACTTCGTTAGAATCACTTTTTTCCGTTCTTATTTGAGATAACTGGTTCTCTTTCATTATACTAGTTTGATACCCTCAGGAAAGCATATTATGCGCAAAGAATCTCGAAAAGAAAAAAGTTTTTTTTCGAAGTTTGGAAACTTCGTTTGAATCACTTTTTTTCCGTTCTTATTTGAGTTAACTGGTTCTCTTTCATTATACTAGTTTGATAGCCTCAGTAAAGCATATTATGCGCAAAGAATCTCGAAAAGAAAAAAATTTTTTTTCGAAGTTTGGAAACTTCGTTAGAATCACTTTTTTTCCGTTCTTATTTGAGATAACTGGTTCTCTTTCATTATACTAGTTTGATAGCCTCAGTAAAGCATATTATGCGCAAAGAATCTGGAAAAGAAAAAATTTTTTATTCGAAGTTTGGAAACTTCGTTAGAATCACTTTTTTTCCGTTCTTATTTGAGATAACTGGTTCTCTTTCATTATACTAGTTTGATACCCTCAGAAAAGCATATTATGCGCAAAGAATCTCGAAAAGAAAAAAGTTTTTTTTCGAAGTTTGGAAACTTCGTTTGAATCACTTTTTTTCCGTTCTTATTTGAGATAACTGGTTCTCTTTCTTTATACTAGTTTGATAGCCTCAGTAAAGCATATTATGCGCAAAGAATCTCAAAAAGAAAAAAATTTTTTTTCGAAGTTTGGAAACTTCGTTAGAATCACTTTTTTTCCGTTCTTATTTGAGATAACTGGTTCTCTTTCATTATACTAGTTTGATACCCTCAGAAAAGCATATTATGCGCAAAGAATCTCGAAAAGAAAAAAGTTTTTTTTCGAAGTTTGGAAACTTCGTTTGAATCACTTTTTTTCCGTTCTTATTTGAGATAACTGGTTCTCTTTCATTATACTAGTTTGATAGTCTCAGTAAAGCATATTATGCGCAAAGAATCTCGAAAAGAAAAAAAATTTTTTTCGAAGTTTGGAAACTTCGTTAGAATAACTTTTTTTCCGTCCTTATTTGAGATAAGTGGTTCTCTTTCATTATACTAGTTTGATAGCCTCAGTAAAGCATATTATGCGCAAAGATTCTCGAAAAGAAAAAAATTTTTTTTCGAAGTTTGGAAACTTCGTTAGAATCACTTTTTTTCCGTTCTTATTTGAGATAACTGGTTCTCTTTCATTATAGTAGTTTGATAGCCTCAGTAAAGCATATTCTGCGCAAAGAATCTCGAAAAGAAAAAAAATTTTTTTTCGAAGTTTGGAAACTTCGTTAGAATCACTTTTTTTCCGTTCTTATTTGAGATAACTGTTTCTCTTTCATTATACTAGTTTAATAACCTCAGAAAAGCATATTATGCGCAAAGAATCTCGAAAAGAAAAAAGTTTTTTTTCGAAGTTTGGAAACTTCGTTTGAATCACTTTTTTTCCGTTCTTATTTGAGAAAGCTGGTTCTCTTTCATTATACTAGTTTGTTAGCCCCAGTAAAGCATATTATGCGCAAAGAATCTGGAAAAGAAAAAAAATTTTTTTCGAAGATTGTAAACTTCGTTAGAATCACTTTTTTTCCGTTCTTATTTGAGATAACTGGTTCTCTTTCATTATACTAGTTTGATACCCTCAGGAAAGCATATTATGCGCAAAGAATCTCGAAAAGAAAAAAGTTTTTTTTCGAAGTTTGGAAACTTCGTTTGAATCACTTTTTTTCCGTTCTTATTTGAGTTAACTGGTTCTCTTTCATTATACTAGTTTGATAGCCTCAGTAAAGCATATTATGCGCAAAGAATCTCGAAAAGAAAAAAATTTTTTTTCGAAGTTTGGAAACTTCGTTAGAATCACTTTTTTTCCGTTCTTATTTGAGATAACTGGTTCTCTTTCATTATACTAGTTTGATAGCCTCAGTAAAGCATATTATGCGCAAAGAATCTGGAAAAGAAAAAATTTTTTATTCGAAGTTGGAAACTTCGTTAGAATCACTTTTTTTCCGTTCTTATTTGAGATAACTGGTTCTCTTTCATTATACTAGTTTGATACCCTCAGAAAAGCATATTATGCGCAAAGAATCTCGAAAAGAAAAAAGTTTTTTTTCGAAGTTTGGAAACTTCGTTTGAATCACTTTTTTTCCGTTCTTATTTGAGATAACTGGTTCTCTTTCATTATACTAGTTTGATAGCCTCAGTAAAGCATATTATGCGCAAAGAATCTCAAAAAGAAAAAAATTTTTTTTCGAAGTTTGGAAACTTCGTTAGAATCACTTTTTTTCCGTTCTTATTTGAGATAACTGGTTCTCTTTCATTATACTAGTTTGATACCCTCAGAAAAGCATATTATGCGCAAAGAATCTCGAAAAGAAAAAAGTTTTTTTTCGAGGTTGGAAACTTCGTTTGAATCACTTTTTTTCCGTTCTTATTTGAGATAACTGGTTCTCTTTCATTATACTAGTTTGATAGTCTCAGTAAAGCATATTATGCGCAAAGAATCTCGAAAAGAAAAAAATTTTTTTTCGAAGTTTGGAAACTTCGTTAGAATAACTTTTTTTCCGTCCTTATTTGAGATAACTGGTTCTCTTTCATTATACTAGTTTGATAGCCTCAGTAAAGCATATTATGCGCAAAGATTCTCGAAAAGAAAAAAATTTTTTTTCGAAGTTTGGAAACTTCATTAGAATCACTTTTTTTCCGTTCTTATTTGAGATAACTGGTTCTCTTTCATTATAGTAGTTTGATAGCCTCAGTAAAGCATATTCTGCGCAAAGAATCTCGAAAAGAAAAAAAATTTTTTTCGAAGTTTGGAAACTTCGTTAGAATCACTTTTTTTCCGTTCTTATTTGAGATAACTGTTTCTCTTTCATTATACTAGTTTAATAACCTCAGAAAAGCATATTATGCGCAAAGAATCTCGAAAAGAAAAAAGTTTTTTTTCGAAGTTTGGAAACTTCGTTTGAATCACTTTTTTTCCGTTCTTATTTGAGATAACTGGTTCTCTTTCATTATACTAGTTTGATAGCCTCAGTAAAGCATATTATGAGCAAAGAATCTCGAAAAAAAAAAAATTTTTTCGAAGTTTGGAAACTTCGTTAGAATCATTTTTTTTTTTCCGTTCTTATTTGAGATAACTGGTTCTCTTTCATTATACTAGTTTGATAGCCTCAGTAAAGCATATTATGCGCAAAGAATCTCGAAAAGAAAAAAAATTTTTTTCCAAGTTTGGAAACGTCGTTTGAATCATTTTTTCCGTTCTTATTTGAGATTACTGGTTCTCTTTCATTATAGTAGTTTGATAGCCTCAGAAAAGCATATTATGCACAAACAATCTCGAAAAGAAAAAAAATTTTTTTCGAAGTTTGGAAACGTCGTTTGAATCACTTTTTTCCGTTCTTATTTGAGATAACTGGTTCTCTTTCATTATACTAGTTTGATAGCCTCAGTAAAGCATATTATGCGCAAAGAATCCCGAAAAGAAAAAATTTTTTTTTCGAAGTTTGGAAACTTTGTTAGAATCACTTTTTTTCCGTTCTTATTTGAGATAACTGGTTCTCTTTCATTATACTAGTTTGATAACCTCAGAAAAGCATATTATGCGCAAAGAATCTCGAAAAGAAAAAAGTTTTTTTTCGAAGTTTGGAAACTTCGTTTGAATCACTTTTTTTCCGTTCTTATTTGAGATAACTGGTTCTCTTTCATTATACTAGTTTGATAGCCTCAGTAAAGCATATTATGCGCAAAGAATCTCGAAAAGAAAAAAAAATTTTTTCGAAGTTTGGAAACGTCGTTTGAATCACTTTTTTCCGTTCTTATTTGAGATAACTGGTTCTCTTTCATTATACTAGTTTGATAGCCTCAGTAAAGCATATTATGCACAAACAATCTCGAAAAGAAAAAAATTTTTTTTCGAAGTTTGGAAACTTCGTTTGAATCACTTTTTTTCCGTTCTTATTTGAGATAACTGGTTCTCTTTCATTATACTAGTTTGATAGCCTCAGTAAAGCATATTATGCGCAAAGAATCTGGAAAAGAAAAAAAATTTTTTTCGAAGTTTGGAAACTTCGTTAGAATCACTTTTTTTCAGTTCTTATTTGAGATAACTGGTTCTCTTTCATTATACTAGTTTGATACCCTCAGAAAAGCATATTATGCGCAAAGAATCTCCAAAAGAAAAAAGTTTTTTTTCGAAGTTTGGAAACTTCGTTTGAATCACTTTTTTTCCGTTCTTATTTGAGATAACTGGTTCTCTTTCATTATACTAATTTGATACCCTCAGAAAAGCATATTATGCGCAAAGAATCTCCAAAAGAAAAAAGTTTTTTTTCCAAGTTTGGAAACTTCGTTTGAATCACTTTTTTTCCGTTCTTATTTGAGATAACTGGTTCTCTTTCATTATACTAGTTTGATAGCCTCAGTAAAGCATATTATGCGCAAAGAATCTGGAAAAGAAAAAAAATTTTTTTCGAAGTTTGGAAACTTCTTTAGAATCACTTTTTTTTCGTTCTTATTTGAGATAACTGGTTCTCTTTCATTATACTAATTAGATAGCCTCAGAAAAGCATATTACGCACAAAGAAATACGAAAATAAAAAAATTTTTTTAGAAGTTTCGAAACTTCATTAGAATCACTTTTTTTCCGTTCTTATTTGAGATAACTGGTTCTCTTTCATTATACTAGTTTGATAGCCCCAGTAAAGCATATTATGCGCAAAGAATCTGGAAAAGAAAAAAAATTTTTTTCGAAGTTTGGAAACTTCGTTAGAATCACTTTTTTTCCGTTCTTATTTGAGATAACTGGTTCTCTTTCATTATACTAGTTTGATACCCTCAGAAAAGCATATTATGCGCAAAGAATCTCGAAAAGAAAAAAGTTTTTTTTCGAAGTTTGGAAACTTCGTTTGAATCACTTTTTTTCCGTTCTTATTTGAGATAACTGGTTCTCTTTCATTATACTAGTTTGATAGCCTCAGTAAAGCATATTATGCTCAAAGAAATTCGAAAAGAAAAAAATTTTTTTTCGAAGTTTGGAAACTTCGTTAGAATCACTTTTTTTCCGTTCTTATTTGAGATAACTGGTTCTGTTTCATTTTACTAGTTTGATAGCCTCAGAAAAGCATATTATGCGCAAAGAATCTCGAAAAGAAAAAAAATTTTTTTCGAAGTTTGGAAACTTCGTTAGAATCACTTTTTTTCCGTTCTTATTTGAGATAACTGGTTCTCTTTCATTATACTAGTTTGATAGCCTCAGTAAAGCATATTATGCGCAAAGAATCTCGAAAAGAAAAAAAATTTTTTTCCAAGTTTGGAAACGTCGTTTGAATCATTTTTTCCGTTCTTATTTGAGATTACTGGTTCTCTTTCATTATAGTAGTTTGATAGCCTCAGAAAAGCATATTATGCACAAACAATCTCGAAAAGAAAAAAAATTTTTTTCGAAGTTTGGAAACTTCGTTTGAATCACTTTTTTTCCGTTCTTATTTGAGATAACTGGTTCTCTTTCATTATACTAGTTTGATAGCCTCAGTAAAGCATATTATGCGCAAAGAATCTCGAAAAGAAAAAAAAATTTTTTCGAAGTTTGGAAACGTCGTTTGAATCACTTTTTTTCCGTTCTTATTTGAGATAACTGGTTCACTTTCATTATACTAGTTTGATAGCCTCAGTAAAGCATATTATGCACAAACAATCTCGAAAAGAAAAAAATTTTTTTTCGAAGTTTGGAAACTTCGTTTGAATCACTTTTTTTCCGTTCTTATTTGAGATAACTGGTTCTCTTTCATTATACTAGTTTGATAGCCTCAGTAAAGCATATTATGCGCAAAGAATCTGGAAAAGAAAAAAAATTTTTTTCGAAGTTTGGAAACTTCGTTAGAATCACTTTTTTTCAGTTCTTATTTGAGATAACTGGTTCTCTTTCATTATACTAGTTTGATACCCTCAGAAAAGCATATTATGCGCAAAGAATCTCCAAAAGAAAAAAGTTTTTTTTCCAAGTTTGGAAACTTCGTTTGAATCACTTTTTTTCCGTTCTTATTTGAGATAACTGGTTCTCTTTCATTATACTAGTTTGATAGCCTCAGTAAAGCATATTATGCGCAAAGAATCTGGAAAAGAAAAAAAATTTTTTTCGAAGTTTGGAAACTTCTTTAGAATCACTTTTTTTTCGTTCTTATTTGAGATAACTGGTTCTCTTTCATTATACTAATTAGATAGCCTCAGAAAAGCATATTACGCACAAAGAAATACGAAAATAAAAAAATTTTTTTAGAAGTTTCGAAACTTCATTAGAATCACTTTTTTTCCGTTCTTATTTGAGATAACTGGTTCTCTTTCATTATACTAGTTTGATAGCCCCAGTAAAGCATATTATGCGCAAAGAATCTGGAAAAGAAAAAAAATTTTTTTCGAAGTTTGGAAACTTCGTTAGAATCACTTTTTTTCCGTTCTTATTTGAGATAACTGGTTCTCTTTCATTATACTAGTTTGATACCCTCAGAAAAGCATATTATGCGCAAAGAATCTCGAAAAGAAAAAAGTTTTTTTTCGAAGTTTGGAAACTTCGTTTGAATCACTTTTTTTCCGTTCTTATTTGAGATAACTGGTTCTCTTTCATTATACTAGTTTGATAGCCTCAGTAAAGCATATTATGCTCAAAGAAATTCGAAAAGAAAAAAATTTTTTTTCGAAGTTTGGAAACTTCGTTAGAATCACTTTTTTTCCGTTCTTATTTGAGATAACTGGTTCTGTTTCATTTTACTAGTTTGATAGCCTCAGAAAAGCATATTATGCGCAAAGAATCTCGAAAAGAAAAAAAATTTTTTTCGAAGTTTGGAAACTTCGTTAGAATCACTTTTTTTCCGTTCTTATTTGAGATAACTGGTTCTCTTTCATTATACTAGTTTGATAGCCTCAGTAAAGCATATTATGCGCAAACAATCTCGAAAAGAAAAAAAAATTTTTTCGAAGTTTGGAAACGTCGTTTGAATCACTTTTTTCCGTTCTTATTTGAGATTACTGGTTCTCTTTCATTATAGTAGTTTGATAGCCTCAGAAAAGCATATTATGCGCAAAGAATCTGGAAAAGAAAAAAATTTTTTTTCGAAGTTTGGAAACTTCGTTTGAATCACTTTTTTTCCGTTCTTATTTGAGATAACTGGTTCTCTTTCATTATACTAGTTTGATACCCTCAGAAAGGCATATTATGCGCAAAGAATCTCGAAAAGAAAAAAGTTTTTTTTCGAAGTTTGGAAACTTCGTTTGAATCACTTTTTTTCCGTTCTTATTTGAGATAACTGGTTCTCTTTCATTATACTAGTTTGATAGTCTCAGTAAAGCATATTATGCGCAAAGAACCCCGAAAAGAAAAAAATTTTTTTTCGAAGTTTGGAAACTTCGTTAGAATCACTTTTTTTCCGTCCTTATTTGAGATAACTGGTTCTCTTTCATTATACTAGTTCGATAGCCTCAGTAAAGCATATTATGCGCAAAGAATCTCGAAAAGAAAAAAATTTTTTTTCGAAGTTTGGAAACTTCGTTAGAATCACTTTTTTTCCGTTCTTATTTGAGATAACTGGTTCTCTTTCATTATACTTGTTTGATAGCCTCAGTAAAGCATATTATGCGCAAAGAATCTCGAAAAGAAAAAAAATTTTTTTCGAAGTTTGGAAACTTGGTTAGAATCACTTTTTTTCCGTTCTTATTTGAGATAACTGGTTCTCTTTGATTATACTAGTTTAATAACCTCAGAAAAGCATATTATGCGCAAAGAATCTCGAAAAGAAAAAAGTTTTTTTTCGAAGTTTGGAAACTTCGTTTGAATCACTTTTTTTCCGTTCTTATTTGAGATAACTGGTTCTCTTTCATTATACTAGTTTGATAGCCTCAGTAAAGCATATTATGAGCAAAGAATCTCCAAAAGAAAAAAAAATTTTTTCGAAGTTTGGAAACTTCGTTAGAATCACTTTTTTTCCGTTCTTATTTGAGATAACTGGTTCTCTTTCATTATACTAGTTTGATAGCCTCAGTAAAGCATATTATGCACAAACAATCTCGAAAAGAAAAAAATTTTTTTTCGAAGTTTGGAAACTTCGTTTGAATCACTTTTTTTCCGTTCTTATTTGAGATAACTGGTTCTCTTTCATTATACTAGTTTGATAGCCTCAGTAAAGCATATTATGCGCAAAGAATCTGGAAAAGAAAAAAAATTTTTTTCGAAGTTTGGAAACTTCGTTAGAATCACTTTTTTTCCGTTCTTATTTGAGATAACTGGTTCTCTTTCATTATACTAGTTTGATACCCTCAGAAAAGCATATTATGCGCAAAGAATCTCCAAAAGAAAAAAGTTTTTTTTCGAAGTTTGGAAACTTCGTTTGAATCACTTTTTTTCCGTTCTTATTTGAGATAACTGGTTCTCTTTCATTATACTAGTTTGATACCCTCAGAAAAGCATATTATGCGCAAAGAATCTCCAAAAGAAAAAAGTTTTTTTTCGAAGTTTGGAAACTTCGTTTGAATCACTTTTTTTCCGTTCTTATTTGAGATAACTGGTTCTCTTTCATTATACTAGTTTGATAGCCTCAGTAAAGCATATTATGCGCAAAGAATCTGGAAAAGAAAAAAATTTTTTTTCGAAGTTTGGAAACTTCTTTAGAATCACCTTTTTTCCGTTCTTGTTTGAGATAACTGGTTCTCTTTCATTATACTAATTAGATAGCCTCAGAAAAGCATATTACGCACAAAGAAATACGAAAATAAAAAAATTTTTTTAGAAGTTTCGAAACTTCATTAGAATCACTTTTTTTCCGTTCTTATTTGAGATAACTGGTTCTCTTTCATTATACTAGTTTGATAACCTCAGAAAAGCATATTATGCGCAAAGAATCTCGAAAAGAAAAAAGTTTTTTTTCGAAGTTTGAAAACTTCGTTTGAATCACTTTTTTTCCGTTCTTATTTGAGATAACTGGTTCTTTCATTATACTAGTTTGATAGCCTCAAAAAAGCATATTATGCGCAAAGAATCTAGAAAAGAAAAAAATTTTTTTTCGAAGTTTGGAAACTTCGTTTGAATCACTTTTTTTCCGTTCTTATTTGAGATAACTGGTTCTCTTTCATTATACTAGTTTGATAGCCTCAGTAAAGCATATTATGCACAAAGAATCTCGAAAAGAAAAAAAATTTTTTCGAAGTTTAGAAACTTCATTAGAATCACTTTTTTTCCGTTCTTATTTGAGATAACTGGTTTTCTTTCATTATACTAGTTTGATAGCCCCAGTAAAGCATATTATGCGCAAAGAATCTGGAAAAGAAAAAAAATTTTTTTCGAAGTTTGGAAACTTCGTTAGAATCACTTTTTTTCCGTTCTTATTTGAGATAACTGGTTCTCTTTCATTATACTAGTTTGATACCCTCAGAAAAGCATATTATGCGCAAAGAATCTCGAAAAGAAAAAAGTTTTTTTTCGAAGTTTGGAAACTTCGTTTGAATCACTTTTTTTCCGTTCTTATTTGAGATAACTGGTTCTCTTTCATTATACTAGTTTGATAGCCTCAGTAAAGCATATTATGCACAAAGAATCTCGAAAAGAAAAAAAATGTTTTCGAAGTTTAGAAACTTCATTAGAATCACTTTTTTTCCGTTCTTATTTGGGATAATTGGTTCTCTTTCATTATACTAGTTTGATAGCCCCAGTAAAGCATATTATGCGCAAAGAATCTGGAAAAGGAAAAAAATTTTTTTCGAAGTTTGGAAACTTCGTTAGAATCACTTTTTTTCCGTTCTTATTTGAGATAACTGGTTCTCTTTCATTATACTAGTTTGATACCCTCAGAAAAGCATATTATGCGCAAAGAATCTCGAAAAGAAAAAAGTTTTTTTTCGAAGTTTGGAAACTTCGTTTGAATCACTTTTTTTCCGTTCTTATTTGAGATAACTGGTTCTCTTTCATTATACTAGTTTGATAGCCTCAGTAAAGCATATTAAGCGCAAAGAAATTGGAAAAGAAAAAAATTTTTTTTCGAAGTTTGGAAACTTCGTTAGAATCACTTTTTTCCGTTCTTATTTCAGATAACTGGTTCTCTTTCATTTTACTAGTTTGATAGCCTCAGTAAAGCATATTATGCGCAAAGAATCTCGAAAAGAAAAAAAATATTTTTCGAAGTTTGGAAACTTCGTTAGAATCACTTTTTTTCCGTTCTTATTTGAGATAACTGGTTCTCTTTCATTATACTAGTTTGATAGCCTCAGTAAAGCATATTATGGGCAAAGAATCTCGAAAAGAAAAAAAAAAATTTTCGAAGTTTGGAAATGTCGTTTCAATCACATTTTTCCGTTCTTATTTGAGATTACTGGTTCTCTTTCATTATAGTAGTTTGATAGCCTCAGAAAAGCATATTATGCGCAAAGAATCTGGAAAAGAAAAAAAATTTTTTTCGAAGTTTGGAAACTTCGTTTGAATCACTTTTTTTCCGTTCTTATTTGAGATAACTGGTTCTCTTTCATTATACTAGTTTGATAGCCTCAGTAAAGCATATTATGCACAAAGAATCGCGAAAAGAAAAAAAATTTTTTTCGAAGTTTGGAAACTTCATTAGAATCACTTTTTTTCCGTTCTTATTTGAGATAACTGGTTCTCTTTCATTATACTAGTTTGATAGCCTCAGAAAACCATATTATGCGCAAAGAATTTGGAAAAGAAAAAAATTTTTTTTCGAAGTTTGGAAACTTCTTTAGAATCACTTTTTTTCCGTTCTTTTTTGAGATAACTGGTTCTCTTTCATTATACTAATTAGATAGCCTCAGAAAAGCATATTACGCACAAAGAATCTCGAAAATAAAAAATTTTTTTTAGAAGTTTCGAAACTTCGTTAGAATCACTTTTTTTCCGTTCTTATTTGAGATAACTGGTTCTCTTTCATTATACTAGTTTGATAACCTCAGAAAAGCATATTATGCGCAAAGAACCTCGAAAAGAAAAAAGTTTTTTTTCGAAGTTTGGAAACTTCGTTTGAATCACTTTTTTTCCGTTCTTATTTGAGATAACTGGTTCTTTCATTATACTAGTTTGATAGCCTCAGTAAAGCATATTATGCGCAAAGAATCTCGAAAAGAAAAAAAATTTTTTTCGAATTTTGGAAACTTCGTTAGAATCACTTTTTTTCCGTTCTTATTTGAGATAACTGGTTCTCTTTCATTATACTAGTTTGATAGCCTCAGTAAAGCATATTATGCGCAAAGAATCTGGAAAAGAAAAAAATTTTTTTTCGAAGTTTGCAACTTCTTTAGAATCACTTTTTTTCCGTTGTTATTTGAGATAACTGGTTCTCTTTCATTATACTAATTAGATAGCCTCAGAAAAGCATATTACGCACAAAGAATCCCGAAAATAAAAAAATTTTTTTAGAAGTTTCGAAACTTCATTAGAATCACTTTTTTTCCGTTCTTATTTGAGATAACTGGTTCTCTTTCATTATACTAGTTTGATAACCTGAGAAAAGCATATTATGCGTAAAGAATCTCGAAAAGAAAAAAGTTTCTTTTCGAAGTTTGAAAACTTCGTTTGAATCACTTTTTTTCCGTTCTTATTTGAGATAACTGGTTCTCTTTCATTATACTAGTTATATAGCCTCAGTAAAACATATTATGCGCAAAGAACCTC
Organism: Metallyticus violacea; assembly: GCA_030762175.1. Lineage (NCBI taxonomy): Eukaryota > Metazoa > Arthropoda > Insecta > Mantodea > Metallyticidae > Metallyticus > Metallyticus violacea. The sequence continues at coordinate 72,493,085 of CM060830.1, forward strand.
GAAAAGAAAAAAAAATTTTTTCGAAGTTTGGAAACGTCGTTTGAATCACTTTTTTCTGTTCTTATTTGAGATTACTGGTTCTCTTTCATTATAGTAGTTTGATAGCCTCAGAAAAGCATATTATGCACAAAGAATCTCGAAAAGAAAAAAATTTTTTTTCGAAGTTTGGAAACTTCGTTTGAATCACTTTTTTTCCGTTCTTATTTGAGATAACTGGTTCTCTTTCATTATACTAGTTTGATAGCTTCAGTAAAGCATATTATGCACAAAGAATCGCGAAAAGAAAAAAAATTTTTTTCCAAGTTTGGAAACTTCATTAGAATCACTTTTTTTCCGTTCTTATTTGAGATAACTGGTTCTCTTTCATTATACTAGTTTGATAGCCTCAGTAAAGCATATTATGCGCAAAAAATCTAAAGAGAAAAAAAATTTTTTTCGACGTTTGGAAACTTCGTTTGAATCACTTTTTTTCCGTTCTTATTTGAGATAACTGGTTCTCTTTCATTATACTAGTTTGATAGCCTCAGAAAGGCATATTATGCGCCAAGAATCTCGAAAAGAAGAAATTTTTTTTCGAAGTTTGGAAACTTGGTTAGAATCACTTTTTTTCCGTTCTTATTTGAGATAACTGGTTCTCTTTGATTATACTAGTTTAATAACCTCAGAAAAGCATATTATGCGCAAAGAATCTCGAAAAGAAAAAAGTTTTTTTTCGAAGTTTGGAAACTTCGTTTGAATCACTTTTTTTCCGTTCTTATTTGAGATAACTGGTTCTCTTTCATTATACTAGTTTGATAGCCTCAGTAAAGCATATTATGAGCAAAGAATCTCCAAAAGAAAAAAAAATTTTTTCGAAGTTTGGAAACTTCGTTAGAATCACTTTTTTTCCGTTCTTATTTGAGATAACTGGTTCTCTTTCATTATACTAGTTTGATAGCCTCAGTAAAGCATATTATGCGCAAAGAATCTCGAAAAGAAAAAAAATTTTTTTCCAAGTTTGGAAACGTCGTTTGAATCATTTTTTCCGTTCTTATTTGAGATTACTGGTTCTCTTTCATTATAGTAGTTTGATAGCCTCAGAAAAGCATATTATGCACAAACAATCTCGAAAAGAAAAAAAATTTTTTTCGAAGTTTGGAAACGTCGTTTGAATCACTTTTTTCCGTTCTTATTTGAGATAACTGGTTCTCTTTCATTATACTAGTTTGATAGCCTCAGTAAAGCATATTATGCGCAAAGAATCTCGAAAAGAAAAAATTTGTTTTTCGAAGTTTGGAAACTTCGTTAGAATCACTTTTTTTCCGTTCTTATTTGAGATAACTGGTTCTCTTTCATTATACTAGTTTGATAACCTCAGAAAAGCATATTTTGCGCAAAGAATCCCGAAAAGAAAAAAAAAATTTTTCGAAGTTTGGAAACGTCGTTTGAATCACTTTTTTTCCGTTCTTATTTGAGATAACTGGTTCTCTTTCATTATACTAGTTTGATAGCCTCAGTAAAGCATATTATGCGCAAAAAATCTGGAAAAGAAAAAAATTTTTTTCGAAGTTTGGAAACTTCGTTAGAATCACTTTTTTTCCGTTCTTATTTGAGATAACTGGTTCTCTTTCATTATACTAGTTTGATAGCCTCAGTAAAGCATATTATGCGCAAAGAATCCCGAAAGGAAAAAATTTTTTTTTCGAAGTTTGGAAACTTTGTTAGAATCACTTTTTTTCCGTTCTTATTTGAGATAACTGGTTCTCTTTCATTATACTAGTTTGATAACCTCAGAAAAGCATATTATGCGCAAAGAATCTCGAAAAGAAAAAAGTTTTTTTTCGAAGTTTGGAAACTTCGTTTGAATCACTTTTTTTCCGTTCTTATTTGAGATAACTGGTTCTCTTTCATTATGCTAGTTTGATAGCCTCAGTAAAGCATATTGTGCGCAAAGAATCTCGAAAAGAAAAAAAAAATTTTTCGAAGTTTGGAAACGTCGTTTGAATCACTTTTTTTCCGTTCTTATTTGAGATAACTGGTTCTCTTTCATTATACTAGTTTGATAGCCTCAGTAAAGCATATTATGCACAAACAATCTCGAAAAGAAAAAAATTTTTTTTCGAAGTTTGGAAACTTCGTTTGAATCACTTTTTTTCCGTTCTTATTTGAGATAACTGGTTCTCTTTCATTATACTAGTTTGATAGCCTCAGTAAAGCATATTATGCGCAAAGAATCTGGAAAAGAAAAAAAATTTTTTTCGAAGTTTGGAAACTTCGTTAGAATCACTTTTTTTCCGTTCTTATTTGAGATAACTGGTTCTCTTTCATTATACTAGTTTGATACCCTCAGAAAAGCATATTATGCGCAAAGAATCTCCAAAAGAAAAAAGTTTTTTTTCGAAGTTTGGAAACTTCGTTTGAATCACTTTTTTTCCGTTCTTATTTGAGATAACTGGTTCTCTTTCATTATACTAGTTTGATACCCTCAGAAAAGCATATTATGCGCAAAGAATCTCCAAAAGAAAAAAGTTTTTTTTCGAAGTTTGGAAACTTCGTTTGAATCACTTTTTTTCCGTTCTTATTTGAGATAACTGGTTCTCTTTCATTATACTAGTTTGATAGCCTCAGTAAAGCATATTATGCGCAAAGAATCTGGAAAAGAAAAAAATTTTTTTTCGAAGTTTGGAAACTTCTTTAGAATCACCTTTTTTCCGTTCTTGTTTGAGATAACTGGTTCTTTCATTATACTAGTTTGATAGCCTCAAAAAAGCATATTATGCGCAAAGAATCTAGAAAAGAAAAAAATTTTTTTTCGAAGTTTGGAAACTTCGTTTGAATCACTTTTTTTCCGTTCTTATTTGAGATAACTGGTTCTCTTTCATTATACTAGTTTGATAGCCTCAGTAAAGCATATTATGCACAAAGAATCTCGAAAAGAAAAAAAATTTTTTCGAAGTTTAGAAACTTCATTAGAATCACTTTTTTTCCGTTCTTATTTGAGATAACTGGTTTTCTTTCATTATACTAGTTTGATAGCCCCAGTAAAGCATATTATGCGCAAAGAATCTGGAAAAGAAAAAAAAATTTTTTCGAAGTTTGGAAACTTCGTTAGAATCACTTTTTTTCCGTTCTTATTTGAGATAACTGGTTCTCTTTCATTATACTAGTTTGATACCCTCAGAAAAGCATATTATGCGCAAAGAATCTCGAAAAGAAAAAAGTTTTTTTTCGAAGTTTGGAAACTTCGTTTGAATCACTTTTTTTCCGTTCTTATTTGAGATAACTGGTTCTCTTTCATTATACTAGTTTGATAGCCTCAGTAAAGCATATTATGCACAAAGAATCTCGAAAAGAAAAAAAATTTTTTCGAAGTTTAGAAACTTCATTAGAATCACTTTTTTTCCGTTCTTATTTGGGATAACTGGTTCTCTTTCATTATACTAGTTTGATAGCCCCAGTAAAGCATATTATGCGCAAAGAATCTGGAAAAGGAAAAAAATTTTTTTCGAAGTTTGGAAACTTCGTTAGAATCACTTTTTTTCCGTTCTTATTTGAGATAACTGGTTCTCTTTCATTATACTAGTTTGATACCCTCAGAAAAGCATATTATGCGCAAAGAATCTCGAAAAGAAAAAAGTTTTTTTTCGAAGTTTGGAAACTTCGTTTGAATCACTTTTTTTCCGTTCTTATTTGAGATAACTGGTTCTCTTTCATTATACTAGTTTGATAGCCTCAGTAAAGCATATTAAGCGCAAAGAAATTGGAAAAGAAAAAAATTTTTTTTCGAAGTTTGGAAACTTCGTTAGAACCACTTTTTTCCGTTCTTATTTCAGATAACTGGTTCTCTTTCATTTTACTAGTTTGATAGCCTCAGTAAAGCATATTATGCGCAAAGAATCTCGAAAAGAAAAAAAATATTTTTCGAAGTTTGGAAACTTCGTTAGAATCACTTTTTTTCCGTTCTTATTTGAGATAACTGGTTCTCTTTCATTATACTAGTTTGATAGCCTCAGTAAAGCATATTATGGGCAAAGAATCTCGAAAAGAAAAAAAAAAATTTTCGAAGTTTGGAAATGTCGTTTCAATCACATTTTTCCGTTCTTATTTGAGATTACTGGTTCTCTTTCATTATAGTAGTTTGATAGCCTCAGAAAAGCATATTATGCGCAAAGAATCTGGAAAAGAAAAAAAATTTTTTTCGAAGTTTGGAAACTTCGTTTGAAACACTTTTTTTCCGTTCTTATTTGAGATAACTGGTTCTCTTTCATTATACTAGTTTGATAGCCTCAGTAAAGCATATTATGCACAAAGAATCGCGAAAAGAAAAAAAATTTTTTTCGAAGTTTGGAAACTTCATTAGAATCACTTTTTTTCCGTTCTTATTTGAGATAACTGGTTCTCTTTCATTATACTAGTTTGATAGCCTCAGAAAACCATATTATGCGCAAAGAATTTGGAAAAGAAAAAAATTTTTTTTCGAAGTTTGGAAACTTCTTTAGAATCACTTTTTTTCCGTTCTTTTTTGAGATAACTGGTTCTCTTTCATTATACTAATTAGATAGCCTCAGAAAAGCATATTACGCACAAAGAATCTCGAAAATAAAAAATTTTTTTTAGAAGTTTCGAAACTTCGTTAGAATCACTTTTTTTCCGTTCTTATTTGAGATAACTGGTTCTCTTTCATTATACTAGTTTGATAACCTCAGAAAAGCATATTATGCGCAAAGAACCTCGAAAAGAAAAAAGTTTTTTTTCGAAGTTTGGAAACTTCGTTTGAATCACTTTTTTTCCGTTCTTATTTGAGATAACTGGTTCTTTCATTATACTAGTTTGATAGCCTCAGTAAAGCATATTATGCGCAAAGAATCTCGAAAAGAAAAAAAATTTTTTTCGAATTTTGGAAACTTCGTTAGAATCACTTTTTTTCCGTTCTTATTTGAGATAACTGGTTCTCTTTCATTATACTAGTTTGATAGCCTCAGTAAAGCATATTATGCGCAAAGAATCTGGAAAAGAAAAAAATTTTTTTTCGAAGTTTGCAACTTCTTTAGAATCACTTTTTTTCCGTTGTTATTTGAGATAACTGGTTCTCTTTCATTATACTAATTAGATAGCCTCAGAAAAGCATATTACGCACAAAGAATCCCGAAAATAAAAAAATTTTTTTACAAGTTTCGAAACTTCATTAGAATCACTTTTTTTCCGTTCTTATTTGAGATAACTGGTTCTCTTTCATTATACTAGTTTGATAACCTGAGAAAAGCATATTATGCGTAAAGAATCTCGAAAAGAAAAAAGTTTTTTTTCGAAGTTTGAAAACTTCGTTTGAATCACTTTTTTTCCGTTCTTATTTGAGATAACTGGTTCTCTTTCATTATACTAGTTATATAGCCTCAGTAAAACATATTATGCGCAAAGAATCTCGAAAAGAAAAAAAAATTTTTTCGAAGTTTGGAAACGTCGTTTGAATCACTTTTTTCCGTTCTTATTTGAGATTACTGGTTCTCTTTCATTATAGTAGTTTGATAGCCTCAGAAAAGCATATTATGCACAAAGAATCTCGAAAAGAAAAAAATTTTTTTTCGAAGTTTGGAAACTTCGTTTGAATCACTTTTTTTCCGTTCTTATTTGAGATAACTGGTTCTCTTTCATTATACTAGTTTGATAGCTTCAGTAAAGCATATTATGCACAAAGAATCGCGAAAAGAAAAAAAATTTTTTTCCAAGTTTGGAAACTTCATTAGAATCACTTTTTTTCCGTTCTTATTTGAGATAACTGGTTCTCTTTCATTATACTAGTTTGATAGCCTCAGTAAAGCATATTATGCGCAAAAAATCTAAAGAGAAAAAAAATTTTTTTCGACGTTTGGAAACTTCGTTTGAATCACTTTTTTTCCGTTCTTATTTGAGATAACTGGTTCTCTTTCATTATACTAGTTTGATAGCCTCAGAAAGGCATATTATGCGCCAAGAATCTCGAAAAGAAGAAATTTTTTTTTCGAAGTTTGGAAACTTCGTTAGAATCACTTTTTTTCCGTTCTTATTTGAGATAACTGGTTCTCTTTCATTATACTAGTTTGATAGCCTCAGAAAACCATATTATGCGCAAAGAATCTCGAAAAGAAAAAAAATTTTTTTCGAAGTTTGGAAACTTCATTAGAATCACTTTTTTTCCGTTCTTATTTGAGATAACTGGTTCTCTTTCATTATACTAATTAGATAGCCTCAGAAAAGCATATTACGCACAAAGAATCTCGAAAACAAAAAAATTTTTTTAGAAGTTTCGAATCTTCGTTAGAATCACTTTTTTTCCGTTCTTATTTGAGATAACTGGTTCTCTTTCATTATACTAGTTTGATAACCTCAGAAAAGCATATTATGCGCAAAGAATCTCGAAAAGAAAAAAGTTTTTTTTCGAAGTTTGGAAACTTCGTTTGAATCACTTTTTTTCCGTTCTTATTTGAGATAACTGGTTCTTTCATTATACTAGTTTGATAGCCTCAGTAAAGCATATTATGCGCAAAGAATCTCGAAAAGAAAAAAAATTTTTTCGAAGTTTGGAAACTTCGTTAGAATCACTTTTTTTCCGTTCTTATTTGAGATAACTGGTTCTCTTTCATTATACTAGTTTGATAACCTCAGAAAAGCATATTATGCGCAAAGAATCTCGAAAAGAAAAAAAATTTTTTTCGAAGTTTGGAAACTTCGTTAGAATCACATTTTTCCCGTTCTTATTTGAGATAACTGGTTCTCTTTCATTATACTAGTTATATAGCCTCAGTAAAGCATATTATGCGCAAAGAATCTCGAAAAGAAAAAAAAATTTTTTCGAAGTTTGGAAACGTCGTTTGAATCACTTTTTTCCGTTCTTATTTGAGATTACTGGTTCTCTTTCATTATAGTAGTTTGATAGCCTCAGAAAAGCATATTATGCGCAAAGAATCTGCAAAAGAAAAAAATTTTTTTTCGAAGTTTGGAAACTTCGTTTGAATCACTTTTTTTCCGTTCTTATTTGAGATAACTGGTTCTCTTTCATTATACTAATTTGTTAGCCCCAGTAAAGCATATTATGCGCAAAGAATCTGGAAAAGAAAAAAAATTTTTTTCGAAGATTGGAAACTTCGTTAGAATCACTTTTTTTCCGTTCTTATTTGAGATAACTGGTTCTCTTTCATTATACTAGTTTGATACCCTCAGGAAAGCATATTATGCGCAAAGATTCTCGAAAAGAAAAAAAAATTTTTTCTAAGTTTGGAAACTTCGTTAGAATCACTTTTTTTCCGTTCTTATTTGAGATAACTGGTTCTCTTTCATTATACTAGTTTGATAGCCTCAGTAAAGCACATTATGCGCAAAGAATCTGGAAAAGAAAAAATTTTTTATTCGAAGTTTGGAAACTTCGTTAGAATCACTTTTTTTCCGTTCTTATTTGAGATAACTGGTTCTCTTTCATTATACAAGTTTGATAGCCTCAGAAAAGCATATTATGCGCAAAGAATCTCGAAAAGAAAAAAGTTTTTTTTCGAAGTTTGGAAACTTCGTTTGAATCACTTTTTTTCCGTTCTTATTTGAGATAACTGGTTCTCTTTCATTATACTAGTTTGATAGCCTCAGTAAAGCATATTATGCGCAAAGAATCTCGAAAAGAAAAAAATTTTTTTTCGAAGTTTGGAAACTTCTTTAGAATCACTTTTTTCCGTTCTTATTTGAGATAACTGGTTCTCTTTCATTATACTAGTTTGATACCCTCAGAAAAGCATATTATGCGCAAAGAATCTCGAAAAGAAAAAAGTTTTTTTTCGAAGTTTGGAAACTTCGTTTGAATCACTTTTTTTCCGTTCTTATTTGAGATAACTGGTTCTCTTTCATTATACTAGTTTGATAGTCTCAGTAAAGCATATTATGCGCAAAGAACCCCGAAAAGAAAAAAATTTTTTTTCGAAGTTTGGAAACTTCGTTAGAATCACTTTTTTTCCGCCCTTATTTGAGATAACTGGTTCTCTTTCATTATACTAGTTTGATAGCCTCAGTAAAGCATATTATGCGCAAAGAATCTCGAAAAGAAAAAAATTTTTTTTCGAAGTTTGGAAACTTCGTTAGAATCACTTTTTTTCCGTTCTTATTTGAGATAACTGGTTCTCTTTCATTATACTTGTTTGATAGCCTCAGTAAAGCATATTATGCGCAAAGAATCTCGAAAAGAAAAAAAATTTTTTTCGAAGTTTGGAAACTTCGTTAGAATCACTTTTTTTCCGTTCTTATTTGAGATAACTGGTTCTCTTTCATTATACTAGTTTAATAACCTCAGAAAAGCATATTATGCGCAAAGAATCTCGAAAAGAAAAAAGTTTTTTTTCGAAGTTTGGAAACTTCGTTTGAATCACTTTTTTTCCGTTCTTATTTGAGATAACTGGTTCTCTTTCATTATACTAGTTTGATAGCCTCAGTAAAGCATATTATGAGCAAAGAATCTCCAAAAGAAAAAAAAATTTTTTCGAAGTTTGGAAACTTCATTAGAATCACTTTTTTTCCGTTCTTATTTGAGATAACTGGTTCTCTTTCATTATACTAGTTTGATAGCCTCAGTAAAGCATATTATGCGCAAAGAATCTCGAAAAGAAAAAAAATTTTTTTCCAAGTTTGGAAACGTCGTTTGAATCATTTTTTCCGTTCTTATTTGAGATTACTGGTTCTCTTTCATTATAGTAGTTTGATAGCCTCAGAAAAGCATATTATGCACAAACAATCTCGAAAAGAAAAAAAATTTTTTTCGAAGTTTGGAAAAGTCGTTTGAATCACTTTTTTCCGTTCTTATTTGAGATAACTGGTTCTCTTTCATTATACTAGTTTGATAGCCTCAGTAAAGCATATTATGCGCAAAGAATCTCGAAAAGAAAAAATTTGTTTTTCGAAGTTTGGAAACTTCGTTAGAATCACTTTTTTTCCGTTCTTATTTGAGATAACTGGTTCTCTTTCATTATACTAGTTTGATAACCTCAGAAAAGCATATTTTGCGCAAAGAATCTCGAAAAGAAAAAAAAACTTTTTCGAAGTTTGGAAACGTCGTTTGAATCACTTTTTTTCCGTTCTTATTTGAGATAACTGGTTCTCTTTCATTATACTAGTTTGATAGCCTCAGTAAAGCATATTATGCACAAACAACCTCGAAAAGAAAAAAAATTTTTTTCGAAGTTTGGAAACTTCGTTAGAATTTTTTTTTTTTTTTCCGTTCTTATTTGAGATATCTGGTTCTCTTTCATTATACAGATTTGATAGCCTCAGTAAAGCATATTATGCGCAAAGAATCTGGAAACGAAAAAAATTTTTTTTCGAAGTTTGGAAACTTCGTTAGAATCACTTTTTTTCCGTTCTTATTTGAGATAACTGGTTCTCTTTCATTATACTTGTTTGATAGCCTCAGTAAAGCATATTATGCGCAAAGAATCTCGAAAAGAAAAAAAAATTTTTTCGAATTTTGGAAACTTCGTTAGAATCACTTTTTTTCCGTTCTTATTTGAGATAACTGGTTCTCTTTGATTATACTAGTTTAATAACCTCAGAAAAGCATATTATGCGCAAAGAATCTCGAAAAGAAAAAAGTTTTTTTTCGAAGTTTGGAAACTTCGTTTGAATCACTTTTTTTCCGTTCTTATTTGAGATAACTGGTTCTCTTTCATTATACTAGTTTGATAGCCTCAATAAAGCATATTATGAACAAAGAATCTCCAAAGGAAAAAAAATTTTTTTCGAAGTTTGGAAACTTCGTTAGAATCACTTTTTTTCCGTTCTTATTTGAGATAACTGGTTCTCTTTCATTATACTAGTTTGATAGCCTCAGTAAAGCATATTATGCGCAAAGAATCTCGAAAAGAAAAAAAATTTTTTTCCAAGTTTGGAAACGTCGTTTGAATCATTTTTTCCGTTCTTATTTGAGATTACTGGTTCTCTTTCATTATAGTAGTTTGATAGCCTCAGAAAAGCATATTATGCACAAATAATCTCGAAAAGAAAAAAAATTTTTTTCGAAGTTTGGAAACGTCGTTTGAATCACTTTTTTCCGTTCTTATTTGAGATAACTGGTTCTCTTTCATTATACTAGTTTGATAGCCTCAGTAAAGCATATTATGCGCAAAGAATCTCGAAAAGAAAAAATTTGTTTTTCGAAGTTTGGAAACTTCGTTAGAATCACTTTTTTTCCGTTCTTATTTGAGATAACTGGTTCTCTTTCATTATACTAGTTTGATAACCTCAGAAAAGCATATTTTGCGCAAAGAATCTCGAAAAGAAAAAAGTTTTTTTTCGAAGTTTGGAAACTTCGTTTGAATCACTTTTTTCCGTTCTTATTTGAGATAACTGGTTCTCTTTCATTATACTAGTTTGATAGCCTCAGTAAAGCATATTATGCGCAAAGAATCTGGAAAAGAAAAAAAATTTTTTTCGAAGTTTGGAAACTTCGTTAGAATCACTTTTTTTCCGTTCTTATTTGAGATAACTGGTTCTCTTTCATTATACTAGTTTGATAGCCTCAGTAAAGCATATTATGCGCAAAGAATCCCGAAAAGAAAAAATTTTTTTTTCGAAGTTTGGAAACTTTGTTAGAATCACTTTTTTTCCGTTCTTATTTGAGATAACTGGTTCTCTTTCATTATACTAGTTTGATAACCTCAGAAAAGCATATTATGCGCAAAGAATCTCGAAAAGAAAAAAGTTTTTTTTCGAAGTTTGGAAACTTCGTTTGAATCACTTTTTTTCCGTTCTTATTTGAGATAACTGGTTCTCTTTCATTATGCTAGTTTGATAGCCTCAGTAAAGCATATTGTGCGCAAAGAATCTCGAAAAGAAAAAAAAAATTTTTCGAAGTTTGGAAACGTCGTTTGAATCACTTTTTTTCCGTTCTTATTTGAGATAACTGGTTCTCTTTCATTATACTAGTTTGATAGCCTCAGTAAAGCATATTATGCACAAACAATCTCGAAAAGAAAAAAATTTTTTTTCGAAGTTTGGAAACTTCGTTTGAATCACTTTTTTTCCGTTCTTATTTGAGATAACTGGTTCTCTTTCATTATACTAGTTTGATAGCCTCAGTAAAGCATATTATGCGCAAAGAATCTGGAAAAGAAAAAAAATTTTTTTCGAAGTTTGGAAACTTCGTTAGAATCACTTTTTTTCCGTTCTTATTTGAGATAACTGGTTCTCTTTCATTATACTAGTTTGATACCCTCAGAAAAGCATATTATGCGCAAAGAATCTCCAAAAGAAAAAAGTTTTTTTTCGAAGTTTGGAAACTTCGTTTGAATCACTTTTTTTCCGTTCTTATTTGAGATAACTGGTTCTCTTTCATTATACTAGTTTGATACCCTCAGAAAAGCATATTATGCGCAAAGAATCTCCAAAAGAAAAAAGTTTTTTTTCGAAGTTTGGAAACTTCGTTTGAATCACTTTTTTTCCGTTCTTATTTGAGATAACTGGTTCTCTTTCATTATACTAGTTTGATAGCCTCAGTAAAGCATATTATGCGCAAAGAATCTGGAAAAGAAAAAAATTTTTTTTCGAAGTTTGGAAACTTCTTTAGAATCACCTTTTTTCCGTTCTTGTTTGAGATAACTGGTTCTCTTTCATTATACTAATTAGATAGCCTCAGAAAAGCATATTACGCACAAAGAAATACGAAAATAAAAAAATTTTTTTAGAAGTTTCGAAACTTCATTAGAATCACTTTTTTTCCGTTCTTATTTGAGATAACTGGTTCTCTTTCATTATACTAGTTTGATAACCTCAGAAAAGCATATTATGCGCAAAGAATCTCGAAAAGAAAAAAGTTTTTTTTCGAAGTTTGAAAACTTCGTTTGAATCACTTTTTTTCCGTTCTTATTTGAGATAACTGGTTCTTTCATTATACTAGTTTGATAGCCTCAAAAAAGCATATTATGCGCAAAGAATCTAGAAAAGAAAAAAAATTTTTTTCGAAGTTTGGAAACTTCGTTTGAATCACTTTTTTTCCGTTCTTATTTGAGATAACTGGTTCTCTTTCATTATACTAGTTTGATAGCCTCAGTAAAGCATATTATGCACAAAGAATCTGGAAAAGAAAAAAAATTTTTTTCGAAGTTTGGAAACTTCGTTAGAATCACTTTTTTTCCGTTCTTATTTGAGATAACTGGTTCTCTTTCATTATACTAGTTTGATACCCTCAGAAAAGCATATTATGCGCAAAGAATCTCGAAAAGAAAAGAGTTTTTTTTCGAAGTTTGGAAACTTCGTTTGAATCACTTTTTTTCCGTTCTTATTTGAGATAACTGGTTCTCTTTCATTATACTAGTTTGATAGCCTCAGTAAAGCATATTATGCACAAAGAATCTCGAAAAGAAAAAAAATTTTTTCGAAGTTTAGAAACTTCATTAGAATCACTTTTTTTCCGTTGTTATTTGAGATAACTGGTTCTCTTTCATTATACTAGTTTGATAGCCCCAGTAAAGCATATTATGCGCAAAGAATCTGGAAAAGGAAAAAAATTTTTTTCGAAGTTTGGAAACTTCGTTAGAATCACTTTTTTTCCGTTCTTATTTGAGATAACTGGTTCTCTTTCATTATACAAGTTTGATACCCTCAGAAAAGCATATTATGCGCAAAGAATCTCGAAAAGAAAAAAGTTTTTTTTCGAAGTTTGGAAACTTCGTTTGAATCACTTTTTTTCCGTTCTTATTTGAGATAACTGGTTCTCTTTCATTATACTAGTTTGATAGCCTCAGTAAAGCATATTATGGGCAAAGAATCTCGAAAAGAAAAAAAAAATTTTTCGAAGTTTGGAAATGTCGTTTCAATCACATTTTTCCGTTCTTATTTGAGATTACTGGTTCTCTTTCATTATAGTAGTTTGATAGCCTCAGAAAAGCATATTATGCGCAAAGAATCTGGAAAAGAAAAAAATTTTTTTTCGAAGTTTGGAAACTTCGTTTGAATCACTTTTTTTCCGTTCTTATTTGAGATAACTGGTTCTCTTTCATTATACTAGTTTGATAGCCTCAGTAAAGCATATTATGCACAAAGAATCGCGAAAAGAAAAAAAATTTTTTTCGAAGTTTGGAAACTTCATTAGAATCACTTTTTTTCCGTTCTTATTTGAGATAACTGGTTCTCTTTCATTATACTAGTTTGATAGCCTCAGAAAACCATATTATGCGCAAAGAATTTGGAAAAGAAAAAAATTTTTTTTCGAAGTTTGGAAACTTCTTTAGAATCACTTTTTTTCCGTTCTTTTTTGAGATAACTGGTTCTCTTTCATTATACTAATTAGATAGCCTCAGAAAAGCATATTACGCACAAAGAATCTCGAAAATAAAAAATTTTTTTTAGAAGTTTCGAAACTTCATTAGAATCACTTTTTTTCCGTTCTTATTTGAGATAACTGGTTCTCTTTCATTATACTAGTTTGATAACCTCAGAAAAGCATATTATGCGCAAAGAACCTCGAAAAGAAAAAAGTTTTTTTTCGAAGTTTGGAAACTTCGTTTGAATCACTTTTTTTCCGTTCTTATTTGAGATAACTGGTTCTTTCATTATACTAGTTTGATAGCCTCAGTAAAGCATATTATGCGCAAAGAATCTCGAAAAGAAAAAAAATTTTTTTCGAATTTTGGAAACTTCGTTAGAATCACTTTTTTTCCGTTCTTATTTGAGATAACTGGTTCTCTTTCATTATACTAGTTTGATAGCCTCAGTAAAGCATATTATGCGCAAAGAATCTGGAAAAGAAAAAAATTTTTTTTCGAAGTTTGCAACTTCTTTAGAATCACTTTTTTTCCGTTGTTATTTGAGATAACTGGTTCTCTTTCATTATACTAATTAGATAGCCTCAGAAAAGCATATTACGCACAAAGAATCCCGAAAATAAAAAAATTTTTTTAGAAGTTTCGAAACTTCATTAGAATCACTTTTTTTTCCGTTCTTATTTGAGATAACTGGTTCTCTTTCATTATACTAGTTTGATAACCTGAGAAAAGCATATTATGCGTAAAGAATCTCGAAAAGAAAAAAGTTTTTTTTCGAAGTTTGAAAACTTCGTTTGAATCACTTTTTTTCCGTTCTTATTTGAGATAACTGGTTCTCTTTCATTATACTAGTTATATAGCCTCAGTAAAACATATTATGCGCAAAGAATCTCGAAAAGAAAAAAAAATTTTTTCGAAGTTTGGAAACGTCGTTTGAATCACTTTTTTCCGTTCTTATTTGAGATTACTGGTTCTCTTTCATTATAGTAGTTTGATAGCCACAGAAAAGCATATTATGCACAAAGAATCTCGAAAAGAAAAAAATTTTTTTTCGAAGTTTGGAAACTTCGTTTGAATCACTTTTTTTCCGTTCTTATTTGAGATAACTGGTTCTCTTTCATTATACTAGTTTGATAGCTTCAGTAAAGCATATTATGCACAAAGAATCGCGAAAAGAAAAAAAATTTTTTTCCAAGTTTGGAAACTTCATTAGAATCACTTTTTTTCCGTTCTTATTTGAGATAACTGGTTCTCTTTCATTATACTAGTTTGATAGCCTCAGTAAAGCATATTATGCGCAAAGAATCTAAAGAGAAAAAAAATTTTTTTCGACGTTTGGAAACTTCGTTTGAATCACTTTTTTTCCGTTCTTATTTGAGATAACTGGTTCTCTTTCATTATACTAGTTTGATAACCTCAGAAAAGCATATTATGCGCAAAGAATCTCGAAAAGAAAAAAAATTTTTTCGAAGTTTGGAAACTTCGTTAGAATCACATTTTTCCCGTTCTTATTTGAGATAACTGGTTCTCTTTCATTATACTAGTTATATAGCCTCAGTAAAGTATATTATGCGCAAAGAATCTCGAAAAGAAAAAAAATTTTTTTCGAAGTTTGGAAACGTCGTTTGAATCACTTTTTTCCGTTCTTATTTGAGATTACTGGTTCTCTTTCATTATAGTAGTTTGATAGCCTCAGAAAAGCATATTATGCACAAAGAATCTCGAAAAGAAAAAAATTTTTTTTCGAATTTTGGAAACTTCGTTTGAATCACTTTTTTTCCGTTCTTATTTGAGATAACTGGTTCTCTTTCATTATACTAGTTTGATAGCTTCAGTAAAGCATATTATGCACAAAGAATCGCGAAAAGAAAAAAAAATTTTTTCGAAGTTTGGAAACTTCATTAGAATCACTTTTTTTCCGTTCTTATTTGAGATAACTGGTTCTCTTTCATTATACTAGTTTGATAGCCTCAGTAAAGCATATTATGCGCAAAGATTCTAAAAAGAAAAAAATTTTTTTTCGAAGTTTGGAAACTTCGTTATAATCACTTTTATTCCGTTCTTATTTGAGATAACTGGTTCTGTTTCATTATACTAGTTTGATAGCCTCAGAAAAGCATATTATGCGCAAAGAATCTCGAAAAGAAAAAAATTTTTTTCGAAGTTTGGAAACTTCTTTAGAATCACTTTTTTTCCGTTCTTATTTGAGATAACTGGTTCTCTTTCATTATACTAATTAGATAGCCTCAGAAAAGCATATTACGCACAAAGAATCTCGAAAATAAAAAAATTCTTTTAGAAGTTTCGAAACTTCATTAGAATCACTTTTTTTCCGTTCTTATTTGAGATAACTGGTTCTCTTTAGTTATACTAGTTTGATAACCTCAGAAAAGCATATTATGCGCAAAGAATCTCGAAAAGAAAAAAGTTTTTTTTCGAAGTTTGGAAACTTCGTTTGAATCACTTTTTTTCCGTTCTTATTTCAGATAACTGGTTCTTTCATTATACTAGTTTGATAGCCTCAGTAAAGCATATTATGCGCAAAGAATCTCGAAAAGAAAAAAATTTTTTTTCGAAGTTTGGAAACTTCGTTAGAATCACTTTTTTCCGTTCTTATTTGAGATAACTGGTTCTCTTTCATTATACTAGTTTGATAGCCTCAGTAAAGCATATTATGCGCAAAGAATCTGGAAAAGAAAAAAAATTTTTTTCGAAGTTTGGAAACTTCTTTAGAATCACTTTTTTTCCGTTCTTATTTGAGATAACTGGTTCTCTTTCATTATACTAATTAGGTAGCCTCAGAAAAGCATATTACGCACAAAGAATCTCGAAAATAAAAAAATTTTTTTAGAAGTTTCGAAACTTCGTTAGAATCACTTTTTTCCGTTCTTATTTGAGATTACTGGTTCTCTTTCATTATAGTAGTTTGATAGCCTCAGAAAAGCATATTATGCACAAAGAATCTGGAAAAGAAAAAATTTTTTTTCGAAGTTTGGAAACTTCGTTTGAATCACTTTTTTTCCGTTCTTATTTGAGATAACTGGTTCTCTTTCATTATACTAGTTTGATAGCTTCAGTAAAGCATATTATGCACAAAGAATCGCGAAAAGAAAAAAAATTTTTTTCCAAGTCTGGAAACTTCATTAGAATCACTTTTTTTCCGTTCTTATTTGAGATAACTGGTTCTCTTTCATTATACTAGTTTGATAGCCTCAGTAAAGCATATTATGCGCAAAGAATCTAAAAAGAAAAAAATTTTTTTTCGAAGTTTGGAAACTTCGTTTGAATCACTTTTTTTCCGTTCTTATTTGAGATAACTGGTTCTCTTTCATTATACTAGTTTGATAGCCTCAGAAAAGCATATTATGCGCAAAGAATCTCGAAAAGAAGAAATTTTTTTTTCGAAGTATGGAAACTTCGTTAGAATCACTTTTTTTTCCGTTCTTATTTGAGATAACTGGTTCTCTTTCATTATACTAGTTTGATAGCCTCAGAAAACCATATTATGCGCAAAGAATCTCGAAAAGAAAAAAATTTTTTTTCGATGTTTGGAATCTTTTTTAGAATCACTTTTTTTCCGTTCTTATTTGAGACAACTGCTTCTCTTTCATTATATTAATTAGATAGCCTCAGAAAAGCATATTACGCACAAAGAATCTCGAAAATAAAAAAAATTTTTTTCGAAGTTTGGAAACTTCGTTTGAATCACTTTTTTTCCGTTCTTATTTGAGATAACTGGTTCTTTCATTATACTAGTTTGATAGCCCCAGTAAAGCATATTATGCACAAAGAATCTCGAAAAGAAAAAAAATTTTTTTCGAAGTTTAGAAACTTCATTAGAATCACTTTTTTTCCGTTCGTATTTGAGATAACTGGTTCTCTTTCATTATACTAGTTTGATAGCCCCAGTAAAGCATATTATGCGCAAAGAATCTGGAAAAGAAAAAAAATTTTTTTCGAAGTTTGGAAACTTCGTTAGAATCACTTTTTTTCCGTTCTTATTTGAGATAACTGGTTCTCTTTCATTATACTAGTTTGATACCCTCAGAAAAACATATTATGCGCAAAGAATCTCGAAAAGAAAAAAGTTTTTTTTTCGAAGTTTGGAAACTTCGTTTGAATCACTTTTTTTCCGTTCTTATTTGAGATAACTGGTTCTCTTTCATTATACTTGTTTGATAGCCTCAGTAAAGCATATTATGCGCAAAGAAATTCGAAAAGAAAAAAAATTTTTTTCGAAGTTTGGAAACTTCGTTAGAATCACTTTTTTTCCGTTCTTATTTGAGATAACTGGTTCTCTTTCATTTTACTAGTTTGATAGCCTCAGTAAAGCATATTATGCGCAAAGATTCTCGAAAAGAAAAAAAATTTTTTTCGAAGTTTGGAAACTTCGTTAGAATCACTTTTTTTCCGTTCTTATTTGAGATAACTGGTTCTCTTTCATTATACTAGTTTGATAGCCTCAGTAAAGCATATTATGCGCAAAGAATCTCGAAAAGAAAAAAAAATTTTTTCGAAGTTTGGAAACGTCGTTTGAATCACTTTTTTCCGTTCTTATTTGAGATTACTGGTTCTCTTTCATTATAGTAGTTTGATAGCCTCAGAAAAGCATATTATGCCCAAAGAATCTGGAAAAGAAAAAAATTTTTTTTCGAAGTTTGGAAACTTCGTTTGAATCACTTTTTTTCCGTTCTTATTTGAGATAACTGGTTCTCTTTCATTATACTAGTTTGATAGCCCCAGTAAAGCATATTATGCGCAAAGAATCTGGAAAAGAAAAAAAATTTTTTTCGAAGATTGGAAACTTCGTTAGAATCACTTTTTTTCCGTTCTTATTTGAGATAACTGGTTCTCTTTCATTATACTAGTTTGATACCCTCAGGAAAGCATATTATGCGCAAAGAATCTCGAAAAGAAAAAAGTTTTTTTTCGAAGTTTGGAAACTTCGTTTGAATCACTTTTTTTCCGTTCTTATTTGAGTTAACTGGTTCTCTTTCATTATACTAGTTTGATAGCCTCAGTAAAGCATATTATGCGCAAAGAATCTCGAAAAGAAAAAAATTTTTTTTCGAAGTTTGGAAACTTAGTTAGAATCACTTTTTTTCCGTTCTTATTTGAGATAACTGGTTCTCTTTCATTATACTAGTTTGATAGCCTCAGTAAAGCATATTATGCGCAAACAATCTGGAAAAGAAAAAATTTTTTTTTCGAAGTTTGGAAACTTCGTTAGAATCACTCTTTTTCCGTTCTTATTTGAGATAACTGGTTCTCTTTCATTATACTAGTTTGATACCCTCAGAAAAGCATATTATGCGCAAAGAATCTCGAAAAGAAAAAAGTTTTTTTTCGAAGTTTGGAAACTTCGTTTGAATCACTTTTTTTCCGTTCATATTTGAGATAACTGGTTCTCTTTCATTATACTAGTTTGATAGCCTCATTAAAGCATATTATGCGCAAAGAATCTCGTAAAGAAAAAAATTTTTTTTCGAAGTTTGGAAACTTCGTTAGAATCACTTTTTTTCCGTTCTTATTTGAGATAACTGGTTCTCTTTCATTATACTAGTTTGATACCCTCAGAAAAGCATATTATGCGCAAAGAATCTCGAAAAGAAAAAAGTTTTTTTTCGAAGTTTGGAAACTTCGTTTGAATCAATTTTTTTCCGTTCTTATTTGAGATAACTGGTTCTCTTTCATTATACTAGTTTGATAGTCTCAGTAAAGCATATTATGCGCAAAGAATCTCGAAAAGCAAAAAATTTTTTTTCGAAGTTTGAAACTTCGTTAGAATCACTTTTTTTCCGTCCTTATTTGAGATAACTGGTTCTCTTTCATTATACTAGTTTGATAGCCTCAGTAAAGCATATTATGCGCAAAGAATCTCGAAAAGAAAAAATTTTTTTTTCGAAGTTTGGAAACTTCGTTAGAATCACTTTTTTTCCGTTCTTATTTGAGATAACTGGTTCTCTTTCATTATACTTGTTTGATAGCCTCAGTAAAGCATATTATGCGCAAAGAATCTAAAAAGAAAAAAATTTTTTTTCGAAGTTTGGAAACTTCGTTTGAATCACTTTTTTTCCGTTCTTATTTGAGATAACTGGTTCTCTTTCATTATACTAGTTTGATAGCCTCGGAAAAGCATATTATGCGCAAAGAATCTCGAAAAGAAGAAATTTTTTTTTCGAAGTTTGGAAACTTCGTTAGAATCACTTTTTTTTCCGTTCTTATTTGAGATAACTGGTTCTCTTTCATTATACTAGTTTGATAGCCTCAGAAAACCATATTATGCGCAAAGAATCTCGAAAAGAAAAAAATTTTTTTTCGATGTTTGGAATCTTTTTTAGAATCACTTTTTTTCCGTTCTTATTTGAGATAACTGGTTCTCTTTCATTATATTAATTAGATAGCCTCAGAAAAGCATATTACGCAGAAAGAATCTCGAAAATAAAAAAATTTTTTTAGAAGTTTCGAATCTTCATTAGAATCACTTTTTTTCCGTTCTTATTTGAGATAACTGGTTCTTTTTCATTATACTAGTTTGATAACCTCAGAATAGCATATTACGCGCAAACAATCTCGAAAAGAAAAAAGTTTTTTTTCGAAGTTTGGAAACTTCGTTTGAATCACTTTTTTTCCGTTCTTATTTGAGATAACTGGTTCTTTCATTATACTAGTTTGATAGCCCCAGTAAAGCATATTATGCGCAAAGAATCTGGAAAAGAAAAAAATATTTTTCGAAGTTTGGAAACTTCGTTAGAATCACTTTTTTTCCGTTCTTATTTGAGATAACTGGTTCTATTTCATTATACTAGTTTGATACCCTCAGAAAAGCATATTATGCGCAAAGAATCTCGAAAAGAAAAAAAATATTTTTCGAAGTTTGGAAACTTCGTTAGAATCACTTTTTTTCCGTTCTTATTTGAGATAACTGGTTCTCTTTCATTATACTAGTTTGATAGCCTCAGTAAAGCATATTATGGGCAAAGAATCTGGAAAAGAAAAAAAAAATTTTTCGAAGTTTGGAAATGTCGTTTCAATCACATTTTTCCGTTCTTATTTGAGATTACTGGTTCTCTTTCATTATAGTAGTTTGATAGCCTCAGAAAAGCATACTATGCGCAAAGAATCTGGAAAAGAAAAAATTTTTTTTTCGAAGTTTGGAAACTTCGTTTGAATCACTTTTTTTCCGTTCTTATTTGAGATAACTGGTTCTCTTTCATTATACTAGTTTGATAGCCTCAGTAAAGCATATTATGCACAAAGAATCGCGAAAAGAAAAAAAATTTTTTTCGAAGTTTGGAAACTTCATTAGAATCACTTTTTTCCGTTCTTATTTGAGATAACTGGTTCTCTTTCATTATACTAGTTTGATAGCCTCAGAAAACCATATTATGCGCAAAGAATTTGGAAAAGAAAAAAATTTTTTTTCGAAGTTTGGAAACTTCTTTAGAATCACTTTTTTTCCGTTCTTTTTTGAGATAACTGGTTCTCTTTCATTATACTAATTAGATAGCCTCAGAAAAGCATATTACGCACAAAGAATCTCGAAAATAAAAAATTTTTTTTAGAAGTTTCGAAACTTCATTAGAATCACTTTTTTTCCGTTCTTATTTGAGATAACTGGTTCTCTTTCATTATACTAGTTTGATAACCTCAGAAAAGCATATTATGCGCAAAGAACCTCGAAAAGAAAAAAGTTTTTTTTCGAAGTTTGGAAACTTCGTTTGAATCACTTTTTTTCCGTTCTTATTTGAGATAACTGGTTCTTTCATTATACTAGTTTGATAGCCTCAGTAAAGCATATTATGCGCAAAGAATCTCGAAAAGAAAAAAAATTTTTTTCGAATTTTGGAAACTTCGTTAGAATCACTTTTTTTCCGTTCTTATTTGAGATAACTGGTTCTCTTTCATTATACTAGTTTGATAGCCTCAGTAAAGCATATTATGCGCAAAGAATCTGGAAAAGAAAAAAATTTTTTTTCGAAGTTTGCAACTTCTTTAGAATCACTTTTTTTCCGTTGTTATTTGAGATAACTGGTTCTCTTTCATTATACTAATTAGATAGCCTCAGAAAAGCATATTACGCACAAAGAATCCCGAAAATAAAAAAATTTTTTTAGAAGTTTCGAAACTTCATTAGAATCACTTTTTTTCCGTTCTTATTTGAGATAACTGGTTCTCTTTCATTATACTAGTTTGATAACCTGAGAAAAGCATATTATGCGTAAAGAATCTCGAAAAGAAAAAAGTTTTTTTTCGAAGTTTGAAAACTTCGTTTGAATCACTTTTTTTCCGTTCTTATTTGAGATAACTGGTTCTCTTTCATTATACTAGTTTGATAGCTTCAGTAAAGCATATTATGCACAAAGAATCGCGAAAAGAAAAAAAATTTTTTTCCAAGTTTGGAAACTTCATTAGAATCACTTTTTTTCCGTTCTTATTTGAGATAACTGGTTCTCTTTCATTATACTAGTTTGATAGCCTCAGTAAAGCATATTATGCGCAAAGAATCTAAAGAGAAAAAAAATTTTTTTCGACGTTTGGAAACTTCGTTTGAATCACTTTTTTTCCGTTCTTATTTGAGATAACTGGTTCTCTTTCATTATACTAGTTTGATAGCCTCAGAAAGGCATATTATGCGCCAAGAATCTCGAAAAGAAGAAATTTTTTTTTCGAAGTTTGGAAACTTCGTTAGAATCACTTTTTTTCCGTTCTTATTTGAGATAACTGGTTCTCTTTCATTATACTAGTTTGATAGCCTCAGAAAACCATATTATGCGCAAA
Source organism: Metallyticus violacea (assembly GCA_030762175.1). Classification (NCBI taxonomy): domain Eukaryota; kingdom Metazoa; phylum Arthropoda; class Insecta; order Mantodea; family Metallyticidae; genus Metallyticus; species Metallyticus violacea. The sequence goes on from CM060830.1 coordinate 72,515,113, forward strand.
GAATCTCGAAAAGAAAAAAAATTTTTTTCGAAGTTTGGAAACTTCATTAGAATCACTTTTTTTCCGTTCTTATTTGAGATAACTGGTTCTCTTTCATTATACTAATTAGATAGCCTCAGAAAACCATATTACGCACAAAGAATCTCGAAAACAAAAAAATTTTTTTAGAAGTTTCGAATCTTCATTAGAATCACTTTTTTTCCGTTCTTATTTGAGATAACTGGTTCTCTTTCATTATACTAGTTTGATAACCTCAGAAAAGCATATTATGCGCAAAGAATCTCGAAAAGAAAAAAGTTTTTTTTCGAAGTTTGGAAACTTCGTTTGAATCACTTTTTTTCCGTTCTTATTTGAGATAACTGGTTCTTTCATTATACTAGTTTGATAGCCTCAGTAAAGCATATTATGCGCAAAGAATCTCGAAAAGAAAAAAAATTTTTTCGAAGTTTGGAAACTTCATTAGAATCACTTTTTTTCCGTTCTTATTTGAGATAACTGGTTCTCTTTCATTATACTAGTTTGATAACCTCAGAAAAGCATATTATGCGCAAAGAATCTCGAAAAGAAAAAAAATTTTTTTCGAAGTTTGGAAACTTCGTTAGAATCACATTTTTCCCGTTCTTATTTGAGATAACTGGTTCTCTTTCATTATACTAGTTATATAGCCTCAGTAAAGCATATTATGCGCAAAGAATCTCGAAAAGAAAAAAAATTTTTTTCGAAGTTTGGAAACGTCGTTTGAATCACTTTTTTCCGTTCTTATTTGAGATTACTGGTTCTCTTTCATTATAGTAGTTTGATAGCCTCAGAAAAGCATATTATGCACAAAGAATCTCGAAAAGAAAAAAAATTTTTTTCGAAGTTTGGAAACTTCGTTTGAATCACTTTTTTTCCGTTCTTATTTGAGATAACTGGTTCTCTTTCATTATACTAGTTTGATAGCTTCAGTAAAGCATATTATGCACAAAGAATCGCGAAAAGAAAAAAAATTTTTTTCGAAGTTTGGAAACTTCATTAGAATCACTTTTTTTCCGTTCTTATTTGAGATAACTGGTTCTCTTTCATTATACTAGTTTGATAGCCTGTAAAGCATATTATGCGCAAAGATTCTAAAAAGAAAAAAATTTTTTTTCGAAGTTTGGAAACTTCGTTATAATCACTTTTATTCCGTTCTTATTTGAGATAACTGGTTCTGTTTCATTATACTAGTTTGATAGCCTCAGAAAAGCATATTATGCGCAAAGAATCTCGAAAAGAAAAAAATTTTTTTCGAAGTTTGGAAACTTCTTTAGAATCACTTTTTTTCCGTTCTTATTTGAGATAACTGGTTCTCTTTCATTATACTAATTAGATAGCCTCAGAAAAGCATATTACGCACAAAGAATCTCGAAAATAAAAAAATTCTTTTAGAAGTTTGGAAACTTCTTTAGAATCACTTTTTTTCCGTTCTTATTTGAGATAACTGGTTCTCTTTCATTATACTAATTAGATAGCCTCAGAAAAGCATATTACGCACAAAGAATCTCGAAAATAAAAAAATTTTTTTAGAAGTTTCGAAACTTCGTTAGAATCACTTTTTTCCGTTCTTATTTGAGATTACTGGTTCTCTTTCATTATAGTAGTTTGATAGCCTCAGAAAAGCATATTATGCACAAAGAATCTGGAAAAGAAAAAAATTTTTTTTCGAAGTTTGGAAACTTCGTTTGAATCACTTTTTTTCCGTTCTTATTTGAGATAACTGGTTCTCTTTCATTATACTAGTTTGATAGCCTCAGAAAAGCATATTATGCGCAAAGAATCTCGAAAAGAAGAAATTTTTTTTTCGAAGTATGGAAACTTCGTTAGAATCACTTTTTTTTCCGTTCTTATTTGAGATAACTGGTTCTCTTTCATTATACTAGTTTGATAGCCTCAGAAAACCATATTATGCGCAAAGAATCTCGAAAAGAAAAAAATTTTTTTTCGATGTTTGGAATCTTTTTTAGAATCACTTTTTTTCCGTTCTTATTTGAGACAACTGGTTCTCTTTCATTATATTAATTAGATAGCCTCAGAAAAGCATATTACGCACAAAGAATCTCGAAAATAAAAAAATTTTTTTATAAGTTTCGAATCTTCATTAGAATCACTTTTTTTCCGTTCTTATTTGAGATAACTGGTTCTTTTTCATTATACTAGTTTGATAACCTCAGAAAAGCATATTACGCGCAAACAATCTCGAAAAGAAAAAAGTTTTTTTTCGAAGTTTGGAAACTTCGTTTGAATCACTTTTTTTCCGTTCTTATTTGAGATAACTGGTTCTTTCATTATACTAGTTTGATAGCCCCAGTAAAGCATATTATGCACAAAGAATCTCGAAAAGAAAAAAAATTTTTTTCGAAGTTTAGAAACTTCATTAGAATCACTTTTTTTCCGTTCGTATTTGAGATAACTGGTGCTCTTTCATTATACTAGTTTGATAGCCCCAGTAAAGCATATTATGCGCAAAGAATCTGGAAAAGAAAAAAAAATTTTTTCGAAGTTTGGAAACTTCGTTAGAATCACTTTTTTTCCGTTCTTATTTGAGATAACTGGTTCTCTTTCATTATACTAGTTTGATACCCTCAGAAAAACATATTATGCGCAAAGAATCTCGAAAAGAAAAAAGTTTTTTTTCGAAGTTTGGAAACTTCGTTTGAATCACTTTTTTTCCGTTCTTATTTGAGATAACTGGTTCTCTTTCATTATACTAGTTTGATAGCCTCAGTAAAGCATATTATGCGCAAAGAAATTCGAAAAGAAAAAAAATTTTTTTCGAAGTTTGGAAACTTCGTTAGAATCACTTTTTTTCCGTTCTTATTTGAGATAACTGGTTCTCTTTCATTTTACTAGTTTGATAGCCTCAGTAAAGCATATTATGCGCAAAGATTCTCGAAAAGAAAAAAAATTTTTTTCGAAGTTTGGAAACTTCGTTAGAATCACTTTTTTTCCGTTCTTATTTGAGATAACTGGTTCTCTTTCATTATACTAGTTTGATAGCCTCAGTAAAGCATATTATGCGCAAAGAATCTCGAAAAGAAAAAAAAATTTTTTCGAAGTTTGGAAACGTCGTTTGAATCACTTTTTTCCGTTCTTATTTGAGATTACTGGTTCTCTTTCATTATAGTAGTTTGATAGCCTCAGAAAAGCATATTATGCCCAAAGAATCTGGAAAAGAAAAAAATTTTTTTTCGAAGTTTGGAAACTTCGTTTGAATCACTTTTTTTCCGTTCTTATTTGAGATAACTGGTTCTCTTTCATTATACTAGTTTGATAGCCCCAGTAAAGCATATTATGCGCAAAGAATCTGGAAAAGAAAAAAAATTTTTTTCGAAGATTGGAAACTTCGTTAGAATCACTTTTTTTCCGTTCTTATTTGAGATAACTGGTTCTCTTTCATTATACTAGTTTGATACCCTCAGGAAAGCATATTATGCGCAAAGAATCTCGAAAAGAAAAAAGTTTTTTTTCGAAGTTTGGAAACTTCGTTTGAATCACTTTTTTTCCGTTCTTATTTGAGTTAACTGGTTCTCTTTCATTATACTAGTTTGATAGCCTCAGTAAAGCATATTATGCGCAAAGAATCTCGAAAAGAAAAAAATTTTTTTTCGAAGTTTGGAAACTTATTTAGAATCACTTTTTTTCCGTTCATATTTGAGATAACTGGTTCTCTTTCATTATACTAGTTTGATAGCCTCAGTAAAGCATATTATGCGCAAAGAATCTGGAAAAGAAAAAATTTTTTTTTCGAAGTTTGGAAACTTCGTTAGAATCACTCTTTTTCCGTTCTTATTTGAGATAACTGGTTCTCTTTCATTATACTAGTTTGATACCCTCAGAAAAGCATATTATGCGCAAAGAATCTCGAAAAGAAAAAAGTTTTTTTTCGAAGTTTGGAAACTTCGTTTGAATCACTTTTTTTCCGTTCATATTTGAGATAACTGGTTCTTTCATTATACTAGTTTGATAGCCTCATTAAAGCATATTATGCACAAAGAATCTCGAAAAGAAAAAAAATTTTTTTCGAAGTTTAGAAACTTCATTAGAATCACTTTTTTTCCGTTCTTATTTGAGATAATTGGTTCTCTTTCATTATACTAGTTTGATAGCCCCAGTAAAGCATATTATGCGCAAAGAATTTGGAAAAGAAAAAAAATTTTTTTCGAAGTTTGGAAACTTCGTTAGAATCACTTTTTTTCCGTTCTTATTTGAGATAACTGGTTCTCTTTCATTATACTAGTTTGATACCCTCAGAAAAGCATATTATGCGCAAAGAATCTCGAAAAGAAAATAGTTTTTTTTCGAAGTTTGGAAACTTCGTTTGAATCACTTTTTTTCCGTTCTTATTTGAGATAACTGGTTCTCTTTCATTATACTAGTTTGATAGCCTCAGTAAAGCATATTATGCGCAAAGAAATTCGAAAAGAAAAAAAATTTTTTTCGAAGTTTGGAAACTTCGTTAGAATCACTTTTTTTCCGTTCTTATTTGAGATAACTGGTTCTCTTTCATTTTACTAGTTTGATAGCCTCAGTAAAGCATATTATGCGCAAAGAATCTCGAAAAGAAAAAAAATTTTTTTCGAAGTTTGGAAACTTCGTTAGAATCACTCTTTTTCCGTTCTTATTTGAGATAACTGGTTCTCTTTCATTATACTAGTTTGATACCCTCAGAAAAGCATATTATGCGCAAAGAATCTCGAAAAGAAAAAAGTTTTTTTTCGAAGTTTGGAAACTTCGTTTGAATCACTTTTTTTCCGTTCATATTTGAGATAACTGGTTCTCTTTCATTATACTAGTTTGATAGCCTCAGTAAAGCATATTATGCGCAAAGAATCTCGTAAAGAAAAAAATTTTTTTTCGAAGTTTGGAAACTTCGTTAGAATCACTTTTTTTCCGTTCTTATTTGAGATAACTGGTTCTCTTTCATTATACTAGTTTGATACACTCAGAAAAGCATATTATGCGCAAAGAATCTCGAAAAGAAAAAAGTTTTTTTTCGAAGTTTGGAAACTTCGTTTGAATCACTTTTTTTCCGTTCTTATTTGAGATAACTGGTTCTCTTTCATTATACTAGTTTGATAGTCTCAGTAAAGCATATTATGCGCAAAGAATCTCGAAAAGAAAAAAATTTTTTTCGAAGTTTGGAAACTTCGTTAGAATCACTTTTTTTCCGTCCTTATTTGAGATAACTGGTTCTCTTTCATTATACTAGTTTGATAGCCTCAGTAAAGCATATTATGCGCAAAGAATCTCGAAAAGAAAAAATTTTTTTTTCGAAGTTTGGAAACTTCGTTAGAATCACTTTTTTTCCGTTCTTATTTGAGATAACTGGTTCTCTTTCATTATACTTGTTTGATAGCCTCAGTAAAGCATATTATGCGCAAAGAATCTAAAAAGAAAAAAATTTTTTTTCGAAGTTTGGAAACTTCGTTTGAATCACTTTTTTTCCGTTCTTATTTGAGATAACTGGTTCTCTTTCATTATACTAGTTTGATAGCCTCGGAAAAGCATATTATGCGCAAAGAATCTCGAAAAGAAGAAATTTTTTTTTCGAAGTTTGGAAACTTCGTTAGAATCACATTTTTTTCCGTTCTTATTTGAGATAACTGGTTCTCTTTCATTATACTAGTTTGATAGCCTCAGAAAACCATATTATGCGCAAAGAATCTCGAAAAGAAAAAAATTTTTTTTCGATGTTTGGAATCTTTTTTAGAATCACTTTTTTTCCGTTCTTATTTGAGATAACTGGTTCTCTTTCATTATATTAATTAGATAGCCTCAGAAAAGCATATTACGCACAAAGAATCTCGAAACTAAAAAAATTTTTTTAGAAGTTTCGAATCTTCATTAGAATCACTTTTTTTCCGTTCTTATTTGAGATAACTGGTTCTTTTTCATTATACTAGTTTGATAACCTCAGAAAAGCATATTACGCGCAAACAATCTCGAAAAGAAAAAAGTTTTTTTTCGAAGTTTGGAAACTTCATTTGAATCACTTTTTTTCCGTTCTTATTTGAGATAACTGGTTCTTTCATTATACTAGTTTGATAGCCCCAGTAAAGCATATTATGCACAAAGAATCTCGAAAAGAAAAAAAATTTTTTTCGAAGTTTAGAAACTTGATTAGAATCACTTTTTTTCCGTTCTTATTTGAGATAACTGGTTCTCTTTCATTATACTAGTTTGATAGCCCCAGTAAAGCATATTATGCGCAAAGAATCTGGAAAAGAAAAAAAATTTTTTTCGAAGATTGGAAACTTCGTTAGAATCACTTTTTTTCCGTTCTTATTTGAGATAACTGGTTCTCTTTCATTATACTAGTTTGATACCCTCAGGAAAGCATATTATGCGCATCGAATCTCGAAAAGAAAAAAGTTTTTTTTCGAAGTTTGGAAACTTCGTTAGAATCACTTTTTTTCCGTTCTTATTTGAGATAACTGGTTCTCTTTCATTATACTAGTTTGATAGCCTCAGTAAAGCATATTATGCGCAAAGAATCTGGAAAAGAAAAAATTATTTTTTCGAAGTTTGGAAACTTCGTTAGAATCACTTTTTTTCCGTTCTTATTTGAGATAACTGGTTCTCTTTCATTATACTAGTTTGATACCCTCAGAAAAGCATATTATGCGCAAAGAATCTCGAAAAGAAAAAAGTTTTTTTTCGAAGTTTGGAAACTTCGTTTGAATCACTTTTTTTCCGTTCATATTTGAGATAACTGGTTCTCTTTCATTATACTAGTTTGATAGCCTCAGTAAAGCATATTATGCGCAAAGAATCTCGAAAAGAAAAAATTTTTTTTTTCGAAGTTTGGAAACTTCGTTAGAATCACTTTTTTTCCGTTCTTATTTGAGATAACTGGTTCTCTTTCATTATACTAGTTTGATACCCTCAGAAAAGCATATTATGCGCAAAGAATCTCGAAAAGAAAAAAGTTTTTTTTCGAAGTATGGAAACTTCGTTTGAATCACTTTTTTTCCGTTCTTATTTGAGATAACTGGTTCTCTTTCATTATACTAGTTTGATAGTCTCAGTAAAGCATATTATGCGCAAAGAATCTCGAAAAGAAAAAAATTTTTTTTCGAAGTTTAGAAACTTCGTTAGAATCACTTTTTTTCCGTCCATATTTGAGATAACTGGTTCTCTTTCATTATACTAGTATGATAGAGGCTATCATACTAGTATATTAAAGTAGTAAAGCATATTATGCGCAAAGAATCTCGAAAAGAAAAAAATTTTTTTCGAAGTTTGGAAACTTCGTTAGAATCACTTTTTTTCCGTTCTTATTTGAGATAACTGGTTCTCTTTCATTATACTTGTTTGATAGCCTCAGTAAAGCATATTATGCGCAAAGAATCTCGAAAAGAAAAAAAATTTTTTTCGAAGTTTGGAAACTTCGTTAGAATCACTTTTTTTCCGTTCTTATTTGAGATAACTGGTTCTCTTTCATTATACTAGTTTAATAACCTCAGAAAAGCATATTATGCGCAAAGAATCTCGAAAAGAAAAAAGTTTTTTTTCGAAGTTTGGAAACTTCGTTTGAATCACTTTTTTTCCGTTCTTATTTGAGAAAACTGGTTCTCTTTCATTATACTAGTTTGATAGCCTCAGTAAAGCATATTATGAGCAAAGAATCTCCAAAAGAAAAAAAAATTTTTTCGAAGTTTGGAAACTTCGTTAGAATCACTTTTTTTCCGTTCTTATTTGAGATAACTGGTTCTCTTTCATTATACTAGTTTGATAGCCTCAGTAAAGCATATTATGCGCAAAGAATCTCGAAAAGAAAAAAAATTTTTTTCCAAGTTTGGAAATGTCGTTTGAATCAATTTTTCCGTTCTTATTTGAGATTACTGCTTCTCTTTCATTATAGTAGTTGATAGCCTCAGAAAAGCATATTATGCACAAACAATCTCGAAAAGAAAAAAAATTTTTTTCGAAGTTTGGAAACGTCGTTTGAATCACTTTTTTCCGTTCTTATTTGAGATAACTGGTTCTCTTTCATTATACTAGTTTGATAGCCTCAGTAAAGCATATTATGCGCAAAGAATCTCGAAAAGAAAAAATTTTTTTTTCGAAGTTTGGAAACTTCGTTAGAATCACTTTTTTTCCGTTCTTATTTGAGATAACTGGTTCTCTTTCATTATACTAATTTGATAACCTCAGAAAAGCATATTATGCGCAAAGAATCTCGAAAAGAAAAAAGTTTTTTTTCGAAGTTTGGAAACTTCGTTTGAATCACTTTTTTCCGTTCTTATTTGAGATAACTGGTTCTCTTTCATTATACTAGTTTGATAGCCTCAGTAAAGCATATTATGCGCAAAGAATCTCGAAAAGAAAAAAATTTTTTTCCGAAGTTTGGAAACTTCGTTAGAATCACTTTTTTTCCGTTCTTATTTGAGATAACTGGTTCTCTTTCATTATACTAGTTTGATAGCGTCAGTAAAGCATATTATGCGCAAAGAATTCCGAAAAGAACAAATTTTTTTTTCGAAGTTTGGAAACTTTGTTAGAATCACTTTTTTTCCGTTCTTATTTGAGATAACTGGTTCTCTTTCATTATACTAGTTTGATAGCCTCAGAAAAGCATATTGTGCGCAAAGAATCTCGAAAAGAAAAAAGTTTTTTTTCGAAGTTTGGAAACTTCGTTAGAATCACTTTTTTTCCGTTCTTATTTGAGATAACTGGTTCTCTTTCATTATACTTGTTTGATAGCCTCAGTAAAGCATATTATGCGCAAAGAATCTAAAAAGAAAAAAATTTTTTTTCGAAGTTTGGAAACTTCGTTTGAATCACTTTTTTTCCGTTCTTATTTGAGATAACTGGTTCTCTTTCATTATACTATTTTGATAGCCTCGGAAAAGCATATTATGCGCAAAGAATCTCGAAAAGAAAAAATTTTTTTTTCGAAGTTTGGAAACTTCGTTAGAATCACTTTTTTTTCCGTTCTTATTTGAGATAACTGGTTCTCTTTCATTATACTAGTTTGATAGCCTCAGAAAACCATATTATGCGCAAAGAATCTCGAAAAGAAAAAAATTTTTTTTCGATGTTTGGAATCTTTTTTAGAATCACTTTTTTTCCGTTCTTATTTGAGATAACTGGTTCTCTTTCATTATATTAATTAGATAGCCTCAGAAAAGCATATTACGCACAAAGAATCTCGAAAATAAAAAAATTTTTTTAGAAGTTTCGAATCTTCATTAGAATCACTTTTTTTCCGTTCTTATTTGAGATAACTGGTTCTTTTTCATTATACTAGGTTGATAACCTCAGAAAAGCATATTACGCGCAAACAATCTCGAAAAGAAAAAAGTTTTTTTTCGAAGTTTGGAAACTTCGTTTGAATCACTTTTTTTCCGTTCTTATTTGAGATAACTGGTTCTTTCATTATACTAGTTTGATAGCCCCAGTAAAGCATATTATGCACAAAGAATCTCGAAAAGAAAAAAAATTTTTTTCGAAGTTTAGAAACTTCATTAGAATCACTTTTTTTCCGTTCTTATTTGAGATAACTGGTTCTCTTTCATTATACTAGTTTGATAGCCCCAGTAAAGCATATTATGCGCAAAGAATCTCGAAAAGAAAAAATTTTTTTTTCGAAGTTTGGAAACTTCGTTAGAATCACTTTTTTTCCGTTCTTATTTGAGATAACTGGTTCTCTTTCATTATACTAGTTTGATACCCTCAGAAAAGCATATTATGCGCAAAGAATCTCGAAAAGAAAAAAGTTTTTTTTCGAAGTATGGAAACTTCGTTTGAATCACTTTTTTTCCGTTCTTATTTGAGATAACTGGTTCTCTTTCATTATACTAGTTTGATAGTCTCAGTAAAGCATATTATGCGCAAAGAATCTCGAAAAGAAAAAAATTTTTTTTCGAAGTTTGGAAACTTCGTTAGAATCACTTTTTTTCCGTCCATATTTGAGATAACTGGTTCTCTTTCATTATACTAGTATGATAGAGGCTATCATACTAGTATATTAAAGTAGTAAAGCATATTATGCGCAAAGAATCTCGAAAAGAAAAAAATTTTTTTTCGAAGTTTGGAAACTTCGTTTGAATCACTTTTTTTCCGTTCTTATTTGAGATAACTGGTTCTCTTTCATTATACTTGTTTGATAGCCTCAGTAAAGCATATTATGCGCAAAGAATCTCGAAAAGAAAAAAAATTTTTTTCGAAGTTTGGAAACTTCGTTAGAATCACTTTTTTTCCGTTCTTATTTGAGATAACTGGTTCTCTTTCATTATACTAGTTTAATAACCTCAGAAAAGCATATTATGCGCAAAGAATCTCGAAAAGAAAAAAGTTTTTTTTCGAAGTTTGGAAACTTCGTTTGAATCACTTTTTTTCCGTTCTTATTTGAGAAAACTGGTTCTCTTTCATTATACTAGTTTGATAGCCTCAGTAAAGCATATTATGAGCAAAGAATCTCCAAAAGAAAAAAAAATTTTTTCGAAGTTTGGAAACTTCGTTAGAATCACTTTTTTTCCGTTCTTATTTGAGATAACTGGTTCTCTTTCATTATACTAGTTTGATAGCCTCAGTAAAGCATATTATGCGCAAAGAATCTCGAAAAGAAAAAAAATTTTTTTCCAAGTTTGGAAATGTCGTTTGAATCAATTTTTCCGTTCTTATTTGAGATTACTGCTTCTCTTTCATTATAGTAGTTGATAGCCTCAGAAAAGCATATTATGCACAAACAATCTCGAAAAGAAAAAAAATTTTTTTCGAAGTTTGGAAACGTCGTTTGAATCACTTTTTTCCGTTCTTATTTGAGATAACTGGTTCTCTTTCATTATACTAGTTTGATAGCCTCAGTAAAGCATATTATGCGCAAAGAATCTCGAAAAGAAAAAATTTTTTTTTCGAAGTTTGGAAACTTCGTTAGAATCACTTTTTTTCCGTTCTTATTTGAGATAACTGGTTCTCTTTCATTATACTAATTTGATAACCTCAGAAAAGCATATTATGCGCAAAGAATCTCGAAAAGAAAAAAGTTTTTTTTCGAAGTTTGGAAACTTCGTTTGAATCACTTTTTTCCGTTCTTATTTGAGATAACTGGTTCTCTTTCATTATACTAGTTTGATAGCCTCAGTAAAGCATATTATGCGCAAAGAATCTCGAAAAGAAAAAAATTTTTTTCCGAAGTTTGGAAACTTCGTTAGAATCACTTTTTTTCCGTTCTTATTTGAGATAACTGGTTCTCTTTCATTATACTAGTTTGATAGCGTCAGTAAAGCATATTATGCGCAAAGAATTCCGAAAAGAACAAATTTTTTTTTCGAAGTTTGGAAACTTTGTTAGAATCACTTTTTTTCCGTTCTTATTTGAGATAACTGGTTCTCTTTCATTATACTAGTTTGATAGCCTCAGAAAAGCATATTGTGCGCAAAGAATCTCGAAAAGAAAAAAGTTTTTTTTCGAAGTTTGGAAACTTCGTTAGAATCACTTTTTTTCCGTTCTTATTTGAGATAACTGGTTCTCTTTCATTATACTTGTTTGATAGCCTCAGTAAAGCATATTATGCGCAAAGAATCTAAAAAGAAAAAAATTTTTTTTCGAAGTTTGGAAACTTCGTTTGAATCACTTTTTTTCCGTTCTTATTTGAGATAACTGGTTCTCTTTCATTATACTATTTTGATAGCCTCGGAAAAGCATATTATGCGCAAAGAATCTCGAAAAGAAAAAATTTTTTTTTCGAAGTTTGGAAACTTCGTTAGAATCACTTTTTTTTCCGTTCTTATTTGAGATAACTGGTTCTCTTTCATTATACTAGTTTGATAGCCTCAGAAAACCATATTATGCGCAAAGAATCTCGAAAAGAAAAAAATTTTTTTTCGATGTTTGGAATCTTTTTTAGAATCACTTTTTTTCCGTTCTTATTTGAGATAACTGGTTCTCTTTCATTATATTAATTAGATAGCCTCAGAAAAGCATATTACGCACAAAGAATCTCGAAAATAAAAAAATTTTTTTAGAAGTTTCGAATCTTCATTAGAATCACTTTTTTTCCGTTCTTATTTGAGATAACTGGTTCTTTTTCATTATACTAGTTTGATAACCTCAGAAAAGCATATTACGCGCAAACAATCTCGAAAAGAAAAAAGTTTTTTTTCGAAGTTTGGAAACTTCGTTTGAATCACTTTTTTTCCGTTCTTATTTGAGATAACTGGTTCTTTCATTATACTAGTTTGATAGCCCCAGTAAAGCATATTATGCACAAAGAATCTCGAAAAGAAAAAAAATTTTTTTCGAAGTTTAGAAACTTCATTAGAATCACTTTTTTTCCGTTCTTATTTGAGATAACTGGTTCTCTTTCATTATACTAGTTTGATAGCCCCAGTAAAGCATATTATGCGCAAAGAATCTGGAAAAGAAAAAAAATTTTTTTCGAAGTTTGGAAACTTCGTTAGAATCACTTTTTTTCCGTTCTTATTTGAGATAACTGGTTCTCTTTCATTATACTAGTTTGATACCCTCAGAAAAGCATATTATGCGCAAAGAATCTCGAAAAGAAAAAAGTTTTTTTTCGAAGTTTGGAAACTTCGTTTGAATCACTTTTTTTCCGTTCTTATTTGAGATAACTGGTTCTCTTTCATTATACTAGTTTGATAGCCTCAGTAAAGCATATTATGCGCAAAGAAATTCGAAAAGAAAAAAAATTTTTTTCGAAGTTTGGAAACTTCGTTAGAATCACTTTTTTTCCGTTCTTATTTGAGATAACTGGTTCTCTTTCATTTTACTAGTTTGATAGCCTCAGTAAAGCATATTATGCGCAAAGAATCTCGAAAAGAAAAAAAAATTTTTTCGAAGTTTGGAAACTTCGTTAGAATCACTTTTTTTCCGTTCTTATTTGAGATAACTGGTTCTCTTTCATTATACTAGTTTGATAGCCTCAGTAAAGCATATTATGCGCAAAGAATCTCGAAAAGAAAAAAAAAATTTTTCGAAGTTTGGAAACGTCGTTTGAATCACTCTTTTCCGTTCTTATTTGAGATTACTGGTTCTCTTTCATTATAGTAGTTTGATAGCCTCAGAAAAGCATATTATGCCCAAAGAATCTGGAAAAGAAAAAAATTTTTTTTCGAAGTTTGGAAACTTCGTTTGAATCCCTTTTTTTCCGTTATTAGTTGAGATAACTGGTTCTCTTTCATTATACTAGTTTGATAGCCCTAGTAAAGCATATTATGCGCAAAGAATCTGGAAAAGAAAAAAAATTTTTTTCGAAGATTGGAAACTTCGTTAGAATCACTTTTTTTCCGTTCTTATTTGAGATAACTGGTTCTCTTTCATTATACTAGTTTGATACCCTCAGGAAAGCATATTATGCGCATCGAATCTCGAAAAGAAAAAAGTTTTTTTTCGAAGTTTGGAAACTTCGTTTGAATCACTTTTTTTCCGTTCTTATTTGAGTTAACTGGTTCTCTTTCATTATACTAGTTTGATAGGCTCAGTAAAGCATATTATGCGCAAAGAATCTCGAAAAGAAAAAAATTTTTTTTCGAAGTTTGGAAACTTCGTTAGAATCACTTTTTTTCCGTTCTTATTTGAGATAACTGGTTCTCTTTCATTATACTAGTTTGATAGCCTCAGTAAAGCATATTATGCGCAAAGAATCTGGAAAAGAAAAAATTATTTTTTCGAAGTTTGGAAACTTCGTTAGAATCACTTTTTTTCCGTTCTTATTTGAGATAACTGGTTCTCTTTCATTATACTAGTTTGATACCCTCAGAAAAGCATATTATGCGCAAAGAATCTCGAAAAGAAAAAAGTTTTTTTTCGAAGTATGGAAACTTCGTTTGAATCACTTTTTTTCCGTTCTTATTTGAGATAACTGGTTCTCTTTCATTATGCTAGTTTGATACCCTCAGGAAAGCATATTATGCGCATCGAATCTCGAAAAGAAAAAAGTTTTTTTTCGAAGTTTGGAAACTTCGTTTGAATCACTTTTTTTCCGTTCTTATTTGAGTTAACTGGTTCTCTTTCATTACACTAGTTTGATAGGCTCAGTAAAGCATATTATGCGCAAAGAATCTCGAAAAGAAAAAAATTTTTTTTCGAAGTTTGGAAACTTCGTTAGAATCACTTTTTTTCCGTTCTTATTTGAGATAACTGGTTCTCTTTCATTATACTAGTTTGATAGCCTCAGTAAAGCATATTATGCGCAAAGAATCTGGAAAAGAAAAAATTATTTTTTCGAAGTTTGGAAACTTCGTTAGAATCACTTTTTTTCCGTTCTTATTTGAGATAACTGGTTCTCTTTCATTATACTAGTTTGATACCCTCAGAAAAGCATATTATGCGCAAAGAATCTCGAAAAGAAAAAAGTTTTTTTTCGAAGTTTGGAAACTTCGTTTGAATCACTTTTTTTCCGTTCATATTTGAGATAACTGGTTCTCTTTCATTATACTAGTTTGATAGCCTCAGTAAAGCATATTATGCGCAAAGAATCTCGAAAAGAAAAAAATTTTTTTTCGAAGTTTGGAAACTTCGTTAGAATCACTTTTTTTCCGTTCTTATTTGAGATAACTGGTTCTCTTTCATTATACTAGTATGATAGCCTCAGAAAAGCATATTATGCGCAAAGAATCTCGAAAAGAAAAAAGTTTTTTTTCGAAGTTTGGAAACTTCGTTTGAATCACTTTTTTTCCGTTCTTATTTGAGATAACTGGTTCTCTTTCATTATACTAGTTTGATAGCCTCAGTAAAGCATATTATGAGCAAAGAATCTCCAAAAGAAAAAAAAATTTTTTCGAACTTTGGAAACTTCGTTAGAATCACATTTTTTCCGTTCTTATTTGAGATAACTGGTTCTCTTTCATTATACTAGTTTGATAGCCTCAGTAAAGCATATTATGCGCAAAGAATCTCGAAAAAAAAAAAAATTTTTTTCCAAGTTTGGAAATGTCGTTTGAATCATTTTTTCCGTTCTTATTTGAGATTACTGCTTCTCTTTCATTATAGTAGTTTGATAGCCTCAGAAAAGCATATTATGCACAAACAATCTCGAAAAGAAAAAAAATTTTTATCGAAGTTTGGAAACGTCGTTTGAATCACTTTTTTCCGTTCTTATTTGAGATAACTGGTCCTCTTTCATTATACTAGTTTGATAGCCTCAGTAAAGCATATTATGCGCAAAGAATCTCTAAAAGAAAAAAATTTTTTTTCTAAGTTTGGAAACTTCGTTAGAATCACTTTTTTTCCGTTCTTATTTGAGATAACTGGTTCTCTTTCATTATACTAATTTGATAACCTCATAAAAGCATATTATGCGCAAAGAATCTCGAAAAGAAAAAAGTTTTTTTTCGAAGTTTGGAAACTTCGTTTGAATCTTTTTTTTCCGTTCTTATTTGAGATAACTGGTTCTCTTTCATTATACTAGTTTGATAGCCTCAGTAAAGCATATTATGCGCAAAGAATCTCGAAAAGAAAAAAATTTTTTTCCGAAGTTTGGAAACTTCGTTAGAATCACTTTTTTTCCGTTCTTATTTGAGATAACTGGTTCTCTTTCATTATACTATTTTGATAGCCTCAGTAAAGCATATTATGCGCAAAGAATCCCGAAAAGAACAAATTTTTTTTTCGAAGTTTGGAAACTTTGTTAGAATCACTTTTTTTCCGTTCTTATTTGAGATAACTGGTTCTCTTTCATTATACTAGTTTGATAGCCTCAGAAAAGCATATTATGCGCAAAGAATCTCGAAAAGAAAAAAGTTTTTTTTCGAAGTTTGGAAACTTCGTTTGAATCACTTTTTTTCCGTTCTTATTTGAGATAACTGGTTCTCTTTCATTATACTAGTTTGATAGCCTCAGTAAAGCATATTATGCGCAAAGAATCTCGAAAAGAAAAAAAAAATTTTTCGAAGTTTGGAAACGTCGTTTGAATCACTTTTTTTCCGTTCTTATTTGAGATAACTGGTTCTCTTTCATTATACTAGTTTGATAGCCTCAGTAAAATATATTATGCGCAAAGAATCTGGAAAAGAAAAAAAATTTTTTTCGAAGTTTGGAAACTTCGTTAGAATCACTTTTTTTCCGTTCTTATTTGAGATAACTGGTTCTCTTTCATTATACTAGTTTGATAGCCTCAGAAAAGCATATTATGCGCAAAGAATCTCGAAAAGAAGAAATTTTTTTTTCGAAGTTTGGAAACTTCGTTAGAATCACTTTTTTTTCCGTTCTTATTTGAGATAACTGGTTCTCTTTCATTATACTAGTTTGATAGCCTCAGAAAACCATATTATGCGCAAAGAATCTCGAAAAGAAAAAAATTTTTTTTCGATGTTTGGAATCTTTTTTAGAATCACTTTTTTTCCGTTCTTATTTGAGATAACTGGTTCTCTTTCATTATATTAATTAGATAGCCTCAGAAAAGCATATTACGCACAAAGAATCTCGAAAATAAAAAAATTTTTTTAGAAGTTTCGAATCTTCATTAGAATCACTTTTTTTCCGTTCTTATTTGAGATAACTGGTTCTTTTTCATTATACTAGTTTGATAACCTCAGAAAAGCATATTACGCGCAAACAATCTCGAAAAGAAAAAAGTTTTTTTTCGAAGTTTGGAAACTTCGTTTGAATCACTTTTTTTCCGTTCTTATTTGAGATAACTGGTTCTTTCATTATACTAGTTTGATAGCCCCAGTAAAGCATATTATGCACAAAGAATCTCGAAAAGAAAAAAAATTTTTTTCGAAGTTTAGAAACTTCATTAGAATCACTTTTTTTCCGTTCTTATTTGAGATAACTGGTTCTCTTTCATTATACTAGTTTGATAGCCCCAGTAAAGCATATTATGCGCAAAGAATCTGGAAAAGAAAAAAAATTTTTTTCGAAGTTTGGAAACTTCGTTAGAATCACTTTTTTTCCGTTCTTATTTGAGATAACTGGTTCTCTTTCATTATACTAGTTTGATACCCTCAGAAAAGCATATTATGCGCAAAGAATCTCGAAAAGAAAAAAGTTTTTTTTCGAAGTTTGGAAACTTCGTTTGAATCACTTTTTTTCCGTTCTTATTTGAGATAACTGGTTCTCTTTCATTATACTAGTTTGATAGCCTCAGTAAAGCATATTATGCGCAAAGAAATTCGAAAAGAAAAAAAATTTTTTTCGAAGTTTGGAAACTTCGTTAGAATCACTTTTTTTCCGTTCTTATTTGAGATAACTGGTTCTCTTTCATTTTACTAGTTTGATAGCCTCAGTAAAGCATATTATGCGCAAAGAATCTCGAAAAGAAAAAAAAATTTTTTCGAAGTTTGGAAACTTCGTTAGAATCACTTTTTTTCCGTTCTTATTTGAGATAACTGGTTCTCTTTCATTATACTAGTTTGATAGCCTCAGTAAAGCATATTATGCGCAAAGAATCTCGAAAAGAAAAAAAAAATTTTTCGAAGTTTGGAAACGTCGTTTGAATCACTCTTTTCCGTTCTTATTTGAGATTACTGGTTCTCTTTCATTATAGTAGTTTGATAGCCTCAGAAAAGCATATTATGCCCAAAGAATCTGGAAAAGAAAAAAATTTTTTTTCGAAGTTTGGAAACTTCGTTTGAATCCCTTTTTTTCCGTTATTAGTTGAGATAACTGGTTGTCTTTCATTATACTAGTTTGATAGCCCTAGTAAAGCATATTATGCGCAAAGAATCTGGAAAAGAAAAAAAATTTTTTTCGAAGATTGGAAACTTCGTTAGAATCACTTTTTTTCCGTTCTTATTTGAGATAACTGGTTCTCTTTCATTATACTAGTTTGATACCCTCAGGAAAGCATATTATGCGCATCGAATCTCGAAAAGAAAAAAGTTTTTTTTCGAAGTTTGGAAACTTCGTTTGAATCACTTTTTTTCCGTTCTTATTTGAGTTAACTGGTTCTCTTTCATTATACTAGTTTGATAGGCTCAGTAAAGCATATTATGCGCAAAGAATCTCGAAAAGAAAAAAATTTTTTTTCGAAGTTTGGAAACTTCGTTAGAATCACTTTTTTTCCGTTCTTATTTGAGATAACTGGTTCTCTTTCATTATACTAGTTTGATAGCCTCAGTAAAGCATATTATGCGCAAAGAATCTGGAAAAGAAAAAATTATTTTTTCGAAGTTTGGAAACTTCGTTAGAATCACTTTTTTTCCGTTCTTATTTGAGATAACTGGTTCTCTTTCATTATACTAGTTTGATACCCTCAGAAAAGCATATTATGCGCAAAGAATCTCGAAAAGAAAAAAGTTTTTTTTCGAAGTATGGAAACTTCGTTTGAATCACTTTTTTTCCGTTCTTATTTGAGATAACTGGTTCTCTTTCATTATACTAGTTTGATAGCCTCAGTAAAGCATATTATGCGCAAAGAATCTCGAAAAGAAAAAAAATTTTTTTCCAAGTTTGGAAATGTCGTTTGAATCATTTTTTCCGTTCTTATTTGAGATTACTGCTTCTCTTTCGTTATAGTAGTTTGATAGCCTCAGAAAAGCATATTATGCACAAACAATCTCGAAAAGAAAAAAAATTTTTTTCGAAGTTTGGAAACGTCGTTTGAATCACTTTTTTCCGTTCTTATTTGAGATAACTGGTTCTCTTTCATTATACTAGTTTGATAGCCTCAGTAAAGCATATTATGCGCAAAGAATCTCGAAAAGAAAAAATTTTTTTTTCTAAGTTTGGAAACTTCGTTAGAATCACTTTTTTTCCGTTCTTATTTGAGATAACTGGTTCTCTTTCATTATGCTAGTTTGATACCCTCAGGAAAGCATATTATGCGCATCGAATCTCGAAAAGAAAAAAGTTTTTTTTCGAAGTTTGGAAACTTCGTTTGAATCACTTTTTTTCCGTTCTTATTTGAGTTAACTGGTTCTCTTTCATTACACTAGTTTGATAGGCTCAGTAAAGCATATTATGCGCAAAGAATCTCGAAAAGAAAAAAATTTTTTTTCGAAGTTTGGAAACTTCGTTAGAATCACTTTTTTTCCGTTCTTATTTGAGATAACTGGTTCTCTTTCATTATACTAGTTTGATAGCCTCAGTAAAGCATATTATGCGCAAAGAATCTGGAAAAGAAAAAATTATTTTTTCGAAGTTTGGAAACTTCGTTAGAATCACTTTTTTTCCGTTCTTATTTGAGATAACTGGTTCTCTTTCATTATACTAGTTTGATACCCTCAGAAAAGCATATTATGCGCAAAGAATCTCGAAAAGAAAAAAGTTTTTTTTCGAAGTTTGGAAACTTCGTTTGAATCACTTTTTTTCCGTTCATATTTGAGATAACTGGTTCTCTTTCATTATACTAGTTTGATAGCCTCAGTAAAGCATATTATGCGCAAAGAATCTCGAAAAGAAAAAAATTTTTTTTCGAAGTTTGGAAACTTCGTTAGAATCACTTTTTTTCCGTTCTTATTTGAGATAACTGGTTCTCTTTCATTATACTAGTATGATAGCCTCAGAAAAGCATATTATGCGCAAAGAATCTCGAAAAGAAAAAAGTTTTTTTTCGAAGTTTGGAAACTTCGTTTGAATCACTTTTTTTCCGTTCTTATTTGAGATAACTGGTTCTCTTTCATTATACTAGTTTGATAGCCTCAGTAAAGCATATTATGAGCAAAGAATCTCCAAAAGAAAAAAAAATTTTTTCGAACTTTGGAAACTTCGTTAGAATCACATTTTTTCCGTTCTTATTTGAGATAACTGGTTCTCTTTCATTATACTAGTTTGATAGCCTCAGTAAAGCATATTATGCGCAAAGAATCTCGAAAAGAAAAAAAATTTTTTTCCAAGTTTGGAAATGTCGTTTGAATCATTTTTTCCGTTCTTATTTGAGATTACTGCTTCTCTTTCATTATAGTAGTTTGATAGCCTCAGAAAAGCATATTATGCACAAACAATCTCGAAAAGAAAAAAAATTTTTATCGAAGTTTGGAAACGTCGTTTGAATCACTTTTTTCCGTTCTTATTTGAGATAACTGGTCCTCTTTCATTATACTAGTTTGATAGCCTCAGTAAAGCATATTATGCGCAAAGAATCTCTAAAAGAAAAAAATTTTTTTTCTAAGTTTGGAAACTTCGTTAGAATCACTTTTTTTCCGTTCTTATTTGAGATAACTGGTTCTCTTTCATTATACTAATTTGATAACCTCAGAAAAGCATATTATGCGCAAAGAATCTCGAAAAGAAAAAAGTTTTTTTTCGAAGTTTGGAAACTTCGTTTGAATCTTTTTTTTCCGTTCTTATTTGAGATAACTGGTTCTCTTTCATTATACTAGTTTGATAGCCTCAGTAAAGCATATTATGCGCAAAGAATCTCGAAAAGAAAAAAATTTTTTTCCGAAGTTTGGAAACTTCGTTAGAATCACTTTTTTTCCGTTCTTATTTGAGATAACTGGTTCTCTTTCATTATACTATTTTGATAGCCTCAGTAAAGCATATTATGCGCAAAGAATCCCGAAAAGAACAAATTTTTTTTTCGAAGTTTGGAAACTTTGTTAGAATCACTTTTTTTCCGTTCTTATTTGAGATAACTGGTTCTCTTTCATTATACTAGTTTGATAGCCTCAGAAAAGCATATTATGCGCAAAGAATCTCGAAAAGAAAAAAGTTTTTTTTCGAAGTTTGGAAACTTCGTTTGAATCACTTTTTTTCCGTTCTTATTTGAGATAACTGGTTCTCTTTCATTATACTAGTTTGATAGCCTCAGTAAAGCATATTATGCGCAAAGAATCTCGAAAAGAAAAAAAAAATTTTTCGAAGTTTGGAAACGTCGTTTGAATCACTTTTTTTTCCGTTCTTATTTGAGATAACTGGTTCTCTTTCATTATACTAGTTTGATAGCCTCAGTAAAATATATTATGCGCAAAGAATCTGGAAAAGAAAAAAAATTTTTTTCGAAGTTTGGAAACTTCGTTAGAATCACTTTTTTTCCGTTCTTATTTGAGATAACTGGTTCTCTTTCATTATACTAGTTTGATAGCCTCAGAAAAGCATATTATGCGCAAAGAATCTCGAAAAGAAGAAATTTTTTTTTCGAAGTTTGGAAACTTCGTTAGAATCACTTTTTTTTCCGTTCTTATTTGAGATAACTGGTTCTCTTTCATTATATTAATTAGATAGCCTCAGAAAAGCATATTACGCACAAAGAATCTCGAAAATAAAAAAATTTTTTTAGAAGTTTCGAATCTTCATTAGAATCACTTTTTTTCCGTTCTTATTTGAGATAACTGGTTCTTTTTCATTATACTAGTTTGATAACCTCCAAAAAGCATATTACGCGCAAACAATCTCGAAAAGAAAAAAGTTTTTTTTCGAAGTTTGGAAACTTCGTTTGAATCACTTTTTTTCCGTTCTTATTTGAGATAACTGGTTCTTTCATTATACTAGTTTGATAGCCCCAGTAAAGCATGTTATGCACAAAGAATCTCGAAAAGAAAAAAAATTTTTTTCGAACTTTAGAAACTTCATTAGAATCACTTTTTTTCCGTTCTTATTTGAGATAACTGGTTCTCTTTCATTATACTAGTTTGATAGCCCCAGTAAAGCATATTATGCGCAAAGAATCTGGAAAAGAAAAAAAATTTTTTTCGAAGTTTGGAAACTTCGTTAGAATCACTTTTTTTCCGTTCTTATTTGAGATAACTGGTTCTCTTTCATTATACTAGTTTGATACCCTCAGAAAAGCATATTATGCGCATAGAATCTCGAAAAGAAAAAAGTTTTTTTTCGAAGTTTGGAAACTTCGTTTGAATCACTTTTTTTCCGTTCTTATTTGAGATAACTGGTTCTCTTTCATTATACTAGTTTGATAGCCTCAGTAAAGCATATTATGCGCAAAGAAATTCGAAAAGAAAAAAAATTTTTTTCGAAGTTTGGAAACTTCGTTAGAATCACTTTTTTCCGTTCTTATTTGAGATAACTGGTTCTCTTTCATTTTACTAGTTTGATAGCCTCAGTAAAGCATATTATGCGCAAAGAATCTCGAAAAGAAAAAAAATTTTTTTCGAAGTTTGGAAACTTCGTTAGAATCACTTTTTTTCCGTTCTTATTTGAGATAACTGGTTCTCTTTCATTATACTAGTTTGATAGCCTCAGTAAAGCATATTATGCGCAAAGAATCTCGAAAAGAAAAAAAAAATTTTTCGAACTTTGGAAACGTCGTTTGAATCACTTTTTTCCGTTCTTATTTCAGATTACTGGTTCTCTTTCATTATAGTAGTTTGATAGCCTCAGAAAAGCATATTATGCCCAAAGAATCTGGAAAAAAAAAATTTTTATTCGAAGTATGGAAACTTCGTTTGAATCCCTTTTTTTCCGTTCTTATTTGAGATAACTGGTTCTCTTTCATTATACTAGTTTGATAGCCCTAGTAAAGCATATTATGCGCAAAGAATCTGGAAAAGAAAAAAAATTTTTTTCGAAGATTGGAAACTTCGTTAGAATCACTTTTTTTCCGTTCTTATTTGAGATAACTGGTTCTCTTTCATTATACTAGTTTGATACCCTCAGGAAAGCATATTATGCGCAAAGAATCTCGAAAAGAAAAAAGTTTTTTTTCGAAGTTTGGAAACTTCGTTTGAATCACTTTTTTTCCGTTCTTATTTGAGTTAACTGGTTCTCTTTCATTATACTAGTTTGATAGCCTCAGTAAAGCATATTATGCGCAAAGAATCTCGAAAAGAAAAAATTTTTTTTCGAAGTTTGGAAACTTCGTTAGAATCACTTTTTTTCCGTTCTTATTTGAGATAACTGGTACTCTTTCATTATACTAGTTTGATAGCCTCAGTAAAGCATATTATGCGCAAAGAATCTCAAAAAGAAAAAAAAATTTTTTCCAACTTTGGAAATGTTGTTTGAATCATTTTTTCCGTTCTTATTTCAGATTACTGCTTCTCTTTCATTATAGTAGTTTGATAGCCTCAGAAAAGCATATTATGCACAAACAATCTCGAAAAGAAAAAAAATTTTTTTCGAAGTTTGGAAACGTCGTTTGAATCACTTTTTTCCGTTCTTATTTGAGATAACTGGTTCTCTTTCATTATACTAGTTTGATAGCCTCAGTAAAGCATATTATGCGCAAAGAATCTCGAACAGAAAAAATTTTTTTTTCGAAGTTTGGAAACTTCGTTAGAATCACTTTTTTTCCGTTCTTATTTGAGATAACTGGTTCTCTTTCATTATACTAATTTGATAACCTCAGAAAAGCATATTATGCGCAAAGAATCTCGAAAAGAAAAAAAATTTTTTTCGAAGTTTGGAAACGTCGTTTGAATCACTTTTTTCCGTTCTTATTTGAGATAACTGGTTCTCTTTCATTATACTAGTTTGATAGCCTCAGTAAAGCATATTATGCGCAAAGAATCTCGAAAAGAAAAAATTTTTTTTTCGAAGTTTGGAAACTTCGTTAGAATCACTTTTTTTCCGTTCTTATTTGAGATAACTGGTTCTCTTTCATTATACTAATTTGATAACCTCAGAAAAGCATATTATGCGCAAAGAATCTCGAAAAGAAAAAAGTTTTTTTCCGAAGTTTGGAAACTTCGTTAGAATCACTTTTTTTCCGTTCTTATTTGAGATAACTGGATCTCTGTCATTATACTAGTTTGATAGCCTCAGTAAAGCATATTATGCGCAAAGAATCCCGAAAAGAACAAATTTTTTTTTCGAAGTTTGGAAACTTTGTTAGAATCACTTTTTTTCCGTTCTTATTTGAGATAACTGGTTCTGTTTCATTATACTAGTTTGATAGCCTCAGAAAAGCATATTATGCGCAAAGAATCCCGAAAAGAAAAAAGTTTTTTTTCGAAGTTTGGAAACTTCGTTTGAATCACTTTTTTTCCGTTCTTATTTGAGATAACTGGTTCTCTTTCATTATACTAGTTTGATAGCCTCAGTAAAGCATATTATGCGCAAAGAATCTCGAAAAGAAAAAAAAATTTTTTCGAAGTTTGGAAACGTCGTTTGAATCACTTTTTTTCCGTTCTTATTTGAGATAACTGGTTCTCTTTCATTATACTAGTTTGATAGCCTCAGTAAAGCATATTATGCACAAAAAATCTCGAAAAGAAAAAAAATTTTTTTCGAAGTTTGGAAACTTCGTTTGAATCACTTTTTTTCCGTTCTTATTTGAGATAACTGGTTCTCTTTCATTATACTAGTTTGATACCCTCAGTAAAGCATATTATGCGCAAAGAATCTCGAAAAGAAAAAAAATTTTTTTCCAAGTTTGGAAATGTCGTTTGAATCATTTTTTCCGTTCTTATTTGAGATTACTGCTTCTCTTTCATTATAGTAGTTTGATAGCCTCAGAAAAGCATATTATGCACAAACAATCTCGAAAAGAAAAAAAATTTTTTTCGAAGTTTGGAAACGTCGTTTGAATCACTTTTTTCCGTTCTTATTTGAGATAACTGGTTCTCTTTCATTATACTAGTTTGATAGCCTCAGTAAAGCATATTATGCGCAAAGAATCTCGAAAAGAAAAAAATTTTTTTTCTAAGTTTGGAAACTTCGTTAGAATCACTTTTTTTCCGTTCTTATTTGAGATAACTGGTTCTCTTTCATTATACTAGTTTGATACCCTCAGAAAAGCATATTATGCGCAAAGAATCTCGAAAAGAAAAAAGTTTTTTTTCGAAGTTTGGAAACTTCGTTTGAATCACTTTTTTTCCGTTCTTATTTGAGTTAACTGGTTCTCTTTCATTACACTAGTTTGATAGGCTCAGTAAAGCATATTATGCGCAAAGAATCTCGAAAAGAAAAAAATTTTTTTTCGAAGTTTGGAAACTTCGTTAGAATCACTTTTTTTCCGTTCTTATTTGAGATAACTGGTTCTCTTTCATTATACTAGTTTGATAGCCTCAGTAAAGCATATTATGCGCAAAGAATCTGGAAAAGAAAAAATTATTTTTTCGAAGTTTGGAAACTTCGTTAGAATCACTTTTTTTCCGTTCTTATTTGAGATAACTGGTTCTCTTTCATTATACTAGTTTGATACCCTCAGAAAAGCATATTATGCGCAAAGAATCTCGAAAAGAAAAAAGTTTTTTTTCGAAGTTTGGAAACTTCGTTTGATTCACTTTTTTTCCGTTCATATTTGAGATAACTGGTTCTCTTTCATTATACTAGTTTGATAGCCTCAGTAAAGCATATTATGCGCAAAGAATCTCGAAAAGAAAAAAATTTTTTTTCGAAGTTTGGAAACTTCGTTAGAATCACTTTTTTTCCGTTCTTATTTGAGATAACTGGTTCTCTTTCATTATACTAGTATGATAGCCTCAGAAAAGCATATTATGCGCAAAGAATCTCGAAAAGAAAAAAGTTTTTTTTCGAAGTTTGGAAACTTCGTTTGAATCACTTTTTTTCCGTTCTTATTTGAGATAACTGGTTCTCTTTCATTATACTAGTTTGATAGCCTCAGTAAAGCATATTATGAGCAAAGAATCTCCAAAAGAAAAAAAAATTTTTTCGAAGTTTGGAAACTTCGTTAGAATCACATTTTTTCCGTTCTTATTTGAGATAACTGGTTCTCTTTCATTATACTAGTTTGATAGCCCCAGTAAAGCATATTATGCGCAAAGAATCTCGAAAAGAAAAAAAATTTTTTTCCAAGTTTGGAAATGTCGTTTGAATCATTTTTTCCGTTCTTATTTGAGATTACTGCTTCTCTTTCATTATAGTAGTTTGATAGCCTCAGAAAAGCATATTATGCACAAACAATCTCGAAAAGAAAAAAAATTTTTATCGAAGTTTGGAAACGTCGTTTGAATCACTTTTTTCCGTTCTTATTTGAGATAACTGGTCCTCTTTCATTATACTAGTTTGATAGCCTCAGTAAAGCATATTATGCGCAAAGAATCTCTAAAAGAAAAAATTTTTTTTTCTAAGTTTGGAAACTTCGTTAGAATCACTTTTTTTCCGTTCTTATTTGAGATAACTGGTTCTCTTTCATTATACTAATTTGATAACCTCAGAAAAGCATTATATGCGCAAAGAATCTCGAAAAGAAAAAAGTTTTTTTTCGAAGTTTGGAAACTTCATTTGAATCTTTTTTTTCCGTTCTTATTTGAGATAACTGGTTCTCTTTCATTATACTAGTTTGATAGCCTCAGTAAAGCATATTATGCGCAAAGAATCTCGAAAAGAAAAAAATTTTTTTCCGAAGTTTGGAAACTTCGTTAGAATCACTTTTTTTCCGTTCTTATTTGAGATAACTGGTTCTCTTTCATTATACTATTTTGATAGCCTCAGTAAAGCATATTATGCGCAAAGAATCCCGAAAAGAACAAATTTTTTTTTCGAAGTTTGGAAACTTTGATAGAATCACTTTTTTTCCGTTCTTATTTGAGATAACTGGTTCTCTTTCATTATACTAGTTTGATAGCCTCAGAAAAGCATATTATGCGCAAAGAATCTCGAAAAGAAAAAAGTTTTTTTTCGAAGTTTGGAAACTTCGTTTGAATCAATTTTTTTCCGTTCTTATTTGAGATAACTGGTTCTCTTTCATTATACTAGTTTGATAGCCTCAGTAAAGCATATTATGCGCAAAGAATCTCGAAAAGAAAAAAAAAATTTTTCGAAGTTTGGAAACGTCGTTTGAATCACTTTTTTTCCGTTCTTATTTGAGATAACTGGTTCTCTTTCATTATACTAGTTTGATAGCCTCAGTAAAATATATTATGCGCAAAGAATCTGGAAAAGAAAAAAAATTTTTTTCGAAGTTTGGAAACTTCGTTAGAATCACTTTTTTTCCGTTCTTATTTGAGATAACTGGTTCTCTTTCATTATACTAGTTTGATAGCCTCAGAAAAGCATATTATGCGCAAAGAATCTCGAAAAGAAGAAATTTTTTTTTCGAAGTTTGGAAACTTCGTTAGAATCACTTTTTTTTCCGTTCTTATTTGAGATAACTGGTTCTCTTTCATTATACTAGTTTGATAGCCTCAGAAAACCATATTATGCGCAAAGAATCTCGAAAAGAAAAAAATTTTTTTTCGATGTTTGGAATCTTTTTTAGAATCACTTTTTTTCCGTTCTTATTTGAGATAACTGGTTCTCTTTCATTATATTAATTAGATAGCCTCAGAAAAGCATATTACGCACAAAGAATCTCGAAAATAAAAAAATTTTTTTAGAAGTTTCTAATCTTCATTAGAATCACTTTTTTTCCGTTCTTATTTGAGATAACTGGTTCTTTTTCATTATACTAGTTTGATAACCTCCAAAAAGCATATTACGCGCAAACAATCTCGAAAAGAAAAAAGTTTTTTTTCGAAGTTTGGAAACTTCGTTTGAATCACTTTTTTTCCGTTCTTATTTGAGATAACTGGTTCTTTCATTATACTAGTTTGATAGCCCCAGTAAAGCATGTTATGCACAAAGAATCTCGAAAAGAAAAAAAATTTTTTTCGAACTTTAGAAACTTCATTAGAATCACTTTTTTTCCGTTCTTATTTGAGATAACTGGTTCTCTTTCATTATACTAGTTTGATAGCCCCAGTAAAGCATATTATGCGCAAAGAATCTGGAAAAGAAAAAAAATTTTTTTCGAAGTTTGGAAACTTCGTTAGAATCACTTTTTTTCCGTTCTTATTTGAGATAACTGGTTCTCTTTCATTATACTAGTTTGATACCCTCAGAAAAGCATATTATGCGCATAGAATCTCGAAAAGAAAAAAGTTTTTTTTCGAAGTTTGGAAACTTCGTTTGAATCACTTTTTTTCCGTTCTTATTTGAGATAACTGGTTCTCTTTCATTATACTAGTTTGATAGCCTCAGTAAAGCATATTATGCGCAAAGAAATTCGAAAAGAAAAAAAATTTTTTTCGAAGTTTGGAAACTTCGTTAGAATCACTTTTTTTCCGTTCTTATTTGAGATAACTGGTTCTCTTTCATTTTACTAGTTTGATAGCCTCAGTAAAGCATATTATGCGCAAAGAATCTCGAAAAGAAAAAAAATTTTTTTCGAAGTTTGGAAACTTCGTTAGAATCACTTTTTTTCCGTTCTTATTTGAGATAACTGGTTCTCTTTCATTATACTAGTTTGATAGCCTCAGTAAAGCATATTATGCGCAAAGAATCTCGAAAAGAAAAAAAAAATTTTTCGAACTTTGGAAACGTCGTTTGAATCACTTTTTTCCGTTCTTATTTCAGATTACTGGTTCTCTTTCATTATAGTAGTTTGATAGCCTCAGAAAAGCATATTATGCCCAAAGAATCTGGAAAAAAAAAAATTTTTTTCGAAGTATGGAAACTTCGTTTGAATCCCTTTTTTTCCGTTCTTATTTGAGATAACTGGTTCTCTTTCATTATACTAGTTTGATAGCCCTAGTAAAGCATATTATGCGCAAAGAATCTGGAAAAGAAAAAAAATTTTTTTCGAAGATTGGAAACTTCGTTAGAATCACTTTTTTTCCGTTCTTATTTGAGATAACTGGTTCTCTTTCATTATACTAGTTTGATACCCTCAGGAAAGCATATTATGCGCAAAGAATCTCGAAAAGAAAAAAGTTTTTTTTCGAAGTTTGGAAACTTCGTTTGAATCACTTTTTTTCCGTTCTTATTTGAGTTAACTGGTTCTCTTTCATTATACTAGTTTGATAGCCTCAGTAAAGCATATTATGCGCAAAGAATCTCGAAAAGAAAAAATTTTTTTTCGAAGTTTGGAAACTTCGTTAGAATCACTTTTTTTCCGTTCTTATTTGAGATAACTGGTACTCTTTCATTATGCTAGTTTGATAGCCTCAGTAAAGCATATTATGCGCAAACAATCTCGAAAAGAAAAAAAATTTTTTTCGAAGTTTGGAAACGTCGTTTGAATCACTTTTTTCCGTTCTTATTTGAGATAAATGGTTCTCTTTCATTATACTAGTTTGATAGCCTCAGTAAAGCATATTATGCGCAAAGAATCTCGAAAAGAAAAAATTTTTTTTTCGAAGTTTGGAAACTTCGTTAGAATCACTTTTTTTCCGTTCTCATTTGAGATAACTGGTTCTCTTTCATTATACTAATTTGATAACCTCAGAAAAGCATATTATGCGCAAAGAATCTCGAAAAGAAAAAAGTTTTTTTTCGAAGTTTGGAAACTTCGTTTGAATCACTTTTTTCCGTTCTTATTTGAGATAACTGGTTCTCTTTCATTATACTAGTTTGATAGCCTCAGTAAAGCATATTATGCGCAAAGAATATCGAAAAGAAAAAATTTTTTTTCGAAGTTTGGAAACTTCGTTAGAATCACTTTTTTTCCGTTCTTATTTGAGATAACTGGTTCTCTTTCATTATACTAGTTTGATAGCCTCAGTAAAGCATATTATGCGCAAAGAATCCCGAAAAGAACAAATTTTTTTTTCGAAGTTTGGAAACTTTGTTAGAATCACTTTTTTTCCGTTCTTATTTGAGATAACTGGTTCTCTTTCATTATACTAGTTTGATAGCCTCAGAAAAGCATATTATGCGCAAAGAATCTCGAAAAGAAAAAAGTTTTTTTTCGAAGTTTGGAAACTTCGTTTGAATCACTTTTTTTCCGTTCTTATTTGAGATAACTGGTTCTCTTTCATTATACCAGTTTGATAGCCTCAGTAAAGCATATTATGCGCAAAGAATCTCGAAAAGAAAAAAAAAATTTTTCGAAGTTTGGAAACTTCGTTTGAATCACTTTTTTTCCGTTCTTATTTGAGATAACTGGTTCTCTTTCATTATACTAGTTTGATAGCCTCAGTAAAATATATTATGCGCAAAGAATCTGGAAAAGAAAAAAAATTTTTTTCGAAGTTTGGAAACTTCGTTAGAATCACTTTTTTTCCGTTCTTATTTGAGATAACTGGTTCTCTTTAATTATACTAGTTTGATACCCTCAGAAAAGCATATTATGCGCAAAGAATCTCCAAAAGAAAAAAGTTTTTTTTCGAAGTTTGGAAACTTCGTTTGAATCACTTTTTTTCCATTCTTATTTGAGATAACTGGTTCTCTTTCATTATACAACTTTGATACCCTCAGAAAAGCATATTATGCGCAAAGAATCTCCAAAAGAAAAAAGTTTTTTTTTCGAAGTTTGGAAACTTCGTTTGAATCACTTTTTTTCCGTTCTTATTTGAGATAACTGGTTCTCTTTCATTATACTAGTTTGATAGCCTCAGTAAAGCATATTATGTGCAAAGAATCTCGAAAAGAAAAAAAAATTTTTTCGAAGTTTGGGAACTTCATTAGAATCACTTTTTTTCCGTTCTTATTTGAGATAACTGGTTCTCTTTCATTATACTAGTTTGATAGCCTCAAAAAAGCATATTATGCGCAAAGAATCTCGAAAAGAAAAAAATTTTTTTTCGAAGTTTGGAAACTTCGTTTGAATCACTTTTTTTTCCGTTCTTATTTGAGATAACTGGTTCTCTTTTATTATACAAGTTTGATAGCCTCAGTAAAGCATATTATGCACAAAGAATCTCGAAAAGAAAAAAAATTTTTTTCGAAGTTTGGAAACTTCATTAGAATCACTTTATTTCCGTTCTTATTTGAGATAACTGGTTCTCTTTCATTATACTAGTTTGATAGCCCTAGTAAAGCATATTATGCGCAAAGAATCTGGAAAAGAAAAAAAATTTTTTTCGAAGTTTGGAAACTTCGTTAGAATCACTTTTTTTCCCTTCTTATTTGAGATAACTGGTTCTCTTTCATTATACTAGTTTGATACCCTCAGGAAAGCATATTATGCGCAAAGAATCTCGAAAAGAAAAAATTTTTTTTTCGAAGTTTGGAAACTTCGTTAGAATCACTTTTTTGCCGTTCTTATTTGAGATAACTGGTTCTCTTTTATTATACTTGTTTGATAGCCTCAGTAAAGCATATTATGCCAAAGAATCTCGAAAAGAAAAAAATTTTTTTTCGAAGTTTGGAAACTTCGTTAGAATCACTTTTTTCCGTTCTTATTTGAGATAACTGGTTCTCTTTCATTATACTAGTGTGATAGCTTCAGTAAAGCATGTTATGCGCAAAGAATCTGGAAAAGAAAAAAAATTTTTTTCGAAGTTTGGAAACTTCGTTAGAATCACTTTTTTTCCGTTCTTATTTGAGATAACTGGTTCTCTTTCATTATACTAGTTTGATACCCTCAGGAAAGCATATTATGCGCAAAGAATCTCAAGAAGAAAAAAGTTTTTTTTCGAAGTTTGGAAACTTCGTTTGAATCACTTTTTTCCGTTCTTATTTGAGATAACTGGTTCTCTTTCATTATACTAGTTTGATAGCCTCAGTAAAGCATATTATGCGCAAAGAATCTCGAAAAGAAAAAAATTTTTTTTCGAAGTTTGGAAACTTCGTTAGAATCACTTTTTTTCCGTTCTTATTTGAGATAACTGGTTCTCTTTCATTATACTAGTTTGATAGCCTCAGTAAAGCATATTATGCGCAAACAATCTCGAAAAGAAAAAATTTTTTTTTCGAAGTTTGGAAACTTCGTTAGAATCACTTTATTTCCGTTCTTATTTGAGATAACTGGTTCTCTTTCATTATACTAGTTTGATAGCCTCAGTAAAGCATATTATGCGCAAAGAATCTCGAAAAGAAAAAAATTTTTTTTCGAAGTTTGGAAACTTCGTTAGAATCACTTTTTTTCCGTTCTTATTTGAGATAACTGGTTCTCTTTCATTATACTAGTTTGATAGCCTCAGTAAAGCATATTATGCGCAAAGAATCTCGAAAAGAAAAAATTTTTTTTTCGAAGTTTGGAAACTTCGTTAGAATCACTTTTTTTCCGTTCTTATTTGAGATAACTGGTTCTCTTTCATTATACTAGTTTAATAACCTCAGAAAAGCATATTATGCGCAAAGAATCTCGAAAAGAAAAAAGTTTTTTTTCGAAGTTTGGAAACTTCGTTTGAATCACTTTTTTTCCGTTCTTATTTGAGATAACTGGTTCTCTTTCATTATATATACTAGTTTGATAGCCTCAGTAAAGCATATTATGAGCAAAGAATCTCGAAAAGAAAAAAAAATTTTTTCGAAGTTTGGAAACTTCGTTAGAATCACTTTTTTTCCGTTCTTATTTGAGATAACTGGTTCTCTTTCATTATACTAGTTTGATAGCCTCAGTAAAGCATATTATGCGCAAAGAATCTCGAAAAGAAAAAAAATTTTTTTCCAAGTTTGGAAACGTCGTTTGAATCACTTGTTTCCGTTCTTATTTGAGATTACTGGTTCTCTTTCATTATAGTAGTTTGATAGCCTCAGAAAAGCATATTATGCACAAACAATCTCGAAAAGAAAAAAAATTTTTTTCGAAGTTTGGAAACGTCGTTTGAATCACTTTTTTCCGTTCTTATTTGAGATTACTGGTTCTCTTTCATTATAGTAGTTTGATAGCCTCAGAAAAGCATTTTATGCACAAACAATCTCGAAAAGAAAAAAATTTTTTTTCGAAGTTTGGAAACTTCGTTTGAATAACTTTTTTTCCGTTCTTATTTGAGATAACTGGTTCTCTTTCATTATACTAGTTTGATACCCTCAGAAAAGCATATTATGCGCAAAGAATCTCCAAAAGAAAAAAGTTTTTTTTCGAAGTTTGGAAACTTCGTTTGAATCACTTTTTTTCCGTTCTTATTTGAGATAACTGGTTCTCTTTCATTATACTAGTTTGATAGCCTCAGTAAAGCATATTATGCGCAAAGAATCTCGAAAAGAAAAAATTTTTTTTTCGAAGTTTGGAAACTTCGTTAGAATCACTTTATTTCCGTTCTTATTTGAGATAACTGTTTCTCTTTCATTATATTTGTTTGATAGCCTCAGTAAAGCATATTATGCGCAAAGAATCTCGAAAAGAAAAAAGTTTTTTTTCGAAGTTTGGAAACTTCGTTTGAATCACTTTTTTTCCGTTCTTATTTGAGATAACTGGTTCTCTTTCATTATACTAGTTTGATAGCCTCAGTAAAGCATATTATGAGCAAAGAATCTCGAAAAGAAAAAAAATTTTTTCGAAGTTTGGAAACTTCGTTAGAATCACTTTTTTTCCGTTCTTATTTGAGATAACTGGTTCTCTTTCATTATACTAGTTTGATAGCCTCAGTAAAGCATATTATGCGCAAAGAATCTCGAAAAGAAAAAAAATTTTTTTCCAAGTTTGGAAACGTCGTTTGAATCACTTTTTTCCGTTCTTATTTGAGATTACTGGTTCTCTTTCATTATAGTAGTTTGATAGCCTCAGAAAAGCATATTATGCACAAACAATCTCGAAAAGAAAAAAAATTTTTTTCGAAGTTTGGAAACATCGTTTGAATCACTTTTTTCCGTTCTTATTTGAGATTACTGGTTCTCTTTCATTATAGTAGTTTGATAGCCTCAGAAAAGCATTTTATGCACAAACAATCTCGAAAAGAAAAAAATTTTTTTTCGAAGTTTGGAAACTTCGTTTGAATCACTTTTTTTCCGTTCTTATTTGAGATAACTGGTTCTCTTTCATTATACTAGTTTGATACCCTCAGAAAAGCATATTATGCGCAAAGAATCTCCAAAAGAAAAAAGTTTTTTTTCGAAGTTTGGAAACTTCGTTTGAATCACTTTTTTTCCGTTCTTATTTGAGATAACTGGTTCTCTTTCATTATACTAGTTTGATACCCTCAGAAAAGCATATTATGCGCAAAGAATCTCCAAAAGAAAAAAGTTTTTTTTCGAAGTTTGGAAACTTCGTTTGAATCACTTTTTTTCCGTTCTTATTTGAGATAACTGGTTCTCTTTCATTATACTAGTTTGATAGCCTCAGTAAAGCATATTATGTGCAAAGAATCTCGAAAAGAAAAAAAAATTTTTTCGAAGTTTGGAAACTTCATTAGAATCACTTTTTTTCCGTTCTTATTTGAGATAACTGGTTCTCTTTCATTATACTAGTTTATAGCCTCAAAAAAGCATATTATGCGCAAAGAATCTCGAAAAGAAAAAAATTTTTTTTCGAAGTTTGGAAACTTCGTTTGAATCACTTTTTTTCCGTTCTTATTTGAGATAACTGGTTCTCTTTCATTATACTAGTTTGATAGCCTCAGTAAAGCATATTATGCACAATGAATCTCGAAAAAAAAAAAAATTTTTCGAAGTTTGGAAACTTCATTAGAATCACTTTTTTTCCGTTCTTATTTGAGATAACTGGTTCTCTTTCATTATACTAGTTTGATAGCCCTAGTAAAGCATATTAAGCGCAAAGAATCTGGAAAAGAAAAAAAATTTTTTTCGAAGTTTGGAAACTTCGTTAGAATCACTTTTTTTCCGTTCTTATTTGAGATAACTGGTTCTCTTTCATTATACTAGTTTGATAGACTCAGAAAAGCATATTATGCGCAAAGAATCTCCAAAAGAAAAAAGTTTTTTTTCGAAGTTTGGAAACTTCGTTTGAATCACTTTTTTTCCGTTCTTATTTGAGATAACTGGTTCTCTTTCATTATACTAGTTTGATACCCTCAGAAAAGCATATTATGGGCAAAGAATCTCCAAAAGAAAAAAGTTTTTTTTCGAAGTTTGGAAACTTCGTTTGAATCACTTTTTTTTCGTTCTTATTTGAGATAACTGGTTCTCTTTCATTATACTAGTTTGACAGCCTCAGTAAAGCATATTATGCACAAAGAATCTCGAAAAAAAAAAATTTTGTTCGAAGTTTGGAAACTTCATTAGAATCACTTTTTTTCCGTTCTTATTTGAGATAACTGGTTCTCTTTCATTATACTAGTTTGATAGCCCTAGTAAAGCATATTATGCGGAAAGAATCTGGAAAAGAAAAAAAAGTTTTTTCGAAGTTTGGAAACTTCGTTAGAATCACTTTTTTTCCGTTCTTATTTGAGATAACTGGTTCTCTTTCATTATACTAGTTTGATAGCCTCAGAAAAGCATGTTATGCGCAAAGAATCTCCAAAAGAAAAAAGTTTTTTTTTCGAAGTTTGGAAACTTCGTTTGAATCACTTTTTTTCCGTTCTTATTTGAGATAACTGGTTCTCTTTCATTATACTAGTTTGATACCCTCAGAAAAGCATATTATGCGCACAGAATCTCCAAAAGAAAAAAGTTTTTTTTCGAAGTTTGGAAACTTCGTTTGAATCACTTTTTTTCCGTTCTTATTTGAGATACCTGGTTCTCTTTCATTATACTAGTTTGATACCCTCAGGAAAGCATATTATGCGCAAAGAATCTCGAAAAGAAAAAATTTTTTTTTCGAAGTTTGGAAACTTCGTTAGAATCACTTTTTTTCCGTTCTTATTTGAGATAACTGGTTCTCTTTCATTATACTTGTTTGATAGCCTCAGTAAAGCATATTATGCCAAAGAATCTCGAAAAGAAAAAAAATTTTTTTCGAAGTTGGGAAACTTCGTTAGAATCACTTTTTTCCGTTCTTATTTGAGATAACTGGTTCTCTTTCATTATACTAGTTTGATAGCCTCAGTAAAGCATATTATGCGCAAAGAATATGGAAAAGAAAAAAAATTTTTTTCGAAGTTTGGAAACTTCGTTAGAATCACTTTTTTTCCGTTCTTATTTGAGATAACTGGTTCTCTTTCATTATACTAGTTTGATACCCTCAGGAAAGCATATTATGCGCAAAGAATCTCGAAAAGAAAAAAGTTTTTTTTCGAAGTTTGGAAACTTCGTTTGAATCACTTTTTTCCGTTCTTATTTGAGATAACTGGTTCTCTTTCGTTATACTAGTTTGATAGCCTCAGTAACGCATATTATGCGCAAAGAATCTCGAAAAAAAAAAAATTTTTTTTCGAAGTTTGGAAACTTCGTTAGAATCACTTTTTTTCCGTTCTTATTTGAGATAACTGGTTCTCTTTCATTATACTAGTTTGATAGCCTCAGTAAAGCATATTATGCGCAAACAATCTCGAAAAGAAAAAATTTTTTTTTCGAAGTTTGGAAACTTCGTTAGAATCACTTTATTTCCGTTCTTATTTGAGATAACTGGTTCTCTTTCATTATACTAGTTTGATAGCCTCAGTAAAGCATATTATGCGCAAAGAATCTCGAAAAGAAAAAAATTTTTTTTCGAAGTTTGGAAACTTCGTTAGAATCACTTTTTTTCCGTTCTTATTTGAGATAACTGGTTCTCTTTCATTATACTAGTTTGATAGCCTCAGTAAAGCATATTATGCGCAAAGAATCTCGAAAAGAAAAAATTTTTTTTTCGAAGTTTGGAAACTTCGTTAGAATCACTTTTTTTCCGTTCTTATTTGAGATAACTGGTTCTCTTTCATTATACTAGTTTAATAACCTCAGAAAAGCATATTATGCGCAAAGAATCTCGAAAAGAAAAAAGTTTTTTTTCGAAGTTTGGAAACTTCGTTTGAATCACTTTTTTTCCGTTCTTATTTGAGATAACTGGTTCTCTTTCATTATACTAGTTTGATAGCCTCAGTAAAGCATATTATGAGCAAAGAATCTCGAAAAGAAAAAAAAAATTTTTCGAAGTTTGGAAACTTCGTTAGAATCACTTTGTTTCCGTTCTTATTTGAGATAACTGGTTCTCTTTCATTATACTAGTTTGATAGCATCAGTAAAGCATATTATGCGCAAAGAATCTCGAAAAGAAAAAAAATTTTTTTCCAAGTTTGGAAACGTCGTTTGAATCACTTTTTTCCGTTCTTATTTGAGATTACTGGTTCTCTTTCATTATAGTAGTTTGATAGCCTCAGAAAAGCATATTATGCACAAACAATCTCGAAAAGAAAAAAATTTTTTTCGAAGTTTGGAAACGTCGTTTGAATCACTTTTTTCCGTTCTTATTTGAGATTACTGGTTCTCTTTCATTATAGTAGATTGATAGCCTCAAAAAAGCATTTTATGCACAAACAATCTCGAAAAGAAAAAAATTTTTTTTCGAAGTTTGGAAACTTCGTTTGAATTACTTTTTTTCCGTTCTTATTTGAGATAACTGGTTCTCTTTCATTATACTAGTTTGATAGCCTCAGTAAAGCATATTATGCGCAAAGAATCTCGAAAAGAAAAAAAAAATGTTTTCGAAGTTTGGAAACTTCATTAGAATCACTTTTTTTCCGTTCTTATTTGAGATAACTGGTTCTCTTTCATTATACTAGTTTGATAGCCCTAGTAAAGCATATTATGCGCAAAGAATCTGGAAAAGAAAAAAAATTTTTTTCGAAGTTTGGAAACTTCGTTAGATCACTTTTTTTCCGTTCTTATTTGAGATAACTGGTTCTCTTTCATTATACTAGTTTGATAGCCTCAGAAAAGCATATTATGTGCAAAGAATCTCCAAAAGAAAAAAGTTTTTTTTCGAAGTTTGGAAACTTCGTTTGAATAACTTTTTTTCCGTTCTTATTTGAGATAACTGGTTCTCTTTCATTATACTAGTTTGATACCCTCAGAAAAGCATATTATGCGCAAAGAATCTCCAAAAGAAAAAAGTTTTTTTCGAAGTTTGGAAACTTCGTTTGAATCACTTTTTTTCCGTTCTTATTTGAGATATCTGGTTCTCTTTCATTATACTAGTTTGATAGCCTCAGTAAAGCATATTATGCACAAAGAATCTCGAAAAGAAAAAAAATTTTTTTCCAAGTTTGGAAACTTCATTAGAATCACTTTTTTTCCGTTCTTATTTGAGATAACTGGTTCTCTTTCATTATACTAGTTTGATAGCCCTAGTAAAGCATATTATGCTCAAAGAATCTGGAAAAGAAAAAAAATTTTTTTCGAAGTTTGGAAACTTCGTTAGAATCACTTTTTTCCCTTCTTATTTGAGATAACTGGTTCTCTTTCATTATACTAGTTTGATACCCTGAGGAAAGCATATTATGCGCAAAGAATCTCGAAAAGAAAAAAATTTTTTTCGAAGTTTGGAAACTTCGTTAGAATCACTTTTTTGCCGTTCTTATTTGAGATAACTGGTTCTCTTTCATTATACTTGTTTGATAGCCTCAGTAAAGCATATTATGCCAAAGAATCTCGAAAAGAAAAAAAAATTTTTTCGAAGTTTGGAAACTTCGTTAGAATCACTTTTTTCCGTTCTTATTTGAGATAACTGGTTCTCTTTCATTATACTAGTTTGATAGCCTCAGTAAAGCATATTATGCGCAAAGAATCTGGAAAAGAAAAAAAATTTTTTTCGAAGTTTGGAAACTTCGTTAGAATCACTTTTTTTCCGTTCTTATTTGAGATAACTGGTTCTCTTTCATTATACTAGTTTGATACCCTCAGGAAAGCATATTATGCGCAAAGAATCTCGAAAAGAAAAAAGTTTTTTTTCGAAGTTTGGAAACTTCGTTTGAATCACTTTTTTCCGTTCTTATTTGAGATAACTGGTTCTCTTTCATTATACTAGTTTGATAGCCTCAGTAAAGCATATTATGCGCAAAGAATCTCGAAAAGAAAAAAATTTTTTTTCGAAGTTTGGAAACTTCGTTAGAATCACTTTTTTTCCGTTCTTATTTGAGATAACTGGTTCTCTTTCATTATACTAGTTTGATAGCCTCAGTAAAGCATATTATGCGCAAACAATCTCGAAAAGAAAAAATTTTTTTTCGAAGTTTGGAAACTTCGTTAGAATCACTTTTTTTCCGTTCTTATTTGAGATAACTGGTTCTCTTTCATTATACTAGTTTGATAGCCTCAGTAAAGCATATTATGCGCAAAGAATCTCGAAAAGAAAAAAAATTTTTTTCGAAGTTTGGAAACTTCATTAGAATCACTTTTTTTCCGTTCTTATTTGAGATAACTGGTTCTCTTTCATTATACTAGTTTGATAGCCCTAGTAAAGCATATTATGCGCAAAGAATCTGGAAAAGAAAAAAAATTTTTTTCGAAGTTTGGAAACTTCGTTAGAATCACTTTTTTTCCGTTCTTATTTGAGATAACTGGTTCTCTTTCATTATACTAGTTTGATAGCCTCAGAAAAGCATATTATGTGCAAAGAATCTCCAAAAGAAAAAAGTTTTTTTTCGAAGTTTGGAAACTTCGTTTGAATCACTTTTTTTCCGTTCTTATTTGAGATAACTGGTTCTCTTTCATTATACTAGTTTGATACCCTCAGAAAAGCATATTATGCGCAAAGAATCTCCAAAAGAAAAAAGTTTTTTTCGAAGTTTGGAAACTTCGTTTGAATCACTTTTTTCCGTTCTTATTTGAGATATCTGGTTCTCTTTCATTATACTAGTTTGATAGCCTCAGTAAAGCATATTATGCACAAAGAATCTCGAAAAGAAAAAAAATTTTTTTCCAAGTTTGGAAACTTCATTAGAATCACTTTTTTTCCGTTCTTATTTGAGATAACTGGTTCTCTTTCATTATACTAGTTTGATAGCCCTAGTAAAGCATATTATGCTCAAAGAATCTGGAAAAGAAAAAAAATTTTTTTCGAAGTTTGGAAACTTCGTTAGAATCACTTTTTTCCCTTCTTATTTGAGATAACTGGTTCTCTTTCATTATACTAGTTTGATACCCTGAGGAAAGCATATTATGCGCAAAGAATCTCGAAAAGAAAAAATTTTTTTTCGAAGTTTGGAAACTTCGTTAGAATCACTTTTTTGCCGTTCTTATTTGAGATAACTGGTTCTCTTTCATTATACTTGTTTGATAGCCTCAGTAAAGCATATTATGCCAAAGAATCTCGAAAAGAAAAAAAAATTTTTTCGAAGTTTGGAAACTTCGTTAGAATCACTTTTTTCCGTTCTTATTTGAGATAACTGGTTCTCTTTCATTATACTAGTTTGATAGCCTCAGTAAAGCATATTATGCGCAAAGAATCTGGAAAAGAAAAAAAATTTTTTTCGAAGTTTGGAAACTTCGTTAGAATCACTTTTTTTCCGTTCTTATTTGAGATAACTGGTTCTCTTTCATTATACTAGTTTGATACCCTCAGGAAAGCATATTATGCGCAAAGAATATCGAAAAGAAAAAAGTTTTTTTTCGAAGTTTGGAAACTTGTTTGAATCACTTTTTTCCGTTCTTATTTGAGATAACTGGTTCTCTTTCATTATACTAGTTTGATAGCCTCAGTAAAGCATATTATGCGCAAAGAATCTCGAAAAGAAAAAAATTTTTTTTCGAAGTTTGGAAACTTCGTTAGAATCACTTTTTTTCCGTTCTTATTTGAGATAACTGGTTCTCTTTCATTATACTAGTTTGATAGCCTCAGTAAAGCATATTATGCGCAAACAATCTCGAAAAGAAAAAATTTTTTTTCGAAGTTTGGAAACTTCGTTAGAATCACTTTTTTTCCGTTCTTATTTGAGATAACTGGTTCTCTTTCATTATACTAGTTTGATAGCCTCAGTAAAGCATATTATGCGCAAAAAATCTCGAAAAGAAAAAAAATTTTTTTCGAAGTTTGGAAACTTCGTTAGAATCACTTTTTTTCCGTTCTTATTTGAGATAACTGGTTCTCTTTCATTATACTAGTTTAATAACCTCAGGAAAGCATATTATGCGCAAAGAATCTCGAAAAGAAAAAAGTTTTTTTTCGAAGTTTGGAAACTTCGTTTGAATCACTTTGTTTCCGTTCTTATTTGAGATAACTGGTTCTCTTTCATTATACTAGTTTGATAAGCCTCAGTAAAGCAT
Source organism: Metallyticus violacea (assembly GCA_030762175.1). Classification (NCBI taxonomy): domain Eukaryota; kingdom Metazoa; phylum Arthropoda; class Insecta; order Mantodea; family Metallyticidae; genus Metallyticus; species Metallyticus violacea. Next base: position 72,555,628 of record CM060830.1, read on the forward strand.
ATTATGAGCAAAGAATCTCGAAAAGAAAAAAAAATTTTTCGAAGTTTGGAAACTTCGTTAGAATCCCTTTTTTTCCGTTCTTATTTGAGATAACTGGTTCTCTTTCATTATACTAGTTTGATAGCCTCAAAAAAGCATATTATGCGCAAAGAATCTCGAAAAGAAAAAAATTTTTTTTCGAAGTATGAAATCTTCGTTTGAATCACTTTTTTTCCGTTCTTATTTGAGATAACTGGTTCTCTTTCATTATACTAGTTTGATAGCCTCAGTAAAGCATATTATGCACAAAGAATCTCGAAAAGAAAAAAAATTTTTTTCGAAGTTTGGAAACTTCATTAGAATCACTTTTTTTCCGTTCTTATTTGAGATAACTGGTTCTCTTTCATTATACTAGTTTGATAGCCCTAGTAAGGCATATTATGCGCAAAGAATCTGGAAAAGAAAAAAAATTTTTTTCGAAGTTTGGAAACTTCGTTAGAATCACTTTTTTTCCCTTCTTATTTGAGATAACTGGTTCTCTTTCATTATACTAGTTTGATACCCTCAGGAAAGCATATTATGCGCAAAGAATCTCGAAAAGAAAAAATTTTTTTTTCGAAGTTTGGAAACTTCGTTAGAATCACTTTTTTGCCGTTCTTATTTGAGATAACTGGTTCTCTTTCATTATACTTGTTTGATAGCCTCAGTAAATAATATTATGCCAAAGAATCTCGAAAAGAAAAAAAATTTTTTTCGAAGTTTGGAAACTTCGTTAGAATCACTTTTTTTCCGTTCTTATTTGAGATAACTGGTTCTCTTTCATTATACTAGTTTGATAGCCTCAGTAAAGCATATTATGCGCAAAGAATCTCGAAAAGAAAAAAATTTTTTTTCGAAGTTTGGAAACTTCGTTAGAATCACTTTTTTTCCGTTCTTATTTGAGATAACTGGTTCTCTTTCATTATACTAGTTTAATAACTTCAGAAAAGCATATTATGCGCAAAGAATCTCGAAAAGAAAAAAAATTTTTTTCCAAGTTTGGAAACGTCGTTTGAATCACTTTTTTCCGTTCTTATTTGAGATTACTGGTTCTCTTTCATTATAGTAGTTTGATAGCCTCAGTAAAGCATATTATGCGCAAAGAATCTCGAAAAGAAAAAAATTTTTTTTCGAAGTTTGGAAACTTCGTTAGAATCACTTTTTTTCCGTTCTTATTTGAGATAACTGGTTCTCTTTCATTATACTAGTTTGATAGACTCAGTGAAGCATATTATGCGCAAAGAATCTCGAAAAGAAAAAAAATTTTTTTCGAAGTTTGGAAACGTTGTTTGAATCACTTTTTTCCGTTCTTATTTGAGATAACTGGTTCTCTTTCATTATACTAATTTGATAGCCTCAGTAAAGCATATTATGCGCAAAGAATCTCGAAAAGAAAAAAAAAATTTTTCGAAGTTTGGAAACTTCGTTAGAATCACTTTTTTTCCGTTCTTATTTGAGATAACTGGTTCTCTTTCATTATAGTAGTTTGATAGCCTCAGAAAAGCATATTATGCGCAAAGAATCTCGAAAAGAAAAAAAATTTTTTTCCAAGTTTGGAAACTTCGTTAGAATCACTTTTTTTCCGTTCTTATTTGAGATAACTGGTTCTCTTTCATTATACTAGTTTGATAGCCTCAGTAAAGCATATTATGCGCAAAGAATCTCGAAAAGAAAAAAGTTTTTTTTCGAAGTTTGGAAACTTCGTTTGAATCACTTTTTTTCAGTTCTTATTTGAGATAACTGGTTCTCTTTCATTATACTAGTTTGATAGCCTCAGTAAAGCATATTATGAGCAAAGAATCTCGAAAAGAAAAAAAAATTTTTTCGAAGTTTGGAAACTTCGTTAGAATCACTTTTTTTCCGTTCTTATTTGAGATAACTGGTTCTCTTTCATTATACTAGTTTGATAGCCTCAGTAAAGCATATTATGCGCAAAGAATCTCGAAAAGAAAAAAAAATTTTTTCCAAGTTTGGAAACGTCGTTTGAATCACTTTTTTCCGTTCTTATTTGAGATAACTGGTTCTCTTTCATTATACTAGTTTGATAGCCCTAGTAAAGCATATTATGCGCAAAGAATCTGGAAAAGAAAAAAAATTTTTTTCGAAGTTTGGAAACTTCGTTAGAATCACTTTTTTTCCGTTCTTATTTGAGATAACTGGTTCTCTTTCATTATACTAGTTTGATAGCCTCAGAAAAGCATATTATGTGCAAAGAATCTCCAAAAGAAAAAAGTTTTTTTTCGAAGTTTGGAAACTTCGTTTGAATCACTTTTTTTCCGTTCTTATTTGAGATAACTGGTTCTCTTTCATTATACTAGTTTGATACCCTCAGAAAAGCATATTATGCGCAAAGAATCTCCAAAAGAAAAAAGTTTTTTTCGAAGTTTGGAAACTTCGTTTGAATCACTTTTTTTCCGTTCTTATTTGAGATATCTGGTTCTCTTTCATTATACTAGTTTGATAGCCTCAGTAAAGCATATTATGCACAAAGAATCTCGAAAAGAAAAAAAATTTTTTTCCAAGTTTGGAAACTTCATTAGAATCACTTTTTTTCCGTTCTTATTTGAGATAACTGGTTCTCTTTCATTATACTAGTTTGATAGCCCTAGTAAAGCATATTATGCTCAAAGAATCTGGAAAAGAAAAAAAATTTTTTTCGAAGTTTGGAAACTTCGTTAGAATCACTTTTTTCCCTTCTTATTTGAGATAACTGGTTCTCTTTCATTATACTAGTTTGATACCCTGAGGAAAGCATATTATGCGCAAAGAATCTCGAAAAGAAAAAATTTTTTTTCGAAGTTTGGAAACTTCGTTAGAATCACTTTTTTGCCGTTCTTATTTGAGATAACTGGTTCTCTTTCATTATACTTGTTTGATAGCCTCAGTAAAGCATATTATGCCAAAGAATCTCGAAAAGAAAAAAAAATTTTTTCGAAGTTTGGAAACTTCGTTAGAATCACTTTTTTCCGTTCTTATTTGAGATAACTGGTTCTCTTTCATTATACTAGTTTGATAGCCTCAGTAAAGCATATTATGCGCAAAGAATCTGGAAAAGAAAAAAAATTTTTTTCGAAGTTTGGAAACTTCGTTAGAATCACTTTTTTTCCGTTCTTATTTGAGATAACTGGTTCTCTTTCATTATACTAGTTTGATACCCTCAGGAAAGCATATTATGCGCAAAGAATATCGAAAAGAAAAAAGTTTTTTTTCGAAGTTTGGAAACTTGTTTGAATCACTTTTTTCCGTTCTTATTTGAGATAACTGGTTCTCTTTCATTATACTAGTTTGATAGCCTCAGTAAAGCATATTATGCGCAAAGAATCTCGAAAAGAAAAAAATTTTTTTTCGAAGTTTGGAAACTTCGTTAGAATCACTTTTTTTCCGTTCTTATTTGAGATAACTGGTTCTCTTTCATTATACTAGTTTGATAGCCTCAGTAAAGCATATTATGCGCAAACAATCTCGAAAAGAAAAAATTTTTTTTCGAAGTTTGGAAACTTCGTTAGAATCACTTTTTTTCCGTTCTTATTTGAGATAACTGGTTCTCTTTCATTATACTAGTTTGATAGCCTCAGTAAAGCATATTATGCGCAAAGAATCTCGAAAAGAAAAAAAATTTTTTTCGAAGTTTGGAAACTTCGTTAGAATCACTTTTTTTCCGTTCTTATTTGAGATAACTGGTTCTCTTTCATTATACTAGTTTAATAACCTCAGGAAAGCATATTATGCGCAAAGAATCTCGAAAAGAAAAAAGTTTTTTTTCGAAGTTTGGAAACTTCGTTTGAATCACTTTGTTTCCGTTCTTATTTGAGATAACTGGTTCTCTTTCATTATACTAGTTTGATAAGCCTCAGTAAAGCATATTATGAGCAAAGAATCTCGAAAAGAAAAAAAAATTTTTCGAAGTTTGGAAACTTCGTTAGAATCCCTTTTTTTCCGTTCTTATTTGAGATAACTGGTTCTCTTTCATTATACTAGTTTGATAGCCTCAAAAAAGCATATTATGCGCAAAGAATCTCGAAAAGAAAAAAATTTTTTTTCGAAGTATGAAATCTTCGTTTGAATCACTTTTTTTCCGTTCTTATTTGAGATAACTGGTTCTCTTTCATTATACTAGTTTGATAGCCTCAGTAAAGCATATTATGCACAAAGAATCTCGAAAAGAAAAAAAATTTTTTTCGAAGTTTGGAAACTTCATTAGAATCACTTTTTTTCCGTTCTTATTTGAGATAACTGGTTCTCTTTCATTATACTAGTTTGATAGCCCTAGTAAGGCATATTATGCGCAAAGAATCTGGAAAAGAAAAAAAATTTTTTTCGAAGTTTGGAAACTTCGTTAGAATCACTTTTTTTCCCTTCTTATTTGAGATAACTGGTTCTCTTTCATTATACTAGTTTGATACCCTCAGGAAAGCATATTATGCGCAAAGAATCTCGAAAAGAAAAAATTTTTTTTTCGAAGTTTGGAAACTTCGTTAGAATCACTTTTTTGCCGTTCTTATTTGAGATAACTGGTTCTCTTTCATTATACTTGTTTGATAGCCTCAGTAAAGCATATTATGCCAAAGAATCTCGAAAAGAAAAAAAATTTTTTTCGAAGTTTGGAAACTTCGTTAGAATCACTTTTTTTCCGTTCTTATTTGAGATAACTGGTTCTCTTTCATTATACTAGTTTGATAGCCTCAGTAAAGCATATTATGCGCAAAGAATCTCGAAAAGAAAAAAATTTTTTTTCGAAGTTTGGAAACTTCGTTAGAATCACTTTTTTTCCGTTCTTATTTGAGATAACTGGTTCTCTTTCATTATACTAGTTTAATAACTTCAGAAAAGCATATTATGCGCAAAGAATCTCGAAAAGAAAAAAAATTTTTTTCCAAGTTTGGAAACGTCGTTTGAATCACTTTTTTCCGTTCTTATTTGAGATTACTGGTTCTCTTTCATTATAGTAGTTTGATAGCCTCAGTAAAGCATATTATGCGCAAAGAATCTCGAAAAGAAAAAAATTTTTTTTCGAAGTTTGGAAACTTCGTTAGAATCACTTTTTTTCCGTTCTTATTTGAGATAACTGGTTCTCTTTCATTATACTAGTTTGATAGCCTCAGTGAAGCATATTATGCGCAAAGAATCTCGAAAAGAAAAAAAATTTTTTTCGAAGTTTGGAAACGTTGTTTGAATCACTTTTTTCCGTTCTTATTTGAGATAACTGGTTCTCTTTCATTATACTAGTTTGATAGCCTCAGTAAAGCATATTATGCGCAAAGAATCTCGAAAAGAAAAAAAAAATTTTTCGAAGTTTGGAAACTTCGTTAGAATCACTTTTTTTCCGTTCTTATTTGAGATAACTGGTTCTCTTTCATTATAGTAGTTTGATAGCCTCAGAAAAGCATATTATGCGCAAAGAATCTCGAAAAGAAAAAAAATTTTTTTCCAAGTTTGGAAACTTCGTTAGAATCACTTTTTTTCCGTTCTTATTTGAGATAACTGGTTCTCTTTCATTATACTAGTTTGATAGCCTCAGTAAAGCATATTATGCGCAAAGAATCTCGAAAAGAAAAAAGTTTTTTTTCGAAGTTTGGAAACTTCGTTTGAATCACTTTTTTTCAGTTCTTATTTGAGATAACTGGTTCTCTTTCATTATACTAGTTTGATAGCCTCAGTAAAGCATATTATGAGCAAAGAATCTCGAAAAGAAAAAAAAATTTTTTCGAAGTTTGGAAACTTCGTTAGAATCACTTTTTTTCCGTTCTTATTTGAGATAACTGGTTCTCTTTCATTATACTAGTTTGATAGCCTCAGTAAAGCATATTATGCGCAAAGAATCTCGAAAAGAAAAAAAAATTTTTTCCAAGTTTGGAAACGTCGTTTGAATCACTTTTTTCCGTTCTTATTTGAGATTACTGGTTCTCTTTCATTATAGTAATTTGATAGCCTCAGAAAAGCATATTATGCACAAACAATCTCGAAAAGAAAAAAAATTTTTTTCGAAGTTTGGAAACGTCGTTTGAATCACTTTTTTCCGTTCTTATTTGAGATAACTGGTTCTCTTTCATTATACTAGTTTGATAGCCTCAGTAAAGCATATTATGTGCAAAGAATCTCGAAAATAAAAAATTTTTTTTTCGAAGTTTGGAAACTTCGTTAGAATCACTTTTTTTCCGTTCTTATTTGAGATAACTGGATCTCTTTCATTATACTAGTTTGATAACCTCAGAAAAGCATATTATGCGCAAAGAATCTCGAAAAGAAAAAAATTTTTTTTCGAAGTTTGGAAACTTCGTTAGAATAACTTTTTTTCCGTTCTTATTTGAGATAACTGGTTCTCTTTCATTATACTAGTTTGATAGCCTCAGTAAAGCATATTATCGCAAAGAATCTCGAAAAGAAAAAAAAATTTTTTCGAAGTTTGGAAACGTCGTTTGAATCACTTTTTTCCGTTCTTATTTGAGATTACTGGTTCTCTTTCATTATAGTAGTTTGATAGCCTCAGAAAAGCATTTTATGCACAAACAATCTCGAAAAGAAAAAAATTTTTTTTCGAAGTTTGGAAACTTCGTTTGAATCACTTTTTATCCGTTCTTATTTGAGATAACTGGTTCTCTTTCATTATACTAGTTTGATAGCCTCAGTAAAGCATATTATGCGCAAAGAATCTGGAAAAGAAAAAAAAAATTTTTTCGAAGTTTGGAAACTTCGTTAGAATCACTTTTTTTCCGTTCTTTAGTGAGATAACTGGTTCTCTTTCATTATACTAGTTTGATACCCTCAGAAAAGCATATTATGCGCAAAGAATCTCCAAAAGAAAAAAGTTTTTTTTCGAAGTTTGGAAACTTCGTTAGAATCACATTTTTTCCGTTCTTATTTGAGATAACTGGTTCTCTTTCATTATACTAGTTTGATAACCTCAGAAAAGCATATTATGCGCAAAGAATCTCGAAAAGAAAAAAGTTTTTTTTCGAAGTTTGGAAACTTTATTTGAATCACTTTTTTTCCGTTCTTATTTGAGATAACTGGTTCTCTTTCATTATACTCGTTTGATAGCCTCAGTAAAGCATATTATGCGCAAAGAATCTCGAAAAGAAAAAAAAATTTTTTCGAAGTTTGGAAACTTCGTTAGAATCACTTTTTTTCCGTTCTTATTTGAGATAACTGGTTCTCTTTCATTATACTAGTTTGATAGCCTCAGTAAAGCATATTATGCGCAAAGAATCTCGAAAAGAAAAAAAATTTTTTCGAAGTTTGGAAACGTCGTTTGAATCACTTTTTTCCGTTCTTATTTGAGATTACTGGTTCTCTTTCATTATAGTAGTTTGATAGCCTCAGAAAAGCATTTTATGCACAAACAATCTCGAAAAGAAAAAAGTTTTTTTTCGAAGTTTGGAAACTTCGTTTCAATCACTTTTTTCCGTTCTTATTTGAGATAACTGGTTCTCTTTCATTATACTATTTTGATAGCCTCAGTAAAGCATATTATGCGCAAAGAATCTCGAAAAGAAAAAAATTTTTTTTCGAAGTTTGGAAACTTCGTTAGAATCACTTTTTTTCCGTTCCTATTTGAGATAACTGGATCTCTTTCATTATACTAGTTTGATAACCTCAGAAAAGCATATTATGCGCAAAGAATCTCGAAAAGAAAAAAGTTTTTTTTCGAAGTTTGGAAACTTCGTTAGAATAACTTTTTTTCCGTTCTTATTTGAGATAACTGGTTCTCTTTCATTATACTAGTTTGATAGCCTCAGTAAAGCATATTATGCGCAAAGAATCTCGAAAAGAAAAAATTTTTTTTTCGAAGTTTGGAAACTTCGTTAGAATCACTTTTTTTCCGTTCTTATTTGAGATAACTGGTTCTCTTTCATTATACTAGTTTGATAACCTCAGAAAAGCATATTATGCGCAAAGAATCTCGAAAAGAAAAAAGTTTTTTTTCGAAGTTTGGAAACTTCGTTTGAATCACTTTTTTTCCGTTCTTATTTGAGATAACTGGTTCTCTTTCATTATACTCGTTTGATAGCCTCAGTAAAGCATATTATGCGCAAAGAATCTCGAAAAGAAAAAAAAATTTTTTCGAAGTTTGGAAACTTCGTTAGAATCACTTTTTTTCCGTTCTTATTTGAGATAACTGGTTCTCTTTCATGGTACTAGTTTGATAGCCTCAGTAAAGCATATTATGCGCAAAGAATCTCGAAAAGAAAAAAAAATTTTTTCGAAGTTTGGAAACGTCGTTTGAATCACTTTTTTCCGTTCTTATTTGAGATTACTGGTTCTCTTTCATTATAGTAGTTTGATAGCCTCAGAAAAGCATTTTATGCACAAACAATCTCGAAAAGAAAAAAATTTTTTTTCGAAGTTTGGAAACTTCGTTTGAATCACTTTTTTTCCGTTCTTATATGAGTGAACTGGTTCTCTTTCATTATACTAGTTTGATAGCCTCAGTAAAGCATATTATGCAAAAGAATCTCGAAAAGAAAAAAAAGTTTGGAAACTTCGTTAGAATCACTTTTTTTCCGTTCTTATTTGAGATAACTGGTTCTCTTTCATTATAGTAGTTTGATAGCCTCAGAAAAGCATATTATGCGCAAAGAATCTCGAAAAGAAAAAAAATTTTTTTTCCAAGTTTGGAAACGTCGTTTGAATCATTTTTTCCGTTCTTATTTGAGATTACTGGTTCTCCTTCATTATAGTAGTTTGATAGCCTCAGAAAAGCATATTATGCACAAACAATCTCGAAAGGAAAAAAAATTTTTTTCGAAGTTTGGAAACGTCGTTTGAATCACTTTTTTCCGTTCTTATTTGAGATAACTGGTTCTCTGTCATTATACTAGTTTGATAGCATCAGTAAAGCATATTATGCGCAAAGAATCTCGAAAAGAAAAAATTTTTTTTTCGAAGTTTGGAAACTTCGTTAGAATCACTTTTTTTCCGTTCTTATTTGAGATAACTGGATCTCTTTCATTATACTAGTTTCATATCCTCAGAAAAGCATATTATGCGCAAAGAATCTCGAAAAGAAAAAAGTTTTTTTTCGAAGTTTGGAAACTTCGTTTGAATCACTTTTTTCCGTTCTTATTTGAGATAACTGGTTCTCTTTCATTATACTAGTTTGATAGCCTCAGTAAAGCATATTATGCGCAAAGAATCTGGAAAAGAAAAAAAAATTTTTTCGAAGTTTGGAAACTTCGTTAGAATCACTTTTTTTCCGTTCTTATTTGAGATAACTGGTTCTCTTTCATTATACTAGTTTGATACCCTCAGAAAAGCATATTATGCGCAAAGAATCTCCAAAAGAAAAAAGTTTTTTTTCGAAGTTTGGAAACTTCGTTAGAATCACTTTTTTTCCGTTCTTAATAGAGATAACTGGTTCTCTTTCATTATACTAGTTTGATAACCTCAGAAAAGCATATTATGCGCAAAGAATCTCGAAAAGAAAAAAGTTTTTTTTCGAAGTTTGGAAACTTCGTTTGAATCACTTTTTTCCGTTCTTATTTGAGATAACTGGTTCTCTTTCATTATACTAGTTTGATAGCCTCAGTAAAGCATATTATGCGCAAAGAATCTCGAAAAGAAAAAAAAATTTTTTCGAAGTTTGGAAACTTCGTTAGAATCACTTTTTTTCCGTTCTTATTTGAGATAACTGGTTCTCTTTCATTATAGTAGTTTGATAGCCTCAGAAAAGCATAGTATGCACAAACAATCTCGAAAAGAAAAAAAATTTTTTTCGAAGTTTGGAAACGTCATTTGAATCACTTTTTTCCGTTCTTATTTGAGATAACTGGTTCTCTTTCATTATACTAGTTTGATAGCCTCAGTAAAGCATATTATGCGCAAAGAATCTCGAAAAGAAAAAAATTTTTTTTCGAAGTTTGGAAACTTCGTTTCAATCACTTTTTTCCGTTCTTATTTGAGATAACTGGTTCTCTTTCATTATACTAGTTTGATAGCCTCAGTAAAGCATATTATGCGCAAAGAATCTCGAAAAGAAAAAAATTTTTTTTCGAAGTTTGGAAACTTCGTTAGAATCACTTTTTTTCCGTTCTTATTTGAGATAACTGGTTCTCTTTCATTATACTAGTTTGATAGCCTCAGTAAAGCATATTATGCGCAAAGAATCTCGAAAAGAAAAAAGTTTTTTTTCGAAGTTTGGAAACTTCGTTTGAATCACTTTTTTTCCGTTCTTATTTGAGATAACTGGTTCTCTTTCATTATACTAGTTTGATAGCCTCAGTAAAGCATATTATGCGCAAAGAATCTCGAAAAGAAAAAAAAATTTTTCGAAGTTTGGAAACTTCGTTAGAATCACTTTTTTTCCGTTCTTATTTGAGATAACTGGTTCTCTTTCATTATACTAGTTTGATAACCTCAGTAAAGCATATTATGCGCAAAGAATCTCGAAAAGAAAAAAAATTTTTTTCGAAGTTTGGAAACGTCGTTTGAATCACTTTTTTCCGTTCTTATTTGAGATTACTGGTTCTCTTTCATTATAGTAGTTTGATAGCCTCAGAAAAGCATATTATGCACAAACAATTTCGGAAAGAAAAAAATATTTTTTCGAAGTTTGGAAACTTCATTTGAATCACTTTTTTTCCGTTCTTATTTGAGATAACTGGTTCTCTTTCATTATACTAGTTTGATAGCCTCAGTAAAGCATATTATGCGCAAAGAATCTGGAAAAGAAAAAAAATTTTTTTCGAAGTTTGGAAACTTCGTTAGAATCACTTTTTTTCCGTTCTTATTTGAGATAACTGGTTCTCTTTCATTATACTAGTTTGATAGCCTCAGTAAAGCATATTATGCGCAAAGAATCTCGAAAAGAAAAAATTTTTTTTTCGAAGTTTGGAAACTTCGTTAGAATCACTTTTTTTCCGTTCTTATTTGAGATAACTGGTTCTCTTTCATTATACTAGTTTAATAACCTCAGAAAAGCATATTATGCGCAAAGAATCTCGAAAAGAAAAAAGTTTTTTTTCGAAGTTTGGAAACTTCGTTTGAATCACTTTTTTTCCGTTCTTATTTGAGATAACTGGTTCTCTTTCATTATACTAGTTTGATAGCCTCAGTAAAGCATATTATGAGCAAAGAATCTCGAAAAGAAAAAAAAATTTTTTCGAAGTTTGGAAACTTCGTTAGAATCACTTTTTTTCCGTTCTTATTTGAGATAACTGGTTCTCTTTCATTATACTAGTTTGATAGCCTCAGTAAAGCATATTATGCGCAAAGAATCTCGAAAAGAAAAAAAAATTTTTTCCAAGTTTGGAAACGTCGTTTGAATCACTTTTTTCCGTTCTTATTTGAGATTACTGGTTCTCTTTCATTATAGTAGTTTGATAGCCACAGAAAAGCATATTATGCACAAACAATCTCGAAAAGAAAAAAAATTTTTTTCGAAGTATGGAAACGTCGTTTGAATCACTTTTTTCCGTTCTTATTTGAGATAACTGGTTCTCTTTCAATATACTAGTTTGATAGCCTCAGTAAAGCATATTATGCGCAAAGAATCTCGAAAAGAAAAAATTTTTTTTTCGAAGTTTGGAAACTTCGTTAGAATCACTTTTTTTCCGTTCTTATTTGAGATAACTGGTTCTCTTTCATTATACTAGTTTAATAACCTCAGAAAAGCATATTATGCGCAAAGAATCTCGAAAAGAAAACAGTTTTTTTTCGAAGTTTGGAAACTTCGTTTGAATCACTTTTTTTCCGTTCTTATTTGAGATAACTGGTTCTCTTTCATTATACTAGTTTGATAGCCTCAGTAAAGCATATTATGAGCAAAGAATCTCGAAAAGAAAAAAAAAATTTTTCGAAGTTTGGAAACTTCGTTAGAATCACTTTTTTTCCGTTCTTATTTGAGATTACTGGTTCTCTTTCATTATAGTAATTTGATAGCCTCAGAAAAGCATATTATGCACAAACAATCTCGAAAAGAAAAAAAATTTTTTTCGAAGTTTGGAAACGTCGTTTGAATCACTTTTTTCGGTTCTTATTTGAGATAACTGGTTCTCTTTCATTATACTAGTTTGATAGCCTCAGTAAAGCATATTATGCGCAAAGAATCTCGAAAAGAAAAAAAAAATTTTTCGAAGTTTGGAAACTTCGTTAGAATCACTTTTTTTCCGTTCTTATTTGAGATAACTGGTTCTCTTTCATTATAGTAGTTTGATAGCCTCAGAAAAGCATATTATGCGCAAAGAATCTCGAAAAGAAAAAAAATTTTTTTTCCAAGTTTGGAAACGTCGTCTGAATCATTTTTTCCGTTCTTATTTCAGATTACTGGTTCTCCTTCATTATAGTAGTTTGATAGCCTCAGAAAAGCATATTATGCACAAACAATCTCGAAAGGAAAAAAAATTTTTTTCGAAGTTTGGAAACGTCGTTTGAATCACTTTTTTCCGTTCTTATTTGAGATAACTGGTTCTCTGTCATTATACTAGTTTGATAGCATCAGTAAAGCATATTATGCGCAAAGAATCTCGAAAAGAAAAAAATTTTTTTTCGAAGTTTGGAAACTTCGTTAGAATCACTTTTTTTCCGTTCTTATTTGAGATAACTGGATCTCTTTCATTATACTAGTTTGATATCCTCAGAAAAGCATATTATGTGCAAAGAATCTCGAAAAGAAAAAAGTTTTTTTTCGAAGTTTGGAAACTTCGTTTGAATCACTTTTTTCCGTTCTTATTTGAGATAACTGGTTCTCTTTCATTATACTAGTTTGATAGCCTCAGTAAAGCATATTATGCGCAAAGAATCTGGAAAAGAAAAAAAAATTTTTTCGAAGTTTGGAAACTTCGTTAGAATCACTTTTTTTCCGTTCTTATTTGAGATAACTGGTTCTCTTTCATTATACTAGTTTGATACCCTCAGAAAAGCATATTATGCGCAAAGAATCTCCAAAAGAAAAAAGTTTTTTTTCGAAGTTTGGAAACTTCGTTAGAATCACTTTTTTTCCGTTCTTAATAGAGATAACTGGTTCTCTTTCATTATACTAGTTTGATAACCTCAGAAAAGCATATTATGCGCAAAGAATCTCGAAAAGAAAAAAGTTTTTTTTCGAAGTTTGGAAACTTCGTTTGAATCACTTTTTTCCGTTCTTATTTGAGATAACTGGTTCTCTTTCATTATACTAGTTTGATAGCCTCAGTAAAGCATATTATGCGCAAAGAATCTCGAAAAGAAAAAAAAATTTTTTCGAAGTTTGGAAACTTCGTTAGAATCACTTTTTTTCCGTTCTTATTTGAGATAACTGGTTCTCTTTCATTATAGTAGTTTGATAGCCTCAGAAAAGCATAGTATGCACAAACAATCTCGAAAAGAAAAAAAATTTTTTTCGAAGTTTGGAAACGTCGTTTGAATCACTTTTTTCCGTTCTTATTTGAGATAACTGGTTCTCTTTCATTATACTAGTTTGATAGCCTCAGTAAAGCATATTATGCGCAAAGAATCTCGAAAAGAAAAAAATTTTTTTTCGAAGTTTGGAAACTTCGTTTCAATCACTTTTTTCCGTTCTTATTTGAGATAACTGGTTCTCTTTCATTATACTAGTTTGATAGCCTCAGTAAAGCATATTATGCGCAAAGAATCTCGAAAAGAAAAAATTTTTTTTTCGAAGTTTGGAAACTTCGTTTGAATCACTTTTTTCCGTTCTTATTTGAGATAAATGGTTCTCTTTCATTATACTAGTTTGATAGCCTCAGTAAAGCATATTATGCGCAAAGAATCTCGAAAAGAAAAAATTTTTTTTTCGAAGTTTGGAAACTTCGTTAGAATCACTTTTTTTCCGTTCTTATTTGAGATAACTGGTTCTCTTTCATTATACTAGTTTAATAACCTCAGAAAAGCATATTATGCGCAAAGAATCTCGAAAAGAAAACAGTTTTTTTTCGAAGTTTGGAAACTTCGTTTGAATCACTTTTTTTCCGTTCTTATTTGAGATAACTGGTTCTCTTTCATTATACTAGTTTGATAGCCTCAGTAAAGCATATTATGAGCAAAGAATCTCGAAAAGAAAAAAAAATTTTTTCGAAGTTTGGAAACTTCGTTAGAATCACTTTTTTTCCGTTCTTATTTGAGATAACTGGTTCTCTTTCATTATACTAGTTTGATAGCCTCAGTAAAGCATATTATGCGCAAAGAATCTCGAAAAGAAAAAAAATTTTTTTCCAAGTATGGAAACGTCGTTTGAATCACTTTTTTCCGTTCTTATTTGAGATTACTGGTTCTCTTTCATTATAGTAATTTGATAGCCTCAGAAAAGCATATTATGCACAAACAATCTCGAAAAGAAAAAAAATTTTTTTCGAAGTTTGGAAACGTCGTTTGAATCACTTTTTTCGGTTCTTATTTGAGATAACTGGTTCTCTTTCATTATACTAGTTTGATAGCCTCAGTAAAGCATATTATGCGCAAAGAATCTCGAAAAGAAAAAAAATTTTTTTCGAAGTTTGGAAACTTCGTTAGAATCACTTTTTTTCCGTTCTTATTTGAGATAACTGGTTCTCTTTCATTATAGTAGTTTGATAGCCTCAGAAAAGCATATTATGCGCAAAGAATCTCGAAAAGAAAAAAAATTTTTTTTCCAAGTTTGGAAACGTCGTTTGAATCATTTTTTCCGTTCTTATTTGAGATTACTGGTTCTCCTTCATTATAGTAGTTTGATAGCCTCAGAAAAGCATATTATGCACAAACAATCTCGAAAGGAAAAAAAAATTTTTTCGAAGTTTGGAAACGTCGTTTGAATCACTTTTTTCCGTTCTTATTTGAGATAACTGGTTCTCTGTCATTATACTAGTTTGATAGCATCAGTAAAGCATATTATGCGCAAAGAATCTCGAAAAGAAAAAATTTTTTTTTCGAAGTTTGGAAACTTCGTTAGAATCACTTTTTTTCCGTTCTTATTTGAGATAACTGGATCTCTTTCATTATACTAGTTTGATATCCTCAGAAAAGCATATTATGCGCAAAGAATCTCGAAAAGAAAAAAGTTTTTTTTCGAAGTTTGGAAACTTCGTTTGAATCACTTTTTTCCGTTCTTATTTGAGATAACTGGTTCTCTTTCATTATACTAGTTTGATAGCCTCAGTAAAGCATATTATGCGCAAAGAATCTGGAAAAGAAAAAAAAATTTTTTCGAAGTTTGGAAACTTCGTTAGAATCACTTTTTTTCCGTTCTTATTTGAGATAACTGGTTCTCTTTCATTATACTAGTTTGATACCCTCAGAAAAGCATATTATGCGCAAAGAATCTCCAAAAAAAAAGTTTTTTTTCGAAGTTTGGAAACTTCGTTAGAATCACTTTTTTTCCGTTCTTAATAGAGATAACTGGTTCTCTTTCATTATACTAGTTTGATAACCTCAGAAAAGCATATTATGCGCAAAGAATCTCGAAAAGAAAAAAGTTTTTTTTCGAAGTTTGGAAACTTCGTTAGAATCACTTTTTTTCCGTTCTTATTTGAGATAACTGGATCTCTTTCATTATACTAGTTTCATATCCTCAGAAAAGCATATTATGCGCAAAGAATCTCGAAAAGAAAAAAGTTTTTTTTCGAAGTTTGGAAACTTCGTTTGAATCACTTTTTTCCGTTCTTATTTGAGATAACTGGTTCTCTTTCATTATACTAGTTTGATAGCCTCAGTAAAGCATATTATGCGCAAAGAATCTGGAAAAGAAAAAAAAATTTTTTCGAAGTTTGGAAACTTCGTTAGAATCACTTTTTTTCCGTTCTTATTTGAGATAACTGGTTCTCTTTCATTATACTAGTTTGATACCCTCAGAAAAGCATATTATGCGCAAAGAATCTCCAAAAGAAAAAAGTTTTTTTTCGAAGTTTGGAAACTTCGTTAGAATCACTTTTTTTCCGTTCTTAATAGAGATAACTGGTTCTCTTTCATTATACTAGTTTGATAACCTCAGAAAAGCATATTATGCGCAAAGAATCTCGAAAAGAAAAAAGTTTTTTTTCGAAGTTTGGAAACTTCGTTTGAATCACTTTTTTCCGTTCTTATTTGAGATAACTGGTTCTCTTTCATTATACTAGTTTGATAGCCTCAGTAAAGCATATTATGCGCAAAGAATCTCGAAAAGAAAAAAAAATTTTTTCGAAGTTTGGAAACTTCGTTAGAATCACTTTTTTTCCGTTCTTATTTGAGATAACTGGTTCTCTTTCATTATAGTAGTTTGATAGCCTCAGAAAAGCATAGTATGCACAAACAATCTCGAAAAGAAAAAAAATTTTTTTCGAAGTTTGGAAACGTCATTTGAATCACTTTTTTCCGTTCTTATTTGAGATAACTGGTTCTCTTTCATTATACTAGTTTGATAGCCTCAGTAAAGCATATTATGCGCAAAGAATCTCGAAAAGAAAAAAATTTTTTTTCGAAGTTTGGAAACTTCGTTTCAATCACTTTTTTCCGTTCTTATTTGAGATAACTGGTTCTCTTTCATTATACTAGTTTGATAGCCTCAGTAAAGCATATTATGCGCAAAGAATCTCGAAAAGAAAAAAATTTTTTTTCGAAGTTTGGAAACTTCGTTAGAATCACTTTTTTTTCCGTTCTTATTTGAGATAACTGGTTCTCTTTCATTATACTAGTTTGATAGCCTCAGTAAAGCATATTATGCGCAAAGAATCTCGAAAAGAAAAAAGTTTTTTTTCGAAGTTTGGAAACTTCGTTTGAATCACTTTTTTTCCGTTCTTATTTGAGATAACTGGTTCTCTTTCATTATACTAGTTTGATAGCCTCAGTAAAGCATATTATGCGCAAAGAATCTCGAAAAGAAAAAAAAATTTTTCGAAGTTTGGAAACTTCGTTAGAATCACTTTTTTTCCGTTCTTATTTGAGATAACTGGTTCTCTTTCATTATACTAGTTTGATAACCTCAGTAAAGCATATTATGCGCAAAGAATCTCGAAAAGAAAAAAAATTTTTTTCGAAGTTTGGAAACGTCGTTTGAATCACTTTTTTCCGTTCTTATTTGAGATTACTGGTTCTCTTTCATTATAGTAGTTTGATAGCCTCAGAAAAGCATATTATGCACAAACAATCTCGGAAAGAAAAAAATATTTTTTCGAAGTTTGGAAACTTCATTTGAATCACTTTTTTTCCGTTCTTATTTGAGATAACTGGTTCTCTTTCATTATACTAGTTTGATAGCCTCAGTAAAGCATATTATGCGCAAAGAATCTGGAAAAGAAAAAAAATTTTTTTCGAAGTTTGGAAACTTCGTTAGAATCACTTTTTTTCCGTTCTTATTTGAGATAACTGGTTCTCTTTCATTATACTAGTTTGATAGCCTCAGTAAAGCATATTATGCGCAAAGAATCTCGAAAAGAAAAAATTTTTTTTTCGAAGTTTGGAAACTTCGTTAGAATCACTTTTTTTCCGTTCTTATTTGAGATAACTGGTTCTCTTTCATTATACTAGTTTAATAACCTCAGAAAAGCATATTATGCGCAAAGAATCTCGAAAAGAAAAAAGTTTTTTTTCGAAGTTTGGAAACTTCGTTTGAATCACTTTTTTTCCGTTCTTATTTGAGATAACTGGTTCTCTTTCATTATACTAGTTTGATAGCCTCAGTAAAGCATATTATGAGCAAAGAATCTCGAAAAGAAAAAAAAATTTTTTCGAAGTTTGGAAACTTCGTTAGAATCACTTTTTTTCCGTTCTTATTTGAGATAACTGGTTCTCTTTCATTATACTAGTTTGATAGCCTCAGTAAAGCATATTATGCGCAAAGAATCTCGAAAAGAAAAAAAAATTTTTTCCAAGTTTGGAAACGTCGTTTGAATCACTTTTTTCCGTTCTTATTTGAGATTACTGGTTCTCTTTCATTATAGTAGTTTGATAGCCACAGAAAAGCATATTATGCACAAACAATCTCGAAAAGAAAAAAAATTTTTTTCGAAGTATGGAAACGTCGTTTGAATCACTTTTTTCCGTTCTTATTTGAGATAACTGGTTCTCTTTCAATATACTAGTTTGATAGCCTCAGTAAAGCATATTATGCGCAAAGAATCTCGAAAAGAAAAAATTTTTTTTTCGAAGTTTGGAAACTTCGTTAGAATCACTTTTTTTCCGTTCTTATTTGAGATAACTGGTTCTCTTTCATTATACTAGTTTAATAACCTCAGAAAAGCATATTATGCGCAAAGAATCTCGAAAAGAAAACAGTTTTTTTTCGAAGTTTGGAAACTTCGTTTGAATCACTTTTTTTCCGTTCTTATTTGAGATAACTGGTTCTCTTTCATTATACTAGTTTGATAGCCTCAGTAAAGCATATTATGAGCAAAGAATCTCGAAAAGAAAAAAAAAATTTTTCGAAGTTTGGAAACTTCGTTAGAATCACTTTTTTTCCGTTCTTATTTGAGATTACTGGTTCTCTTTCATTATAGTAATTTGATAGCCTCAGAAAAGCATATTATGCACAAACAATCTCGAAAAGAAAAAAAATTTTTTTCGAAGTTTGGAAACGTCGTTTGAATCACTTTTTTCGGTTCTTATTTGAGATAACTGGTTCTCTTTCATTATACTAGTTTGATAGCCTCAGTAAAGCATATTATGCGCAAAGAATCTCGAAAAGAAAAAAAAATTTTTTCGAAGTTTGGAAACTTCGTTAGAATCACTTTTTTTCCGTTCTTATTTGAGATAACTGGTTCTCTTTCATTATAGTAGTTTGATAGCCTCAGAAAAGCATATTATGCGCAAAGAATCTCGAAAAGAAAAAAAATTTTTTTTCCAAGTTTGGAAACGTCGTCTGAATCATTTTTTCCGTTCTTATTTCAGATTACTGGTTCTCCTTCATTATAGTAGTTTGATAGCCTCAGAAAAGCATATTATGCACAAACAATCTCGAAAGGAAAAAAAATTTTTTTCGAAGTTTGGAAACGTCGTTTGAATCACTTTTTTCCGTTCTTATTTGAGATAACTGGTTCTCTGTCATTATACTAGTTTGATAGCATCAGTAAAGCATATTATGCGCAAAGAATCTCGAAAAGAAAAAAATTTTTTTTCGAAGTTTGGAAACTTCGTTAGAATCACTTTTTTTCCGTTCTTATTTGAGATAACTGGATCTCTTTCATTATACTAGTTTGATATCCTCAGAAAAGCATATTATGTGCAAAGAATCTCGAAAAGAAAAAAGTTTTTTTTCGAAGTTTGGAAACTTCGTTTGAATCACTTTTTTCCGTTCTTATTTGAGATAACTGGTTCTCTTTCATTATACTAGTTTGATAGCCTCAGTAAAGCATATTATGCGCAAAGAATCTGGAAAAGAAAAAAAAATTTTTTCGAAGTTTGGAAACTTCGTTAGAATCACTTTTTTTCCGTTCTTATTTGAGATAACTGGTTCTCTTTCATTATACTAGTTTGATACCCTCAGAAAAGCATATTATGCGCAAAGAATCTCCAAAAGAAAAAAGTTTTTTTTCGAAGTTTGGAAACTTCGTTAGAATCACTTTTTTTCCGTTCTTAATAGAGATAACTGGTTCTCTTTCATTATACTAGTTTGATAACCTCAGAAAAGCATATTATGCGCAAAGAATCTCGAAAAGAAAAAAGTTTTTTTTCGAAGTTTGGAAACTTCGTTTGAATCACTTTTTTCCGTTCTTATTTGAGATAACTGGTTCTCTTTCATTATACTAGTTTGATAGCCTCAGTAAAGCATATTATGCGCAAAGAATCTCGAAAAGAAAAAAAAATTTTTTCGAAGTTTGGAAACTTCGTTAGAATCACTTTTTTTCCGTTCTTATTTGAGATAACTGGTTCTCTTTCATTATAGTAGTTTGATAGCCTCAGAAAAGCATAGTATGCACAAACAATCTCGAAAAGAAAAAAAATTTTTTTCGAAGTTTGGAAACGTCGTTTGAATCACTTTTTTCCGTTCTTATTTGAGATAACTGGTTCTCTTTCATTATACTAGTTTGATAGCCTCAGTAAAGCATATTATGCGCAAAGAATCTCGAAAAGAAAAAAATTTTTTTTCGAAGTTTGGAAACTTCGTTTCAATCACTTTTTTCCGTTCTTATTTGAGATAACTGGTTCTCTTTCATTATACTAGTTTGATAGCCTCAGTAAAGCATATTATGCGCAAAGAATCTCGAAAAGAAAAAATTTTTTTTTCGAAGTTTGGAAACTTCGTTTGAATCACTTTTTTCCGTTCTTATTTGAGATAAATGGTTCTCTTTCATTATACTAGTTTGATAGCCTCAGTAAAGCATATTATGCGCAAAGAATCTCGAAAAGAAAAAATTTTTTTTTCGTAGTTTGGAAACTTCGTTAGAATCACTTTTTTTCCGTTCTTATTTGAGATAACTGGTTCTCTTTCATTATACTAGTTTAATAACCTCAGAAAAGCATATTATGCGCAAAGAATCTCGAAAAGAAAACAGTTTTTTTTCGAAGTTTGGAAACTTCGTTTGAATCACTTTTTTTCCGTTCTTATTTGAGATAACTGGTTCTCTTTCATTATACTAGTTTGATAGCCTCAGTAAAGCATATTATGAGCAAAGAATCTCGAAAAGAAAAAAAAATTTTTTCGAAGTTTGGAAACTTCGTTAGAATCACTTTTTTTCCGTTCTTATTTGAGATAACTGGTTCTCTTTCATTATACTAGTTTGATAGCCTCAGTAAAGCATATTATGCGCAAAGAATCTCGAAAAGAAAAAAAATTTTTTTCCAAGTATGGAAACGTCGTTTGAATCACTTTTTTCCGTTCTTATTTGAGATTACTGGTTCTCTTTCATTATAGTAATTTGATAGCCTCAGAAAAGCATATTATGCACAAACAATCTCGAAAAGAAAAAAAATTTTTTTCGAAGTTTGGAAACGTCGTTTGAATCACTTTTTTCGGTTCTTATTTGAGATAACTGGTTCTCTTTCATTATACTAGTTTGATAGCCTCAGTAAAGCATATTATGCGCAAAGAATCTCGAAAAGAAAAAAAATTTTTTTCGAAGTTTGGAAACTTCGTTAGAATCACTTTTTTTCCGTTCTTATTTGAGATAACTGGTTCTCTTTCATTATAGTAGTTTGATAGCCTCAGAAAAGCATATTATGCGCAAAGAATCTCGAAAAGAAAAAAAATTTTTTTTCCAAGTTTGGAAACGTCGTTTGAATCATTTTTTCCGTTCTTATTTGAGATTACTGGTTCTCCTTCATTATAGTAGTTTGATAGCCTCAGAAAAGCATATTATGCACAAACAATCTCGAAAGGAAAAAAAAATTTTTTCGAAGTTTGGAAACGTCGTTTGAATCACTTTTTTCCGTTCTTATTTGAGATAACTGGTTCTCTGTCATTATACTAGTTTGATAGCATCAGTAAAGCATATTATGCGCAAAGAATCTCGAAAAGAAAAAATTTTTTTTTCGAAGTTTGGAAACTTCGTTAGAATCACTTTTTTTCCGTTCTTATTTGAGATAACTGGATCTCTTTCATTATACTAGTTTGATATCCTCAGAAAAGCATATTATGCGCAAAGAATCTCGAAAAGAAAAAAGTTTTTTTTCGAAGTTTGGAAACTTCGTTTGAATCACTTTTTTCCGTTCTTATTTGAGATAACTGGTTCTCTTTCATTATACTAGTTTGATAGCCTCAGTAAAGCATATTATGCGCAAAGAATCTGGAAAAGAAAAAAAAATTTTTTCGAAGTTTGGAAACTTCGTTAGAATCACTTTTTTTCCGTTCTTATTTGAGATAACTGGTTCTCTTTCATTATACTAGTTTGATACCCTCAGAAAAGCATATTATGCGCAAAGAATCTCCAAAAAAAAAGTTTTTTTTCGAAGTTTGGAAACTTCGTTAGAATCACTTTTTTTCCGTTCTTAATAGAGATAACTGGTTCTCTTTCATTATACTAGTTTGATAACCTCAGAAAAGCATATTATGCGCAAAGAATCTCGAAAAGAAAAAAGTTTTTTTTCGAAGTTTGGAAACTTCGTTTGAATCACTTTTTTCCGTTCTTATTTGAGATAACTGGTTCTCTTTCATTATACTAGTTTGATAGCCTCAGTAAAGCATATTATGCGCAAAGAATCTCGAAAAGAAAAAAAAATTTTTTCGAAGTTTGGAAACTTCGTTAGAATCACTTTTTTTCCGTTCTTATTTGAGATAACTGGTTCTCTTTCATTATAGTAGTTTGATAGCCTCAGAAAAGCATAGTATGCACAAACAATCTCGAAAAGAAAAAAAATTTTTTTCGAAGTTTGGAAACGTCGTTTGAATCACTTTTTTCCGTTCTTATTTGAGATAACTGGTTCTCTTTCATTATACTAGTTTGATAGCCTCAGTAAAGCATATTATGCGCAAAGAATCTCGAAAAGAAAAAAATTTTTTTTCGAAGTTTGGAAACTTCGTTTCAATCACTTTTTTCCGTTCTTATTTGAGATAACTGGTTCTCTTTCATTATACTAGTTTGATAGCCTCAGTAAAGCATATTATGCGCAAAGAATCTCGAAAAGAAAAAAATTTTTTTTCGAAGTTTTTAAACTTCGTTAGAATCACTTTTTTTCCGTTCTTATTTGAGATAACTGGTTCTCTTTCATTATACTAGTTTGATAGCCTCAGTAAAGCATATTATGCGCAAAGAATCTCGAAAAGAAAAAATTTTTTGTCGAAGTTTGGAAACTTCGTTAGAATCACTTTTTTTCCGTTCTTATTTGAGATAACTGGTTCTCTTTCATTATACTAGTTTGATAACCTCAGAAAAGCATATTATGCGCAAGGAATCTCGAAAAGAAAAAAGTTTTTTTTCGAAGTTTGGAAACTTCGTTTGAATCACTTTTTTTCCGTTCTTATTTGAGATAACTGGTTCTCTTTCATTATACTAGTTTGATAGCCTCAGTAAAGCATATTATGCGCAAAGAATCTCGAAAAGAAAAAAAAATTTTTCGAAGTTTGGAAACTTCGTTAGAATCACTTTTTTTCCGTTCTTATTTGAGATAACTGGTTCTCTTTCATTATACTAGTTTGATAACCTCAGTAAAGCATATTATGCGCAAAGAATCTCGAAAAGAAAAAAAATTTTTTTCCAAGTTTGGAAATGTCGTTTGAATCATTTTTTCCGTTCTTATTTGAGATTACTGCTTCTCTTTCATTATAGTAGTTTGATAGCCTCAGAAAAGCATATTATGCACAAACAATCTCGAAAAGAAAAAAAATTTTTTTCGAAGTTTGGAAACGTCGTTTGAATCACTTTTTTCCGTTCTTATTTGAGATAACTGGTTCTCTTTCATTATACTAGTTTGATAGCCTCAGTAAAGCATATTATGCGCAAAGAATCTCGAAAAGAAAAAATTTTTTTTTCTAAGTTTGGAAACTTCGTTAGAATCACTTTTTTTCCGTTCTTATTTGAGATAACTGGTTCTCTTTCATTATGCTAGTTTGATACCCTCAGGAAAGCATATTATGCGCATCGAATCTCGAAAAGAAAAAAGTTTTTTTTCGAAGTTTGGAAACTTCGTTTGAATCACTTTTTTTCCGTTCTTATTTGAGTTAACTGGTTCTCTTTCATTACATTAGTTTGATAGGCTCAGTAAAGCATATTATGCGCAAAGAATCTCGAAAAGAAAAAAATTTTTTTTCGAAGTTTGGAAACTTCGTTAGAATCACTTTTTTTCCGTTCTTATTTGAGATAACTGGTTCTCTTTCATTATACTAGTTTGATAGCCTCAGTAAAGCATATTATGCGCAAAGAATCTGGAAAAGAAAAAATTATTTTTTCGAAGTTTGGAAACTTCGTTAGAATCACTTTTTTTCCGTTCTTATTTGAGATAACTGGTTCTCTTTCATTATACTAGTTTGATACCCTCAGAAAAGCATATTATGCGCAAAGAATCTCGAAAAGAAAAAAGTTTTTTTTCGAAGTTTGGAAACTTCGTTTGAATCACTTTTTTTCCGTTCATATTTGAGATAACTGGTTCTCTTTCATTATACTAGTTTGATAGCCTCAGTAAAGCATATTATGCGCAAAGAATCTCGAAAAGAAAAAAATTTTTTTTCGAAGTTTGGAAACTTCGTTAGAATCACTTTTTTTCCGTTCTTATTTGAGATAACTGGTTCTCTTTCATTATACTAGTATGATAGCCTCAGAAAAGCATATTATGCGCAAAGAATCTCGAAAAGAAAAAAGTTTTTTTTCGAAGTTTGGAAACTTCGTTTGAATCACTTTTTTTCCGTTCTTATTTGAGATAACTGGTTCTCTTTCATTATACTAGTTTGATAGCCTCAGTAAAGCATATTATGAGCAAAGAATCTCCAAAAGAAAAAAAAATTTTTTCGAACTTTGGAAACTTCGTTAGAATCACATTTTTTCCGTTCTTATTTGAGATAACTGGTTCTCTTTCATTATACTAGTTTGATAGCCTCAGTAAAGCATATTATGCGCAAAGAATCTCGAAAAGAAAAAAAATTTTTTTCCAAGTTTGGAAATGTCGTTTGAATCATTTTTTCCGTTCTTATTTGAGATTACTGCTTCTCTTTCATTATAGTAGTTTGATAGCCTCAGAAAAGCATATTATGCACAAACAATCTCGAAAAGAAAAAAAATTTTTATCGAAGTTTGGAAACGTCGTTTGAATCACTTTTTTCCGTTCTTATTTGAGATAACTGGTCCTCTTTCATTATACTAGTTTGATAGCCTCAGTAAAGCATATTATGCGCAAAGAATCTCTAAAAGAAAAAAATTTTTTTTCTAAGTTTGGAAACTTCGTTAGAATCACTTTTTTTCCGTTCTTATTTGAGATAACTGGTTCTCTTTCATTATACTAATTTGATAACCTCAGAAAAGCATATTATGCGCAAAGAATCTCGAAAAGAAAAAAGTTTTTTTTCGAAGTTTGGAAACTTCGTTTGAATCTTTTTTTTCCGTTCTTATTTGAGATAACTGGTTCTCTTTCATTATACTAGTTTGATAGCCTCAGTAAAGCATATTATGCGCAAAGAATCTCGAAAAGAAAAAAATTTTTTTCCGAAGTTTGGAAACTTCGTTAGAATCACTTTTTTTCCGTTCTTATTTGAGATAACTGGTTCTCTTTCATTATACTATTTTGATAGCCTCAGTAAAGCATATTATGCGCAAAGAATCCCGAAAAGAACAAATTTTTTTTTCGAAGTTTGGAAACTTTGTTAGAATCACTTTTTTTCCGTTCTTATTTGAGATAACTGGTTCTCTTTCATTATACTAGTTTGATAGCCTCAGAAAAGCATATTATGCGCAAAGAATCTCGAAAAGAAAAAAGTTTTTTTTCGAAGTTTGGAAACTTCGTTTGAATCACTTTTTTTCCGTTCTTATTTGAGATAACTGGTTCTCTTTCATTATACTAGTTTGATAGCCTCAGTAAAGCATATTATGCGCAAAGAATCTCGAAAAGAAAAAAAAAATTTTTCGAAGTTTGGAAACGTCGTTTGAATCACTTTTTTTTCCGTTCTTATTTGAGATAACTGGTTCTCTTTCATTATACTAGTTTGATAGCCTCAGTAAAATATATTATGCGCAAAGAATCTGGAAAAGAAAAAAAATTTTTTTCGAAGTTTGGAAACTTCGTTAGAATCACTTTTTTTCCGTTCTTATTTGAGATAACTGGTTCTCTTTCATTATACTAGTTTGATAGCCTCAGAAAAGCATATTATGCGCAAAGAATCTCGAAAAGAAGAAATTTTTTTTTCGAAGTTTGGAAACTTCGTTAGAATCACTTTTTTTTCCGTTCTTATTTGAGATAACTGGTTCTCTTTCATTATATTAATTAGATAGCCTCAGAAAAGCATATTACGCACAAAGAATCTCGAAAATAAAAAAATTTTTTTAGAAGTTTCGAATCTTCATTAGAATCACTTTTTTTCCGTTCTTATTTGAGATAACTGGTTCTTTTTCATTATACTAGTTTGATAACCTCCAAAAAGCATATTACGCGCAAACAATCTCGAAAAGAAAAAAGTTTTTTTTCGAAGTTTGGAAACTTCGTTTGAATCACTTTTTTTCCGTTCTTATTTGAGATAACTGGTTCTTTCATTATACTAGTTTGATAGCCCCAGTAAAGCATGTTATGCACAAAGAATCTCGAAAAGAAAAAAAATTTTTTTCGAACTTTAGAAACTTCATTAGAATCACTTTTTTTCCGTTCTTATTTGAGATAACTGGTTCTCTTTCATTATACTAGTTTGATAGCCCCAGTAAAGCATATTATGCGCAAAGAATCTGGAAAAGAAAAAAAATTTTTTTCGAAGTTTGGAAACTTCGTTAGAATCACTTTTTTTCCGTTCTTATTTGAGATAACTGGTTCTCTTTCATTATACTAGTTTGATACCCTCAGAAAAGCATATTATGCGCATAGAATCTCGAAAAGAAAAAAGTTTTTTTTCGAAGTTTGGAAACTTCGTTTGAATCACTTTTTTTCCGTTCTTATTTGAGATAACTGGTTCTCTTTCATTATACTAGTTTGATAGCCTCAGTAAAGCATATTATGCGCAAAGAAATTCGAAAAGAAAAAAAATTTTTTTCGAAGTTTGGAAACTTCGTTAGAATCACTTTTTTCCGTTCTTATTTGAGATAACTGGTTCTCTTTCATTTTACTAGTTTGATAGCCTCAGTAAAGCATATTATGCGCAAAGAATCTCGAAAAGAAAAAAAATTTTTTTCGAAGTTTGGAAACTTCGTTAGAATCACTTTTTTTCCGTTCTTATTTGAGATAACTGGTTCTCTTTCATTATACTAGTTTGATAGCCTCAGTAAAGCATATTATGCGCAAAGAATCTCGAAAAGAAAAAAAAAATTTTTCGAACTTTGGAAACGTCGTTTGAATCACTTTTTTCCGTTCTTATTTCAGATTACTGGTTCTCTTTCATTATAGTAGTTTGATAGCCTCAGAAAAGCATATTATGCCCAAAGAATCTGGAAAAAAAAAATTTTTATTCGAAGTATGGAAACTTCGTTTGAATCCCTTTTTTTCCGTTCTTATTTGAGATAACTGGTTCTCTTTCATTATACTAGTTTGATAGCCCTAGTAAAGCATATTATGCGCAAAGAATCTGGAAAAGAAAAAAAATTTTTTTCGAAGATTGGAAACTTCGTTAGAATCACTTTTTTTCCGTTCTTATTTGAGATAACTGGTTCTCTTTCATTATACTAGTTTGATACCCTCAGGAAAGCATATTATGCGCAAAGAATCTCGAAAAGAAAAAAGTTTTTTTTCGAAGTTTGGAAACTTCGTTTGAATCACTTTTTTTCCGTTCTTATTTGAGTTAACTGGTTCTCTTTCATTATACTAGTTTGATAGCCTCAGTAAAGCATATTATGCGCAAAGAATCTCGAAAAGAAAAAATTTTTTTTCGAAGTTTGGAAACTTCGTTAGAATCACTTTTTTTCCGTTCTTATTTGAGATAACTGGTACTCTTTCATTATACTAGTTTGATAGCCTCAGTAAAGCATATTATGCGCAAAGAATCTCAAAAAGAAAAAAAAATTTTTTCCAACTTTGGAAATGTTGTTTGAATCATTTTTTCCGTTCTTATTTCAGATTACTGCTTCTCTTTCATTATAGTAGTTTGATAGCCTCAGAAAAGCATATTATGCACAAACAATCTCGAAAAGAAAAAAAATTTTTTTCGAAGTTTGGAAACGTCGTTTGAATCACTTTTTTCCGTTCTTATTTGAGATAACTGGTTCTCTTTCATTATACTAGTTTGATAGCCTCAGTAAAGCATATTATGCGCAAAGAATCTCGAACAGAAAAAATTTTTTTTTCGAAGTTTGGAAACTTCGTTAGAATCACTTTTTTTCCGTTCTTATTTGAGATAACTGGTTCTCTTTCATTATACTAATTTGATAACCTCAGAAAAGCATATTATGCGCAAAGAATCTCGAAAAGAAAAAAAATTTTTTTCGAAGTTTGGAAACGTCGTTTGAATCACTTTTTTCCGTTCTTATTTGAGATAACTGGTTCTCTTTCATTATACTAGTTTGATAGCCTCAGTAAAGCATATTATGCGCAAAGAATCTCGAAAAGAAAAAATTTTTTTTTCGAAGTTTGGAAACTTCGTTAGAATCACTTTTTTTCCGTTCTTATTTGAGATAACTGGTTCTCTTTCATTATACTAATTTGATAACCTCAGAAAAGCATATTATGCGCAAAGAATCTCGAAAAGAAAAAAGTTTTTTTCCGAAGTTTGGAAACTTCGTTAGAATCACTTTTTTTCCGTTCTTATTTGAGATAACTGGATCTCTGTCATTATACTAGTTTGATAGCCTCAGTAAAGCATATTATGCGCAAAGAATCCCGAAAAGAACAAATTTTTTTTTCGAAGTTTGGAAACTTTGTTAGAATCACTTTTTTTCCGTTCTTATTTGAGATAACTGGTTCTGTTTCATTATACTAGTTTGATAGCCTCAGAAAAGCATATTATGCGCAAAGAATCCCGAAAAGAAAAAAGTTTTTTTTCGAAGTTTGGAAACTTCGTTTGAATCACTTTTTTTCCGTTCTTATTTGAGATAACTGGTTCTCTTTCATTATACTAGTTTGATAGCCTCAGTAAAGCATATTATGCGCAAAGAATCTCGAAAAGAAAAAAAAATTTTTTCGAAGTTTGGAAACGTCGTTTGAATCACTTTTTTTCCGTTCTTATTTGAGATAACTGGTTCTCTTTCATTATACTAGTTTGATAGCCTCAGTAAAGCATATTATGCACAAAAAATCTCGAAAAGAAAAAAAATTTTTTTCGAAGTTTGGAAACTTCGTTTGAATCACTTTTTTTCCGTTCTTATTTGAGATAACTGGTTCTCTTTCATTATACTAGTTTGATACCCTCAGTAAAGCATATTATGCGCAAAGAATCTCGAAAAGAAAAAAAATTTTTTTCCAAGTTTGGAAATGTCGTTTGAATCATTTTTTCCGTTCTTATTTGAGATTACTGCTTCTCTTTCATTATAGTAGTTTGATAGCCTCAGAAAAGCATATTATGCACAAACAATCTCGAAAAGAAAAAAAATTTTTTTCGAAGTTTGGAAACGTCGTTTGAATCACTTTTTTCCGTTCTTATTTGAGATAACTGGTTCTCTTTCATTATACTAGTTTGATAGCCTCAGTAAAGCATATTATGCGCAAAGAATCTCGAAAAGAAAAAATTTTTTTTTCTAAGTTTGGAAACTTCGTTAGAATCACTTTTTTTCCGTTCTTATTTGAGATAACTGGTTCTCTTTCATTATACTAGTTTGATACCCTCAGAAAAGCATATTATGCGCAAAGAATCTCGAAAAGAAAAAAGTTTTTTTTCGAAGTTTGGAAACTTCGTTTGAATCACTTTTTTTCCGTTCTTATTTGAGTTAACTGGTTCTCTTTCATTACACTAGTTTGATAGGCTCAGTAAAGCATATTATGCGCAAAGAATCTCGAAAAGAAAAAAATTTTTTTTCGAAGTTTGGAAACTTCGTTAGAATCACTTTTTTTCCGTTCTTATTTGAGATAACTGGTTCTCTTTCATTATACTAGTTTGATAGCCTCAGTAAAGCATATTATGCGCAAAGAATCTGGAAAAGAAAAAATTATTTTTTCGAAGTTTGGAAACTTCGTTAGAATCACTTTTTTTCCGTTCTTATTTGAGATAACTGGTTCTCTTTCATTATACTAGTTTGATACCCTCAGAAAAGCATATTATGCGCAAAGAATCTCGAAAAGAAAAAAGTTTTTTTTCGAAGTTTGGAAACTTCGTTTGATTCACTTTTTTTCCGTTCATATTTGAGATAACTGGTTCTCTTTCATTATACTAGTTTGATAGCCTCAGTAAAGCATATTATGCGCAAAGAATCTCGAAAAGAAAAAAATTTTTTTTCGAAGTTTGGAAACTTCGTTAGAATCACTTTTTTTCCGTTCTTATTTGAGATAACTGGTTCTCTTTCATTATACTAGTATGATAGCCTCAGAAAAGCATATTATGCGCAAAGAATCTCGAAAAGAAAAAAGTTTTTTTTCGAAGTTTGGAAACTTCGTTTGAATCACTTTTTTTCCGTTCTTATTTGAGATAACTGGTTCTCTTTCATTATACTAGTTTGATAGCCTCAGTAAAGCATATTATGAGCAAAGAATCTCCAAAAGAAAAAAAAATTTTTTCGAAGTTTGGAAACTTCGTTAGAATCACATTTTTTCCGTTCTTATTTGAGATAACTGGTTCTCTTTCATTATACTAGTTTGATAGCCCCAGTAAAGCATATTATGCGCAAAGAATCTCGAAAAGAAAAAAAATTTTTTTCCAAGTTTGGAAATGTCGTTTGAATCATTTTTTCCGTTCTTATTTGAGATTACTGCTTCTCTTTCATTATAGTAGTTTGATAGCCTCAGAAAAGCATATTATGCACAAACAATCTCGAAAAGAAAAAAAATTTTTATCGAAGTTTGGAAACGTCGTTTGAATCACTTTTTTCCGTTCTTATTTGAGATAACTGGTCCTCTTTCATTATACTAGTTTGATAGCCTCAGTAAAGCATATTATGCGCAAAGAATCTCTAAAAGAAAAAATTTTTTTTTCTAAGTTTGGAAACTTCGTTAGAATCACTTTTTTTCCGTTCTTATTTGAGATAACTGGTTCTCTTTCATTATACTAATTTGATAACCTCAGAAAAGCATTATATGCGCAAAGAATCTCGAAAAGAAAAAAGTTTTTTTTCGAAGTTTGGAAACTTCATTTGAATCTTTTTTTTCCGTTCTTATTTGAGATAACTGGTTCTCTTTCATTATACTAGTTTGATAGCCTCAGTAAAGCATATTATGCGCAAAGAATCTCGAAAAGAAAAAAATTTTTTTCCGAAGTTTGGAAACTTCGTTAGAATCACTTTTTTTCCGTTCTTATTTGAGATAACTGGTTCTCTTTCATTATACTATTTTGATAGCCTCAGTAAAGCATATTATGCGCAAAGAATCCCGAAAAGAACAAATTTTTTTTTCGAAGTTTGGAAACTTTGATAGAATCACTTTTTTTCCGTTCTTATTTGAGATAACTGGTTCTCTTTCATTATACTAGTTTGATAGCCTCAGAAAAGCATATTATGCGCAAAGAATCTCGAAAAGAAAAAAGTTTTTTTTCGAAGTTTGGAAACTTCGTTTGAATCAATTTTTTTCCGTTCTTATTTGAGATAACTGGTTCTCTTTCATTATACTAGTTTGATAGCCTCAGTAAAGCATATTATGCGCAAAGAATCTCGAAAAGAAAAAAAAAATTTTTCGAAGTTTGGAAACGTCGTTTGAATCACTTTTTTTCCGTTCTTATTTGAGATAACTGGTTCTCTTTCATTATACTAGTTTGATAGCCTCAGTAAAATATATTATGCGCAAAGAATCTGGAAAAGAAAAAAAATTTTTTTCGAAGTTTGGAAACTTCGTTAGAATCACTTTTTTTCCGTTCTTATTTGAGATAACTGGTTCTCTTTCATTATACTAGTTTGATAGCCTCAGAAAAGCATATTATGCGCAAAGAATCTCGAAAAGAAGAAATTTTTTTTTCGAAGTTTGGAAACTTCGTTAGAATCACTTTTTTTTCCGTTCTTATTTGAGATAACTGGTTCTCTTTCATTATACTAGTTTGATAGCCTCAGAAAACCATATTATGCGCAAAGAATCTCGAAAAGAAAAAAATTTTTTTTCGATGTTTGGAATCTTTTTTAGAATCACTTTTTTTCCGTTCTTATTTGAGATAACTGGTTCTCTTTCATTATATTAATTAGATAGCCTCAGAAAAGCATATTACGCACAAAGAATCTCGAAAATAAAAAAATTTTTTTAGAAGTTTCTAATCTTCATTAGAATCACTTTTTTTCCGTTCTTATTTGAGATAACTGGTTCTTTTTCATTATACTAGTTTGATAACCTCCAAAAAGCATATTACGCGCAAACAATCTCGAAAAGAAAAAAGTTTTTTTTCGAAGTTTGGAAACTTCGTTTGAATCACTTTTTTTCCGTTCTTATTTGAGATAACTGGTTCTTTCATTATACTAGTTTGATAGCCCCAGTAAAGCATGTTATGCACAAAGAATCTCGAAAAGAAAAAAAATTTTTTTCGAACTTTAGAAACTTCATTAGAATCACTTTTTTTCCGTTCTTATTTGAGATAACTGGTTCTCTTTCATTATACTAGTTTGATAGCCCCAGTAAAGCATATTATGCGCAAAGAATCTGGAAAAGAAAAAAAATTTTTTTCGAAGTTTGGAAACTTCGTTAGAATCACTTTTTTTCCGTTCTTATTTGAGATAACTGGTTCTCTTTCATTATACTAGTTTGATACCCTCAGAAAAGCATATTATGCGCATAGAATCTCGAAAAGAAAAAAGTTTTTTTTCGAAGTTTGGAAACTTCGTTTGAATCACTTTTTTTCCGTTCTTATTTGAGATAACTGGTTCTCTTTCATTATACTAGTTTGATAGCCTCAGTAAAGCATATTATGCGCAAAGAAATTCGAAAAGAAAAAAAAATTTTTTCGAAGTTTGGAAACTTCGTTAGAATCACTTTTTTTCCGTTCTTATTTGAGATAACTGGTTCTCTTTCATTTTACTAGTTTGATAGCCTCAGTAAAGCATATTATGCGCAAAGAATCTCGAAAAGAAAAAAAATTTTTTTCGAAGTTTGGAAACTTCGTTAGAATCACTTTTTTTCCGTTCTTATTTGAGATAACTGGTTCTCTTTCATTATACTAGTTTGATAGCCTCAGTAAAGCATATTATGCGCAAAGAATCTCGAAAAGAAAAAAAAAATTTTTCGAACTTTGGAAACGTCGTTTGAATCACTTTTTTCCGTTCTTATTTCAGATTACTGGTTCTCTTTCATTATAGTAGTTTGATAGCCTCAGAAAAGCATATTATGCCCAAAGAATCTGGAAAAAAAAAAATTTTTTTCGAAGTATGGAAACTTCGTTTGAATCCCTTTTTTTCCGTTCTTATTTGAGATAACTGGTTCTCTTTCATTATACTAGTTTGATAGCCCTAGTAAAGCATATTATGCGCAAAGAATCTGGAAAAGAAAAAAAATTTTTTTCGAAGATTGGAAACTTCGTTAGAATCACTTTTTTTCCGTTCTTATTTGAGATAACTGGTTCTCTTTCATTATACTAGTTTGATACCCTCAGGAAAGCATATTATGCGCAAAGAATCTCGAAAAGAAAAAAGTTTTTTTTCGAAGTTTGGAAACTTCGTTTGAATCACTTTTTTTCCGTTCTTATTTGAGTTAACTGGTTCTCTTTCATTATACTAGTTTGATAGCCTCAGTAAAGCATATTATGCGCAAAGAATCTCGAAAAGAAAAAATTTTTTTTCGAAGTTTGGAAACTTCGTTAGAATCACTTTTTTTCCGTTCTTATTTGAGATAACTGGTACTCTTTCATTATGCTAGTTTGAT
The DNA here is from genome assembly GCA_030762175.1 of Metallyticus violacea. Classification (NCBI taxonomy): domain Eukaryota; kingdom Metazoa; phylum Arthropoda; class Insecta; order Mantodea; family Metallyticidae; genus Metallyticus; species Metallyticus violacea. Next base: position 72,588,994 of record CM060830.1, read on the forward strand.
AGCCTCAGTAAAGCATATTATGCGCAAACAATCTCGAAAAGAAAAAAAATTTTTTTCGAAGTTTGGAAACGTCGTTTGAATCACTTTTTTCCGTTCTTATTTGAGATAAATGGTTCTCTTTCATTATACTAGTTTGATAGCCTCAGTAAAGCATATTATGCGCAAAGAATCTCGAAAAGAAAAAATTTTTTTTTCGAAGTTTGGAAACTTCGTTAGAATCACTTTTTTTCCGTTCTCATTTGAGATAACTGGTTCTCTTTCATTATACTAATTTGATAACCTCAGAAAAGCATATTATGCGCAAAGAATCTCGAAAAGAAAAAAGTTTTTTTTCGAAGTTTGGAAACTTCGTTTGAATCACTTTTTTCCGTTCTTATTTGAGATAACTGGTTCTCTTTCATTATACTAGTTTGATAGCCTCAGTAAAGCATATTATGCGCAAAGAATATCGAAAAGAAAAAATTTTTTTTCGAAGTTTGGAAACTTCGTTAGAATCACTTTTTTTCCGTTCTTATTTGAGATAACTGGTTCTCTTTCATTATACTAGTTTGATAGCCTCAGTAAAGCATATTATGCGCAAAGAATCCCGAAAAGAACAAATTTTTTTTTCGAAGTTTGGAAACTTTGTTAGAATCACTTTTTTTCCGTTCTTATTTGAGATAACTGGTTCTCTTTCATTATACTAGTTTGATAGCCTCAGAAAAGCATATTATGCGCAAAGAATCTCGAAAAGAAAAAAGTTTTTTTTCGAAGTTTGGAAACTTCGTTTGAATCACTTTTTTTCCGTTCTTATTTGAGATAACTGGTTCTCTTTCATTATACCAGTTTGATAGCCTCAGTAAAGCATATTATGCGCAAAGAATCTCGAAAAGAAAAAAAAAATTTTTCGAAGTTTGGAAACTTCGTTTGAATCACTTTTTTTCCGTTCTTATTTGAGATAACTGGTTCTCTTTCATTATACTAGTTTGATAGCCTCAGTAAAATATATTATGCGCAAAGAATCTGGAAAAGAAAAAAAATTTTTTTCGAAGTTTGGAAACTTCGTTAGAATCACTTTTTTTCCGTTCTTATTTGAGATAACTGGTTCTCTTTAATTATACTAGTTTGATACCCTCAGAAAAGCATATTATGCGCAAAGAATCTCCAAAAGAAAAAAGTTTTTTTTCGAAGTTTGGAAACTTCGTTTGAATCACTTTTTTTCCATTCTTATTTGAGATAACTGGTTCTCTTTCATTATACAACTTTGATACCCTCAGAAAAGCATATTATGCGCAAAGAATCTCCAAAAGAAAAAAGTTTTTTTTTCGAAGTTTGGAAACTTCGTTTGAATCACTTTTTTTCCGTTCTTATTTGAGATAACTGGTTCTCTTTCATTATACTAGTTTGATAGCCTCAGTAAAGCATATTATGTGCAAAGAATCTCGAAAAGAAAAAAAAATTTTTTCGAAGTTTGGGAACTTCATTAGAATCACTTTTTTTCCGTTCTTATTTGAGATAACTGGTTCTCTTTCATTATACTAGTTTGATAGCCTCAAAAAAGCATATTATGCGCAAAGAATCTCGAAAAGAAAAAAATTTTTTTTCGAAGTTTGGAAACTTCGTTTGAATCACTTTTTTTTCCGTTCTTATTTGAGATAACTGGTTCTCTTTTATTATACAAGTTTGATAGCCTCAGTAAAGCATATTATGCACAAAGAATCTCGAAAAGAAAAAAAATTTTTTTCGAAGTTTGGAAACTTCATTAGAATCACTTTATTTCCGTTCTTATTTGAGATAACTGGTTCTCTTTCATTATACTAGTTTGATAGCCCTAGTAAAGCATATTATGCGCAAAGAATCTGGAAAAGAAAAAAAATTTTTTTCGAAGTTTGGAAACTTCGTTAGAATCACTTTTTTTCCCTTCTTATTTGAGATAACTGGTTCTCTTTCATTATACTAGTTTGATACCCTCAGGAAAGCATATTATGCGCAAAGAATCTCGAAAAGAAAAAATTTTTTTTTCGAAGTTTGGAAACTTCGTTAGAATCACTTTTTTGCCGTTCTTATTTGAGATAACTGGTTCTCTTTTATTATACTTGTTTGATAGCCTCAGTAAAGCATATTATGCCAAAGAATCTCGAAAAGAAAAAAATTTTTTTTCGAAGTTTGGAAACTTCGTTAGAATCACTTTTTTCCGTTCTTATTTGAGATAACTGGTTCTCTTTCATTATACTAGTTTGATAGCTTCAGTAAAGCATGTTATGCGCAAAGAATCTGGAAAAGAAAAAAAATTTTTTTCGAAGTTTGGAAACTTCGTTAGAATCACTTTTTTTCCGTTCTTATTTGAGATAACTGGTTCTCTTTCATTATACTAGTTTGATACCCTCAGGAAAGCATATTATGCGCAAAGAATCTCAAGAAGAAAAAAGTTTTTTTTCGAAGTTTGGAAACTTCGTTTGAATCACTTTTTTCCGTTCTTATTTGAGATAACTGGTTCTCTTTCATTATACTAGTTTGATAGCCTCAGTAAAGCATATTATGCGCAAAGAATCTCGAAAAGAAAAAAATTTTTTTTCGAAGTTTGGAAACTTCGTTAGAATCACTTTTTTTCCGTTCTTATTTGAGATAACTGGTTCTCTTTCATTATACTAGTTTGATAGCCTCAGTAAAGCATATTATGCGCAAACAATCTCGAAAAGAAAAAATTTTTTTTTCGAAGTTTGGAAACTTCGTTAGAATCACTTTATTTCCGTTCTTATTTGAGATAACTGGTTCTCTTTCATTATACTAGTTTGATAGCCTCAGTAAAGCATATTATGCGCAAAGAATCTCGAAAAGAAAAAAATTTTTTTTCGAAGTTTGGAAACTTCGTTAGAATCACTTTTTTTCCGTTCTTATTTGAGATAACTGGTTCTCTTTCATTATACTAGTTTGATAGCCTCAGTAAAGCATATTATGCGCAAAGAATCTCGAAAAGAAAAAATTTTTTTTTCGAAGTTTGGAAACTTCGTTAGAATCACTTTTTTTCCGTTCTTATTTGAGATAACTGGTTCTCTTTCATTATACTAGTTTAATAACCTCAGAAAAGCATATTATGCGCAAAGAATCTCGAAAAGAAAAAAGTTTTTTTTCGAAGTTTGGAAACTTCGTTTGAATCACTTTTTTTCCGTTCTTATTTGAGATAACTGGTTCTCTTTCATTATATATACTAGTTTGATAGCCTCAGTAAAGCATATTATGAGCAAAGAATCTCGAAAAGAAAAAAAAATTTTTTCGAAGTTTGGAAACTTCGTTAGAATCACTTTTTTTCCGTTCTTATTTGAGATAACTGGTTCTCTTTCATTATACTAGTTTGATAGCCTCAGTAAAGCATATTATGCGCAAAGAATCTCGAAAAGAAAAAAAATTTTTTTCCAAGTTTGGAAACGTCGTTTGAATCACTTGTTTCCGTTCTTATTTGAGATTACTGGTTCTCTTTCATTATAGTAGTTTGATAGCCTCAGAAAAGCATATTATGCACAAACAATCTCGAAAAGAAAAAAAATTTTTTTCGAAGTTTGGAAACGTCGTTTGAATCACTTTTTTCCGTTCTTATTTGAGATTACTGGTTCTCTTTCATTATAGTAGTTTGATAGCCTCAGAAAAGCATTTTATGCACAAACAATCTCGAAAAGAAAAAAATTTTTTTTCGAAGTTTGGAAACTTCGTTTGAATAACTTTTTTTCCGTTCTTATTTGAGATAACTGGTTCTCTTTCATTATACTAGTTTGATACCCTCAGAAAAGCATATTATGCGCAAAGAATCTCCAAAAGAAAAAAGTTTTTTTTCGAAGTTTGGAAACTTCGTTTGAATCACTTTTTTTCCGTTCTTATTTGAGATAACTGGTTCTCTTTCATTATACTAGTTTGATAGCCTCAGTAAAGCATATTATGCGCAAAGAATCTCGAAAAGAAAAAATTTTTTTTTCGAAGTTTGGAAACTTCGTTAGAATCACTTTATTTCCGTTCTTATTTGAGATAACTGTTTCTCTTTCATTATATTTGTTTGATAGCCTCAGTAAAGCATATTATGCGCAAAGAATCTCGAAAAGAAAAAAGTTTTTTTTCGAAGTTTGGAAACTTCGTTTGAATCACTTTTTTTCCGTTCTTATTTGAGATAACTGGTTCTCTTTCATTATACTAGTTTGATAGCCTCAGTAAAGCATATTATGAGCAAAGAATCTCGAAAAGAAAAAAAATTTTTTCGAAGTTTGGAAACTTCGTTAGAATCACTTTTTTTCCGTTCTTATTTGAGATAACTGGTTCTCTTTCATTATACTAGTTTGATAGCCTCAGTAAAGCATATTATGCGCAAAGAATCTCGAAAAGAAAAAAAATTTTTTTCCAAGTTTGGAAACGTCGTTTGAATCACTTTTTTCCGTTCTTATTTGAGATTACTGGTTCTCTTTCATTATAGTAGTTTGATAGCCTCAGAAAAGCATATTATGCACAAACAATCTCGAAAAGAAAAAAAATTTTTTTCGAAGTTTGGAAACATCGTTTGAATCACTTTTTTCCGTTCTTATTTGAGATTACTGGTTCTCTTTCATTATAGTAGTTTGATAGCCTCAGAAAAGCATTTTATGCACAAACAATCTCGAAAAGAAAAAAATTTTTTTTCGAAGTTTGGAAACTTCGTTTGAATCACTTTTTTTCCGTTCTTATTTGAGATAACTGGTTCTCTTTCATTATACTAGTTTGATACCCTCAGAAAAGCATATTATGCGCAAAGAATCTCCAAAAGAAAAAAGTTTTTTTTCGAAGTTTGGAAACTTCGTTTGAATCACTTTTTTTCCGTTCTTATTTGAGATAACTGGTTCTCTTTCATTATACTAGTTTGATACCCTCAGAAAAGCATATTATGCGCAAAGAATCTCCAAAAGAAAAAAGTTTTTTTTCGAAGTTTGGAAACTTCGTTTGAATCACTTTTTTTCCGTTCTTATTTGAGATAACTGGTTCTCTTTCATTATACTAGTTTGATAGCCTCAGTAAAGCATATTATGTGCAAAGAATCTCGAAAAGAAAAAAAAATTTTTTCGAAGTTTGGAAACTTCATTAGAATCACTTTTTTTCCGTTCTTATTTGAGATAACTGGTTCTCTTTCATTATACTAGTTTATAGCCTCAAAAAAGCATATTATGCGCAAAGAATCTCGAAAAGAAAAAAATTTTTTTTCGAAGTTTGGAAACTTCGTTTGAATCACTTTTTTTCCGTTCTTATTTGAGATAACTGGTTCTCTTTCATTATACTAGTTTGATAGCCTCAGTAAAGCATATTATGCACAATGAATCTCGAAAAAAAAAAAATTTTTTCGAAGTTTGGAAACTTCATTAGAATCACTTTTTTTCCGTTCTTATTTGAGATAACTGGTTCTCTTTCATTATACTAGTTTGATAGCCCTAGTAAAGCATATTAAGCGCAAAGAATCTGGAAAAGAAAAAAAATTTTTTTCGAAGTTTGGAAACTTCGTTAGAATCACTTTTTTTCCGTTCTTATTTGAGATAACTGGTTCTCTTTCATTATACTAGTTTGATAGACTCAGAAAAGCATATTATGGGCAAAGAATCTCCAAAAGAAAAAAGTTTTTTTTCGAAGTTTGGAAACTTCGTTTGAATCACTTTTTTTTCGTTCTTATTTGAGATAACTGGTTCTCTTTCATTATACTAGTTTGACAGCCTCAGTAAAGCATATTATGCACAAAGAATCTCGAAAAAAAAAAATTTTGTTCGAAGTTTGGAAACTTCATTAGAATCACTTTTTTTCCGTTCTTATTTGAGATAACTGGTTCTCTTTCATTATACTAGTTTGATAGCCCTAGTAAAGCATATTATGCGGAAAGAATCTGGAAAAGAAAAAAAAGTTTTTTCGAAGTTTGGAAACTTCGTTAGAATCACTTTTTTTCCGTTCTTATTTGAGATAACTGGTTCTCTTTCATTATACTAGTTTGATAGCCTCAGAAAAGCATGTTATGCGCAAAGAATCTCCAAAAGAAAAAAGTTTTTTTTTCGAAGTTTGGAAACTTCGTTTGAATCACTTTTTTTCCGTTCTTATTTGAGATAACTGGTTCTCTTTCATTATACTAGTTTGATACCCTCAGAAAAGCATATTATGCGCACAGAATCTCCAAAAGAAAAAAGTTTTTTTTCGAAGTTTGGAAACTTCGTTTGAATCACTTTTTTTCCGTTCTTATTTGAGATACCTGGTTCTCTTTCATTATACTAGTTTGATACCCTCAGGAAAGCATATTATGCGCAAAGAATCTCGAAAAGAAAAAATTTTTTTTTCGAAGTTTGGAAACTTCGTTAGAATCACTTTTTTTCCGTTCTTATTTGAGATAACTGGTTCTCTTTCATTATACTTGTTTGATAGCCTCAGTAAAGCATATTATGCCAAAGAATCTCGAAAAGAAAAAAAATTTTTTTCGAAGTTGGGAAACTTCGTTAGAATCACTTTTTTCCGTTCTTATTTGAGATAACTGGTTCTCTTTCATTATACTAGTTTGATAGCCTCAGTAAAGCATATTATGCGCAAAGAATATGGAAAAGAAAAAAAATTTTTTTCGAAGTTTGGAAACTTCGTTAGAATCACTTTTTTTCCGTTCTTATTTGAGATAACTGGTTCTCTTTCATTATACTAGTTTGATACCCTCAGGAAAGCATATTATGCGCAAAGAATCTCGAAAAGAAAAAAGTTTTTTTTCGAAGTTTGGAAACTTCGTTTGAATCACTTTTTTCCGTTCTTATTTGAGATAACTGGTTCTCTTTCGTTATACTAGTTTGATAGCCTCAGTAACGCATATTATGCGCAAAGAATCTCGAAAAGAAAAAAATTTTTTTTCGAAGTTTGGAAACTTCGTTAGAATCACTTTTTTTCCGTTCTTATTTGAGATAACTGGTTCTCTTTCATTATACTAGTTTGATAGCCTCAGTAAAGCATATTATGCGCAAACAATCTCGAAAAGAAAAAATTTTTTTTTCGAAGTTTGGAAACTTCGTTAGAATCACTTTATTTCCGTTCTTATTTGAGATAACTGGTTCTCTTTCATTATACTAGTTTGATAGCCTCAGTAAAGCATATTATGCGCAAAGAATCTCGAAAAGAAAAAAATTTTTTTTCGAAGTTTGGAAACTTCGTTAGAATCACTTTTTTTCCGTTCTTATTTGAGATAACTGGTTCTCTTTCATTATACTAGTTTGATAGCCTCAGTAAAGCATATTATGCGCAAAGAATCTCGAAAAGAAAAAATTTTTTTTTCGAAGTTTGGAAACTTCGTTAGAATCACTTTTTTTCCGTTCTTATTTGAGATAACTGGTTCTCTTTCATTATACTAGTTTAATAACCTCAGAAAAGCATATTATGCGCAAAGAATCTCGAAAAGAAAAAAGTTTTTTTTCGAAGTTTGGAAACTTCGTTTGAATCACTTTTTTTCCGTTCTTATTTGAGATAACTGGTTCTCTTTCATTATACTAGTTTGATAGCCTCAGTAAAGCATATTATGAGCAAAGAATCTCGAAAAGAAAAAAAAAATTTTTCGAAGTTTGGAAACTTCGTTAGAATCACTTTGTTTCCGTTCTTATTTGAGATAACTGGTTCTCTTTCATTATACTAGTTTGATAGCATCAGTAAAGCATATTATGCGCAAAGAATCTCGAAAAGAAAAAAAATTTTTTTCCAAGTTTGGAAACGTCGTTTGAATCACTTTTTTCCGTTCTTATTTGAGATTACTGGTTCTCTTTCATTATAGTAGTTTGATAGCCTCAGAAAAGCATATTATGCACAAACAATCTCGAAAAGAAAAAAATTTTTTTCGAAGTTTGGAAACGTCGTTTGAATCACTTTTTTCCGTTCTTATTTGAGATTACTGGTTCTCTTTCATTATAGTAGATTGATAGCCTCAAAAAAGCATTTTATGCACAAACAATCTCGAAAAGAAAAAAATTTTTTTTCGAAGTTTGGAAACTTCGTTTGAATTACTTTTTTTCCGTTCTTATTTGAGATAACTGGTTCTCTTTCATTATACTAGTTTGATAGCCTCAGTAAAGCATATTATGCGCAAAGAATCTCGAAAAGAAAAAAAAAATGTTTTCGAAGTTTGGAAACTTCATTAGAATCACTTTTTTTCCGTTCTTATTTGAGATAACTGGTTCTCTTTCATTATACTAGTTTGATAGCCCTAGTAAAGCATATTATGCGCAAAGAATCTGGAAAAGAAAAAAAATTTTTTTCGAAGTTTGGAAACTTCGTTAGATCACTTTTTTTCCGTTCTTATTTGAGATAACTGGTTCTCTTTCATTATACTAGTTTGATAGCCTCAGAAAAGCATATTATGTGCAAAGAATCTCCAAAAGAAAAAAGTTTTTTTTCGAAGTTTGGAAACTTCGTTTGAATAACTTTTTTTCCGTTCTTATTTGAGATAACTGGTTCTCTTTCATTATACTAGTTTGATACCCTCAGAAAAGCATATTATGCGCAAAGAATCTCCAAAAGAAAAAAGTTTTTTTCGAAGTTTGGAAACTTCGTTTGAATCACTTTTTTTCCGTTCTTATTTGAGATATCTGGTTCTCTTTCATTATACTAGTTTGATAGCCTCAGTAAAGCATATTATGCACAAAGAATCTCGAAAAGAAAAAAAATTTTTTTCCAAGTTTGGAAACTTCATTAGAATCACTTTTTTTCCGTTCTTATTTGAGATAACTGGTTCTCTTTCATTATACTAGTTTGATAGCCCTAGTAAAGCATATTATGCTCAAAGAATCTGGAAAAGAAAAAAAATTTTTTTCGAAGTTTGGAAACTTCGTTAGAATCACTTTTTTCCCTTCTTATTTGAGATAACTGGTTCTCTTTCATTATACTAGTTTGATACCCTGAGGAAAGCATATTATGCGCAAAGAATCTCGAAAAGAAAAAAATTTTTTTCGAAGTTTGGAAACTTCGTTAGAATCACTTTTTTGCCGTTCTTATTTGAGATAACTGGTTCTCTTTCATTATACTTGTTTGATAGCCTCAGTAAAGCATATTATGCCAAAGAATCTCGAAAAGAAAAAAAAATTTTTTCGAAGTTTGGAAACTTCGTTAGAATCACTTTTTTCCGTTCTTATTTGAGATAACTGGTTCTCTTTCATTATACTAGTTTGATAGCCTCAGTAAAGCATATTATGCGCAAAGAATCTGGAAAAGAAAAAAAATTTTTTTCGAAGTTTGGAAACTTCGTTAGAATCACTTTTTTTCCGTTCTTATTTGAGATAACTGGTTCTCTTTCATTATACTAGTTTGATACCCTCAGGAAAGCATATTATGCGCAAAGAATCTCGAAAAGAAAAAAGTTTTTTTTCGAAGTTTGGAAACTTCGTTTGAATCACTTTTTTCCGTTCTTATTTGAGATAACTGGTTCTCTTTCATTATACTAGTTTGATAGCCTCAGTAAAGCATATTATGCGCAAAGAATCTCGAAAAGAAAAAAATTTTTTTTCGAAGTTTGGAAACTTCGTTAGAATCACTTTTTTTCCGTTCTTATTTGAGATAACTGGTTCTCTTTCATTATACTAGTTTGATAGCCTCAGTAAAGCATATTATGCGCAAACAATCTCGAAAAGAAAAAATTTTTTTTCGAAGTTTGGAAACTTCGTTAGAATCACTTTTTTTCCGTTCTTATTTGAGATAACTGGTTCTCTTTCATTATACTAGTTTGATAGCCTCAGTAAAGCATATTATGCGCAAAGAATCTCGAAAAGAAAAAAAATTTTTTTCGAAGTTTGGAAACTTCATTAGAATCACTTTTTTTCCGTTCTTATTTGAGATAACTGGTTCTCTTTCATTATACTAGTTTGATAGCCCTAGTAAAGCATATTATGCGCAAAGAATCTGGAAAAGAAAAAAAATTTTTTTCGAAGTTTGGAAACTTCGTTAGAATCACTTTTTTTCCGTTCTTATTTGAGATAACTGGTTCTCTTTCATTATACTAGTTTGATAGCCTCAGAAAAGCATATTATGTGCAAAGAATCTCCAAAAGAAAAAAGTTTTTTTTCGAAGTTTGGAAACTTCGTTTGAATCACTTTTTTTCCGTTCTTATTTGAGATAACTGGTTCTCTTTCATTATACTAGTTTGATACCCTCAGAAAAGCATATTATGCGCAAAGAATCTCCAAAAGAAAAAAGTTTTTTTCGAAGTTTGGAAACTTCGTTTGAATCACTTTTTTCCGTTCTTATTTGAGATATCTGGTTCTCTTTCATTATACTAGTTTGATAGCCTCAGTAAAGCATATTATGCACAAAGAATCTCGAAAAGAAAAAAAATTTTTTTCCAAGTTTGGAAACTTCATTAGAATCACTTTTTTTCCGTTCTTATTTGAGATAACTGGTTCTCTTTCATTATACTAGTTTGATAGCCCTAGTAAAGCATATTATGCTCAAAGAATCTGGAAAAGAAAAAAAATTTTTTTCGAAGTTTGGAAACTTCGTTAGAATCACTTTTTTCCCTTCTTATTTGAGATAACTGGTTCTCTTTCATTATACTAGTTTGATACCCTGAGGAAAGCATATTATGCGCAAAGAATCTCGAAAAGAAAAAATTTTTTTTCGAAGTTTGGAAACTTCGTTAGAATCACTTTTTTGCCGTTCTTATTTGAGATAACTGGTTCTCTTTCATTATACTTGTTTGATAGCCTCAGTAAAGCATATTATGCCAAAGAATCTCGAAAAGAAAAAAAAATTTTTTCGAAGTTTGGAAACTTCGTTAGAATCACTTTTTTCCGTTCTTATTTGAGATAACTGGTTCTCTTTCATTATACTAGTTTGATAGCCTCAGTAAAGCATATTATGCGCAAAGAATCTGGAAAAGAAAAAAAATTTTTTTCGAAGTTTGGAAACTTCGTTAGAATCACTTTTTTTCCGTTCTTATTTGAGATAACTGGTTCTCTTTCATTATACTAGTTTGATACCCTCAGGAAAGCATATTATGCGCAAAGAATATCGAAAAGAAAAAAGTTTTTTTTCGAAGTTTGGAAACTTGTTTGAATCACTTTTTTCCGTTCTTATTTGAGATAACTGGTTCTCTTTCATTATACTAGTTTGATAGCCTCAGTAAAGCATATTATGCGCAAAGAATCTCGAAAAGAAAAAAATTTTTTTTCGAAGTTTGGAAACTTCGTTAGAATCACTTTTTTTCCGTTCTTATTTGAGATAACTGGTTCTCTTTCATTATACTAGTTTGATAGCCTCAGTAAAGCATATTATGCGCAAACAATCTCGAAAAGAAAAAATTTTTTTTCGAAGTTTGGAAACTTCGTTAGAATCACTTTTTTTCCGTTCTTATTTGAGATAACTGGTTCTCTTTCATTATACTAGTTTGATAGCCTCAGTAAAGCATATTATGCGCAAAAAATCTCGAAAAGAAAAAAAATTTTTTTCGAAGTTTGGAAACTTCGTTAGAATCACTTTTTTTCCGTTCTTATTTGAGATAACTGGTTCTCTTTCATTATACTAGTTTAATAACCTCAGGAAAGCATATTATGCGCAAAGAATCTCGAAAAGAAAAAAGTTTTTTTTCGAAGTTTGGAAACTTCGTTTGAATCACTTTGTTTCCGTTCTTATTTGAGATAACTGGTTCTCTTTCATTATACTAGTTTGATAAGCCTCAGTAAAGCATATTATGAGCAAAGAATCTCGAAAAGAAAAAAAAATTTTTCGAAGTTTGGAAACTTCGTTAGAATCCCTTTTTTTCCGTTCTTATTTGAGATAACTGGTTCTCTTTCATTATACTAGTTTGATAGCCTCAAAAAAGCATATTATGCGCAAAGAATCTCGAAAAGAAAAAAATTTTTTTTCGAAGTATGAAATCTTCGTTTGAATCACTTTTTTTCCGTTCTTATTTGAGATAACTGGTTCTCTTTCATTATACTAGTTTGATAGCCTCAGTAAAGCATATTATGCACAAAGAATCTCGAAAAGAAAAAAAATTTTTTTCGAAGTTTGGAAACTTCATTAGAATCACTTTTTTTCCGTTCTTATTTGAGATAACTGGTTCTCTTTCATTATACTAGTTTGATAGCCCTAGTAAGGCATATTATGCGCAAAGAATCTGGAAAAGAAAAAAAATTTTTTTCGAAGTTTGGAAACTTCGTTAGAATCACTTTTTTTCCCTTCTTATTTGAGATAACTGGTTCTCTTTCATTATACTAGTTTGATACCCTCAGGAAAGCATATTATGCGCAAAGAATCTCGAAAAGAAAAAATTTTTTTTTCGAAGTTTGGAAACTTCGTTAGAATCACTTTTTTGCCGTTCTTATTTGAGATAACTGGTTCTCTTTCATTATACTTGTTTGATAGCCTCAGTAAATAATATTATGCCAAAGAATCTCGAAAAGAAAAAAAATTTTTTTCGAAGTTTGGAAACTTCGTTAGAATCACTTTTTTTCCGTTCTTATTTGAGATAACTGGTTCTCTTTCATTATACTAGTTTGATAGCCTCAGTAAAGCATATTATGCGCAAAGAATCTCGAAAAGAAAAAAATTTTTTTTCGAAGTTTGGAAACTTCGTTAGAATCACTTTTTTTCCGTTCTTATTTGAGATAACTGGTTCTCTTTCATTATACTAGTTTAATAACTTCAGAAAAGCATATTATGCGCAAAGAATCTCGAAAAGAAAAAAAATTTTTTTCCAAGTTTGGAAACGTCGTTTGAATCACTTTTTTCCGTTCTTATTTGAGATTACTGGTTCTCTTTCATTATAGTAGTTTGATAGCCTCAGTAAAGCATATTATGCGCAAAGAATCTCGAAAAGAAAAAAATTTTTTTTCGAAGTTTGGAAACTTCGTTAGAATCACTTTTTTTCCGTTCTTATTTGAGATAACTGGTTCTCTTTCATTATACTAGTTTGATAGCCTCAGTGAAGCATATTATGCGCAAAGAATCTCGAAAAGAAAAAAAATTTTTTTCGAAGTTTGGAAACGTTGTTTGAATCACTTTTTTCCGTTCTTATTTGAGATAACTGGTTCTCTTTCATTATACTAATTTGATAGCCTCAGTAAAGCATATTATGCGCAAAGAATCTCGAAAAGAAAAAAAAAATTTTTCGAAGTTTGGAAACTTCGTTAGAATCACTTTTTTTCCGTTCTTATTTGAGATAACTGGTTCTCTTTCATTATAGTAGTTTGATAGCCTCAGAAAAGCATATTATGCGCAAAGAATCTCGAAAAGAAAAAAAATTTTTTTCCAAGTTTGGAAACTTCGTTAGAATCACTTTTTTTCCGTTCTTATTTGAGATAACTGGTTCTCTTTCATTATACTAGTTTGATAGCCTCAGTAAAGCATATTATGCGCAAAGAATCTCGAAAAGAAAAAAGTTTTTTTTCGAAGTTTGGAAACTTCGTTTGAATCACTTTTTTTCAGTTCTTATTTGAGATAACTGGTTCTCTTTCATTATACTAGTTTGATAGCCTCAGTAAAGCATATTATGAGCAAAGAATCTCGAAAAGAAAAAAAAATTTTTTCGAAGTTTGGAAACTTCGTTAGAATCACTTTTTTTCCGTTCTTATTTGAGATAACTGGTTCTCTTTCATTATACTAGTTTGATAGCCTCAGTAAAGCATATTATGCGCAAAGAATCTCGAAAAGAAAAAAAAATTTTTTCCAAGTTTGGAAACGTCGTTTGAATCACTTTTTTCCGTTCTTATTTGAGATAACTGGTTCTCTTTCATTATACTAGTTTGATAGCCCTAGTAAAGCATATTATGCGCAAAGAATCTGGAAAAGAAAAAAAATTTTTTTCGAAGTTTGGAAACTTCGTTAGAATCACTTTTTTTCCGTTCTTATTTGAGATAACTGGTTCTCTTTCATTATACTAGTTTGATAGCCTCAGAAAAGCATATTATGTGCAAAGAATCTCCAAAAGAAAAAAGTTTTTTTTCGAAGTTTGGAAACTTCGTTTGAATCACTTTTTTTCCGTTCTTATTTGAGATAACTGGTTCTCTTTCATTATACTAGTTTGATACCCTCAGAAAAGCATATTATGCGCAAAGAATCTCCAAAAGAAAAAAGTTTTTTTCGAAGTTTGGAAACTTCGTTTGAATCACTTTTTTTCCGTTCTTATTTGAGATATCTGGTTCTCTTTCATTATACTAGTTTGATAGCCTCAGTAAAGCATATTATGCACAAAGAATCTCGAAAAGAAAAAAAATTTTTTTCCAAGTTTGGAAACTTCATTAGAATCACTTTTTTTCCGTTCTTATTTGAGATAACTGGTTCTCTTTCATTATACTAGTTTGATAGCCCTAGTAAAGCATATTATGCTCAAAGAATCTGGAAAAGAAAAAAAATTTTTTTCGAAGTTTGGAAACTTCGTTAGAATCACTTTTTTCCCTTCTTATTTGAGATAACTGGTTCTCTTTCATTATACTAGTTTGATACCCTGAGGAAAGCATATTATGCGCAAAGAATCTCGAAAAGAAAAAATTTTTTTTCGAAGTTTGGAAACTTCGTTAGAATCACTTTTTTGCCGTTCTTATTTGAGATAACTGGTTCTCTTTCATTATACTTGTTTGATAGCCTCAGTAAAGCATATTATGCCAAAGAATCTCGAAAAGAAAAAAAAATTTTTTCGAAGTTTGGAAACTTCGTTAGAATCACTTTTTTCCGTTCTTATTTGAGATAACTGGTTCTCTTTCATTATACTAGTTTGATAGCCTCAGTAAAGCATATTATGCGCAAAGAATCTGGAAAAGAAAAAAAATTTTTTTCGAAGTTTGGAAACTTCGTTAGAATCACTTTTTTTCCGTTCTTATTTGAGATAACTGGTTCTCTTTCATTATACTAGTTTGATACCCTCAGGAAAGCATATTATGCGCAAAGAATATCGAAAAGAAAAAAGTTTTTTTTCGAAGTTTGGAAACTTGTTTGAATCACTTTTTTCCGTTCTTATTTGAGATAACTGGTTCTCTTTCATTATACTAGTTTGATAGCCTCAGTAAAGCATATTATGCGCAAAGAATCTCGAAAAGAAAAAAATTTTTTTTCGAAGTTTGGAAACTTCGTTAGAATCACTTTTTTTCCGTTCTTATTTGAGATAACTGGTTCTCTTTCATTATACTAGTTTGATAGCCTCAGTAAAGCATATTATGCGCAAACAATCTCGAAAAGAAAAAATTTTTTTTCGAAGTTTGGAAACTTCGTTAGAATCACTTTTTTTCCGTTCTTATTTGAGATAACTGGTTCTCTTTCATTATACTAGTTTGATAGCCTCAGTAAAGCATATTATGCGCAAAGAATCTCGAAAAGAAAAAAAATTTTTTTCGAAGTTTGGAAACTTCGTTAGAATCACTTTTTTTCCGTTCTTATTTGAGATAACTGGTTCTCTTTCATTATACTAGTTTAATAACCTCAGGAAAGCATATTATGCGCAAAGAATCTCGAAAAGAAAAAAGTTTTTTTTCGAAGTTTGGAAACTTCGTTTGAATCACTTTGTTTCCGTTCTTATTTGAGATAACTGGTTCTCTTTCATTATACTAGTTTGATAAGCCTCAGTAAAGCATATTATGAGCAAAGAATCTCGAAAAGAAAAAAAAATTTTTCGAAGTTTGGAAACTTCGTTAGAATCCCTTTTTTTCCGTTCTTATTTGAGATAACTGGTTCTCTTTCATTATACTAGTTTGATAGCCTCAAAAAAGCATATTATGCGCAAAGAATCTCGAAAAGAAAAAAATTTTTTTTCGAAGTATGAAATCTTCGTTTGAATCACTTTTTTTCCGTTCTTATTTGAGATAACTGGTTCTCTTTCATTATACTAGTTTGATAGCCTCAGTAAAGCATATTATGCACAAAGAATCTCGAAAAGAAAAAAAATTTTTTTCGAAGTTTGGAAACTTCATTAGAATCACTTTTTTTCCGTTCTTATTTGAGATAACTGGTTCTCTTTCATTATACTAGTTTGATAGCCCTAGTAAGGCATATTATGCGCAAAGAATCTGGAAAAGAAAAAAAATTTTTTTCGAAGTTTGGAAACTTCGTTAGAATCACTTTTTTTCCCTTCTTATTTGAGATAACTGGTTCTCTTTCATTATACTAGTTTGATACCCTCAGGAAAGCATATTATGCGCAAAGAATCTCGAAAAGAAAAAATTTTTTTTTCGAAGTTTGGAAACTTCGTTAGAATCACTTTTTTGCCGTTCTTATTTGAGATAACTGGTTCTCTTTCATTATACTTGTTTGATAGCCTCAGTAAAGCATATTATGCCAAAGAATCTCGAAAAGAAAAAAAATTTTTTTCGAAGTTTGGAAACTTCGTTAGAATCACTTTTTTTCCGTTCTTATTTGAGATAACTGGTTCTCTTTCATTATACTAGTTTGATAGCCTCAGTAAAGCATATTATGCGCAAAGAATCTCGAAAAGAAAAAAATTTTTTTTCGAAGTTTGGAAACTTCGTTAGAATCACTTTTTTTCCGTTCTTATTTGAGATAACTGGTTCTCTTTCATTATACTAGTTTAATAACTTCAGAAAAGCATATTATGCGCAAAGAATCTCGAAAAGAAAAAAAATTTTTTTCCAAGTTTGGAAACGTCGTTTGAATCACTTTTTTCCGTTCTTATTTGAGATTACTGGTTCTCTTTCATTATAGTAGTTTGATAGCCTCAGTAAAGCATATTATGCGCAAAGAATCTCGAAAAGAAAAAAATTTTTTTTCGAAGTTTGGAAACTTCGTTAGAATCACTTTTTTTCCGTTCTTATTTGAGATAACTGGTTCTCTTTCATTATACTAGTTTGATAGCCTCAGTGAAGCATATTATGCGCAAAGAATCTCGAAAAGAAAAAAAATTTTTTTCGAAGTTTGGAAACGTTGTTTGAATCACTTTTTTCCGTTCTTATTTGAGATAACTGGTTCTCTTTCATTATACTAGTTTGATAGCCTCAGTAAAGCATATTATGCGCAAAGAATCTCGAAAAGAAAAAAAAAATTTTTCGAAGTTTGGAAACTTCGTTAGAATCACTTTTTTTCCGTTCTTATTTGAGATAACTGGTTCTCTTTCATTATAGTAGTTTGATAGCCTCAGAAAAGCATATTATGCGCAAAGAATCTCGAAAAGAAAAAAAATTTTTTTCCAAGTTTGGAAACTTCGTTAGAATCACTTTTTTTCCGTTCTTATTTGAGATAACTGGTTCTCTTTCATTATACTAGTTTGATAGCCTCAGTAAAGCATATTATGCGCAAAGAATCTCGAAAAGAAAAAAGTTTTTTTTCGAAGTATGGAAACTTCGTTTGAATCACTTTTTTTCAGTTCTTATTTGAGATAACTGGTTCTCTTTCATTATACTAGTTTGATAGCCTCAGTAAAGCATATTATGAGCAAAGAATCTCGAAAAGAAAAAAAAATTTTTTCGAAGTTTGGAAACTTCGTTAGAATCACTTTTTTTCCGTTCTTATTTGAGATAACTGGTTCTCTTTCATTATACTAGTTTGATAGCCTCAGTAAAGCATATTATGCGCAAAGAATCTCGAAAAGAAAAAAAAATTTTTTCCAAGTTTGGAAACGTCGTTTGAATCACTTTTTTCCGTTCTTATTTGAGATTACTGGTTCTCTTTCATTATAGTAATTTGATAGCCTCAGAAAAGCATATTATGCACAAACAATCTCGAAAAGAAAAAAAATTTTTTTCGAAGTTTGGAAACGTCGTTTGAATCACTTTTTTCCGTTCTTATTTGAGATAACTGGTTCTCTTTCATTATACTAGTTTGATAGCCTCAGTAAAGCACATTATGCGCAAAGAATCTCGAAAAGAAAAAAAAATTTTTTCGAAGTTTGGAAACTTCGTTAGAATCACTTTTTTTTCCGTTCTTATTTGAGATAACTGGTTCTCTTTCATTATAGTAGTTTGATAGCCTCAGAAAAGCATATTATGCGCAAAGAATCTCGAAAAGAAAAAAATTTTTTTCCAAGTTTGGAAACGTCGTTTGAATCATTTTTTCCGTTCTTATTTGAGATTACTGGTTCTCTTTCATTATAGTGGTTTGATAGCCTCAGAAAAGCATATTATGCACAAACAATCTCGAAAAGAAAAAAAATTTTTTTCGAAGTTTGGAAACGTCGTTTGAATCACTTTTTTCCGTTCTTATTTGAGATAACTGGTTCTCTTTCATTATACTAGTTTGATAGCCTCAGTAAAGCATATTATGCGCAAAGAATCTCGAAAATAAAAAATTTTTTTTTCGAAGTTTGGAAACTTCGTTAGAATCACTTTTTTTCCGTTCTTATTTGAGATAACTGGATCTCTTTCATTATACTAGTTTGATAACCTCAGAAAAGCATATTATGCGCAAAGAATCTCGAAAAGAAAAAAGTTTTTTTTTCGAAGTTTGGAAACTTCGTTTGAATCACTTTTTTCCGTTCTTATTTGAGATAACTGGTTCTCTTTCATTATACTAGTTTGATAGCCTCAGTAAAGCATATTATGCGCAAATAATCTCGAAAAGAAAAAAATTTTTTTTCGAAGTTTGGAAACTTCGTTAGAATAACTTTTTTTCCGTTCTTATTTGAGATAACTGGTTCTCTTTAATTATAGTAGTTTGATAGCCTCAGAAAAGCATATTATGCGCAAAGAATCTCGAAAAGAAAAAAATTTTTTTCCAAGTTTGGAAACGTCGTTTGAATCATTTTTTCCGTTCTTATTTGAGATTACTGGTTCTCTTTCATTATAGTGGTTTGATAGCCTCAGAAAAGCATATTATGCACAAACAATCTCGAAAAGAAAAAAAATTTTTTTCGAAGTTTGGAAACGTCGTTTGAATCACTTTTTTCCGTTCTTATTTGAGATAACTGGTTCTCTTTCATTATACTAGTTTGATAGCCTCAGTAAAGCATATTATGCGCAAAGAATCTCGAAAATAAAAAATTTTTTTTTCGAAGTTTGGAAACTTCGTTAGAATCACTTTTTTTCCGTTCTTATTTGAGATAACTGGATCTCTTTCATTATACTAGTTTGATAACCTCAGAAAAGCATATTATGCGCAAAGAATCTCGAAAAGAAAAAAATTTTTTTTCGAAGTTTGGAAACTTCGTTAGAATAACTTTTTTTCCGTTCTTATTTGAGATAACTGGTTCTCTTTCATTATACTAGTTTGATAGCCTCAGTAAAGCATATTATCGCAAAGAATCTCGAAAAGAAAAAAAAATTTTTTCGAAGTTTGGAAACGTCGTTTGAATCACTTTTTTCCGTTCTTATTTGAGATTACTGGTTCTCTTTCATTATAGTAGTTTGATAGCCTCAGAAAAGCATTTTATGCACAAACAATCTCGAAAAGAAAAAAATTTTTTTTCGAAGTTTGGAAACTTCGTTTGAATCACTTTTTATCCGTTCTTATTTGAGATAACTGGTTCTCTTTCATTATACTAGTTTGATAGCCTCAGTAAAGCATATTATGCGCAAAGAATCTGGAAAAGAAAAAAAAAATTTTTTCGAAGTTTGGAAACTTCGTTAGAATCACTTTTTTTCCGTTCTTTAGTGAGATAACTGGTTCTCTTTCATTATACTAGTTTGATACCCTCAGAAAAGCATATTATGCGCAAAGAATCTCCAAAAGAAAAAAGTTTTTTTTCGAAGTTTGGAAACTTCGTTAGAATCACATTTTTTCCGTTCTTATTTGAGATAACTGGTTCTCTTTCATTATACTAGTTTGATAACCTCAGAAAAGCATATTATGCGCAAAGAATCTCGAAAAGAAAAAAGTTTTTTTTCGAAGTTTGGAAACTTTATTTGAATCACTTTTTTTCCGTTCTTATTTGAGATAACTGGTTCTCTTTCATTATACTCGTTTGATAGCCTCAGTAAAGCATATTATGCGCAAAGAATCTCGAAAAGAAAAAAAAATTTTTTCGAAGTTTGGAAACTTCGTTAGAATCACTTTTTTTCCGTTCTTATTTGAGATAACTGGTTCTCTTTCATTATACTAGTTTGATAGCCTCAGTAAAGCATATTATGCGCAAAGAATCTCGAAAAGAAAAAAAATTTTTTCGAAGTTTGGAAACGTCGTTTGAATCACTTTTTTCCGTTCTTATTTGAGATTACTGGTTCTCTTTCATTATAGTAGTTTGATAGCCTCAGAAAAGCATTTTATGCACAAACAATCTCGAAAAGAAAAAAGTTTTTTTTCGAAGTTTGGAAACTTCGTTTCAATCACTTTTTTCCGTTCTTATTTGAGATAACTGGTTCTCTTTCATTATACTATTTTGATAGCCTCAGTAAAGCATATTATGCGCAAAGAATCTCGAAAAGAAAAAAATTTTTTTTCGAAGTTTGGAAACTTCGTTAGAATCACTTTTTTTCCGTTCCTATTTGAGATAACTGGATCTCTTTCATTATACTAGTTTGATAACCTCAGAAAAGCATATTATGCGCAAAGAATCTCGAAAAGAAAAAAGTTTTTTTTCGAAGTTTGGAAACTTCGTTAGAATAACTTTTTTTCCGTTCTTATTTGAGATAACTGGTTCTCTTTCATTATACTAGTTTGATAGCCTCAGTAAAGCATATTATGCGCAAAGAATCTCGAAAAGAAAAAATTTTTTTTTCGAAGTTTGGAAACTTCGTTAGAATCACTTTTTTTCCGTTCTTATTTGAGATAACTGGTTCTCTTTCATTATACTAGTTTGATAACCTCAGAAAAGCATATTATGCGCAAAGAATCTCGAAAAGAAAAAAGTTTTTTTTCGAAGTTTGGAAACTTCGTTTGAATCACTTTTTTTCCGTTCTTATTTGAGATAACTGGTTCTCTTTCATTATACTCGTTTGATAGCCTCAGTAAAGCATATTATGCGCAAAGAATCTCGAAAAGAAAAAAAAATTTTTTCGAAGTTTGGAAACTTCGTTAGAATCACTTTTTTTCCGTTCTTATTTGAGATAACTGGTTCTCTTTCATGGTACTAGTTTGATAGCCTCAGTAAAGCATATTATGCGCAAAGAATCTCGAAAAGAAAAAAAAATTTTTTCGAAGTTTGGAAACGTCGTTTGAATCACTTTTTTCCGTTCTTATTTGAGATTACTGGTTCTCTTTCATTATAGTAGTTTGATAGCCTCAGAAAAGCATTTTATGCACAAACAATCTCGAAAAGAAAAAAATTTTTTTTCGAAGTTTGGAAACTTCGTTTGAATCACTTTTTTTCCGTTCTTATATGAGTGAACTGGTTCTCTTTCATTATACTAGTTTGATAGCCTCAGTAAAGCATATTATGCAAAAGAATCTCGAAAAGAAAAAAAAGTTTGGAAACTTCGTTAGAATCACTTTTTTTCCGTTCTTATTTGAGATAACTGGTTCTCTTTCATTATAGTAGTTTGATAGCCTCAGAAAAGCATATTATGCGCAAAGAATCTCGAAAAGAAAAAAAATTTTTTTTCCAAGTTTGGAAACGTCGTTTGAATCATTTTTTCCGTTCTTATTTGAGATTACTGGTTCTCCTTCATTATAGTAGTTTGATAGCCTCAGAAAAGCATATTATGCACAAACAATCTCGAAAGGAAAAAAAATTTTTTTCGAAGTTTGGAAACGTCGTTTGAATCACTTTTTTCCGTTCTTATTTGAGATAACTGGTTCTCTGTCATTATACTAGTTTGATAGCATCAGTAAAGCATATTATGCGCAAAGAATCTCGAAAAGAAAAAATTTTTTTTTCGAAGTTTGGAAACTTCGTTAGAATCACTTTTTTTCCGTTCTTATTTGAGATAACTGGATCTCTTTCATTATACTAGTTTCATATCCTCAGAAAAGCATATTATGCGCAAAGAATCTCGAAAAGAAAAAAGTTTTTTTTCGAAGTTTGGAAACTTCGTTTGAATCACTTTTTTCCGTTCTTATTTGAGATAACTGGTTCTCTTTCATTATACTAGTTTGATAGCCTCAGTAAAGCATATTATGCGCAAAGAATCTGGAAAAGAAAAAAAAATTTTTTCGAAGTTTGGAAACTTCGTTAGAATCACTTTTTTTCCGTTCTTATTTGAGATAACTGGTTCTCTTTCATTATACTAGTTTGATACCCTCAGAAAAGCATATTATGCGCAAAGAATCTCCAAAAGAAAAAAGTTTTTTTTCGAAGTTTGGAAACTTCGTTAGAATCACTTTTTTTCCGTTCTTAATAGAGATAACTGGTTCTCTTTCATTATACTAGTTTGATAACCTCAGAAAAGCATATTATGCGCAAAGAATCTCGAAAAGAAAAAAGTTTTTTTTCGAAGTTTGGAAACTTCGTTTGAATCACTTTTTTCCGTTCTTATTTGAGATAACTGGTTCTCTTTCATTATACTAGTTTGATAGCCTCAGTAAAGCATATTATGCGCAAAGAATCTCGAAAAGAAAAAAAAATTTTTTCGAAGTTTGGAAACTTCGTTAGAATCACTTTTTTTCCGTTCTTATTTGAGATAACTGGTTCTCTTTCATTATAGTAGTTTGATAGCCTCAGAAAAGCATAGTATGCACAAACAATCTCGAAAAGAAAAAAAATTTTTTTCGAAGTTTGGAAACGTCATTTGAATCACTTTTTTCCGTTCTTATTTGAGATAACTGGTTCTCTTTCATTATACTAGTTTGATAGCCTCAGTAAAGCATATTATGCGCAAAGAATCTCGAAAAGAAAAAAATTTTTTTTCGAAGTTTGGAAACTTCGTTTCAATCACTTTTTTCCGTTCTTATTTGAGATAACTGGTTCTCTTTCATTATACTAGTTTGATAGCCTCAGTAAAGCATATTATGCGCAAAGAATCTCGAAAAGAAAAAAATTTTTTTTCGAAGTTTGGAAACTTCGTTAGAATCACTTTTTTTCCGTTCTTATTTGAGATAACTGGTTCTCTTTCATTATACTAGTTTGATAGCCTCAGTAAAGCATATTATGCGCAAAGAATCTCGAAAAGAAAAAAGTTTTTTTTCGAAGTTTGGAAACTTCGTTTGAATCACTTTTTTTCCGTTCTTATTTGAGATAACTGGTTCTCTTTCATTATACTAGTTTGATAGCCTCAGTAAAGCATATTATGCGCAAAGAATCTCGAAAAGAAAAAAAAATTTTTCGAAGTTTGGAAACTTCGTTAGAATCACTTTTTTTCCGTTCTTATTTGAGATAACTGGTTCTCTTTCATTATACTAGTTTGATAACCTCAGTAAAGCATATTATGCGCAAAGAATCTCGAAAAGAAAAAAAATTTTTTTCGAAGTTTGGAAACGTCGTTTGAATCACTTTTTTCCGTTCTTATTTGAGATTACTGGTTCTCTTTCATTATAGTAGTTTGATAGCCTCAGAAAAGCATATTATGCACAAACAATCTCGGAAAGAAAAAAATATTTTTTCGAAGTTTGGAAACTTCATTTGAATCACTTTTTTTCCGTTCTTATTTGAGATAACTGGTTCTCTTTCATTATACTAGTTTGATAGCCTCAGTAAAGCATATTATGCGCAAAGAATCTGGAAAAGAAAAAAAATTTTTTTCGAAGTTTGGAAACTTCGTTAGAATCACTTTTTTTCCGTTCTTATTTGAGATAACTGGTTCTCTTTCATTATACTAGTTTGATAGCCTCAGTAAAGCATATTATGCGCAAAGAATCTCGAAAAGAAAAAATTTTTTTTTCGAAGTTTGGAAACTTCGTTAGAATCACTTTTTTTCCGTTCTTATTTGAGATAACTGGTTCTCTTTCATTATACTAGTTTAATAACCTCAGAAAAGCATATTATGCGCAAAGAATCTCGAAAAGAAAAAAGTTTTTTTTCGAAGTTTGGAAACTTCGTTTGAATCACTTTTTTTCCGTTCTTATTTGAGATAACTGGTTCTCTTTCATTATACTAGTTTGATAGCCTCAGTAAAGCATATTATGAGCAAAGAATCTCGAAAAGAAAAAAAAATTTTTTCGAAGTTTGGAAACTTCGTTAGAATCACTTTTTTTCCGTTCTTATTTGAGATAACTGGTTCTCTTTCATTATACTAGTTTGATAGCCTCAGTAAAGCATATTATGCGCAAAGAATCTCGAAAAGAAAAAAAAATTTTTTCCAAGTTTGGAAACGTCGTTTGAATCACTTTTTTCCGTTCTTATTTGAGATTACTGGTTCTCTTTCATTATAGTAGTTTGATAGCCACAGAAAAGCATATTATGCACAAACAATCTCGAAAAGAAAAAAAATTTTTTTCGAAGTATGGAAACGTCGTTTGAATCACTTTTTTCCGTTCTTATTTGAGATAACTGGTTCTCTTTCAATATACTAGTTTGATAGCCTCAGTAAAGCATATTATGCGCAAAGAATCTCGAAAAGAAAAAATTTTTTTTTCGAAGTTTGGAAACTTCGTTAGAATCACTTTTTTTCCGTTCTTATTTGAGATAACTGGTTCTCTTTCATTATACTAGTTTAATAACCTCAGAAAAGCATATTATGCGCAAAGAATCTCGAAAAGAAAACAGTTTTTTTTCGAAGTTTGGAAACTTCGTTTGAATCACTTTTTTTCCGTTCTTATTTGAGATAACTGGTTCTCTTTCATTATACTAGTTTGATAACCTCAGTAAAGCATATTATGCGCAAAGAATCTCGAAAAGAAAAAAAATTTTTTTCGAAGTTTGGAAACGTCGTTTGAATCACTTTTTTCCGTTCTTATTTGAGATTACTGGTTCTCTTTCATTATAGTAGTTTGATAGCCTCAGAAAAGCATATTATGCACAAACAATCTCGGAAAGAAAAAAATATTTTTTCGAAGTTTGGAAACTTCATTTGAATCACTTTTTTTCCGTTCTTATTTGAGATAACTGGTTCTCTTTCATTATACTAGTTTGATAGCCTCAGTAAAGCATATTATGCGCAAAGAATCTGGAAAAGAAAAAAAATTTTTTTCGAAGTTTGGAAACTTCGTTAGAATCACTTTTTTTCCGTTCTTATTTGAGATAACTGGTTCTCTTTCATTATACTAGTTTGATAGCCTCAGTAAAGCATATTATGCGCAAAGAATCTCGAAAAGAAAAAATTTTTTTTTCGAAGTTTGGAAACTTCGTTAGAATCACTTTTTTTCCGTTCTTATTTGAGATAACTGGTTCTCTTTCATTATACTAGTTTAATAACCTCAGAAAAGCATATTATGCGCAAAGAATCTCGAAAAGAAAAAAGTTTTTTTTCGAAGTTTGGAAACTTCGTTTGAATCACTTTTTTTCCGTTCTTATTTGAGATAACTGGTTCTCTTTCATTATACTAGTTTGATAGCCTCAGTAAAGCATATTATGAGCAAAGAATCTCGAAAAGAAAAAAAAATTTTTTCGAAGTTTGGAAACTTCGTTAGAATCACTTTTTTTCCGTTCTTATTTGAGATAACTGGTTCTCTTTCATTATACTAGTTTGATAGCCTCAGTAAAGCATATTATGCGCAAAGAATCTCGAAAAGAAAAAAAAATTTTTTCCAAGTTTGGAAACGTCGTTTGAATCACTTTTTTCCGTTCTTATTTGAGATTACTGGTTCTCTTTCATTATAGTAGTTTGATAGCCACAGAAAAGCATATTATGCACAAACAATCTCGAAAAGAAAAAAAATTTTTTTCGAAGTATGGAAACGTCGTTTGAATCACTTTTTTCCGTTCTTATTTGAGATAACTGGTTCTCTTTCAATATACTAGTTTGATAGCCTCAGTAAAGCATATTATGCGCAAAGAATCTCGAAAAGAAAAAATTTTTTTTTCGAAGTTTGGAAACTTCGTTAGAATCACTTTTTTTCCGTTCTTATTTGAGATAACTGGTTCTCTTTCATTATACTAGTTTAATAACCTCAGAAAAGCATATTATGCGCAAAGAATCTCGAAAAGAAAACAGTTTTTTTTCGAAGTTTGGAAACTTCGTTTGAATCACTTTTTTTCCGTTCTTATTTGAGATAACTGGTTCTCTTTCATTATACTAGTTTGATAGCCTCAGTAAAGCATATTATGAGCAAAGAATCTCGAAAAGAAAAAAAAAATTTTTCGAAGTTTGGAAACTTCGTTAGAATCACTTTTTTTCCGTTCTTATTTGAGATTACTGGTTCTCTTTCATTATAGTAATTTGATAGCCTCAGAAAAGCATATTATGCACAAACAATCTCGAAAAGAAAAAAAATTTTTTTCGAAGTTTGGAAACGTCGTTTGAATCACTTTTTTCGGTTCTTATTTGAGATAACTGGTTCTCTTTCATTATACTAGTTTGATAGCCTCAGTAAAGCATATTATGCGCAAAGAATCTCGAAAAGAAAAAAAAATTTTTTCGAAGTTTGGAAACTTCGTTAGAATCACTTTTTTTCCGTTCTTATTTGAGATAACTGGTTCTCTTTCATTATAGTAGTTTGATAGCCTCAGAAAAGCATATTATGCGCAAAGAATCTCGAAAAGAAAAAAAATTTTTTTTCCAAGTTTGGAAACGTCGTCTGAATCATTTTTTCCGTTCTTATTTCAGATTACTGGTTCTCCTTCATTATAGTAGTTTGATAGCCTCAGAAAAGCATATTATGCACAAACAATCTCGAAAGGAAAAAAAATTTTTTTCGAAGTTTGGAAACGTCGTTTGAATCACTTTTTTCCGTTCTTATTTGAGATAACTGGTTCTCTGTCATTATACTAGTTTGATAGCATCAGTAAAGCATATTATGCGCAAAGAATCTCGAAAAGAAAAAAATTTTTTTTCGAAGTTTGGAAACTTCGTTAGAATCACTTTTTTTCCGTTCTTATTTGAGATAACTGGATCTCTTTCATTATACTAGTTTGATATCCTCAGAAAAGCATATTATGTGCAAAGAATCTCGAAAAGAAAAAAGTTTTTTTTCGAAGTTTGGAAACTTCGTTTGAATCACTTTTTTCCGTTCTTATTTGAGATAACTGGTTCTCTTTCATTATACTAGTTTGATAGCCTCAGTAAAGCATATTATGCGCAAAGAATCTGGAAAAGAAAAAAAAATTTTTTCGAAGTTTGGAAACTTCGTTAGAATCACTTTTTTTCCGTTCTTATTTGAGATAACTGGTTCTCTTTCATTATACTAGTTTGATACCCTCAGAAAAGCATATTATGCGCAAAGAATCTCCAAAAGAAAAAAGTTTTTTTTCGAAGTTTGGAAACTTCGTTAGAATCACTTTTTTTCCGTTCTTAATAGAGATAACTGGTTCTCTTTCATTATACTAGTTTGATAACCTCAGAAAAGCATATTATGCGCAAAGAATCTCGAAAAGAAAAAAGTTTTTTTTCGAAGTTTGGAAACTTCGTTTGAATCACTTTTTTCCGTTCTTATTTGAGATAACTGGTTCTCTTTCATTATACTAGTTTGATAGCCTCAGTAAAGCATATTATGCGCAAAGAATCTCGAAAAGAAAAAAAAATTTTTTCGAAGTTTGGAAACTTCGTTAGAATCACTTTTTTTCCGTTCTTATTTGAGATAACTGGTTCTCTTTCATTATAGTAGTTTGATAGCCTCAGAAAAGCATAGTATGCACAAACAATCTCGAAAAGAAAAAAAATTTTTTTCGAAGTTTGGAAACGTCGTTTGAATCACTTTTTTCCGTTCTTATTTGAGATAACTGGTTCTCTTTCATTATACTAGTTTGATAGCCTCAGTAAAGCATATTATGCGCAAAGAATCTCGAAAAGAAAAAAATTTTTTTTCGAAGTTTGGAAACTTCGTTTCAATCACTTTTTTCCGTTCTTATTTGAGATAACTGGTTCTCTTTCATTATACTAGTTTGATAGCCTCAGTAAAGCATATTATGCGCAAAGAATCTCGAAAAGAAAAAATTTTTTTTTCGAAGTTTGGAAACTTCGTTTGAATCACTTTTTTCCGTTCTTATTTGAGATAAATGGTTCTCTTTCATTATACTAGTTTGATAGCCTCAGTAAAGCATATTATGCGCAAAGAATCTCGAAAAGAAAAAATTTTTTTTTCGAAGTTTGGAAACTTCGTTAGAATCACTTTTTTTCCGTTCTTATTTGAGATAACTGGTTCTCTTTCATTATACTAGTTTAATAACCTCAGAAAAGCATATTATGCGCAAAGAATCTCGAAAAGAAAACAGTTTTTTTTCGAAGTTTGGAAACTTCGTTTGAATCACTTTTTTTCCGTTCTTATTTGAGATAACTGGTTGTCTTTCATTATACTAGTTTGATAGCCTCAGTAAAGCATATTATGAGCAAAGAATCTCGAAAAGAAAAAAAAATTTTTTCGAAGTTTGGAAACTTCGTTAGAATCACTTTTTTTCCGTTCTTATTTGAGATAACTGGTTCTCTTTCATTATACTAGTTTGATAGCCTCAGTAAAGCATATTATGCGCAAAGAATCTCGAAAAGAAAAAAAATTTTTTTCCAAGTATGGAAACGTCGTTTGAATCACTTTTTTCCGTTCTTATTTGAGATTACTGGTTCTCTTTCATTATAGTAATTTGATAGCCTCAGAAAAGCATATTATGCACAAACAATCTCGAAAAGAAAAAAAATTTTTTTCGAAGTTTGGAAACGTCGTTTGAATCACTTTTTTCGGTTCTTATTTGAGATAACTGGTTCTCTTTCATTATACTAGTTTGATAGCCTCAGTAAAGCATATTATGCGCAAAGAATCTCGAAAAGAAAAAAAATTTTTTTCGAAGTTTGGAAACTTCGTTAGAATCACTTTTTTTCCGTTCTTATTTGAGATAACTGGTTCTCTTTCATTATAGTAGTTTGATAGCCTCAGAAAAGCATATTATGCGCAAAGAATCTCGAAAAGAAAAAAAATTTTTTTTCCAAGTTTGGAAACGTCGTTTGAATCATTTTTTCCGTTCTTATTTGAGATTACTGGTTCTCCTTCATTATAGTAGTTTGATAGCCTCAGAAAAGCATATTATGCACAAACAATCTCGAAAGGAAAAAAAAATTTTTTCGAAGTTTGGAAACGTCGTTTGAATCACTTTTTTCCGTTCTTATTTGAGATAACTGGTTCTCTGTCATTATACTAGTTTGATAGCATCAGTAAAGCATATTATGCGCAAAGAATCTCGAAAAGAAAAAATTTTTTTTTCGAAGTTTGGAAACTTCGTTAGAATCACTTTTTTTCCGTTCTTATTTGAGATAACTGGATCTCTTTCATTATACTAGTTTGATATCCTCAGAAAAGCATATTATGCGCAAAGAATCTCGAAAAGAAAAAAGTTTTTTTTCGAAGTTTGGAAACTTCGTTTGAATCACTTTTTTCCGTTCTTATTTGAGATAACTGGTTCTCTTTCATTATACTAGTTTGATAGCCTCAGTAAAGCATATTATGCGCAAAGAATCTGGAAAAGAAAAAAAAATTTTTTCGAAGTTTGGAAACTTCGTTAGAATCACTTTTTTTCCGTTCTTATTTGAGATAACTGGTTCTCTTTCATTATACTAGTTTGATACCCTCAGAAAAGCATATTATGCGCAAAGAATCTCCAAAAAAAAAGTTTTTTTTCGAAGTTTGGAAACTTCGTTAGAATCACTTTTTTTCCGTTCTTAATAGAGATAACTGGTTCTCTTTCATTATACTAGTTTGATAACCTCAGAAAAGCATATTATGCGCAAAGAATCTCGAAAAGAAAAAAGTTTTTTTTCGAAGTTTGGAAACTTCGTTTGAATCACTTTTTTCCGTTCTTATTTGAGATAACTGGTTCTCTTTCATTATACTAGTTTGATAGCCTCAGTAAAGCATATTATGCGCAAAGAATCTCGAAAAGAAAAAAAAATTTTTTCGAAGTTTGGAAACTTCGTTAGAATCACTTTTTTTCCGTTCTTATTTGAGATAACTGGTTCTCTTTCATTATAGTAGTTTGATAGCCTCAGAAAAGCATAGTATGCACAAACAATCTCGAAAAGAAAAAAAATTTTTTTCGAAGTTTGGAAACGTCGTTTGAATCACTTTTTTCCGTTCTTATTTGAGATAACTGGTTCTCTTTCATTATACTAGTTTGATAGCCTCAGTAAAGCATATTATGCGCAAAGAATCTCGAAAAGAAAAAAATTTTTTTTCGAAGTTTGGAAACTTCGTTTCAATCACTTTTTTCCGTTCTTATTTGAGATAACTGGTTCTCTTTCATTATACTAGTTTGATAGCCTCAGTAAAGCATATTATGCGCAAAGAATCTCGAAAAGAAAAAAATTTTTTTTCGAAGTTTTTAAACTTCGTTAGAATCACTTTTTTTCCGTTCTTATTTGAGATAACTGGTTCTCTTTCATTATACTAGTTTGATAACCTCAGAAAAGCATATTATGCGCAAGGAATCTCGAAAAGAAAAAAGTTTTTTTTCGAAGTTTGGAAACTTCGTTTGAATCACTTTTTTTCCGTTCTTATTTGAGATAACTGGTTCTCTTTCATTATACTAGTTTGATAGCCTCAGTAAAGCATATTATGCGCAAAGAATCTCGAAAAGAAAAAAAAATTTTTCGAAGTTTGGAAACTTCGTTAGAATCACTTTTTTTCCGTTCTTATTTGAGATAACTGGTTCTCTTTCATTATACTAGTTTGATAACCTCAGTAAAGCATATTATGCGCAAAGAATCTCGAAAAGAAAAAAAATTTTTTTCGAAGTTTGGAAACGTCGTTTGAATCACTTTTTTCCGTTCTTATTTGAGATTACTGGTTCTCTTTCATTATAGTAGTTTGATAGCCTCAGAAAAGCATATTATGCACAAACAATCTCGGAAAGAAAAAAATATTTTTTCGAAGTTTGGAAACTTCATTTGAATCACTTTTTTTCCGTTCTTATTTGAGATAACTGGTTCTCTTTCATTATACTAGTTTGATAGCCTCAGTAAAGCATATTATGCGCAAAGAATCTGGAAAAGAAAAAAAATTTTTTTCGAAGTTTGGAAACTTCGTTAGAATCACTTTTTTTCCGTTCTTATTTGAGATAACTGGTTCTCTTTCATTATACTAGTTTGATAGCCTCAGTAAAGCATATTATGCGCAAAGAATCTCGAAAAGAAAAAATTTTTTTTTCGAAGTTTGGAAACTTCGTTAGAATCACTTTTTTTCCGTTCTTATTTGAGATAACTGGTTCTCTTTCATTATACTAGTTTAATAACCTCAGAAAAGCATATTATGCGCAAAGAATCTCGAAAAGAAAAAAGTTTTTTTTCGAAGTTTGGAAACTTCGTTTGAATCACTTTTTTTCCGTTCTTATTTGAGATAACTGGTTCTCTTTCATTATACTAGTTTGATAGCCTCAGTAAAGCATATTATGAGCAAAGAATCTCGAAAAGAAAAAAAATTTTTTTCGAAGTTTGGAAACTTCGTTAGAATCACTTTTTTTCCGTTCTTATTTGAGATAACTGGTTCTCTTTCATTATACTAGTTTGATAGCCTCAGTAAAGCATATTATGCGCAAAGAATCTCGAAAAGAAAAAAAAATTTTTTCCAAGTTTGGAAACGTCGTTTGAATCACTTTTTTCCGTTCTTATTTGAGATTACTGGTTCTCTTTCATTATAGTAGTTTGATAGCCACAGAAAAGCAT
Organism: Metallyticus violacea; assembly: GCA_030762175.1. Classification (NCBI taxonomy): domain Eukaryota; kingdom Metazoa; phylum Arthropoda; class Insecta; order Mantodea; family Metallyticidae; genus Metallyticus; species Metallyticus violacea. The sequence goes on from CM060830.1 coordinate 72,620,457, forward strand.
ATTATGCACAAACAATCTCGAAAAGAAAAAAAATTTTTTTCGAAGTATGGAAACGTCGTTTGAATCACTTTTTTCCGTTCTTATTTGAGATAACTGGTTCTCTTTCAATATACTAGTTTGATAGCCTCAGTAAAGCATATTATGCGCAAAGAATCTCGAAAAGAAAAAATTTTTTTTTCGAAGTTTGGAAACTTCGTTTGAATCACTTTTTTCCGTTCTTATTTGAGATAACTGGTTCTCTTTCATTATACTAGTTTGATAGCCTCAGTAAAGCATATTATGCGCAAAGAATCTCGAAAAGAAAAAAAATTTTTTTCGAAGTTAGGAAACTTCGTTAGAATCACTTTTTTTCCGTTCTTATTTGAGATAACTGGTTCTCTTTCATTATACTAGTTTGATAGCCTCAGTAAAGCATATTATGCGCAAAGAATCTCGAAAAGAAAAAATTTTTTTTTCGAAGTTTGGAAACTTCGTTAGAATCACTTTTTTTCCGTTCTTATTTGAGATAACTGGTTCTCTTTCATAATACTAGTTTGATAACCTCAGAAAAGCATATTATGCGCAAAGAATCTCGAAAAGAAAAAAGTTTTTTTTCGAAGTTTGGAAACTTCTTTTGAATCACTTTTTTTCCGTTCTTATTTGAGATAACTGGTTCTCTTTCATTATACTAATTTGATAGCCTCAGTAAAGCATATTATGCACAAAGAATCTCGAAAAGATAAAAAAATTTTTTCGAAGTTTGGAAACTTCGTTAGAATCACTTTTTTTCCGTTCTTATTTGAGATAACTGGTTCTCTTTCATTATACTAGTTTGATAGCCTCAGTAAAGCATATTATGCGCAAAGAATCTCGAAAAGAAAAAAAATTTTTTTCGAAGTTTGGAAACGTCGTTTGAATCACTTTTTTCCGTTCTTATTTGAGATTACTGGTTCTCTTTCATTATAGTAGTTTGATAGCCTCAGTAAAGCATATTATGCACAAACAATCTCGAAAAGAAAAAAATTTTTTTTCGAAGTTTGGAAACTTCGTTTGAATCACCTTTTTTCCGTTCTTATTTGAGATAACTGGTTCTCTTTCATTATACTAGTTTGATAGCCTCAGTAAAGCATATTATGAGCAAAGAATCTCGAAAAGAAAAAAAAATTTTTTCGAAGTTTGGAAACTTCGTTAGAATCACTTTTTTTCCGTTCTTATTTGAGATAACTGGTTCTCTTTCATTATAGTAGTTTGATAGCCTCAGAAAAGCATATTATGCACAAACAATCTCGAAAAGAAAAAAAATTTTTTTCGAAGTTTGGAAACGTCGTTTGAATCACTTTTTTCCGTTCTCATTTGAGATAACTGGTTCTCTTTCATTATACTAGTTTGATAGCCTCAGTAAAGCATATTATGCGCAAGGAATCTCGAAAAGAAAAAATTTTTTTTTCGAAGTTTGGAAACTTCGTTAGAATCACTTTTTTTCCATTCTTATTTGAGATAACTGGTTCTCTTTCATTATACTAGTTTGATAACCTCAGAAAAGCATATTATGCGCAAAGAATTTCGAAAAGAAAAAAGTTTTTTTTCTAAGTTTGGAAACTTCGTTTGAATCACTTTTTTCCGTTCTTATTTGAGATAACTGGTTCTCTTTCATTATACTAGTTTGATATCCTCAGTAAAGCATATTATGCGCAAAGAATCTCGAAAAGAAAAAAAATTTTTTTCGAAGTTTGGAAACTTCGTTAGAATCACTTTTTTTCCGTTCTTATTTGAGATAACTGGTTCTCTTTCATTATACTAGTTTAATAACCTCAGGAAAGCATATTATGCGCAAAGAATCTCGAAAAGAAAAAAGTTTTTTTTCGAAGTTTGGAAACTTCGTTTGAATCACTTTGTTTCCGTTCTTATTTGAGATAACTGGTTCTCTTTCATTATACTAGTTTGATAAGCCTCAGTAAAGCATATTATGAGCAAAGAATCTCGAAAAGAAAAAAAAATTTTTCGAAGTTTGGAAACTTCGTTAGAATCCCTTTTTTTCCGTTCTTATTTGAGATAACTGGTTCTCTTTCATTATACTAGTTTGATAGCCTCAAAAAAGCATATTATGCGCAGAGAATCTCGAAAAGAAAAAAAATTTTTTTCGAAGTATGAAATCTTCGTTTGAATCACTTTTTTTCCGTTCTTATTTGAGATAACTGGTTCTCTTTCATTATACTAGTTTGATAGCCTCAGTAAAGCATATTATGCACAAAGAATCTCGAAAAGAAAAAAAATTTTTTTCGAAGTTTGGAAACTTCATTAGAATCACTTTTTTTCCGTTCTTATTTGAGATAACTGGTTCTCTTTCATTATACTAGTTTGATAGCCCTAGTAAGGCATATTATGCGCAAAGAATCTGGAAAAGAAAAAAAATTTTTTTCGAAGTTTGGAAACTTCGTTAGAATCACTTTTTTTCCCTTCTTATTTGAGATAACTGGTTCTCTTTCATTATACTAGTTTGATACCCTCAGGAAAGCATATTATGCGCAAAGAATCTCGAAAAGAAAAAATTTTTTTTTCGAAGTTTGGAAACTTCGTTAGAATCACTTTTTTGCCGTTCTTATTTGAGATAACTGGTTCTCTTTCATTATACTTGTTTGATAGCCTCAGTAAAGCATATTATGCCAAAGAATCTCGAAAAGAAAAAAAATTTTTTTCGAAGTTTGGAAACTTCGTTAGAATCACTTTTTTTCCGTTCTTATTTGAGATAACTGGTTCTCTTTCATTATACTAGTTTGATAGCCTCAGTAAAGCATATTATGCGCAAAGAATCTCGAAAAGAAAAAAATTTTTTTTCGAAGTTTGGAAACTTCGTTAGAATCACTTTTTTTCCGTTCTTATTTGAGATAACTGGTTCTCTTTCATTATACTAGTTTAATAACTTCAGAAAAGCATATTATGCGCAAAGAATCTCGAAAAGAAAAAAAATTTTTTTCCAAGTTTGGAAACGTCGTTTGAATCACTTTTTTCCGTTCTTATTTGAGATTACTGGTTCTCTTTCATTATAGTAGTTTGATAGCCTCAGTAAAGCATATTATGCGCAAAGAATCTCGAAAAGAAAAAAATTTTTTTTCGAAGTTTGGAAACTTCGTTAGAATCACTTTTTTTCCGTTCTTATTTGAGATAACTGGTTCTCTTTCATTATACTAGTTTGATAGCCTCAGTGAAGCATATTATGCGCAAAGAATCTCGAAAAGAAAAAAAATTTTTTTCGAAGTTTGGAAACGTTGTTTGAATCACTTTTTTCCGTTCTTATTTGAGATAACTGGTTCTCTTTCATTATACTAGTTTGATAGCCTCAGTAAAGCATATTATGCGCAAAGAATCTCGAAAAGAAAAAAAAAATTTTTCGAAGTTTGGAAACTTCGTTAGAATCACTTTTTTTCCGTTCTTATTTGAGATAACTGGTTCTCTTTCATTATAGTAGTTTGATAGCCTCAGAAAAGCATATTATGCGCAAAGAATCTCGAAAAGAAAAAAAATTTTTTTCCAAGTTTGGAAACTTCGTTAGAATCACTTTTTTTCCGTTCTTATTTGAGATAACTGGTTCTCTTTCATTATACTAGTTTGATAGCCTCAGTAAAGCATATTATGCGCAAAGAATCTCGAAAAGAAAAAAGTTTTTTTTCGAAGTTTGGAAACTTCGTTTGAATCACTTTTTTTCAGTTCTTATTTGAGATAACTGGTTCTCTTTCATTATACTAGTTTGATAGCCTCAGTAAAGCATATTATGAGCAAAGAATCTCGAAAAGAAAAAAAATTTTTTTCGAAGTTTGGAAACTTCGTTAGAATCACTTTTTTTCCGTTCTTATTTGAGATAACTGGTTCTCTTTCATTATACTAGTTTGATAGCCTCAGTAAAGCATATTATGCGCAAAGAATCTCGAAAAGAAAAAAAAATTTTTTCCAAGTTTGGAAACGTCGTTTGAATCACTTTTTTCCGTTCTTATTTGAGATTACTGGTTCTCTTTCATTATAGTAATTTGATAGCCTCAGAAAAGCATATTATGCACAAACAATCTCGAAAAGAAAAAAAATTTTTTTCGAAGTTTGGAAACGTCGTTTGAATCACTTTTTTCCGTTCTTATTTGAGATAACTGGTTCTCTTTCATTATACTAGTTTGATAGCCTCAGTAAAGCACATTATGCGCAAAGAATCTCGAAAAGAAAAAAAAATTTTTTCGAAGTTTGGAAACTTCGTTAGAATCACTTTTTTTTCCGTTCTTATTTGAGATAACTGGTTCTCTTTCATTATAGTAGTTTGATAGCCTCAGAAAAGCATATTATGCGCAAAGAATCTCGAAAAGAAAAAAATTTTTTTCCAAGTTTGGAAACGTCGTTTGAATCATTTTTTCCGTTCTTATTTCAGATTACTGGTTCTCTTTCATTATAGTGGTTTGATAGCCTCAGAAAAGCATATTATGCACAAACAATCTCGAAAAGAAAAAAAATTTTTTTCGAAGTTTGGAAACGTCGTTTGAATCACTTTTTTCCGTTCTTATTTGAGATAACTGGTTCTCTTTCATTATACTAGTTTGATAGCCTCAGTAAAGCATATTATGCGCAAAGAATCTCGAAAATAAAAAATTTTTTTTTCGAAGTTTGGAAACTTCGTTAGAATCACTTTTTTTCCGTTCTTATTTGAGATAACTGGATCCCTTTCATTATACTAGTTTGATAACCTCAGAAAAGCATATTATGCGCAAAGAATCTCGAAAAGAAAAAAGTTTTTTTTTCGAAGTTTGGAAACTTCGTTTGAATCACTTTTTTCCGTTCTTATTTGAGATAACTGGTTCTCTTTCATTATACTAGTTTGATAGCCTCAGTAAAGCATATTATGCGCAAAGAATCTCGAAAAGAAAAAAATTTTTTTTCGAAGTTTGGAAACTTCGTTAGAATAACTTTTTTTCCGTTCTTATTTGAGATAACTGGTTCTCTTTCATTATAGTAGTTTGATAGCCTCAGAAAAGCATATTATGCGCAAAGAATCTCGAAAAGAAAAAAATTTTTTTCCAAGTTTGGAAACGTCGTTTGAATCATTTTTTCCGTTCTTATTTGAGATTACTGGTTCTCTTTCATTATAGTGGTTTGATAGCCTCAGAAAAGCATATTATGCACAAACAATCTCGAAAAGAAAAAAAATTTTTTTCGAAGTTTGGAAACGTCGTTTGAATCACTTTTTTCCGTTCTTATTTGAGATAACTGGTTCTCTTTCATTATACTAGTTTGATAGCCTCAGCAAAGCATATTATGCGCAAAGAATCTCGAAAATAAAAAATTTTTTTTTCGAAGTTTGGAAACTTCGTTAGAATCACTTTTTTTCCGTTCTTATTTGAGATAACTGGATCTCTTTCATTATACTAGTTTGATAACCTCAGAAAAGCATATTATGCGCAAAGAATCTCGAAAAGAAAAAAGTTTTTTTTTCGAAGTTTGGAAACTTCGTTTGAATCACTTTTTTCCGTTCTTATTTGAGATAACTGGTTCTCTTTCATTATACTAGTTTGATAGCCTCAGTAAAGCATATTATGCGCAAAGAATCTCGAAAAGAAAAAAATTTTTTTTCGAAGTTTGGAAACTTCGTTAGAATAACTTTTTTTCCGTTCTTATTTGAGATAACTGGTTCTCTTTCATTATACTAGTTTGATAGCCTCAGTAAAGCATATTATCGCAAAGAATCTCGAAAAGAAAAAAAAATTTTTTCGAAGTTTGGAAACGTCGTTTGAATCACTTTTTTCCGTTCTTATTTGAGATTACTGGTTCTCTTTCATTATAGTAGTTTGATAGCCTCAGAAAAGCATTTTATGCACAAACAATCTCGAAAAGAAAAAAATTTTTTTTCGAAGTTTGGAAACTTCGTTTGAATCACTTTTTATCCGTTCTTATTTGAGATAACTGGTTCTCTTTCATTATACTAGTTTGATAGCCTCAGTAAAGCATATTATGCGCAAAGAATCTGGAAAAGAAAAAAAAAATTTTTTCGAAGTTTGGAAACTTCGTTAGAATCACTTTTTTTCCGTTCTTATTTGAGATAACTGGTTCTCTTTCATTATACTAGTTTGATACCCTCAGAAAAGCATATTATGCGCAAAGAATCTCCAAAAGAAAAAAGTTTTTTTTCGAAGTTTGGAAACTTCGTTAGAATCACATTTTTTCCGTTCTTATTTGAGATAACTGGTTCTCTTTCATTATACTAGTTTGATAACCTCAGAAAAGCATATTATGCGCAAAGAATCTCGAAAAGAAAAAAGTTTTTTTTCGAAGTTTGGAAACTTTGTTTGAATCACTTTTTTTCCGTTCTTATTTGAGATAACTGGTTCTCTTTCATTATACTCGTTTGATAGCCTCAGTAAAGCATATTATGCGCAAAGAATCTCGAAAAGAAAAAAAAATTTTTTCGAAGTTTGGAAACTTCGTTAGAATCACTTTTTTTCCGTTCTTATTTGAGATAACTGGTTCTCTTTCATTATACTAGTTTGATAGCCTCAGTAAAGCATATTATGCGCAAAGAATCTCGAAAAGAAAAAAAAATTTTTTCGAAGTTTGGAAACGTCGTTTAAATCACTTTTTTCCGTTCTTATTTGAGATTACTGGTTCTCTTTCATTATAGTAGTTTGATAGCCTCAGAAAAGCATTTTATGCACAAACAATCTCGAAAAGAAAAAAGTTTTTTTTCGAAGTTTGGAAACTTCGTTTCAATCACTTTTTTCCGTTCTTATTTGAGATAACTGGTTCTCTTTCATTATACTAGTTTGATAGCCTCAGTAAAGCATATTATGCGCAAAGAATCTCGAAAAGAAAAAAATTTTTTTTCGAAGTTTGGAAACTTCGTTAGAATCACTTTTTTTCCGTTCCTATTTGAGATAACTGGATCTCTTTCATTATACTAGTTTGATAACCTCAGAAAAGCATATTATGCGCAAAGAATCTCGAAAAGAAAAAAGTTTTTTTTCGAAGTTTGGAAACTTCGTTAGAATAACTTTTTTTCCGTTCTTATTTGAGATAACTGGTTCTCTTTCATTATACTAGTTTGATAGCCTCAGTAAAGCATATTATGCGCAAAGAATCTCGAAAAGAAAAAATTTTTTTTTCGAAGTTTGGAAACTTCGTTAGAATCACTTTTTTTCCGTTCTTATTTGAGATAACTGGTTCTCTTTCATTATACTAGTTTGATAACCTCAGAAAAGCATATTATGCGCAAAGAATCTCGAAAAGAAAAAAGTTTTTTTTCGAAGTTTGGAAACTTCGTTTGAATCACTTTTTTTCCGTTCTTATTTGAGATAACTGGTTCTCTTTCATTATACTCGTTTGATAGCCTCAGTAAAGCATATTATGCGCAAAGAATCTCGAAAAGAAAAAAAAATTTTTTCGAAGTTTGGAAACGTCGTTTGAATCACTTTTTTCCGTTCTTATTTGAGATTACTGGTTCTCTTTCATTATAGTAGTTTGATAGCCTCAGAAAAGCATTTTATGCACAAACAATCTCGAAAAGAAAAAAATTTTTTTTCGAAGTTTGGAAACTTCGTTTTAATCACTTTTTTTCCGTTCTTATTTGAGTGAACTGGTTCTCTTTCATTATACTAGTTTGATAGCCTCAGTAAAGCATATTATGCAAAAGAATCTCGAAAAGAAAAAAAAGTTTGGAAACTTCGTTAGAATCACTTTTTTTCCGTTCTTATTTGAGATAACTGGTTCTCTTTCATTATAGTAGTTTGATAGCCTCAGAAAAGCATATTATGCGCAAAGAATCTCGAAAAGAAAAAAAATTTTTTTTCCAAGTTTGGAAACGTCGTTTGAATCATTTTTTCCGTTCTTATTTGAGATTACTGGTTCTCCTTCATTATAGTAGTTTGATAGCCTCAGAAAAGCATATTATGCACAAACAATCTCGAAAGGAAAAAAAATTTTTTTCGAAGTTTGGAAACGTCGTTTGAATCACTTTTTTCCGTTCTTATTTGAGATAACTGGTTCTCTGTCATTATACTAGTTTGATAGCATCAGTAAAGCATATTATGCGCAAAGAATCTCGAAAAGAAAAAATTTTTTTTTCGAAGTTTGGAAACTTCGTTAGAATCACTTTTTTTCCGTTCTTATTTGAGATAACTGGATCTCTTTCATTATACTAGTTTGATATCCTCAGAAAAGCATATTATGCGCAAAGAATCTCGAAAAGAAAAAAGTTTTTTTTCGAAGTTTGGAAACTTCGTTTGAATCACTTTTTTCCGTTCTTATTTGAGATAACTGGTTCTCTTTCATTATACTAGTTTGATAGCCTCAGTAAAGCATATTATGCGCAAAGAATCTGGAAAAGAAAAAAAAATTTTTTCGAAGTTTGGAAACTTCGTTAGAATCACTTTTTTTCCGTTCTTATTTGAGATAACTGGTTCTCTTTCATTATACTAGTTTGATACCCTCAGAAAAGCATATTATGCGCAAAGAATCTCCAAAAGAAAAAAGTTTTTTTTCGAAGTTTGGAAACTTCGTTAGAATCACTTTTTTTCCGTTCTTAATAGAGATAACTGGTTCTCTTTCATTATACTAGTTTGATAACCTCAGAAAAGCATATTATGCGCAAAGAATCTCGAAAAGAAAAAAGTTTTTTTTCGAAGTTTGGAAACTTCGTTTGAATCACTTTTTTCCGTTCTTATTTGAGATAACTGGTTCTCTTTCATTATACTAGTTTGATAGCCTCAGTAAAGCATATTATGCGCAAAGAATCTCGAAAAGAAAAAAAAATTTTTTCGAAGTTTGGAAACTTCGTTAGAATCACTTTTTTTCCGTTCTTATTTGAGATAACTGGTTCTCTTTCATTATAGTAGTTTGATAGCCTCAGAAAAGCATAGTATGCACAAACAATCTCGAAAAGAAAAAAAATTTTTTTCGAAGTTTGGAAACGTCGTTTGAATCACTTTTTTCCGTTCTTATTTGAGATAACTGGTTCTCTTTCATTATACTAGTTTGATAGCCTCAGTAAAGCATATTATGCGCAAAGAATCTCGAAAAGAAAAAAATTTTTTTTCGAAGTTTGGAAACTTCGTTTCAATCACTTTTTTCCGTTCTTATTTGAGATAACTTGTTCTCTTTCATTATACTAGTTTGATAGCCTCAGTAAAGCATATTATGCGCAAAGAATCTCGAAAAGAAAAAAATTTTTTTTCGAAGTTTGGAAACTTCGTTAGAATCACTTTTTTTCCGTTCTTATTTGAGATAACTGGTTCTCTTTCATTATACTAGTTTGATAGCCTCAGTAAAGCATATTATGCGCAAAGAATCTCGAAAAGAAAAAAGTTTTTTTTCGAAGTTTGGAAACTTCGTTTGAATCACTTTTTTTCCGTTCTTATTTGAGATAACTGGTTCTCTTTCATTATACTAGTTTGATAGCCTCAGTAAAGCATATTATGCGCAAAGAATCTCGAAAAGAAAAAAAAATTTTTCGAAGTTTGGAAACTTCGTTAGAATCACTTTTTTTCCGTTCTTATTTGAGATAACTGGTTCTCTTTCATTATACTAGTTTGATAACCTCAGTAAAGCATATTATGCGCAAAGAATCTCGAAAAGAAAAAAAATTTTTTTCGAAGTTTGGAAACGTCGTTTGAATCACTTTTTTCCGTTCTTATTTGAGATTACTGGTTCTCTTTCATTATAGTAGTTTGATAGCCTCAGAAAAGCATATTATGCACAAACAATCTCGGAAAGAAAAAAATATTTTTTCGAAGTTTGGAAACTTCATTTGAATCACTTTTTTTCCGTTCTTATTTGAGATAACTGGTTCTCTTTCATTATACTAGTTTGATAGCCTCAGTAAAGCATATTATGCGCAAAGAATCTGGAAAAGAAAAAAAATTTTTTTCGAAGTTTGGAAACTTCGTTAGAATCACTTTTTTTCTGTTCTTATTTGAGATAACTGGTTCTCTTTCATTATACTAGTTTGATAGCCTCAGTAAAGCATATTATGCGCAAAGAATCTCGAAAAGAAAAAATTTTTTTTTCGAAGTTTGGAAACTTCGTTAGAATCACTTTTTTTCCGTTCTTATTTGAGATAACTGGTTCTCTTTCATTATACTAGTTTAATAACCTCAGAAAAGCATATTATGCGCAAAGAATCTCGAAAAGAAAAAAGTTTTTTTTCGAAGTTTGGAAACTTCGTTTGAATCACTTTTTTTCCGTTCTTATTTGAGATAACTGGTTCTCTTTCATTATACTAGTTTGATAGCCTCAGTAAAGCATATTATGAGCAAAGAATCTCGAAAAGAAAAAAAAATTTTTTCGAAGTTTGGAAACTTCGTTAGAATCACTTTTTTTCCGTTCTTATTTGAGATAACTGGTTCTCTTTCATTATACTAGTTTGATAGCCTCAGTAAAGCATATTATGCGCAAAGAATCTCGAAAAGAAAAAAAAATTTTTTCCAAGTTTGGAAACGTCGTTTGAATCACTTTTTTCCGTTCTTATTTGAGATTACTGGTTCTCTTTCATTATAGTAGTTTGATAGCCACAGAAAAGCATATTATGCACAAACAATCTCGAAAAGAAAAAAAATTTTTTTCGAAGTATGGAAACGTCGTTTGAATCACTTTTTTCCGTTCTTATTTGAGATAACTGGTTCTCTTTCAATATACTAGTTTGATAGCCTCAGTAAAGCATATTATGCGCAAAGAATCTCGAAAAGAAAAAATTTTTTTTCGAAGTTTGGAAACTTCGTTAGAATCACTTTTTTTCCGTTCTTATTTGAGATAACTGGTTCTCTTTCATTATACTAGTTTAATAACCTCAGAAAAGCATATTATGCGCAAAGAATCTCGAAAAGAAAACAGTTTTTTTTCGAAGTTTGGAAACTTCGTTTGAATCACTTTTTTTCCGTTCTTATTTGAGATAACTGGTTCTCTTTCATTATACTAGTTTGATAGCCTCAGTAAAGCATATTATGAGCAAAGAATCTCGAAAAGAAAAAAAAAATTTTTCGAAGTTTGGAAACTTCGTTATAATCACTTTTTTTCCGTTCTTATTTGAGATTACTGGTTCTCTTTCATTATAGTAATTTGATAGCCTCAGAAAAGCATATTATGCACAAACAATCTCGAAAAGAAAAAAAATTTTTTTCGAAGTTTGGAAACGTCGTTTGAATCACTTTTTTCGGTTCTTATTTGAGATAACTGGTTCTCTTTCATTATACTAGTTTGATAGCCTCAGTAAAGCATATTATGCGCAAAGAATCTCGAAAAGAAAAAAAAATTTTTTCGAAGTTTGGAAACTTCGTTAGAATCACTTTTTTTCCGTTCTTATTTGAGATAACTGGTTCTCTTTCATTATAGTAGTTTGATAGCCTCAGAAAAGCATATTATGCGCAAAGAATCTCGAAAAGAAAAAAAATTTTTTTTCCAAGTTTGGAAACGTCGTTTGAATCATTTTTTCCGTTCTTATTTGAGATTACTGGTTCTCCTTCATTATAGTAGTTTGATAGCCTCAGAAAAGCATATTATGCACAAACAATCTCGAAAGGAAAAAAAATTTTTTTCGAAGTTTGGAAACGTCGTTTGAATCACTTTTTTCCGTTCTTATTTGAGATAACTGGTTCTCTGTCATTATACTAGTTTGATAGCATCAGTAAAGCATATTATGCGCAAAGAATCTCGAAAAGAAAAAATTTTTTTTTCGAAGTTTGGAAACTTCGTTAGAATCACTTTTTTTCCGTTCTTATTTGAGATAACTGGATCTCTTTCATTATACTAGTTTGATATCCTCAGAAAAGCATATTATGCGCAAAGAATCTCGAAAAGAAAAAAGTTTTTTTTCGAAGTTTGGAAACTTCGTTTGAATCACTTTTTTCCGTTCTTATTTGAGATAACTGGTTCTCTTTCATTATACTAGTTTGATAGCCTCAGTAAAGCATATTATGCGCAAAGAATCTGGAAAAGAAAAAAAAATTTTTTCGAAGTTTGGAAACTTCGTTAGAATCACTTTTTTTCCGTTCTTATTTGAGATAACTGGTTCTCTTTCATTATACTAGTTTGATACCCTCAGAAAAGCATATTATGCGCAAAGAATCTCCAAAAGAAAAAAGTTTTTTTTCGAAGTTTGGAAACTTCGTTAGAATCACTTTTTTTCCGTTCTTAATAGAGATAACTGGTTCTCTTTCATTATACTAGTTTGATAACCTCAGAAAAGCATATTATGCGCAAAGAATCTCGAAAAGAAAAAAGTTTTTTTTCGAAGTTTGGAAACTTCGTTTGAATCACTTTTTTCCGTTCTTATTTGAGATAACTGGTTCTCTTTCATTATACTAGTTTGATAGCCTCAATAAAGCATATTATGCGCAAAGAATCTCGAAAAGAAAAAAAAATTTTTTCGAAGTTTGGAAACTTCGTTAGAATCACTTTTTTTCCGTTCTTATTTGAGATAACTGGTTCTCTTTCATTATAGTAGTTTGATAGCCTCAGAAAAGCATAGTATGCACAAACAATCTCGAAAAGAAAAAAAATTTTTTTCGAAGTTTGGAAACGTCGTTTGAATCACTTTTTTCCGTTCTTATTTGAGATAACTGGTTCTCTTTCATTATACTAGTTTGATAGCCTCAGTAAAGCATATTATGCGCAAAGAATCTCGAAAAGAAAAAAATTTTTTTTCGAAGTTTGGAAACTTCGTTTCAATCACTTTTTTCCGTTCTTATTTGAGATAACTGGTTCTCTTTCATTATACTAGTTTGATAGCCTCAGTAAAGCATATTATGCGCAAAGAATCTCGAAAAGAAAAAAATTTTTTTTCGAAGTTTGGAAACTTCGTTAGAATCACTTTTTTTCCGTTCTTATTTGAGATAACTGGTTCTCTTTCATTATACTAGTTTGATAGCCTCAGTAAAGCATATTATGCGCAAAGAATCTCGAAAAGAAAAAAGTTTTTTTTCGAAGTTTGGAAACTTCGTTTGAATCCCTTTTTTTCCGTTCTTATTTGAGATAACTGGTTCTCTTTCATTATACTAGTTTGATAGCCTCAGTAAAGCATATTATGCGCAAAGAATCTCGAAAAGAAAAAAAAATTTTTCGAAGTTTGGAAACTTCGTTAGAATCACTTTTTTTCCGTTCTTATTTGAGATAACTGGTTCTCTTTCATTATACTAGTTTGATAACCTCAGTAAAGCATATTATGCGCAAAGAATCTCGAAAAGAAAAAAAATTTTTTTCGAAGTTTGGAAACGTCGTTTGAATCACTTTTTTCCGTTCTTATTTGAGATTACTGGTTCTCTTTCATTATAGTAGTTTGATAGCCTCAGAAAAGCATATTATGCACAAACAATCTCGGAAAGAAAAAAATATTTTTTCGAAGTTTGGAAACTTCATTTGAATCACTTTTTTTCCGTTCTTATTTGAGATAACTGGTTCTCTTTCATTATACTAGTTTGATAGCCTCAGTAAAGCATATTATGCGCAAAGAATCTGGAAAAGAAAAAAAATTTTTTTCGAAGTTTGGAAACTTCGTTAGAATCACTTTTTTTCTGTTCTTATTTGAGATAACTGGTTCTCTTTCATTATACTAGTTTGATAGCCTCAGTAAAGCATATTATGCGCAAAGAATCTCGAAAAGAAAAATTTTTTTTTTCGAAGTTTGGAAACTTCGTTAGAATCACTTTTTTTCCGTTCTTATTTGAGATAACTGGTTCTCTTTCATTATACTAGTTTAATAACCTCAGAAAAGCATATTATGCGCAAAGAATCTCGAAAAGAAAAAAGTTTTTTTTCGAAGTTTGGAAACTTCGTTTGAATCACTTTTTTTCCGTTCTTATTTGAGATAACTGGTTCTCTTTCATTATACTAGTTTGATAGCCTCAGTAAAGCATATTATGAGCAAAGAATCTCGAAAAGAAAAAAAAATTTTTTCGAAGTTTGGAAACTTCGTTAGAATCACTTTTTTTCCGTTCTTATTTGAGATAACTGGTTCTCTTTCATTATACTAGTTTGATAGCCTCAGTAAAGCATATTATGCGCAAGAATCTCGAAAAGAAAAAAAAATTTTTTCCAAGTTTGGAAACGTCGTTTGAATCACTTTTTTCCGTTCTTATTTGAGATTACTGGTTCTCTTTCATTATAGTAGTTTGATAGCCACAGAAAAGCATATTATGCACAAACAATCTCGAAAAGAAAAAAAATTTTTTTCGAAGTATGGAAACGTCGTTTGAATCACTTTTTTCCGTTCTTATTTGAGATAACTGGTTCTCTTTCAATATACTAGTTTGATAGCCTCAGTAAAGCATATTATGCGCAAAGAATCTCGAAAAGAAAAAATTTTTTTTCGAAGTTTGGAAACTTCGTTAGAATCACTTTTTTTCCGTTCTTATTTGAGATAACTGGTTCTCTTTCATTATACTAGTTTAATAACCTCAGAAAAGCATATTATGCGCAAAGAATCTCGAAAAGAAAACAGTTTTTTTTCGAAGTTTGGAAACTTCGTTTGAATCACTTTTTTTCCGTTCTTATTTGAGATAACTGGTTCTCTTTCATTATACTAGTTTGATAGCCTCAGTAAAGCATATTATGAGCAAAGAATCTCGAAAAGAAAAAAAAAATTTTTCGAAGTTTGGAAACTTCGTTATAATCACTTTTTTTCCGTTCTTATTTGAGATTACTGGTTCTCTTTCATTATAGTAATTTGATAGCCTCAGAAAAGCATATTATGCACAAACAATCTCGAAAAGAAAAAAAATTTTTTTCGAAGTTTGGAAACGTCGTTTGAATCACTTTTTTCGGTTCTTATTTGAGATAACTGGTTCTCTTTCATTATACTAGTTTGATAGCCTCAGTAAAGCATATTATGCGCAAAGAATCTCGAAAAGAAAAAAAAATTTTTTCGAAGTTTGGAAACTTCGTTAGAATCACTTTTTTTCCGTTCTTATTTGAGATAACTGGTTCTCTTTCATTATAGTAGTTTGATAGCCTCAGAAAAGCATATTATGCGCAAAGAATCTCGAAAAGAAAAAAAATTTTTTTTCCAAGTTTGGAAACGTCGTTTGAATCATTTTTTCCGTTCTTATTTCAGATTACTCGTTTTCCTTCATTATAGTAGTTTGATAGCCTCAGAAAAGCATATTATGCACAAACAATCTCGAAAGGAAAAAAAATTTTTTTCGAAGTTTGGAAACGTCGTTTGAATCACTTTTTTCCGTTCTTATTTGAGATAACTGGTTCTCTGTCATTATACTAGTTTGATAGCATCAGTAAAGCATATTATGCGCAAAGAATCTCGAAAAGAAAAAAATTTTTTTTCGAAGTTTGGAAACTTCGTTAGAATCACTTTTTTTCCGTTCTTATTTGAGATAACTGGATCTCTTTCATTATACTAGTTTGATATCCTCAGAAAAGCATATTATGTGCAAAGAATCTCGAAAAGAAAAAAGTTTTTTTTCGAAGTTTGGAAACTTCGTTTGAATCACTTTTTTCCGTTCTTATTTGAGATAACTGGTTCTCTTTCATTATACTAGTTTCATAGCCTCAGTAAAGCATATTATGCGCAAAGAATCTGGAAAAGAAAAAAAAATTTTTTCGAAGTTTGGAAACTTCGTTAGAATCACTTTTTTTCCGTTCTTATTTGAGATAACTGGTTCTCTTTCATTATACTAGTTTGATACCCTCAGAAAAGCATATTATGCGCAAAGAATCTCCAAAAGAAAAAAGTTTTTTTTCGAAGTTTGGAAACTTCGTTAGAATCACTTTTTTTCCGTTCTTAATAGAGATAACTGGTTCTCTTTCATTATACTAGTTTGATAACCTCAGAAAAGCATATTATGCGCAAAGAATCTCGAAAAGAAAAAAGTTTTTTTTCGAAGTTTGGAAACTTCGTTTGAATCACTTTTTTCCGTTCTTATTTGAGATAACTGGTTCTCTTTCATTATACTAGTTTGATAGCCTCAGTAAAGCATATTATGCGCAAAGAATCTCGAAAAGAAAAAAAAATTTTTTCGAAGTTTGGAAACTTCGTTAGAATCACTTTTTTTCCGTTCTTATTTGAGATAACTGGTTCTCTTTCATTATAGTAGTTTGATAGCCTCAGAAAAGCATAGTATGCACAAACAATCTCGAAAAGAAAAAAAATTTTTTTCGAAGTTTGGAAACGTCGTTTGAATCACTTTTTTCCGTTCTTATTTGAGATAACTGGTTCTCTTTCATTATACTAGTTTGATAGCCTCAGTAAAGCATATTATGCGCAAAGAATCTCGAAAAGAAAAAAATTTTTTTTCGAAGTTTGGAAACTTCGTTTCAATCACTTTTTTCCGTTCTTATTTGAGATAACTGGTTCTCTTTCATTATACTAGTTTGATAGCCTCAGTAAAGCATATTATGCGCAAAGAATCTCGAAAAGAAAAAATTTTTTTTTCGAAGTTTGGAAACTTCTTTTGAATCACTTTTTTCCGTTCTTATTTGAGATAACTGGTTCTCTTTCATTATACTAGTTTGATAGCCTCAGTAAAGCATATTATGCGCAAAGAATCTCGAAAAGAAAAAAATTTTTTTTCGAAGTTTGGAAACTTCGTTAGAATCACTTTTTTTTCCGTTCTTATTTGAGATAACTGGTTCTCTTTCATTATACTAGTTTAATAACCTCAGAAAAGCATATTATGCGCAAAGAATCTCGAAAAGAAAACAGTTTTTTTTCGAAGTTTGGAAACTTCGTTTGAATCACTTTTTTTCCGTTCTTATTTGAGATAACTGGTTCTCTTTCATTATACTAGTTTGATAGCCTCAGTAAAGCATATTATGAGCAAAGAATCTCGAAAAGAAAAAAAAATTTTTTCGAAGTTTGGAAACTTCGTTAGAATCACTTTTTTTCCGTTCTTATTTGAGATAACTGGTTCTCTTTCATTATACTAGTTTGATAGCCTCAGTAAAGCATATTATGCGCAAAGAATCTCGAAAAGAAAAAAAATTTTTTTCCAAGTATGGAAACGTCGTTTGAATCACTTTTTTCCGTTCTTATTTGAGATAACTGGTTCTCTTTCATTATACTAGTTTGATAGCCTCAGTAAAGCATATTATGCGCAAAGAATCTCGAAAAGAAAAAAAAAATTTTTCGAAGTTTGGAAACTTCGTTAGAATCACTTTTTTTCCGTTCTTATTTGAGATAACTGGTTCTCTTTCATTATAGTAGTTTGATAGCCTCAGAAAAGCATAGTATGCACAAACAATCTCGAAAAGAAAAAAAATTTTTTTCGAAGTTTGGAAACGTCGTTTGAATCACATTTTTCCGTTCTTATTTGAGATAACTGGTTCTCTTTCATTATACTAGTTTGATAGCCTCAGTAAAGCATATTATGCGCAAAGAATCTCGAAAAGAAAAAAATTTTTTTTCGAAGTTTGGAAACTTCGTTTCAATCACTTTTTTCCGTTCTTATTTGAGATAACTGGTTCTCTTTCCTTATACTAGTTTGATAGCCTCAGTAAAGCATATTATGCGCAAAGAATCTCGAAAAGAAAAAAATTTTTTTTCGAAGTTTTTAAACTTCGTTAGAATCACTTTTTTTCCGTTCTTATTTGAGATAACTGGTTCTCTTTCATTATACTAGTTTGATAGCCTCAGTAAAGCATATTATGCGCAAAGAATCTCGAAAAGAAAAAATTTTTTGTCGAAGTTTGGAAACTTCGTTAGAATCACTTTTTTTCCGTTCTTATTTGAGATAACTGGTTCTCTTTCATTATACTAGTTTGATAACCTCAGAAAAGCATATTATGCGCAAGGAATCTCGAAAAGAAAAAAGTTTTTTTTCGAAGTTTGGAAACTTCGTTTGAATCACTTTTTTTCCGTTCTTATTTGAGATAACTGGTTCTCTTTCATTATACTAGTTTGATAGCCTCAGTAAAGCATATTATGCGCAAAGAATCTCGAAAAGAAAAAAAAATTTTTCGAAGTTTGGAAACTTCGTTAGAATCACTTTTTTTCCGTTCTTATTTGAGATAACTGGTTCTCTTTCATTATACTAGTTTGATAACCTCAGTAAAGCATATTATGCGCAAAGAATCTCGAAAAGAAAAAAAATTTTTTTCGAAGTTTGGAAACGTCGTTTGAATCACTTTTTTCCGTTCTTATTTGAGATTACTGGTTCTCTTTCATTATAGTAGTTTGATAGCCTCAGAAAAGCATATTATGCACAAACAATCTCGGAAAGAAAAAAATATTTTTTCGAAGTTTGGAAACTTCATTTGAATCACTTTTTTTCCGTTCTTATTTGAGATAACTGGTTCTCTTTCATTATACTAGTTTGATAGCCTCAGTAAAGCATATTATGCGCAAAGAATCTGGAAAAGAAAAAAAATTTTTTTCGAAGTTTGGAAACTTCGTTAGAATCACTTTTTTTTCCGTTCTTATTTGAGATAACTGGTTCTCTTTCATTATACTAGTTTGATAGCCTCAGTAAAGCATATTATGCGCAAAGAATCTCGAAAAGAAAAAATTTTTTTTTCGAAGTTTGGAAACTTCGTTAGAATCACTTTTTTTCCGTTCTTATTTGAGATAACTGGTTCTCTTTCATTATACTAGTTTAATAACCTCAGAAAAGCATATTATGCGCAAAGAATCTCGAAAAGAAAAAAGTTTTTTTTCGAAGTTTGGAAACTTCGTTTGAATCACTTTTTTTCCGTTCTTATTTGAGATAACTGGTTCTCTTTCATTATACTAGTTTGATAGCCTCAGTAAAGCATATTATGAGCAAAGAATCTCGAAAAGAAAAAAAAATTTTTTCGAAGTTTGGAAACTTCGTTAGAATCACTTTTTTTCCGTTCTTATTTGAGATAACTGGTTCTCTTTCATTATACTAGTTTGATAGCCTCAGTAAAGCATATTATGCGCAAAGAATCTCGAAAAGAAAAAAAAATTTTTTCCAAGTTTGGAAACGTCGTTTGAATCACTTTTTTCCGTTCTTATTTGAGATTACTGGTTCTCTTTCATTATAGTAGTTTGATAGCCACAGAAAAGCATATTATGCACAAACAATCTCGAAAAGAAAAAAAATTTTTTTCGAAGTATGGAAACGTCGTTTGAATCACTTTTTTCCGTTCTTATTTGAGATAACTGGTTCTCTTTCAATATACTAGTTTGATAGACTCAGTAAAGCATATTATGCGCAAAGAATCTCGAAAAGAAAAAATTTTTTTTTCGAAGTTTGGAAACTTCGTTTGAATCACTTTTTTCCGTTCTTATTTGAGATAACTGGTTCTCTTTCATTATACTAGTTTGATAGCCTCAGTAAAGCATATTATGCGCAAAGAATCTCGAAAAGAAAAAAAATTTTTTTCGAAGTTAGGAAACTTCGTTAGAATCACTTTTTTTCCGTTCTTATTTGAGATAACTGGTTCTCTTTCATTATACTAGTTTGATAGCCTCAGTAAAGCATATTATGCGCAAAGAATCTCGAAAAGAAAAAATTTTTTTTTCGAAGTTTGGAAACTTCGTTAGAATCACTTTTTTTCCGTTCTTATTTGAGATAACTGGTTCTCTTTCATAATACTAGTTTGATAACCTCAGAAAAGCATATTATGCGCAAAGAATCTCGAAAAGAAAAAAGTTTTTTTTCGAAGTTTGGAAACTTCTTTTGAATCACTTTTTTTCCGTTCTTATTTGAGATAACTGGTTCTCTTTCATTATACTAATTTGATAGCCTCAGTAAAGCATATTATGCACAAAGAATCTCGAAAAGATAAAAAAATTTTTTCGAAGTTTGGAAACTTCGTTAGAATCACTTTTTTTCCGTTCTTATTTGAGATAACTGGTTCTCTTTCATTATACTAGTTTGATAGCCTCAGTAAAGCATATTATGCGCAAACAATCTCGAAAAGAAAAAATTTTTTTTCGAAGTTTGGAAACTTCGTTAGAATCACTTTTTTTCCGTTCTTATTTGAGATAACTGGTTCTCTTTCATTATACTAGTTTGATAGCCTCAGTAAAGCATATTATGCGCAAAGAATCTCGAAAAGAAAAAAAATTTTTTTCGAAGTTTGGAAACTTCGTTTGAATCACCTTTTTTCCGTTCTTATTTGAGATAACTGGTTCTCTTTCATTATACTAGTTTGATAGCCTCAGTAAAGCATATTATGAGCAAAGAATCTCGAAAAGAAAAAAAAATTTTTTCGAAGTTTGGAAACTTCGTTAGAATCACTTTTTTTCCGTTCTTATTTGAGATAACTGGTTCTCTTTCATTATAGTAGTTTGATAGCCTCAGAAAAGCATATTATGCACAAACAATCTCGAAAAGAAAAAAAATTTTTTTCGAAGTTTGGAAACGTCGTTTGAATCACTTTTTTCCGTTCTCATTTGAGATAACTGGTTCTCTTTCATTATACTAGTTTGATAGCCTCAGTAAAGCATATTATGCGCAAGGAATCTCGAAAAGAAAAAATTTTTTTTTCGAAGTTTGGAAACTTCGTTAGAATCACTTTTTTTCCATTCTTATTTGAGATAACTGGTTCTCTTTCATTATACTAGTTTGATAACCTCAGAAAAGCATATTATGCGCAAAGAATTTCGAAAAGAAAAAAGTTTTTTTTCTAAGTTTGGAAACTTCGTTTGAATCACTTTTTTCCGTTCTTATTTGAGATAACTGGTTCTCTTTCATTATACTAGTTTGATATCCTCAGTAAAGCATATTATGCGCAAAGAATCTCGAAAAGAAAAAAATTTTTTTTCGAAGTTTGGAAACTTCGTTAGAATCACTTTTTTTCCGTTCTAATTTGAGATAACTGGTTCTCTTTCATTATACTAGTTTGATAGCCTCAGTAAAGCATATTATGCACAAAGAATCTCGAAAAGAAAAAAAATTTTTTTCGAAGTTTGGAAACTTCATTAGAATCACTTTTTTTCCGTTCTTATTTGAGATAACTGGTTCTCTTTCATTATACTAGTTTGATAGCCCTAGTAAAGCATATTATGCGCAAAGAATCTGGAAAAGAAAAAAAAAATTTTTCGAAGTTTGGAATCTTCGTTAGAATCACTTTTTTTCCCTTCTTATTTGAGATAACTGGTTCTCTTTCATTATACTAGTTTGATACCCTCAGGAAAGCATATTATGCGCAAAGAATCTCGAAAAGAAAAAAGTTTTTTTTCGAAGTTTGGAAACTTCGTTTGAATCACTTTTTTTCCGTTCATATTTGAGATTACTGGTTCTCTTTCATTATACTAGTTTGATAGCCTCAGAAAAGCATATTATGCACAAACAATCTCGAAAAGAAAAAAAATTTTTTTCGAAGTTTGGAAACGTCGTTTGAATCACTTTTTTTCCGTTCTTATTTGAGATAACTGGTTCTCTTTCATTATACTAGTTTGATAGCCTCAGTAAAGCATATTATGAGCAAAGAATCTCGAAAAGAAAAAAAAAATTTTTCGAAGTTTGGAAACTTCGTTAGAATCACTTTTTTTCCGTTCTTATTTGAGATAACTGGTTCTCTTTCATTATACTAGTTTGATAGCCTCAGTAAAGCATATTATGCGCAAAGAATCTCGAAAAGAAAAAAAATTTATTTCCAAGTTTGGAAACATCGTTTGAATCACTTTTTTCCGTTCTTATTTGAGATTACTGGTTCTCTTTCATTATAGTAGTTTGATAGCCTCAGAAAAGCATATTATGCACAAACAATCTCGAAAAGAAAAAAAATTTTTTTCGAAGTTTAGAAACGTCATTTGAATCACTTTTTTCCGTTCTTATTTGAGATAACTGGTTCTCTTTCATTATACTAGTTTGATAGCCTCAGTAAAGCATATTATGCGCAAAGAATCTCGAAAAGAAAAAATTTTTTTTTCGAAGTTTGGAAACTTCGTTAGAATCACTTTTTTTCCGTTCTTATTTGAGATAACTGGTTCTCTTTCATTATACTAGTTTGATAACCTCAGAAAAGCATATTATGCGCAAAGAATTTCGAAAAGAAAAAAGTTTTTTTTCGAAGTTTGGAAACTTCGTTTGAATCACTTTTTTCCGTTCTTATTTGAGATAACTGGTTCTCTTTCATTATACTAGTTTGATATACTCAGTAAAGCATATTATGCGCAAAGAATCTCGAAAAGAAAAAAATTTTTTTTCGAAGTTTGGTAACTTCGTTAGAATCACTTTTTTTCCGTTCTAATTTGAGATAACTGGTTCTCTTTCATTATACTAGTTTGATAGCCTCAGTTAAGCATATTATGCACAAAGAATCTCGAAAAGAAAAAAAATTTTTTTCGAAGTTTGGAAACTTCATTAGAATCACTTTTTTTCCGTTCTTATTTGAGATAACTGGTTCTCTTTCATTATACTAGTTTGATAGCCCTAGTAAAGCATATTATGCGCAAAGAATCTGGAAAAGAAAAAAAAATTTTTTCGAAGTTTGGAAACTTCGTTAGAATCACTTATTTTTCCTTCTTATTTGAGATAACTGGTTCTCTTTCATTATACTAGTTTGATACCCTCAGGAAAGCATATTATGCGCAAAGAATCTCGAAAAGAAAAACGATTTTTTTTCGAAGTTTGGAAACTTCGTTTGAATCACTTTTTTTCCGTTCTAATTTGAGATTACTGGTTCTCTTTCATTATAGTAGTTTGATAGCCTCAGAAAAGCATATTATGCACAAACTATCTCGAAAAGAAAAAAAAATTTTTTCGAAGTTTGGAAACGTCGTTTGAATCACTTTTTTCCGTTCTTATTTGAGATAACTGGTTCTCTTTCATTATACTAGTTTGATAGCCTCAGTAAAGCATATTATGAGCAAAGAATCTCGAAAAGAAAAAAAAATTTTTTCGAAGTTTGGAAACTTCGTTAGAATCACTTTTTTTCCGTTCTTATTTGAGATAACTGGTTCTCTTTCATTATACTAGTTTGATAACCTCAGAAAAGCATATTATGCGCAAAGAATCTCGAAAAGAAAAAAGTTTTTTTTCGAAGTTTGGAAACTTCGTTTGAATCACTTTTTTTCCGTTCTTATTTGAGATAACTGGTTCTCTTTCATTATACTAGTTTGATAGCCTCAGTAAAGCATATTATGCGCAAAGAATCTCGAAAAGAAAAAAAAATTTTTTCGAAGTTTGGAAACTTCGTTAGAATCACTTTTTTTCCGTTCTTATTTGAGATAACTGGTTCTCTTTCATTATACTAGTTTGATAGCCTCAGTAAAGCATATTATGCGCAAAGAATCTCGAAAAGAAAAAAAAATTTTTTCGAAGTTTGGAAACGTCGTTTGAATCACTTTTTTCCGTTCTTATTTGAGATTACTGGTTCTCTTTCATTATAGTAGTTTGATAGCCTCAGAAAAGCATATTATGCACAAACAATCTCGGAAAGAAAAAAAATTTTTTTCGAAGTTTGGAAACTTCATTTGAATCACTTTTTTTCCGTTCTTATTTGAGATAACTGGTGCTCTTTCATTATACTAGTTTGATAGCCTCAGTAAAGCATATTATGCGCAAAGAATCTCGAAAAGAAAAAATTTTTTTTTTCGAAGTTTGGAAACTTCGTTAGAATCACTTTTTTTCCGTTCTTATTTGAGATAACTGGTTCTCTTTCATTATACTAGTTTGATAACCTCAGAAAGGCATATTATGCGCAAACAATCTCGAAAAGAAAAAAATTTTTTTTCGAAGTTTGGAAACTTAGTTTGAATCACTTTTTTTCCGTTCTTATTTTAGATAACTGGTTCTCTTTCATTATACTAGTTTGATAGCCCTAGTAAAGCATATTATGCGCAAAGAATCTGGAAAAGAAAAAAAAAATTTTTCCAAGTTTGGAAACTTCGTTAGAATCACTTTTTTCCCTTCTTATTTGAGATAACTGGTTCTCTTTCATTATACTAGTTTGATACCCTCAGGAAAGCATATTATGCGCAAAGAATCTCGAAAAGAAATAAGTTTTTTTTCGAAGTTTGGAAACTTCGTTTGAATCACTTTTTTTCCGTTCTTATTTGAGATAACTGGTTCTCTTTCATTATACTAGTTTGATAGCCTCAGTAAAGCATATTATGCGCAAAGAATCTCGAAAAGAAAAAAAAATTTTTTCGAAGTTTGGAAACTTCGTTAGAATCACTTTTTTTCCGTTCTTATTTGAGATAACTGGTTCTCTTTCATTATACTAGTTTGATAGCCTCAGTAAAGCATATTACGCGCAAAGAATCTCGAAAAGAAAAAAAATTTTTTTCGAAGTTTGGAAACGTCGTTTGAATCACTTTTTTCCGTTCTTATTTGAGATTACTGGTTCTCTTTCATTATAGTAGTTTGATAGCCTCAGAAAAGCATATTATGCACAAACAATCTCGAAAAGAAAAAAATTTTTTTTCGAAGTTTGGAAACTTCGTTTGAATCACTTTTTTTCCGTTCTTATTTGAGATAACTGGTTCTCTTTCATTATACTAGTTTGATAGCCTAAGTAAAGCATATTATGAGCAAAGAATCTCGAAAAGAAAAAAAAATTTTTCGAAGTTTGGAAACTTCGTTTGAATCACTTTTTTTCCGTTCTTATTTGAGATTACTGGTTCTCTTTCATTATAGTAGTTTGATAGCCTCAGAAAAGCATATTATGCACAAACAATCTCGAAAAGAAAAAAAATTTTTTTCGAAGTTTGGAAACTTCGTTAGAATCACTTTTTTTCCGTTCTTATTTGAGATAACTGGTTCTCTTTCATTATACTAGTTTGATAACCTCAGTAAAGCATATTATGCGCAAAGAATCTCGAAAAGAAAAAAAAATTTTTTCGAAGTTTGGAAACGTCGTTTGAATCACTTTTTTCCGTTCTTATTTGAGATTACTGGTTCTCTTTCATTATAGTAGTTTGATAGCCTCAGAAAAGCATATTATGCACAAACAATCTCGGAAAGAAAAAAAATTTTTTTCGAAATTTGGAAACTTCATTTGAATCACTTTTTTTCCGTTCTTATTTGAGATAACTGGTTCTCTTTCATTATACTAGTTTGATAGCCTCAGTAAAGCATATTATGCGCAAAGAATCTGGAAAAGAAAAAAAATTTATTTCGAAGTTTGGAAACTTCGTTAGAATCACTTTTTTTCCGTTCTTATTTGAGATAACTGGTTCTCTTTCATTATACTAGTTTGATAGCCTCAGTAAAGCATATTATGCGCAAAGAATCTGGAAAAGAAAAAAAATTTTTTTCGAAGTTTGGAAACTTCGTTAGAATCACTTTTTTTCCGTTCTTATTTGAGATAACTGGTTCTCTTTCATTATACTAGTTTGATAGCCTCAGTAAAGCATATTATGAGCAAAGAATCTCGAAAAGAAAAAAAAATTTTTTCGAAGTTTGGAAACTTCGTTAGAATCACTTTTTTTCCGTTCTTATTTGAGATAACTGGTTCTCTTTCATTATACTAGTTTGATAGCCTCAGTAAAGCATATTATGCGCAAAGAATCTCGAAAAGAAAAAAAATTTTTTTCCAAGTTTGGAAACGTCGTTTGAATCACTTTTTTCCGTTCTTATTTGAGATTACTGGTTCTCTTTCATTATAGTAGTTTGATAGCCTCAGAAAAGCATATTATGCACAAACAATCTCGAAAAGAAAAAAAAATTTTTTCGAAGTTTGGAAACGTCGTTTGAATCACTTTTTTCCGTTCTTATTTGAGATAACTGGTGCTCTTTCATTATACTAGTTTGATAGCCTCAGTAAAGCATATTATGCGCAAAGAATCTCGAAAAGAAATAATTTTTTTTTTTCGAAGTTTGGAAACTTCATTAGAATCACTTTTTTTCCGTTCTTATTTGAGATAACTGGTTCTCTTTCATTATACTAGTTTGATAACCTCAGAAAAGCATATTATGCGCAAAGAATCTCGAAAAGAAAAAAGTTTTTTTTCGAAGTTTGGAAACTTCGTTTGAATCACTTTTTTCCGTTCTTATTTGAGATAACTGCTTCTCTTTCATTATACTAGTTTGATAGCCTCAGTAAAGCATATTATGCGCAAAGAATCTCGAAAAGAAAAGAATTTTTTTTCGAAGTTTGGAAACTTCGTTAGAATCACTTTTTTTCCGTTCTTATTTGAGATAACTGGTTCTCTTTCATTATACTAGTTTGATAGCCTCAGTAAAGCATATTATGCGCAAAGAATCTCGAAAAGAAAAAAAATTTTTTTCGAAGTTTGGAAACGTCATTTGAATCACTTTTTTCCGTTCTTATTTGAGATAACTGGTTCTCTTTCATTATACTAGTTTGATAGCCTCAGTAAAGCATATTATGCGCAAAGAATCTCGAAAAGAAAAAAAAAATTTTTCGAGGTTTGGAAACTTCGTTAGAATCACTTTTTTTCCGTTCTTATTTGAGATAACTGGTTCTCTTTCATTATAGAAGTTTGATAGCCTCAGAAAAGCATATTATGCGCAAAGAACCTCGAAAAGAAAAAAATTTTTTTCCAAGTTTGTAAACTTCGTTAGAATCACTTTTTTTCCGTTCTTATTTGAGATAACTGGTTCTCTTTCATTATACTAGTTTGATAGCCTCAGTAAAGCATATTATGCGCAAAGAATCTCGAAAAGAAAAAAATTTTTTTTCGAAGTTTGGAAACTTCGTTAGAATCACTTTTTTTCCGTTCTTATTTGAGATAACTGGTTCTCTTTCATTATACTAGTTTAATAACCTCAGAAAAGCATATTATGCGCAAAGAATCTCGAAAAGAAAAAAGTTTTTTTTCGAAGTTTGGAAACTTCGTTTGAATCACTTTTTTTCCGTTCTTATTTGAGATAACTGGTTCTGTTTCATTATACTAGTTTGATAGCCTCAGTAAAGCATATTATGAGCAAAGAATCTCGAAAAGAAAAAAAAATTTTTTCGAAGTTTGGAAACTTCGTTAGAATCACTTTTTTTCCGTTCTTATTTGAGATAACTGGTTCTCTTTCATTATACTAGTTTGATAGCCTCAGTAAAGCATATTATGCGCAAAGAATCTCGAAAAGAAAAAAAATTTTTTTCCAAGTATGGAAACGTCGTTTGAATCACTTTTTTCCGTTCTTATTTGAGTTTACTGGTTCTCTTTCATTATAGTAATTTGATAGCTTCAGAAAAGCATATTATGCACAAACAATCTCGAAAAGAAAAAAAATTTTTTTCGAAGTTTGGAAACGTCGTTTGAATCACTTTTTTCGGTTCTTATTTGAGATAACTGGTTCTCTTTCATTATACTAGTTTGATAGCCTCAGTAAAGCATATTATGCGCAAAGAATCTCGAAAAGAAAAAAAAATTTTTTCGAAGTTTGGAAACTTCGTTAGAATCACTTTTTTTCCGTTCTTATTTGAGATAACTGGTTCTCTTTCATTATACTAGTTTGATAGCCTCAGTAAAGCATATTATGCGCAAAGAATCTGGAAAAGAAAAAAAAATTTTTTCGAAGTTTGGAAACTTCGTTAGAATCACTTTTTTTCCGTTCTTATTTGAGATAACTGGTTCTCTTTCATTATACTAGTTTGATACCCTCAGAAAAGCATATTATGCGCAAAGAATCTCCAAAAGAAAAAAGTTTTTTTTCGAAGTTTGGAAACTTCGTTAGAATCACTTTTTTTCCGTTCTTAATAGAGATAACTGGTTCTCTTTCATTATACTAGTTTGATAACCTCAGAAAAGCATATTATGCGCAAAGAATCTCGAAAAGAAAAAAGTTTTTTTTCGAAGTTTGGAAACTTCGTTTGAATCAGTTTTTTCCGTTCTTATTTGAGATAACTGGTTCTCTTTCATTATACTAGTTTGATAGCCTCAGTAAAGCATATTATGCGCAAAGAATCTCGAAAAGAAAAAAAAATTTTTTCGAAGTTTGGAAACTTCGTTAGAATCACTTTTTTTCCGTTCTTATTTGAGATAACTGGTTCTCTTTCATTACAGTAGTTTGATAGCCTCAGAAAAGCATATTATGCACAAACAATCTCGAAAAGAAAAAAAATTTTTTTCGAAGTTTGGAAACGTCGTTTGAATCACTTTTTTCCGTTCTTATTTGAGATAACTGGTTCTCTTTCATTATACTAGTTTGATAGCCTCAGTAAAGCATATTATGCGCAAAGAATCTCGAAAAGAAAAAACAATCACTTTTTTTCCGTTCTTATTTGAGATAACTGGTTCTCTTTCATTATACTAGTTTGATAGCCTCAGTAAAGCATATTATGCGCAAAGAATCTCGAAAAGAAAAAATTTTTTGTCGAAGTTTGGAAACTTCGTTAGAATCACTTTTTTTCCGTTCTTATTTGAGATAACTGGTTTTCTTTCATTATACTAGTTTGATAACCTCAGAAAAGCATATTATGCGCAAAGAATCTGGAAAAGAAAAAAGTTTTTTTTCGAAGTTTGGAAACTTCGTTTGAATCACTTTTTTTCCGTTCTTATTTGAGATAACTGGTTCTCTTTCATTATACTAGTTTGATAGCCTCAGTAAAGCATATTATGCGCAAAGAATCTCGAAAAGAAAAAAAAATTTTTTCGAAGTTTGGAAACTTCGTTAGAATCACTTTTTTTCCGTTCTTATTTCAGATAACTGGTTCTCTTTCATTATACTAGTTTGATAACCTCAGTAAAGCATATTATGCGCAAAGAATCTCGAAAAGAAAAAAAATTTTTTTCGAAGTTTGGAAACGTCGTTTGAATCACTTTTTTCCGTTCTTATTTGAGATTACTGGTTCTCTTTCATTATAGTAGTTTGATAGCCTCAGAAAAGCATATTATGCACAAACAATCTCGGAAAGAAAAAAATATTTTTTCGAAGTTTGGAAACTTCATTTGAATCACTTTTTTTCCGTTCTTATTTGAGATAACTGGTTCTCTTTCATTATACTAGTTTGATAGCCTCAGTAAAGCAAATTATGCGCAAAGAATCTCGAAAAGAACAAAAATTGTTTTCGAAGTTTGGAAACTTCGTTAGAATCACTTTTTTTCCGTTCTTATTTGAGATAACTGGTTCTCTTTCATTATACTAGTTTGATAGCCTCAGTAAAGCATATTATGCGCAAAGAATCTCGAAAAGAAAAAAATTTTTTTCGAAGTTTGGAAACTTCGTTAGAATCACTTTTTTTCCGTTCTTATTTGAGATAACTGGTTGTCTTTCATTATACTAGTTTAATAACCTCAGAAAAGCATATTATGCGCAAAGAATCTCGAAAAGAAAAAAGTTTTTTTTCGAAGTTTGGAAACTTCGTTTGAATCACTTTTTTTCCGTTCTTATTTGAGATAACTGGTTCTCTTTCATTATACTAGTTTGATAGCCTCAGTAAAGCATATTATGCGCAAAGAATCTCGAAAAGAAAAAAAAATTTTTTCGAAGATTGGAAACTTCGTTAGGATCACTTTTTTTCCGTTCTTATTTGAGATAACTGGTTCTCTTTCATTATACTAGTTTGATAGCCTCAGTAAAGCATAATTTGCGCAAAGAATCTCGAAAAGAAAAAAAATTTTTTTCGAAGTTTGGAAACGTCGTTTGAATCACTTTTTTTCGTTCTTATTTGAGATTACTGGTTCTCTTTCATTATAGTAGTTTGATAGCCTCAGAAAAGCATATTATGCACAAACAATCTCGAAAAGAAAAAAATTTTTTTTCGAAGTTTGGAAACTTCGTTAGAATCACTTTTTTTCCGTTCTAATTTGAGATAACTGGTTCTCTTTCATTATACTAGTTTGATAGCCTCAGTAAAGCATATTATGCACAAAGAATCTCGAAAAGAAAAAAAATTTTTTTCGAAGTTTGGAAACTTCATTAGAATCACTTTTTTTCCGTTCTTATTTTAGATAACTGGTTCTCTTTCATTATACTAGTTTGATAGCCCTAGTAAAGCATATTATGCGCAAAGAATCTGGAAAAGAAAAAAAAAATTTTTCCAAGTTTGGAAACTTCGTTAGAATCACTTTTTTCCCTTCTTATTTGAGATAACTGGTTCTCTTTCATTATACTAGTTTGATACCCTCAGGAAAGCATATTATGCGCAAAGAATCTCGAAAAGAAATAAGTTTTTTTTCGAAGTTTGGAAACTTCGTTTGAATCACTTTTTTTCCGTTCTTATTTGAGATAACTGGTTCTCTTTCATTATACTAGTTTGATAGCCTCAGTAAAGCATATTATGCGCAAAGAATCTCGAAAAGAAAAAAAAATTTTTTCGAAGTTTGGAAACTTCGTTAGAATCACTTTTTTTCCGTTCTTATTTGAGATAACTGGTTCTCTTTCATTATACTAGTTTGATAGCCTCAGTAAAGCATATTACGCGCAAAGAATCTCGAAAAGAAAAAAAATTTTTTTCGAAGTTTGGAAACGTCGTTTGAATCACTTTTTTCCGTTCTTATTTGAGATTACTGGTTCTCTTTCATTATAGTAGTTTGATAGCCTCAGAAAAGCATATTATGCACAAACAATCTCGAAAAGAAAAAAATTTTTTTTCGAAGTTTGGAAACTTCGTTTGAATCACTTTTTTTCCGTTCTTATTTGAGATAACTGGTTCTCTTTCATTATACTAGTTTGATAGCCTAAGTAAAGCATATTATGAGCAAAGAATCTCGAAAAGAAAAAAAAATTTTTCGAAGTTTGGAAACTTCGTTAGAATCACTTTTTTTCCGTTCTTATTTGAGATAACTGGTTCTCTTTCATTATACTAGTTTGATAGCCTCAGTAAAGCATATTATGCGCAAAGAATCTCGAAAAGAAAAAAAATTTTTTTCCAAGTTTGGAAACGTCGTTTGAATCACTTTTTTTCCCTTCTTATTTGAGATAACTGGTTCTCTTTCATTATACTAGTTTGATACCCTCAGGAAAGCATATTATGCGCAAAGAATCTCGAAAAGAAAAAAAAATTTTTTCGAAGTTTGGAAACTTCGTTAGAATCACTTTTTTCCGTTCTTATTTGAGATAACTGGTTCTCTTTAATTATACTAGTTTGATAGCCTCAGAAAAGCATATTATGCGCAAAGAATCTCGAAATGAAAAAAATTTTTTTTCGAAGTTTGGAAACTTGATTAGATTCACTTTTTTTCCGTTCTTATTCGAGATAACTGGTTCTCTTTCATTTTACTTGTTTGATAGCCGTAGAAAAGTATATTATGCGGAAAGAATCTCGAAAAGAAAAAAAAAATTTCAAACTTTGGAAACTTCATTAGAATAACTTTTTTTCTGTTCTTATTTGAGATAACTGGTTCTCTTTCATTATACTAGTTTGATAGCCTCAGAAAAGCATATTATGCGCAAAGAATCTCGAAAAGAAAAAAATTTTTTTTCGAAGTTTGGAAACTTCGTTTGAATCACTTTTTTTCCGTTCTTATTTGAGATAACTGGTTCTCTTTCATTATACTAGTTTGATAGCCTCAGTAAAGCATATTATGCGCAAAGAATCTCGAAAAGAAAAAAAAATTTTTTCGAAGATTGGAAACTTCGTTAGGATCACTTTTTTTCCGTTCTTATTTGAGATAACTGGTTCTCTTTCATTATACTAGTTTGATAGCCTCAGTAAAGCATAATTTGCGCAAAGAATCTCGAAAAGAAAAAAAATTTTTTTCGAAGTTTGGAAACGTCGTTTGAATCACTTTTTTTCGTTCTTATTTGAGATTACTGGTTCTCTTTCATTATAGTAGTTTGATAGCCTCAGAAAAGCATATTATGCACAAACAATCTCGAAAAGAAAAAAATTTTTTTTCGAAGTTTGGAAACTTCGTTAGAATCACTTTTTTTCCGTTCTAATTTGAGATAACTGGTTGTCTTTCATTATACTAGTTTAATAACCTCAGAAAAGCATATTATGCGCAAAGAATCTCGAAAAGAAAAAAGTTTTTTTTCGAAGTTTGGAAACTTCGTTTGAATCACTTTTTTTCCGTTCTTATTTGAGATAACTGGTTCTCTTTCATTATACTAGTTTGATAGCCTCAGTAAAGCATATTATGCGCAAAGAATCTCGAAAAGAAAAAAAAATTTTTTCGAAGATTGGAAACTTCGTTAGGATCACTTTTTTTCCGTTCTTATTTGAGATAACTGGTTCTCTTTCATTATACTAGTTTGATAGCCTCAGTAAAGCATAATTTGCGCAAAGAATCTCGAAAAGAAAAAAAATTTTTTTCGAAGTTTGGAAACGTCGTTTGAATCACTTTTTTTCGTTCTTATTTGAGATTACTGGTTCTCTTTCATTATAGTAGTTTGATAGCCTCAGAAAAGCATATTATGCACAAACAATCTCGAAAAGAAAAAATTTTTTTTTCGAAGTTTGGAAACTTCGTTAGAATCACTTTTTTTCCGTTCTAATTTGAGATAACTGGTTCTCTTTCATTATACTAGTTTGATAGCCTCAGTAAAGCATATTATGCACAAAGAATCTCGAAAAGAAAAAAAATTTTTTTCGAAGTTTGGAAACTTCATTAGAATCACTTTTTTTCCGTTCTTATTTTAGATAACTGGTTCTCTTTCATTATACTAATTTGATAGCCCTAGTAAAGCATATTATGCGCAAAGAATCTGGAAAAGAAAAAAAAAATTTTTCCAAGTTTGGAAACTTCGTTAGAATCACTTTTTTCCCTTCTTATTTGAGATAACTGGTTCTCTTTCATTATACTAGTTTGATACCCTCAGGAAAGCATATTATGCGCAAAGAATCTCGAAAAGAAATAAGTTTTTTTTCGAAGTTTGGAAACTTCGTTTGAATCACTTTTTTTCCGTTCTTATTTGAGATAACTGGTTCTCTTTCATTATACTAGTTTGATAGCCTCAGTAAAGCATATTATGCGCAAAGAATCTCGAAAAGAAAAAAAAATTTTTTCGAAGTTTGGAAACTTCGTTAGAATCACTTTTTTTCCGTTCTTATTTGAGATAACTGGTTCTCTTTCATTATACCAGTTTGATAGCCTCAGTAAAGCATATTACGCGCAAAGAATCTCGAAAAGAAAAAAAATTTTTTTCGAAGTTTGGAAACGTCGTTTGAATCACTTTTTTCCGTTCTTATTTGACATTACTGGTTCTCTTTCATTATAGTAGTTTGATAGCCTCAGAAAAGCATATTATGCACAAACAATCTCGAAAAGAAAAAAATTTTTTTTCGAAGTTTGGAAACTTCGTTTGAATCACTTTTTTTCCGTTCTTATTTGAGATAACTGGTTCTCTTTCATTATACTAGTTTGATAGCCTAAGTAAAGCATATTATGAGCAAAGAATCTCGAAAAGAAAAAAAAATTTTTCGAAGTTTGGAAACTTCGTTAGAATCACTTTTTTTCCGTTCTTATTTGAGATAACTGGTTCTCTTTCATTATACTAGTTTGATAGCCTCAGTAAAGCATATTATGCGCAAAGAATCTCGAAAAGAAAAAAAATTTTTTTCCAAGTTTGGAAACGTCGTTTGAATCACTTTTTTTCCCTTCTTATTTGAGATAACTGGTTCTCTTTCATTATACTAGTTTGATACCCTCAGGAAAGCATATTATGCGCAAAGAATCTCGAAAAGAAAAAAAATTTTTTTCGAAGTTTGGAAACTTCGTTAGAATCACTTTTTTTCCGTTCTTATTTGAGATAACTGGTTCTCTTTCATTATACTAGTTTGATAGCCTCAGAAAAGCATATTATGCGCAAAGAATCTCGAAATGAAAAAAATTTTTTTTCGAAGTTTGGAAACTTGATTAGATTCACTTTTTTTCCGTTCTTATTCGAGATAACTGGTTCTCTTTCATTTTACTTGTTTGATAGCCGTAGAAAAGTATATTATGCGGAAAGAATCTCGAAAAGAAAAAAAAAATTTCAAACTTTGGAAACTTCATTAGAATTACTTTTTTTCTGTTCTTATTTGAGATAACTGGTTCTCTTTCATTATACTAGTTTGATAGCCTCAGAAAAGCATATTATGCGCAAAGAATCTCGAAAAGAAAAAAATTTTTTTTCGAAGTTTGGAAACTTCGTTTGAATCACTTTTTTTCCGTTCTTATTTGAGATAACTGGTTCTCTTTCATTATACTAGTTTGATAGCCTCAGTAAAGCATATTATGCGCAAAGAATCTCGAAAAGAAAAAAAATTTTTTCGAAGTTTGGAAACGTCGTTTGAATCACTTTTTTCCGTTCTTATTTGAGATAACTGGTTCTCTTTCATTAAGGTAGTTTGATTGCCTCAGCAAAGCATATTATGCGCAAAGAATCTCGAAATGAAAAAAATTTTTTTTCGAAGTTTGGAAACTTCCTTAGAATCACTTTTTTTCTGTTCTTATTTGAGATAACTGGTTCTCTTTCATTATACTAGTTTGATAGCCTCAGAAAAGCATATTTAGCGCAAAGAATCACGAAAAGAAAAAAAATTTTTTTCGAAGTTTGGAAACTTCGTTAGAATCACTTTTTTCCGTTCTTATTTGAGATTACTGGTTCTCTTTCATTATAGTAATTTGATAGCCTCAGAAAAGCATATTATGCACAAACAATCTCGAAAAGAAAAAAAATTTTTTTCGAAGTTTGGAAACGTCGTTTGAATCACTTTTTTCGGTTCTTATTTGAGATAACTGGTTCTCTTTCATTATACTAGTTTGATAGCCTCAGTAAAGCATATTATGCGCAAAGAATCTCGAAAAGAAAAAAAAATTTTTTCGAAGTTTGGAAACTTCGTTAGAATCACTTTTTTTCCGTTCTTATTTGAGATAACTGGTTCTCTTTCATTATACTAGTTTGATAGCCTCAGTAAAGCATATTATGCGCAAAGAATCTGGAAAAGAAAAAAAAATTTTTTCGAAGTTTGGAAACTTCGTTAGAGTCACTTTTTTTCCGTTCTTATTTGAGATAACTGGTTCTCTTTCATTATACTAGTTTGATACCCTCAGAAAAGCATATTATGCGCAAAGAATCTCGAAAAGAAAAAATTTTTTTTTCGAAGTTTGGAAACTTCGTTAGAATCACTTTTTTTCCGTTCTTATTTGAGATAACTGGTTCTCTTTCATTATACTAGTTTGATAACCTCAGAAAAGCATATTATGCGCAAAGAATCTCGAAAAGAAAAAAGTTTTTTTTCGAAGTTTGGAAACTTCGTTTGAATCACTTTTTTTCCGTTCTTATTTGAGATAACTGGTTCTCTTTCATTATACTAGTTTGATAGCCTCAGTAAAGCATATTATGCGCAAAGAATCTCGAAAAGAAAAAAAAATTTTTTCGAAGTTTGGAAACTTCGTTAGAATCACTTTTTTTCCGTTCTTATTTGAGATAACTGGTTCTCTTTCATTATACTAGTTTGATAACCTCAGTAAAGCATATTATGCGCAAAGAATCTCGAAAAGATAAAAAATTTTTTTCGAAGTTTGGAAACGTCGTTTGAATCACTTTTTTCCGTTCTTATTTGAGATTACTGGTTCTCTTTCATTATAGTAGTTTGATAGCCTCAGAAAAGCATATTATGCACAAACAATCTCGGAAAGAAAAAAATATTTTTTCGAAGTTTGGAAACTTCATTTGAATCACTTTTTTTCCGTTCTTATTTGAGATAACTGGTTCTCTTTCATTATACTAGTTTGATAGCCTCAGTAAAGCATATTATGCGCAAAGAATCTCGAAAAGAACAAAAATTGTTTTCGAAGTTTGGAAACTTCGTTAGAATCACTTTTTTTCCGTTCTTATTTGAGATAACTGGTTCTCTTTCATTATACTAGTTTGATAGCCTCAGTAAAGCATATTATGCGCAAAGAATCTCGAAAAGAAAAAAATTTTTTTCGAAGTTTGGAAACTTCGTTAGAATCACTTTTTTTCCGTTCTTATTTGAGATAACTGGTTGTCTTTCATTATACTAGTTTAATAACCTCAGAAAAGCATATTATGCGCAAAGAATCTCGAAAAGAAAAAAGTTTTTTTTCGAAGTTTGGAAACTTCGTTTGAATCACTTTTTTTCCGTTCTTATTTGAGATAACTGGTTATCTTTCATTATACTAGTTTGATAGCCTCAGTAAAGCATATTATGCGCAAAGAATCTCGAAAAGAAAAAAAAATTTTTTCGAAGATTGGAAACTTCGTTAGGATCACTTTTTTTCCGTTCTTATTTGAGATAACTGGTTCTCTTTCATTATACTAGTTTGATAGCCTCAGTAAAGCATAATTTGCGCAAAGAATCTCGAAAAGAAAAAAAATTTTTTTCGAAGTTTGGAAACGTCGTTTGAATCACTTTTTTTCGTTCTTATTTGAGATTACTGGTTCTCTTTCATTATAGTAGTTTGATAGCCTCAGAAAAGCATATTATGCACAAACAATCTCGAAAAGAAAAAAATTTTTTTTCGAAGTTTGGAAACTTCGTTAGAATCACTTTTTTTCCGTTCTAATTTGAGATAACTGGTTCTCTTTCATTATACTAGTTTGATAGCCTCAGTAAAGCATATTATGCACAAAGAATCTCGAAAAGAAAAAAAATTTTTTTCGAAGTTTGGAAACTTCATTAGAATCACTTTTTTTCCGTTCTTATTTTAGATAACTGGTTCTCTTTCATTATACTAGTTTCATAGCCCTAGTAAAGCATATTATGCGCAAAGAATCTGGAAAAGAAAAAAAAAATTTTTCCAAGTTTGGAAACTTCGTTAGAATCACTTTTTTCCCTTCTTATTTGAGATAACTGGTTCTCTTTCATTATACTAGTTTGATACCCTCAGGAAAGCATATTATGCGCAAAGAATCTCGAAAAGAAAAAAGTTTTTTTCGAAGTTTGGAAACTTCGTTTGAATCACTTTTTTTCCGTTCTTATTTGAGATAACTGGTTCTCTTTCATTATACTAGTTTGATAGCCTCAGTAAAGCATATTATGCGCAAAGAATCTCGAAAAGAAAAAAAAATTTTTTCGAAGTTTGGAAACTTCGTTAGAATCACTTTTTTTCCGTTCTTATTTGAGATAACTGGTTCTCTTTCATTATACTAGTTTGATAGCCTCAGTAAAGCATATTATGCGCAAAGAATCTCGAAAAGAAAAAAAATTTTTTTCGAAGTTTGGAAACTTCGTTTGAATCACTTTTTTCCGTTCTTATTTGAGATTACTGGTTCTCTTTCATTATAGTAGTTTGATAGCCTCAGAAAAGCATATTATGCACAAACAATCTCGAAAAGAAAAAAATTTTTTTTCGAAGTTTGGAAACTTCGTTTGAATCACTTTTTTTCCGTTCTTATTTGAGATAACTGGTTCTCTTTCATTATACTAGTT
The DNA here is from genome assembly GCA_030762175.1 of Metallyticus violacea. NCBI lineage: Eukaryota > Metazoa > Arthropoda > Insecta > Mantodea > Metallyticidae > Metallyticus > Metallyticus violacea. The sequence goes on from CM060830.1 coordinate 72,657,543, forward strand.
TGATAGCCTAAGTAAAGCATATTATGAGCAAAGAATCTCGAAAAGAAAAAAAAATTTTTCGAAGTTTGGAAACTTCGTTAGAATCACTTTTTTTCCGTTCTTATTTGAGATAACTGGTTCTCTTTCATTATACTAGTTTGATAGCCTCAGTAAAGCATATTATGCGCAAAGAATCTCGAAAAGAAAAAAAATTTTTTTCGAAGTTTGGAAACGTCGTTTGAATCACTTTTTTTCCCTTCTTATTTGAGATAACTGGTTCTCTTTCATTATACTAGTTTGATACCCTCAGGAAAGCATATTATGCGCAAAGAATCTCGAAAAGAAAAAAAATTTTTTTCGAAGTTTGGAAACTTCGTTAGAATCACTTTTTTTCCGTTCTTATTTGAGATAACTGGTTCTCTTTCATTATACTAGTTTGATAGCCTCAGAAAAGCATATTATGCGCAAAGAATCTCGAAATGAAAAAAATTTTTTTTCGAAGTTTGGAAACTTGATTAGATTCACTTTTTTTCCGTTCTTATTCGAGATAACTGGTTCTCTTTCATTTTACTTGTTTGATAGCCGTAGAAAAGTATATTATGCGGAAAGAATCTCGAAAAGAAAAAAAAAATTTCAAACTTTGGAAACTTCATTAGAATTACTTTTTTTCTGTTCTTATTTGAGATAACTGGTTCTCTTTCATTATACTAGTTTGATAGCCTCAGAAAAGCATATTATGCGCAAAGAATCTCGAAAAGAAAAAAGTTTTTTTTCGAAGTTTGGAAACTTCGTTTGAATCACTTTTTTTCCGTTCTTATTTGAGATAACTGGTTCTGTTTCATTATACTAGTTTGATAGCCTCAGAAAAGCATATTATGCGCAAAGAATCTCGAAATGAAAAAAATTTTTTTTCGAAGTTTGGAAACTTGATTAGATTCACTTTTTTTCCGTTCTTATTCGAGATAACTGGTTCTCTTTCATTTTACTTGTTTGATAGCCGTAGAAAAGTATATTATGCGGAAAGAATCTCGAAAAGAAAAAAAAAATTTCAAACTTTGGAAACTTCATTAGAATTACTTTTTTTCCGTTCTTAATAGAGATAACTGGTTCTCTTTCATTATACTAGTTTGATAACCTCAGAAAAGCATATTATGCGCAAAGAATCTCGAAAAGAAAAAAGTTTTTTTTCGAAGTTTGGAAACTTCGTTTGAATCACTTTTTTCCGTTCTTATTTGAGATAACTGGTTCTCTTTCATTATACTAGTTTGATAGCCTCAATAAAGCATATTATGCGCAAAGAATCTCGAAAAGAAAAAAAAATTTTTTCGAAGTTTGGAAACTTCGTTAGAATCACTTTTTTTCCGTTCTTATTTGAGATAACTGGTTCTCTTTCATTATAGTAGTTTGATAGCCTCAGAAAAGCATAGTATGCACAAACAATCTCGAAAAGAAAAAAAATTTTTTTCGAAGTTTGGAAACGTCGTTTGAATCACTTTTTTCCGTTCTTATTTGAGATAACTGGTTCTCTTTCATTATACTAGTTTGATAGCCTCAGTAAAGCATATTATGCGCAAAGAATCTCGAAAAGAAAAAAATTTTTTTTCGAAGTTTGGAAACTTCGTTTCAATCACTTTTTTCCGTTCTTATTTGAGATAACTGGTTCTCTTTCATTATACTAGTTTGATAGCCTCAGTAAAGCATATTATGCGCAAAGAATCTCGAAAAGAAAAAAATTTTTTTTCGAAGTTTGGAAACTTCGTTAGAATCACTTTTTTTCCGTTCTTATTTGAGATAACTGGTTCTCTTTCATTATACTAGTTTGATAGCCTCAGTAAAGCATATTATGCGCAAAGAATCTCGAAAAGAAAAAAGTTTTTTTTCGAAGTTTGGAAACTTCGTTTGAATCCCTTTTTTTCCGTTCTTATTTGAGATAACTGGTTCTCTTTCATTATACTAGTTTGATAGCCTCAGTAAAGCATATTATGCGCAAAGAATCTCGAAAAGAAAAAAAAATTTTTCGAAGTTTGGAAACTTCGTTAGAATCACTTTTTTTCCGTTCTTATTTGAGATAACTGGTTCTCTTTCATTATACTAGTTTGATAACCTCAGTAAAGCATATTATGCGCAAAGAATCTCGAAAAGAAAAAAAATTTTTTTCGAAGTTTGGAAACGTCGTTTGAATCACTTTTTTCCGTTCTTATTTGAGATTACTGGTTCTCTTTCATTATAGTAGTTTGATAGCCTCAGAAAAGCATATTATGCACAAACAATCTCGGAAAGAAAAAAATATTTTTTCGAAGTTTGGAAACTTCATTTGAATCACTTTTTTTCCGTTCTTATTTGAGATAACTGGTTCTCTTTCATTATACTAGTTTGATAGCCTCAGTAAAGCATATTATGCGCAAAGAATCTGGAAAAGAAAAAAAATTTTTTTCGAAGTTTGGAAACTTCGTTAGAATCACTTTTTTTCTGTTCTTATTTGAGATAACTGGTTCTCTTTCATTATACTAGTTTGATAGCCTCAGTAAAGCATATTATGCGCAAAGAATCTCGAAAAGAAAAATTTTTTTTTTCGAAGTTTGGAAACTTCGTTAGAATCACTTTTTTTCCGTTCTTATTTGAGATAACTGGTTCTCTTTCATTATACTAGTTTAATAACCTCAGAAAAGCATATTATGCGCAAAGAATCTCGAAAAGAAAAAAGTTTTTTTTCGAAGTTTGGAAACTTCGTTTGAATCACTTTTTTTCCGTTCTTATTTGAGATAACTGGTTCTCTTTCATTATACTAGTTTGATAGCCTCAGTAAAGCATATTATGAGCAAAGAATCTCGAAAAGAAAAAAAAATTTTTTCGAAGTTTGGAAACTTCGTTAGAATCACTTTTTTTCCGTTCTTATTTGAGATAACTGGTTCTCTTTCATTATACTAGTTTGATAGCCTCAGTAAAGCATATTATGCGCAAAGAATCTCGAAAAGAAAAAAAAATTTTTTCCAAGTTTGGAAACGTCGTTTGAATCACTTTTTTCCGTTCTTATTTGAGATTACTGGTTCTCTTTCATTATAGTAGTTTGATAGCCACAGAAAAGCATATTATGCACAAACAATCTCGAAAAGAAAAAAAATTTTTTTCGAAGTATGGAAACGTCGTTTGAATCACTTTTTTCCGTTCTTATTTGAGATAACTGGTTCTCTTTCAATATACTAGTTTGATAGCCTCAGTAAAGCATATTATGCGCAAAGAATCTCGAAAAGAAAAAATTTTTTTTCGAAGTTTGGAAACTTCGTTAGAATCACTTTTTTTCCGTTCTTATTTGAGATAACTGGTTCTCTTTCATTATACTAGTTTAATAACCTCAGAAAAGCATATTATGCGCAAAGAATCTCGAAAAGAAAACAGTTTTTTTTCGAAGTTTGGAAACTTCGTTTGAATCACTTTTTTTCCGTTCTTATTTGAGATAACTGGTTCTCTTTCATTATACTAGTTTGATAGCCTCAGTAAAGCATATTATGAGCAAAGAATCTCGAAAAGAAAAAAAAAATTTTTCGAAGTTTGGAAACTTCGTTATAATCACTTTTTTTCCGTTCTTATTTGAGATTACTGGTTCTCTTTCATTATAGTAATTTGATAGCCTCAGAAAAGCATATTATGCACAAACAATCTCGAAAAGAAAAAAAATTTTTTTCGAAGTTTGGAAACGTCGTTTGAATCACTTTTTTCGGTTCTTATTTGAGATAACTGGTTCTCTTTCATTATACTAGTTTGATAGCCTCAGTAAAGCATATTATGCGCAAAGAATCTCGAAAAGAAAAAAAAATTTTTTCGAAGTTTGGAAACTTCGTTAGAATCACTTTTTTTCCGTTCTTATTTGAGATAACTGGTTCTCTTTCATTATAGTAGTTTGATAGCCTCAGAAAAGCATATTATGCGCAAAGAATCTCGAAAAGAAAAAAAATTTTTTTTCCAAGTTTGGAAACGTCGTTTGAATCATTTTTTCCGTTCTTATTTCAGATTACTCGTTTTCCTTCATTATAGTAGTTTGATAGCCTCAGAAAAGCATATTATGCACAAACAATCTCGAAAGGAAAAAAAATTTTTTTCGAAGTTTGGAAACGTCGTTTGAATCACTTTTTTCCGTTCTTATTTGAGATAACTGGTTCTCTGTCATTATACTAGTTTGATAGCATCAGTAAAGCATATTATGCGCAAAGAATCTCGAAAAGAAAAAAATTTTTTTTCGAAGTTTGGAAACTTCGTTAGAATCACTTTTTTTCCGTTCTTATTTGAGATAACTGGATCTCTTTCATTATACTAGTTTGATATCCTCAGAAAAGCATATTATGTGCAAAGAATCTCGAAAAGAAAAAAGTTTTTTTTCGAAGTTTGGAAACTTCGTTTGAATCACTTTTTTCCGTTCTTATTTGAGATAACTGGTTCTCTTTCATTATACTAGTTTCATAGCCTCAGTAAAGCATATTATGCGCAAAGAATCTGGAAAAGAAAAAAAAATTTTTTCGAAGTTTGGAAACTTCGTTAGAATCACTTTTTTTCCGTTCTTATTTGAGATAACTGGTTCTCTTTCATTATACTAGTTTGATACCCTCAGAAAAGCATATTATGCGCAAAGAATCTCCAAAAGAAAAAAGTTTTTTTTCGAAGTTTGGAAACTTCGTTAGAATCACTTTTTTTCCGTTCTTAATAGAGATAACTGGTTCTCTTTCATTATACTAGTTTGATAACCTCAGAAAAGCATATTATGCGCAAAGAATCTCGAAAAGAAAAAAGTTTTTTTTCGAAGTTTGGAAACTTCGTTTGAATCACTTTTTTCCGTTCTTATTTGAGATAACTGGTTCTCTTTCATTATACTAGTTTGATAGCCTCAGTAAAGCATATTATGCGCAAAGAATCTCGAAAAGAAAAAAAAATTTTTTCGAAGTTTGGAAACTTCGTTAGAATCACTTTTTTTCCGTTCTTATTTGAGATAACTGGTTCTCTTTCATTATAGTAGTTTGATAGCCTCAGAAAAGCATAGTATGCACAAACAATCTCGAAAAGAAAAAAAATTTTTTTCGAAGTTTGGAAACGTCGTTTGAATCACTTTTTTCCGTTCTTATTTGAGATAACTGGTTCTCTTTCATTATACTAGTTTGATAGCCTCAGTAAAGCATATTATGCGCAAAGAATCTCGAAAAGAAAAAAATTTTTTTTCGAAGTTTGGAAACTTCGTTTCAATCACTTTTTTCCGTTCTTATTTGAGATAACTGGTTCTCTTTCATTATACTAGTTTGATAGCCTCAGTAAAGCATATTATGCGCAAAGAATCTCGAAAAGAAAAAATTTTTTTTTCGAAGTTTGGAAACTTCTTTTGAATCACTTTTTTCCGTTCTTATTTGAGATAACTGGTTCTCTTTCATTATACTAGTTTGATAGCCTCAGTAAAGCATATTATGCGCAAAGAATCTCGAAAAGAAAAAAATTTTTTTTCGAAGTTTGGAAACTTCGTTAGAATCACTTTTTTTTCCGTTCTTATTTGAGATAACTGGTTCTCTTTCATTATACTAGTTTAATAACCTCAGAAAAGCATATTATGCGCAAAGAATCTCGAAAAGAAAACAGTTTTTTTTCGAAGTTTGGAAACTTCGTTTGAATCACTTTTTTTCCGTTCTTATTTGAGATAACTGGTTCTCTTTCATTATACTAGTTTGATAGCCTCAGTAAAGCATATTATGAGCAAAGAATCTCGAAAAGAAAAAAAAATTTTTTCGAAGTTTGGAAACTTCGTTAGAATCACTTTTTTTCCGTTCTTATTTGAGATAACTGGTTCTCTTTCATTATACTAGTTTGATAGCCTCAGTAAAGCATATTATGCGCAAAGAATCTCGAAAAGAAAAAAAATTTTTTTCCAAGTATGGAAACGTCGTTTGAATCACTTTTTTCCGTTCTTATTTGAGATAACTGGTTCTCTTTCATTATACTAGTTTGATAGCCTCAGTAAAGCATATTATGCGCAAAGAATCTCGAAAAGAAAAAAAAAATTTTTCGAAGTTTGGAAACTTCGTTAGAATCACTTTTTTTCCGTTCTTATTTGAGATAACTGGTTCTCTTTCATTATAGTAGTTTGATAGCCTCAGAAAAGCATAGTATGCACAAACAATCTCGAAAAGAAAAAAAATTTTTTTCGAAGTTTGGAAACGTCGTTTGAATCACATTTTTCCGTTCTTATTTGAGATAACTGGTTCTCTTTCATTATACTAGTTTGATAGCCTCAGTAAAGCATATTATGCGCAAAGAATCTCGAAAAGAAAAAAATTTTTTTTCGAAGTTTGGAAACTTCGTTTCAATCACTTTTTTCCGTTCTTATTTGAGATAACTGGTTCTCTTTCCTTATACTAGTTTGATAGCCTCAGTAAAGCATATTATGCGCAAAGAATCTCGAAAAGAAAAAAATTTTTTTTCGAAGTTTTTAAACTTCGTTAGAATCACTTTTTTTCCGTTCTTATTTGAGATAACTGGTTCTCTTTCATTATACTAGTTTGATAGCCTCAGTAAAGCATATTATGCGCAAAGAATCTCGAAAAGAAAAAATTTTTTGTCGAAGTTTGGAAACTTCGTTAGAATCACTTTTTTTCCGTTCTTATTTGAGATAACTGGTTCTCTTTCATTATACTAGTTTGATAACCTCAGAAAAGCATATTATGCGCAAGGAATCTCGAAAAGAAAAAAGTTTTTTTTCGAAGTTTGGAAACTTCGTTTGAATCACTTTTTTTCCGTTCTTATTTGAGATAACTGGTTCTCTTTCATTATACTAGTTTGATAGCCTCAGTAAAGCATATTATGCGCAAAGAATCTCGAAAAGAAAAAAAAATTTTTCGAAGTTTGGAAACTTCGTTAGAATCACTTTTTTTCCGTTCTTATTTGAGATAACTGGTTCTCTTTCATTATACTAGTTTGATAACCTCAGTAAAGCATATTATGCGCAAAGAATCTCGAAAAGAAAAAAAATTTTTTTCGAAGTTTGGAAACGTCGTTTGAATCACTTTTTTCCGTTCTTATTTGAGATTACTGGTTCTCTTTCATTATAGTAGTTTGATAGCCTCAGAAAAGCATATTATGCACAAACAATCTCGGAAAGAAAAAAATATTTTTTCGAAGTTTGGAAACTTCATTTGAATCACTTTTTTTCCGTTCTTATTTGAGATAACTGGTTCTCTTTCATTATACTAGTTTGATAGCCTCAGTAAAGCATATTATGCGCAAAGAATCTGGAAAAGAAAAAAAATTTTTTTCGAAGTTTGGAAACTTCGTTAGAATCACTTTTTTTCCGTTCTTATTTGAGATAACTGGTTCTCTTTCATTATACTAGTTTGATAGCCTCAGTAAAGCATATTATGCGCAAAGAATCTCGAAAAGAAAAAATTTTTTTTTCGAAGTTTGGAAACTTCGTTAGAATCACTTTTTTTCCGTTCTTATTTGAGATAACTGGTTCTCTTTCATTATACTAGTTTAATAACCTCAGAAAAGCATATTATGCGCAAAGAATCTCGAAAAGAAAAAAGTTTTTTTTCGAAGTTTGGAAACTTCGTTTGAATCACTTTTTTTCCGTTCTTATTTGAGATAACTGGTTCTCTTTCATTATACTAGTTTGATAGCCTCAGTAAAGCATATTATGAGCAAAGAATCTCGAAAAGAAAAAAAAATTTTTTCGAAGTTTGGAAACTTCGTTAGAATCACTTTTTTTCCGTTCTTATTTGAGATAACTGGTTCTCTTTCATTATACTAGTTTGATAGCCTCAGTAAAGCATATTATGCGCAAAGAATCTCGAAAAGAAAAAAAAATTTTTTCCAAGTTTGGAAACGTCGTTTGAATCACTTTTTTCCGTTCTTATTTGAGATTACTGGTTCTCTTTCATTATAGTAGTTTGATAGCCACAGAAAAGCATATTATGCACAAACAATCTCGAAAAGAAAAAAAATTTTTTTCGAAGTATGGAAACGTCGTTTGAATCACTTTTTTCCGTTCTTATTTGAGATAACTGGTTCTCTTTCAATATACTAGTTTGATAGACTCAGTAAAGCATATTATGCGCAAAGAATCTCGAAAAGAAAAAATTTTTTTTTCGAAGTTTGGAAACTTCGTTTGAATCACTTTTTTCCGTTCTTATTTGAGATAACTGGTTCTCTTTCATTATACTAGTTTGATAGCCTCAGTAAAGCATATTATGCGCAAAGAATCTCGAAAAGAAAAAAAATTTTTTTCGAAGTTAGGAAACTTCGTTAGAATCACTTTTTTTCCGTTCTTATTTGAGATAACTGGTTCTCTTTCATTATACTAGTTTGATAGCCTCAGTAAAGCATATTATGCGCAAAGAATCTCGAAAAGAAAAAATTTTTTTTTCGAAGTTTGGAAACTTCGTTAGAATCACTTTTTTTCCGTTCTTATTTGAGATAACTGGTTCTCTTTCATAATACTAGTTTGATAACCTCAGAAAAGCATATTATGCGCAAAGAATCTCGAAAAGAAAAAAGTTTTTTTTCGAAGTTTGGAAACTTCTTTTGAATCACTTTTTTTCCGTTCTTATTTGAGATAACTGGTTCTCTTTCATTATACTAATTTGATAGCCTCAGTAAAGCATATTATGCACAAAGAATCTCGAAAAGATAAAAAAATTTTTTCGAAGTTTGGAAACTTCGTTAGAATCACTTTTTTTCCGTTCTTATTTGAGATAACTGGTTCTCTTTCATTATACTAGTTTGATAGCCTCAGTAAAGCATATTATGCGCAAACAATCTCGAAAAGAAAAAATTTTTTTTCGAAGTTTGGAAACTTCGTTAGAATCACTTTTTTTCCGTTCTTATTTGAGATAACTGGTTCTCTTTCATTATACTAGTTTGATAGCCTCAGTAAAGCATATTATGCGCAAAGAATCTCGAAAAGAAAAAAAATTTTTTTCGAAGTTTGGAAACTTCGTTTGAATCACCTTTTTTCCGTTCTTATTTGAGATAACTGGTTCTCTTTCATTATACTAGTTTGATAGCCTCAGTAAAGCATATTATGAGCAAAGAATCTCGAAAAGAAAAAAAAATTTTTTCGAAGTTTGGAAACTTCGTTAGAATCACTTTTTTTCCGTTCTTATTTGAGATAACTGGTTCTCTTTCATTATAGTAGTTTGATAGCCTCAGAAAAGCATATTATGCACAAACAATCTCGAAAAGAAAAAAAATTTTTTTCGAAGTTTGGAAACGTCGTTTGAATCACTTTTTTCCGTTCTCATTTGAGATAACTGGTTCTCTTTCATTATACTAGTTTGATAGCCTCAGTAAAGCATATTATGCGCAAGGAATCTCGAAAAGAAAAAATTTTTTTTTCGAAGTTTGGAAACTTCGTTAGAATCACTTTTTTTCCATTCTTATTTGAGATAACTGGTTCTCTTTCATTATACTAGTTTGATAACCTCAGAAAAGCATATTATGCGCAAAGAATTTCGAAAAGAAAAAAGTTTTTTTTCTAAGTTTGGAAACTTCGTTTGAATCACTTTTTTCCGTTCTTATTTGAGATAACTGGTTCTCTTTCATTATACTAGTTTGATATCCTCAGTAAAGCATATTATGCGCAAAGAATCTCGAAAAGAAAAAAATTTTTTTTCGAAGTTTGGAAACTTCGTTAGAATCACTTTTTTTCCGTTCTAATTTGAGATAACTGGTTCTCTTTCATTATACTAGTTTGATAGCCTCAGTAAAGCATATTATGCACAAAGAATCTCGAAAAGAAAAAAAATTTTTTTCGAAGTTTGGAAACTTCATTAGAATCACTTTTTTTCCGTTCTTATTTGAGATAACTGGTTCTCTTTCATTATACTAGTTTGATAGCCCTAGTAAAGCATATTATGCGCAAAGAATCTGGAAAAGAAAAAAAAAATTTTTCGAAGTTTGGAATCTTCGTTAGAATCACTTTTTTTCCCTTCTTATTTGAGATAACTGGTTCTCTTTCATTATACTAGTTTGATACCCTCAGGAAAGCATATTATGCGCAAAGAATCTCGAAAAGAAAAAAGTTTTTTTTCGAAGTTTGGAAACTTCGTTTGAATCACTTTTTTTCCGTTCATATTTGAGATTACTGGTTCTCTTTCATTATACTAGTTTGATAGCCTCAGAAAAGCATATTATGCACAAACAATCTCGAAAAGAAAAAAAATTTTTTTCGAAGTTTGGAAACGTCGTTTGAATCACTTTTTTTCCGTTCTTATTTGAGATAACTGGTTCTCTTTCATTATACTAGTTTGATAGCCTCAGTAAAGCATATTATGAGCAAAGAATCTCGAAAAGAAAAAAAAAATTTTTCGAAGTTTGGAAACTTCGTTAGAATCACTTTTTTTCCGTTCTTATTTGAGATAACTGGTTCTCTTTCATTATACTAGTTTGATAGCCTCAGTAAAGCATATTATGCGCAAAGAATCTCGAAAAGAAAAAAAATTTATTTCCAAGTTTGGAAACATCGTTTGAATCACTTTTTTCCGTTCTTATTTGAGATTACTGGTTCTCTTTCATTATAGTAGTTTGATAGCCTCAGAAAAGCATATTATGCACAAACAATCTCGAAAAGAAAAAAAATTTTTTTCGAAGTTTAGAAACGTCATTTGAATCACTTTTTTCCGTTCTTATTTGAGATAACTGGTTCTCTTTCATTATACTAGTTTGATAGCCTCAGTAAAGCATATTATGCGCAAAGAATCTCGAAAAGAAAAAATTTTTTTTTCGAAGTTTGGAAACTTCGTTAGAATCACTTTTTTTCCGTTCTTATTTGAGATAACTGGTTCTCTTTCATTATACTAGTTTGATAACCTCAGAAAAGCATATTATGCGCAAAGAATTTCGAAAAGAAAAAAGTTTTTTTTCGAAGTTTGGAAACTTCGTTTGAATCACTTTTTTCCGTTCTTATTTGAGATAACTGGTTCTCTTTCATTATACTAGTTTGATATACTCAGTAAAGCATATTATGCGCAAAGAATCTCGAAAAGAAAAAAATTTTTTTTCGAAGTTTGGTAACTTCGTTAGAATCACTTTTTTTCCGTTCTAATTTGAGATAACTGGTTCTCTTTCATTATACTAGTTTGATAGCCTCAGTTAAGCATATTATGCACAAAGAATCTCGAAAAGAAAAAAAATTTTTTTCGAAGTTTGGAAACTTCATTAGAATCACTTTTTTTCCGTTCTTATTTGAGATAACTGGTTCTCTTTCATTATACTAGTTTGATAGCCCTAGTAAAGCATATTATGCGCAAAGAATCTGGAAAAGAAAAAAAAATTTTTTCGAAGTTTGGAAACTTCGTTAGAATCACTTATTTTTCCTTCTTATTTGAGATAACTGGTTCTCTTTCATTATACTAGTTTGATACCCTCAGGAAAGCATATTATGCGCAAAGAATCTCGAAAAGAAAAACGATTTTTTTTCGAAGTTTGGAAACTTCGTTTGAATCACTTTTTTTCCGTTCTAATTTGAGATTACTGGTTCTCTTTCATTATAGTAGTTTGATAGCCTCAGAAAAGCATATTATGCACAAACTATCTCGAAAAGAAAAAAAAATTTTTTCGAAGTTTGGAAACGTCGTTTGAATCACTTTTTTCCGTTCTTATTTGAGATAACTGGTTCTCTTTCATTATACTAGTTTGATAGCCTCAGTAAAGCATATTATGAGCAAAGAATCTCGAAAAGAAAAAAAAATTTTTTCGAAGTTTGGAAACTTCGTTAGAATCACTTTTTTTCCGTTCTTATTTGAGATAACTGGTTCTCTTTCATTATACTAGTTTGATAACCTCAGAAAAGCATATTATGCGCAAAGAATCTCGAAAAGAAAAAAGTTTTTTTTCGAAGTTTGGAAACTTCGTTTGAATCACTTTTTTTCCGTTCTTATTTGAGATAACTGGTTCTCTTTCATTATACTAGTTTGATAGCCTCAGTAAAGCATATTATGCGCAAAGAATCTCGAAAAGAAAAAAAAATTTTTTCGAAGTTTGGAAACTTCGTTAGAATCACTTTTTTTCCGTTCTTATTTGAGATAACTGGTTCTCTTTCATTATACTAGTTTGATAGCCTCAGTAAAGCATATTATGCGCAAAGAATCTCGAAAAGAAAAAAAAATTTTTTCGAAGTTTGGAAACGTCGTTTGAATCACTTTTTTCCGTTCTTATTTGAGATTACTGGTTCTCTTTCATTATAGTAGTTTGATAGCCTCAGAAAAGCATATTATGCACAAACAATCTCGGAAAGAAAAAAAATTTTTTTCGAAGTTTGGAAACTTCATTTGAATCACTTTTTTTCCGTTCTTATTTGAGATAACTGGTGCTCTTTCATTATACTAGTTTGATAGCCTCAGTAAAGCATATTATGCGCAAAGAATCTCGAAAAGAAAAAATTTTTTTTTTCGAAGTTTGGAAACTTCGTTAGAATCACTTTTTTTCCGTTCTTATTTGAGATAACTGGTTCTCTTTCATTATACTAGTTTGATAACCTCAGAAAGGCATATTATGCGCAAACAATCTCGAAAAGAAAAAAATTTTTTTTCGAAGTTTGGAAACTTAGTTTGAATCACTTTTTTTCCGTTCTTATTTTAGATAACTGGTTCTCTTTCATTATACTAGTTTGATAGCCCTAGTAAAGCATATTATGCGCAAAGAATCTGGAAAAGAAAAAAAAAATTTTTCCAAGTTTGGAAACTTCGTTAGAATCACTTTTTTCCCTTCTTATTTGAGATAACTGGTTCTCTTTCATTATACTAGTTTGATACCCTCAGGAAAGCATATTATGCGCAAAGAATCTCGAAAAGAAATAAGTTTTTTTTCGAAGTTTGGAAACTTCGTTTGAATCACTTTTTTTCCGTTCTTATTTGAGATAACTGGTTCTCTTTCATTATACTAGTTTGATAGCCTCAGTAAAGCATATTATGCGCAAAGAATCTCGAAAAGAAAAAAAAATTTTTTCGAAGTTTGGAAACTTCGTTAGAATCACTTTTTTTCCGTTCTTATTTGAGATAACTGGTTCTCTTTCATTATACTAGTTTGATAGCCTCAGTAAAGCATATTACGCGCAAAGAATCTCGAAAAGAAAAAAAATTTTTTTCGAAGTTTGGAAACGTCGTTTGAATCACTTTTTTCCGTTCTTATTTGAGATTACTGGTTCTCTTTCATTATAGTAGTTTGATAGCCTCAGAAAAGCATATTATGCACAAACAATCTCGAAAAGAAAAAAATTTTTTTTCGAAGTTTGGAAACTTCGTTTGAATCACTTTTTTTCCGTTCTTATTTGAGATAACTGGTTCTCTTTCATTATACTAGTTTGATAGCCTAAGTAAAGCATATTATGAGCAAAGAATCTCGAAAAGAAAAAAAAATTTTTCGAAGTTTGGAAACTTCGTTTGAATCACTTTTTTTCCGTTCTTATTTGAGATTACTGGTTCTCTTTCATTATAGTAGTTTGATAGCCTCAGAAAAGCATATTATGCACAAACAATCTCGAAAAGAAAAAAAATTTTTTTCGAAGTTTGGAAACTTCGTTAGAATCACTTTTTTTCCGTTCTTATTTGAGATAACTGGTTCTCTTTCATTATACTAGTTTGATAACCTCAGTAAAGCATATTATGCGCAAAGAATCTCGAAAAGAAAAAAAAATTTTTTCGAAGTTTGGAAACGTCGTTTGAATCACTTTTTTCCGTTCTTATTTGAGATTACTGGTTCTCTTTCATTATAGTAGTTTGATAGCCTCAGAAAAGCATATTATGCACAAACAATCTCGGAAAGAAAAAAAATTTTTTTCGAAATTTGGAAACTTCATTTGAATCACTTTTTTTCCGTTCTTATTTGAGATAACTGGTTCTCTTTCATTATACTAGTTTGATAGCCTCAGTAAAGCATATTATGCGCAAAGAATCTGGAAAAGAAAAAAAATTTATTTCGAAGTTTGGAAACTTCGTTAGAATCACTTTTTTTCCGTTCTTATTTGAGATAACTGGTTCTCTTTCATTATACTAGTTTGATAGCCTCAGTAAAGCATATTATGCGCAAAGAATCTGGAAAAGAAAAAAAATTTTTTTCGAAGTTTGGAAACTTCGTTAGAATCACTTTTTTTCCGTTCTTATTTGAGATAACTGGTTCTCTTTCATTATACTAGTTTGATAGCCTCAGTAAAGCATATTATGAGCAAAGAATCTCGAAAAGAAAAAAAAATTTTTTCGAAGTTTGGAAACTTCGTTAGAATCACTTTTTTTCCGTTCTTATTTGAGATAACTGGTTCTCTTTCATTATACTAGTTTGATAGCCTCAGTAAAGCATATTATGCGCAAAGAATCTCGAAAAGAAAAAAAATTTTTTTCCAAGTTTGGAAACGTCGTTTGAATCACTTTTTTCCGTTCTTATTTGAGATTACTGGTTCTCTTTCATTATAGTAGTTTGATAGCCTCAGAAAAGCATATTATGCACAAACAATCTCGAAAAGAAAAAAAAATTTTTTCGAAGTTTGGAAACGTCGTTTGAATCACTTTTTTCCGTTCTTATTTGAGATAACTGGTGCTCTTTCATTATACTAGTTTGATAGCCTCAGTAAAGCATATTATGCGCAAAGAATCTCGAAAAGAAATAATTTTTTTTTTTCGAAGTTTGGAAACTTCATTAGAATCACTTTTTTTCCGTTCTTATTTGAGATAACTGGTTCTCTTTCATTATACTAGTTTGATAACCTCAGAAAAGCATATTATGCGCAAAGAATCTCGAAAAGAAAAAAGTTTTTTTTCGAAGTTTGGAAACTTCGTTTGAATCACTTTTTTCCGTTCTTATTTGAGATAACTGCTTCTCTTTCATTATACTAGTTTGATAGCCTCAGTAAAGCATATTATGCGCAAAGAATCTCGAAAAGAAAAGAATTTTTTTTCGAAGTTTGGAAACTTCGTTAGAATCACTTTTTTTCCGTTCTTATTTGAGATAACTGGTTCTCTTTCATTATACTAGTTTGATAGCCTCAGTAAAGCATATTATGCGCAAAGAATCTCGAAAAGAAAAAAAATTTTTTTCGAAGTTTGGAAACGTCATTTGAATCACTTTTTTCCGTTCTTATTTGAGATAACTGGTTCTCTTTCATTATACTAGTTTGATAGCCTCAGTAAAGCATATTATGCGCAAAGAATCTCGAAAAGAAAAAAAAAATTTTTCGAGGTTTGGAAACTTCGTTAGAATCACTTTTTTTCCGTTCTTATTTGAGATAACTGGTTCTCTTTCATTATAGAAGTTTGATAGCCTCAGAAAAGCATATTATGCGCAAAGAACCTCGAAAAGAAAAAAATTTTTTTCCAAGTTTGTAAACTTCGTTAGAATCACTTTTTTTCCGTTCTTATTTGAGATAACTGGTTCTCTTTCATTATACTAGTTTGATAGCCTCAGTAAAGCATATTATGCGCAAAGAATCTCGAAAAGAAAAAAATTTTTTTTCGAAGTTTGGAAACTTCGTTAGAATCACTTTTTTTCCGTTCTTATTTGAGATAACTGGTTCTCTTTCATTATACTAGTTTAATAACCTCAGAAAAGCATATTATGCGCAAAGAATCTCGAAAAGAAAAAAGTTTTTTTTCGAAGTTTGGAAACTTCGTTTGAATCACTTTTTTTCCGTTCTTATTTGAGATAACTGGTTCTGTTTCATTATACTAGTTTGATAGCCTCAGTAAAGCATATTATGAGCAAAGAATCTCGAAAAGAAAAAAAAATTTTTTCGAAGTTTGGAAACTTCGTTGGAATCACTTTTTTTCCGTTCTTATTTGAGATAACTGGTTCTCTTTCATTATACTAGTTTGATAGCCTCAGTAAAGCATATTATGCGCAAAGAATCTCGAAAAGAAAAAAAATTTTTTTCCAAGTATGGAAACGTCGTTTGAATCACTTTTTTCCGTTCTTATTTGAGTTTACTGGTTCTCTTTCATTATAGTAATTTGATAGCTTCAGAAAAGCATATTATGCACAAACAATCTCGAAAAGAAAAAAAATTTTTTTCGAAGTTTGGAAACGTCGTTTGAATCACTTTTTTCGGTTCTTATTTGAGATAACTGGTTCTCTTTCATTATACTAGTTTGATAGCCTCAGTAAAGCATATTATGCGCAAAGAATCTCGAAAAGAAAAAAAAATTTTTTCGAAGTTTGGAAACTTCGTTAGAATCACTTTTTTTCCGTTCTTATTTGAGATAACTGGTTCTCTTTCATTATACTAGTTTGATAGCCTCAGTAAAGCATATTATGCGCAAAGAATCTGGAAAAGAAAAAAAAATTTTTTCGAAGTTTGGAAACTTCGTTAGAATCACTTTTTTTCCGTTCTTATTTGAGATAACTGGTTCTCTTTCATTATACTAGTTTGATACCCTCAGAAAAGCATATTATGCGCAAAGAATCTCCAAAAGAAAAAAGTTTTTTTTCGAAGTTTGGAAACTTCGTTAGAATCACTTTTTTTCCGTTCTTAATAGAGATAACTGGTTCTCTTTCATTATACTAGTTTGATAACCTCAGAAAAGCATATTATGCGCAAAGAATCTCGAAAAGAAAAAAGTTTTTTTTCGAAGTTTGGAAACTTCGTTTGAATCAGTTTTTTCCGTTCTTATTTGAGATAACTGGTTCTCTTTCATTATACTAGTTTGATAGCCTCAGTAAAGCATATTATGCGCAAAGAATCTCGAAAAGAAAAAAAAATTTTTTCGAAGTTTGGAAACTTCGTTAGAATCACTTTTTTTCCGTTCTTATTTGAGATAACTGGTTCTCTTTCATTACAGTAGTTTGATAGCCTCAGAAAAGCATATTATGCACAAACAATCTCGAAAAGAAAAAAAATTTTTTTCGAAGTTTGGAAACGTCGTTTGAATCACTTTTTTTCCGTTCTTATTTGAGATAACTGGTTCTCTTTCATTATACTAGTTTGATAGCCTCAGTAAAGCATATTATGCGCAAAGAATCTCGAAAAGAAAAAACAATCACTTTTTTTCCGTTCTTATTTGAGATAACTGGTTCTCTTTCATTATACTAGTTTGATAGCCTCAGTAAAGCATATTATGCGCAAAGAATCTCGAAAAGAAAAAATTTTTTGTCGAAGTTTGGAAACTTCGTTAGAATCACTTTTTTTCCGTTCTTATTTGAGATAACTGGTTTTCTTTCATTATACTAGTTTGATAACCTCAGAAAAGCATATTATGCGCAAAGAATCTGGAAAAGAAAAAAGTTTTTTTTCGAAGTTTGGAAACTTCGTTTGAATCACTTTTTTTCCGTTCTTATTTGAGATAACTGGTTCTCTTTCATTATACTAGTTTGATAGCCTCAGTAAAGCATATTATGCGCAAAGAATCTCGAAAAGAAAAAAAAATTTTTTCGAAGTTTGGAAACTTCGTTAGAATCACTTTTTTTCCGTTCTTATTTCAGATAACTGGTTCTCTTTCATTATACTAGTTTGATAACCTCAGTAAAGCATATTATGCGCAAAGAATCTCGAAAAGAAAAAAAATTTTTTTCGAAGTTTGGAAACGTCGTTTGAATCACTTTTTTCCGTTCTTATTTGAGATTACTGGTTCTCTTTCATTATAGTAGTTTGATAGCCTCAGAAAAGCATATTATGCACAAACAATCTCGGAAAGAAAAAAATATTTTTTCGAAGTTTGGAAACTTCATTTGAATCACTTTTTTTCCGTTCTTATTTGAGATAACTGGTTCTCTTTCATTATACTAGTTTGATAGCCTCAGTAAAGCAAATTATGCGCAAAGAATCTCGAAAAGAACAAAAATTGTTTTCGAAGTTTGGAAACTTCGTTAGAATCACTTTTTTTCCGTTCTTATTTGAGATAACTGGTTCTCTTTCATTATACTAGTTTGATAGCCTCAGTAAAGCATATTATGCGCAAAGAATCTCGAAAAGAAAAAAATTTTTTTCGAAGTTTGGAAACTTCGTTAGAATCACTTTTTTTCCGTTCTTATTTGAGATAACTGGTTGTCTTTCATTATACTAGTTTAATAACCTCAGAAAAGCATATTATGCGCAAAGAATCTCGAAAAGAAAAAAGTTTTTTTTCGAAGTTTGGAAACTTCGTTTGAATCACTTTTTTTCCGTTCTTATTTGAGATAACTGGTTCTCTTTCATTATACTAGTTTGATAGCCTCAGTAAAGCATATTATGCGCAAAGAATCTCGAAAAGAAAAAAAAATTTTTTCGAAGATTGGAAACTTCGTTAGGATCACTTTTTTTCCGTTCTTATTTGAGATAACTGGTTCTCTTTCATTATACTAGTTTGATAGCCTCAGTAAAGCATAATTTGCGCAAAGAATCTCGAAAAGAAAAAAAATTTTTTTCGAAGTTTGGAAACGTCGTTTGAATCACTTTTTTTCGTTCTTATTTGAGATTACTGGTTCTCTTTCATTATAGTAGTTTGATAGCCTCAGAAAAGCATATTATGCACAAACAATCTCGAAAAGAAAAAAATTTTTTTTCGAAGTTTGGAAACTTCGTTAGAATCACTTTTTTTCCGTTCTAATTTGAGATAACTGGTTCTCTTTCATTATACTAGTTTGATAGCCTCAGTAAAGCATATTATGCACAAAGAATCTCGAAAAGAAAAAAAATTTTTTTCGAAGTTTGGAAACTTCATTAGAATCACTTTTTTTCCGTTCTTATTTTAGATAACTGGTTCTCTTTCATTATACTAGTTTGATAGCCCTAGTAAAGCATATTATGCGCAAAGAATCTGGAAAAGAAAAAAAAAATTTTTCCAAGTTTGGAAACTTCGTTAGAATCACTTTTTTCCCTTCTTATTTGAGATAACTGGTTCTCTTTCATTATACTAGTTTGATACCCTCAGGAAAGCATATTATGCGCAAAGAATCTCGAAAAGAAATAAGTTTTTTTTCGAAGTTTGGAAACTTCGTTTGAATCACTTTTTTTCCGTTCTTATTTGAGATAACTGGTTCTCTTTCATTATACTAGTTTGATAGCCTCAGTAAAGCATATTATGCGCAAAGAATCTCGAAAAGAAAAAAAAATTTTTTCGAAGTTTGGAAACTTCGTTAGAATCACTTTTTTTCCGTTCTTATTTGAGATAACTGGTTCTCTTTCATTATACTAGTTTGATAGCCTCAGTAAAGCATATTACGCGCAAAGAATCTCGAAAAGAAAAAAAATTTTTTTCGAAGTTTGGAAACGTCGTTTGAATCACTTTTTTCCGTTCTTATTTGAGATTACTGGTTCTCTTTCATTATAGTAGTTTGATAGCCTCAGAAAAGCATATTATGCACAAACAATCTCGAAAAGAAAAAAATTTTTTTTCGAAGTTTGGAAACTTCGTTTGAATCACTTTTTTTCCGTTCTTATTTGAGATAACTGGTTCTCTTTCATTATACTAGTTTGATAGCCTAAGTAAAGCATATTATGAGCAAAGAATCTCGAAAAGAAAAAAAAATTTTTCGAAGTTTGGAAACTTCGTTAGAATCACTTTTTTTCCGTTCTTATTTGAGATAACTGGTTCTCTTTCATTATACTAGTTTGATAGCCTCAGTAAAGCATATTATGCGCAAAGAATCTCGAAAAGAAAAAAAATTTTTTTCCAAGTTTGGAAACGTCGTTTGAATCACTTTTTTTCCCTTCTTATTTGAGATAACTGGTTCTCTTTCATTATACTAGTTTGATACCCTCAGGAAAGCATATTATGCGCAAAGAATCTCGAAAAGAAAAAAAAATTTTTTCGAAGTTTGGAAACTTCGTTAGAATCACTTTTTTCCGTTCTTATTTGAGATAACTGGTTCTCTTTAATTATACTAGTTTGATAGCCTCAGAAAAGCATATTATGCGCAAAGAATCTCGAAATGAAAAAAATTTTTTTTCGAAGTTTGGAAACTTGATTAGATTCACTTTTTTTCCGTTCTTATTCGAGATAACTGGTTCTCTTTCATTTTACTTGTTTGATAGCCGTAGAAAAGTATATTATGCGGAAAGAATCTCGAAAAGAAAAAAAAAATTTCAAACTTTGGAAACTTCATTAGAATAACTTTTTTTCTGTTCTTATTTGAGATAACTGGTTCTCTTTCATTATACTAGTTTGATAGCCTCAGAAAAGCATATTATGCGCAAAGAATCTCGAAAAGAAAAAAATTTTTTTTCGAAGTTTGGAAACTTCGTTTGAATCACTTTTTTTCCGTTCTTATTTGAGATAACTGGTTCTCTTTCATTATACTAGTTTGATAGCCTCAGTAAAGCATATTATGCGCAAAGAATCTCGAAAAGAAAAAAAAATTTTTTCGAAGATTGGAAACTTCGTTAGGATCACTTTTTTTCCGTTCTTATTTGAGATAACTGGTTCTCTTTCATTATACTAGTTTGATAGCCTCAGTAAAGCATAATTTGCGCAAAGAATCTCGAAAAGAAAAAAAATTTTTTTCGAAGTTTGGAAACGTCGTTTGAATCACTTTTTTTCGTTCTTATTTGAGATTACTGGTTCTCTTTCATTATAGTAGTTTGATAGCCTCAGAAAAGCATATTATGCACAAACAATCTCGAAAAGAAAAAAATTTTTTTTCGAAGTTTGGAAACTTCGTTAGAATCACTTTTTTTCCGTTCTAATTTGAGATAACTGGTTGTCTTTCATTATACTAGTTTAATAACCTCAGAAAAGCATATTATGCGCAAAGAATCTCGAAAAGAAAAAAGTTTTTTTTCGAAGTTTGGAAACTTCGTTTGAATCACTTTTTTTCCGTTCTTATTTGAGATAACTGGTTCTCTTTCATTATACTAGTTTGATAGCCTCAGTAAAGCATATTATGCGCAAAGAATCTCGAAAAGAAAAAAAAATTTTTTCGAAGATTGGAAACTTCGTTAGGATCACTTTTTTTCCGTTCTTATTTGAGATAACTGGTTCTCTTTCATTATACTAGTTTGATAGCCTCAGTAAAGCATAATTTGCGCAAAGAATCTCGAAAAGAAAAAAAATTTTTTTCGAAGTTTGGAAACGTCGTTTGAATCACTTTTTTTCGTTCTTATTTGAGATTACTGGTTCTCTTTCATTATAGTAGTTTGATAGCCTCAGAAAAGCATATTATGCACAAACAATCTCGAAAAGAAAAAAATTTTTTTTCGAAGTTTGGAAACTTCGTTAGAATCACTTTTTTTCCGTTCTAATTTGAGATAACTGGTTCTCTTTCATTATACTAGTTTGATAGCCTCAGTAAAGCATATTATGCACAAAGAATCTCGAAAAGAAAAAAAATTTTTTTCGAAGTTTGGAAACTTCATTAGAATCACTTTTTTTCCGTTCTTATTTTAGATAACTGGTTCTCTTTCATTATACTAATTTGATAGCCCTAGTAAAGCATATTATGCGCAAAGAATCTGGAAAAGAAAAAAAAAATTTTTCCAAGTTTGGAAACTTCGTTAGAATCACTTTTTTCCCTTCTTATTTGAGATAACTGGTTCTCTTTCATTATACTAGTTTGATACCCTCAGGAAAGCATATTATGCGCAAAGAATCTCGAAAAGAAATAAGTTTTTTTTCGAAGTTTGGAAACTTCGTTTGAATCACTTTTTTTCCGTTCTTATTTGAGATAACTGGTTCTCTTTCATTATACTAGTTTGATAGCCTCAGTAAAGCATATTATGCGCAAAGAATCTCGAAAAGAAAAAAAAATTTTTTCGAAGTTTGGAAACTTCGTTAGAATCACTTTTTTTCCGTTCTTATTTGAGATAACTGGTTCTCTTTCATTATACCAGTTTGATAGCCTCAGTAAAGCATATTACGCGCAAAGAATCTCGAAAAGAAAAAAAATTTTTTTCGAAGTTTGGAAACGTCGTTTGAATCACTTTTTTCCGTTCTTATTTGACATTACTGGTTCTCTTTCATTATAGTAGTTTGATAGCCTCAGAAAAGCATATTATGCACAAACAATCTCGAAAAGAAAAAAATTTTTTTTCGAAGTTTGGAAACTTCGTTTGAATCACTTTTTTTCCGTTCTTATTTGAGATAACTGGTTCTCTTTCATTATACTAGTTTGATAGCCTAAGTAAAGCATATTATGAGCAAAGAATCTCGAAAAGAAAAAAAAATTTTTCGAAGTTTGGAAACTTCGTTAGAATCACTTTTTTTCCGTTCTTATTTGAGATAACTGGTTCTCTTTCATTATACTAGTTTGATAGCCTCAGTAAAGCATATTATGCGCAAAGAATCTCGAAAAGAAAAAAAATTTTTTTCCAAGTTTGGAAACGTCGTTTGAATCACTTTTTTTCCCTTCTTATTTGAGATAACTGGTTCTCTTTCATTATACTAGTTTGATACCCTCAGGAAAGCATATTATGCGCAAAGAATCTCGAAAAGAAAAAAAATTTTTTTCGAAGTTTGGAAACTTCGTTAGAATCACTTTTTTTCCGTTCTTATTTGAGATAACTGGTTCTCTTTCATTATACTAGTTTGATAGCCTCAGAAAAGCATATTATGCGCAAAGAATCTCGAAATGAAAAAAATTTTTTTTCGAAGTTTGGAAACTTGATTAGATTCACTTTTTTTCCGTTCTTATTCGAGATAACTGGTTCTCTTTCATTTTACTTGTTTGATAGCCGTAGAAAAGTATATTATGCGGAAAGAATCTCGAAAAGAAAAAAAAAATTTCAAACTTTGGAAACTTCATTAGAATTACTTTTTTTCTGTTCTTATTTGAGATAACTGGTTCTCTTTCATTATACTAGTTTGATAGCCTCAGAAAAGCATATTATGCGCAAAGAATCTCGAAAAGAAAAAAATTTTTTTTCGAAGTTTGGAAACTTCGTTTGAATCACTTTTTTTCCGTTCTTATTTGAGATAACTGGTTCTCTTTCATTATACTAGTTTGATAGCCTCAGTAAAGCATATTATGCGCAAAGAATCTCGAAAAGAAAAAAAATTTTTTCGAAGTTTGGAAACGTCGTTTGAATCACTTTTTTCCGTTCTTATTTGAGATAACTGGTTCTCTTTCATTAAGGTAGTTTGATTGCCTCAGCAAAGCATATTATGCGCAAAGAATCTCGAAATGAAAAAAATTTTTTTTCGAAGTTTGGAAACTTCCTTAGAATCACTTTTTTTCTGTTCTTATTTGAGATAACTGGTTCTCTTTCATTATACTAGTTTGATAGCCTCAGAAAAGCATATTTAGCGCAAAGAATCACGAAAAGAAAAAAAATTTTTTTCGAAGTTTGGAAACTTCGTTAGAATCACTTTTTTCCGTTCTTATTTGAGATTACTGGTTCTCTTTCATTATAGTAATTTGATAGCCTCAGAAAAGCATATTATGCACAAACAATCTCGAAAAGAAAAAAAATTTTTTTCGAAGTTTGGAAACGTCGTTTGAATCACTTTTTTCGGTTCTTATTTGAGATAACTGGTTCTCTTTCATTATACTAGTTTGATAGCCTCAGTAAAGCATATTATGCGCAAAGAATCTCGAAAAGAAAAAAAAATTTTTTCGAAGTTTGGAAACTTCGTTAGAATCACTTTTTTTCCGTTCTTATTTGAGATAACTGGTTCTCTTTCATTATACTAGTTTGATAGCCTCAGTAAAGCATATTATGCGCAAAGAATCTGGAAAAGAAAAAAAAATTTTTTCGAAGTTTGGAAACTTCGTTAGAGTCACTTTTTTTCCGTTCTTATTTGAGATAACTGGTTCTCTTTCATTATACTAGTTTGATACCCTCAGAAAAGCATATTATGCGCAAAGAATCTCGAAAAGAAAAAATTTTTTTTTCGAAGTTTGGAAACTTCGTTAGAATCACTTTTTTTCCGTTCTTATTTGAGATAACTGGTTCTCTTTCATTATACTAGTTTGATAACCTCAGAAAAGCATATTATGCGCAAAGAATCTCGAAAAGAAAAAAGTTTTTTTTCGAAGTTTGGAAACTTCGTTTGAATCACTTTTTTTCCGTTCTTATTTGAGATAACTGGTTCTCTTTCATTATACTAGTTTGATAGCCTCAGTAAAGCATATTATGCGCAAAGAATCTCGAAAAGAAAAAAAAATTTTTTCGAAGTTTGGAAACTTCGTTAGAATCACTTTTTTTCCGTTCTTATTTGAGATAACTGGTTCTCTTTCATTATACTAGTTTGATAACCTCAGTAAAGCATATTATGCGCAAAGAATCTCGAAAAGATAAAAAATTTTTTTCGAAGTTTGGAAACGTCGTTTGAATCACTTTTTTCCGTTCTTATTTGAGATTACTGGTTCTCTTTCATTATAGTAGTTTGATAGCCTCAGAAAAGCATATTATGCACAAACAATCTCGGAAAGAAAAAAATATTTTTTCGAAGTTTGGAAACTTCATTTGAATCACTTTTTTTCCGTTCTTATTTGAGATAACTGGTTCTCTTTCATTATACTAGTTTGATAGCCTCAGTAAAGCATATTATGCGCAAAGAATCTCGAAAAGAACAAAAATTGTTTTCGAAGTTTGGAAACTTCGTTAGAATCACTTTTTTTCCGTTCTTATTTGAGATAACTGGTTCTCTTTCATTATACTAGTTTGATAGCCTCAGTAAAGCATATTATGCGCAAAGAATCTCGAAAAGAAAAAAATTTTTTTCGAAGTTTGGAAACTTCGTTAGAATCACTTTTTTTCCGTTCTTATTTGAGATAACTGGTTGTCTTTCATTATACTAGTTTAATAACCTCAGAAAAGCATATTATGCGCAAAGAATCTCGAAAAGAAAAAAGTTTTTTTTCGAAGTTTGGAAACTTCGTTTGAATCACTTTTTTTCCGTTCTTATTTGAGATAACTGGTTATCTTTCATTATACTAGTTTGATAGCCTCAGTAAAGCATATTATGCGCAAAGAATCTCGAAAAGAAAAAAAAATTTTTTCGAAGATTGGAAACTTCGTTAGGATCACTTTTTTTCCGTTCTTATTTGAGATAACTGGTTCTCTTTCATTATACTAGTTTGATAGCCTCAGTAAAGCATAATTTGCGCAAAGAATCTCGAAAAGAAAAAAAATTTTTTTCGAAGTTTGGAAACGTCGTTTGAATCACTTTTTTTCGTTCTTATTTGAGATTACTGGTTCTCTTTCATTATAGTAGTTTGATAGCCTCAGAAAAGCATATTATGCACAAACAATCTCGAAAAGAAAAAAATTTTTTTTCGAAGTTTGGAAACTTCGTTAGAATCACTTTTTTTCCGTTCTAATTTGAGATAACTGGTTCTCTTTCATTATACTAGTTTGATAGCCTCAGTAAAGCATATTATGCACAAAGAATCTCGAAAAGAAAAAAAATTTTTTTCGAAGTTTGGAAACTTCATTAGAATCACTTTTTTTCCGTTCTTATTTTAGATAACTGGTTCTCTTTCATTATACTAGTTTCATAGCCCTAGTAAAGCATATTATGCGCAAAGAATCTGGAAAAGAAAAAAAAAATTTTTCCAAGTTTGGAAACTTCGTTAGAATCACTTTTTTCCCTTCTTATTTGAGATAACTGGTTCTCTTTCATTATACTAGTTTGATACCCTCAGGAAAGCATATTATGCGCAAAGAATCTCGAAAAGAAAAAAGTTTTTTTCGAAGTTTGGAAACTTCGTTTGAATCACTTTTTTTCCGTTCTTATTTGAGATAACTGGTTCTCTTTCATTATACTAGTTTGATAGCCTCAGTAAAGCATATTATGCGCAAAGAATCTCGAAAAGAAAAAAAAATTTTTTCGAAGTTTGGAAACTTCGTTAGAATCACTTTTTTTCCGTTCTTATTTGAGATAACTGGTTCTCTTTCATTATACTAGTTTGATAGCCTCAGTAAAGCATATTATGCGCAAAGAATCTCGAAAAGAAAAAAAATTTTTTTCGAAGTTTGGAAACTTCGTTTGAATCACTTTTTTCCGTTCTTATTTGAGATTACTGGTTCTCTTTCATTATAGTAGTTTGATAGCCTCAGAAAAGCATATTATGCACAAACAATCTCGAAAAGAAAAAAATTTTTTTTCGAAGTTTGGAAACTTCGTTTGAATCACTTTTTTTCCGTTCTTATTTGAGATAACTGGTTCTCTTTCATTATACTAGTTTGATAGCCTAAGTAAAGCATATTATGAGCAAAGAATCTCGAAAAGAAAAAAAAATTTTTCGAAGTTTGGAAACTTCGTTAGAATCACTTTTTTTCCGTTCTTATTTGAGATAACTGGTTCTCTTTCATTATACTAGTTTGATAGCCTCAGTAAAGCATATTATGCGCAAAGAATCTCGAAAAGAAAAAAAATTTTTTTCGAAGTTTGGAAACGTCGTTTGAATCACTTTTTTTCCCTTCTTATTTGAGATAACTGGTTCTCTTTCATTATACTAGTTTGATACCCTCAGGAAAGCATATTATGCGCAAAGAATCTCGAAAAGAAAAAAAATTTTTTTCGAAGTTTGGAAACTTCGTTAGAATCACTTTTTTTCCGTTCTTATTTGAGATAACTGGTTCTCTTTCATTATACTAGTTTGATAGCCTCAGAAAAGCATATTATGCGCAAAGAATCTCGAAATGAAAAAAATTTTTTTTCGAAGTTTGGAAACTTGATTAGATTCACTTTTTTTCCGTTCTTATTCGAGATAACTGGTTCTCTTTCATTTTACTTGTTTGATAGCCGTAGAAAAGTATATTATGCGGAAAGAATCTCGAAAAGAAAAAAAAAATTTCAAACTTTGGAAACTTCATTAGAATTACTTTTTTTCTGTTCTTATTTGAGATAACTGGTTCTCTTTCATTATACTAGTTTGATAGCCTCAGAAAAGCATATTATGCGCAAAGAATCTCGAAAAGAAAAAAATTTTTTTTCGAAGTTTGGAAACTTCGTTTGAATCACTTTTTTTCCGTTCTTATTTGAGATAACTGGTTCTGTTTCATTATACTAGTTTGATAGCCTCAGTAAAGCATATTATGCGCAAAGAATCTCGAAAAGAAAAAAAATTTTTTTCGAAGTTTGGAAACGTCGTTTGAATCACTTTTTTCCGTTCTTATTTGAGATAACTGGTTCTCTTTCATTAAGGTAGTTTGTTTGCCTCAGCAAAGCATATTATGCGCAAAGAATCTCGAAATGAAAAAAATTTTTTTTCGAAGTTTGGAAACTTCCTTAGAATCACTTTTTTTCCGTTCTTATTTGAGATAACTGGTTCTCTTTCATTATACTAGTTTGATAGCCTCAGAAAAGCATATTTAGCGCAAAGAATCACGAAAAGAAAAAAAATTTTTTTCGAAGTTTGGAAACTTCGTTAGAATCACTTTTTTCCCGTTCTTATTTCAGATAACTGGTTCTCTTTCATTATACTAGTTTGATAGCCTCAGAAAAGCATATTATGCGCAAAGAATCTCGAAAAGAAAAAAATTTTTTTTCGAAGTTTGGAAACTTCGTTTGATTCACTTTTTTTCCGTTGTTATTTGAGATAACTGGGTCTCTCTCATTATACTAGTTTGATAGCCTCAGAAAAGCATATTATGCGCAAAGAATCTCGAAAAGAAAAAAAATTTTTTTCGAAGTTTGGAAACTTCTTTAGAATCACTTTTTTTCCGTTCTTATTTGAGATAACTGGTTCTCTTTCATTATACTAGTTTGATAGCCTCAGAAAAGCATATTATGCGCAAAGAATCTCGAAATGAAAAAAATTTTTTTTCGAAGTTTTGAAAATTCCTTAGAATCACTTTTTTTCCATTCTTATTTGAGATAACTGGTTCTCTTTCATTATACTAGTTTGATAGCCTTAGAAAAGCTTATTATGCGCAAAGAATCTCGAAAAGAAAAAAATTTTTTTTCGAAGTTTGGAAACTTCTTTAGAATCACTTTTTTCCGTTCTTATTTGAGATAACTTGTATCTCTTTCATTATACTAGTTTGATAGCCTCAGTAAAGCATATTATGCACAAAGAATCTCGAAAAGAAAAAAATTTTTTTTCGAAGTTTGGAAACTTCGTTTGAATCACTTTTTTTCCGTTCTTATTTGAGAAAACTGGTTCTCTTTCATTATACTAGTTTGATAGCCTCAGTAAAGCATATTATGCGCAAAGAATCTGGAAAAGAAAAAAAATTTTTTTCGAAGTTTGGAAACTTCGTTAGAATCACTTTTTTTCCGTTCTTATTTGAGATAACTGGTTCTCTTTCATTATACTAGTTTGATAGCCTCAGTAAAGCATATTATGCGCAAAGAATCTCGAAAAGAAAAAAAATTTTTTTCGAAGTTTGGAAACGTCGTTTGAATCACTTTTTTCCGTTCTTATTTGAGATAACTGGTTCTCTTTCATTATACTAGTTTGACAGCCTCAGAAAAGCATATTATGCGCAAAGAATCTCGAAAATAAAAAAAATTTTTTTAGAAGTTTGGAAACTTCGTTAGAATCACTTTTTTTCCGTTCTTATTTGAGAAAACTGGTTCTCTTTCATTATACTAGTTTAATAGCCTCAGAAAAGCATATTATGCGCAAAGAATCTCGAAGAGAAAAAAATTTTTTTTCGAAGTTTAGAAACTTCATTAGAATCACTTTTTTTCCGTTCTTATTTGAGATAACTGGTAATCTCTCATTATACTAGTTTGATAGCCTCAGACAAGCATATTATGCGCAAAGAATCTCGAAAAGAAAAAAAAATTTTTTCGAAGTTTGGAAACTTGATTAGATTCACTTTTTTTCCGTTCTTATTCGAGATAACTGGTTCTCTTTCATTTTACTAGTTTGATAGCCGTAGAAAAGTATATTATGCGGAAAGAATCTCGAAAAGAAAAAAAAAATTTCAAACTTTGGAAACTTCATTAGAATTACTTTTTTTCTGTTCTTATTTGAGATAACTGGTTCTCTTTCATTATACTAGTTTGATAGCCTCAGAAAAGCATATTATGCGCAAAGAATCTCGAAAAGAAAAAAATTTTTTTTCGAAGTTTGGAAACTTCGTTTGAATCACTTTTTTTCCGTTCTTATTTGAGATAACTGGTTCTCTTTCATTATACTAGTTTGATAGCCTCAGTAAAGCATATTATGCGCAAAGAATCTCGAAAAGAAAAAAAATTTTTTTCGAAGTTTGGAAACGTCGTTTGAATCACTTTTTTCCGTTCTTATTTGAGATAACTGGTTCTCTTTCATTAAGGTAGTTTGATAGCCTCAGCAAAGCATATTATGCGCAAAGAATCTCGAAATGAAAAAAAATTTTTTTCGAAGTTTGGAAACTTCCTTAGAATCACTTTTTTTCCGTTCTTATTTGAGATAACTGGTTCTCTTTCATTATACTAGTTTGATAGCCTCAGAAAAGCATATTTAGCGCAAAGAATCACGAAAAGAAAAAAAATTTTTTTCGAAGTTTGGAAACTTCGTTAGAATCACTTTTTTCCCGTTCTTATTTCAGATAACTGGTTCTCTTTCATTATACTAGTTTGATAGCCTCAGAAAAGCATATTATGCGCAAAGAATCTCGAAAAGAAAAAAAATTTTTTTCGAAGTTTGGAAACTTCGTTTGATTCACTTTTTTCCGTTCTTATTTGAGATAACTGGTTCTCTTTCATTATACTAGTTTGACAGCCTCAGAAAAGCATATTATGCGCAAAGAATCTCGAAAATAAAAAAAATTTTTTTAGAAGTTTGGAAACTTCGTTAGAATCACTTTTTTTCCGTTCTTATTTGAGAAAACTGGTTCTCTTTCATTATACTAGTTTAATAGCCTCAGAAAAGCATATTATGCGCAAAGAATCTCGAAGAGAAAAAAATTTTTTTTCGAAGTTTAGAAACTTCATTAGAATCACTTTTTTTCCGTTCTTATTTGAGATAACTGGTAATCTCTCATTATACTAGTTTGATAGCCTCAGACAAGCATATTATGCGCAAAGAATCTCGAAAAGAAAAAAAAATTTTTTCGAAGTTTGGAAACTTGATTAGATTCACTTTTTTTCCGTTCTTATTCGAGATAACTGGTTCTCTTTCATTTTACTAGTTTGATAGCCGTAGAAAAGTATATTATGCGGAAAGAACTTCGAAAAGAAAAAAAAAATTTCAAACTTTGGAAACTTCATTAGAATTACTTTTTTTCTGTTCTTATTTGAGATAACTGGTTCTCTTTCATTATACTAGTTTGATAGCCTCAGATAAGCATATTATGCGCAAAGAATCTCGAAAAGAAAAAAATTTTTTTTCGAAGTTTGGAAACTTCGTTTGAATCACTTTTTTTCCGTTCTTATTTGAGATAACTGGTTCTCTTTCATTATACTAGTTTGATAGCCTCAGTAAAGCATATTATGCGCAAAGAATCTCGAAAAGAAAAAAAATTTTTTTCGAAGTTTGGAAACGTCGTTTGAATCACTTTTTTCCGTTCTTATTTGAGATAACTGGTTCTCTTTCATTAAGGTAGTTTGATAGCCTCAGCAAAGCATATTATGCGCAAAGAATCTCGAAATGAAAAAAATTTTTTTTCGAAGTTTGGAAACTTCCTTAGAATCACTTTTTTTCCGTTCTTATTTGAGATAACTGGTTCTCTTTCATTATACTAGTTTGATAGCCTCAGAAAAGCATATTTAGCGCAAAGAATCACGAAAAGAAAAAAAATTTTTTTCGAAGTTTGGAAACTTCGTTAGAATCACTTTTTTCCCGTTCTTATTTCAGATAACTGGTTCTCTTTCATTATACTAGTTTGATAGCCTCAGAAAAGCATATTATGCGCAAAGAATCTCGAAAAGAAAAAAAATTTTTTTCGAAGTTTGGAAACTTCGTTTGATTCACTTTTTTTCCGTTGTTATTTGAGATAACTGGTTCTCTCTCATTATACTAGTTTGATAGCCTCAGAAAAGCATATTATGCGCAAAGAATCTCGAAATGAAAAAAATTTTTTTTCGAAGTTTTGAAACTTCCTTAGAATCACTTTTTTTCCATTCTTATTTGAGATAACTGGTTCTCTTTCATTATACTACTTTGATAGCCTTAGAAAAGCTTATTATGCGCAAAGAATCTCGAAAAGAAAAAAATTTTTTTTCGAAGTTTGGAAACTTCTTTAGAATCACTTTTTTCCGTTCTTATTTGAGATAACTTGTATCTCTTTCATTATACTAGTTTGATAGCCTCAGTAAAGCATATTATGCACAAAGAATCTCGAAAAAAAAAAATTTTTTTTCGAAGTTTGGAAACTTCGTTTGAATCACTCTTTTTCCGTTCTTATTTGAGAAAACTGGTTCTCTTTCATTATACTAGTTTGATAGCCTTAGCAAAGCATATTATGCGCAAAGAATCTGGAAAAGAAAAAAAATTTTTTTCGAAGTTTGGAAACTTCGTTAGAATCACTTTTTTTCCGTTCTTATTTGAGATAACTGGTTCTCTTTCATTATACTAGTTTGATAGCCTCAGTAAAGCATATTATGCGCAAAGAATCTCGAAAAGAAAAAAAATTTTTTTGGAAGTTTGGAAACGTCGTTTGAATCACTTTTTTCCGTTCTTATTTGAGATAACTGGTTCTCTTTCATTATACTAGTTTGATAGGCTCAGAAAAGCATATTATGCGCAAAGAATCTCGAAAATTAAAAAAATTTTTTTAGAAGTTTGGAAACTTCGTTAGAATCACTTTTTTTCCGTTCTTATTTGAGATAACTGGTTCTCTTTCATTATACTAGTTTAATAGCCTCAGAAAAGCATATTATGCGCAAAGAATCTCGAAGAGAAAAAAATTTGTTTTCGAAGTTTAGAAACTTCATTAGAATCACTTTTTTTCCGTTCTTATTTGAGATAACTGGTAATCTCTCATTATACTAGTTTGATAGCCTCAGACAAGCATATTATGCGCAAAGAATCTCGATAAGAAAAAAAAATTTTTTCGAAGTTTGGAAACTTGATTAGATTCACTTTTTTTCCGTTCTTATTCGAGATAACTGGTTCTCTTTCATTTTACTAGTTTGATAGCCGTAGAAAAGAATATTATGCGGAAAGAATCTCGAAAAGAAAAAAAAAATTTTCAAACTTTGGAAACTTCATTAGAATTACTTTTTTTCTGTTCTTATTTGAGATAACAGGTTCTCTTTCATTATACTAGTTTGATAGCCTCAGAAAAGCATATTATGCGCAAAGAATCTCGAAAAGAAAAAAATTTTTTTTCGAAGTTTGGAAACTTCGTTTGAATCACTCTTTTTCCGTTCTTATTTGAGATAACTGGTTCTCTTTCATTATAGCCTCAGTAAAGCATATTATGCGCAAAGAATCTCGAAAAGAAAAAAAATTTTTTTCGAAGTTTGGAAACGTCGTTTGAATCACTTTTTTCCGTTCTTATTTGAGATAACTGGTTCTCTTTCATTAAGGTAGTTTGATAGCCTCAGCAAAGCATATTATGCGCAAAGAATCTCGAAATGAAAAAAATTTTTTTTCGAAGTTTGGAAACTTCCTTAGAATCACTTTTTTTCCGTTCTTATTTGAGATAACTGGTTCTCTTTCATTATACTAGTTTGATAGCCTCAGAAAAGCATATTTATCGCAAAGAATCACGAAAAGAAAAAAAATTTTTTTCGAAGTTTGGAAACTTCGTTAGAATCACTTTTTTCCCGTTCTTATTTCAGATAACTGGTTCTCTTTCATTATACTAGTTTGATAGCCTCAGAAAAGCATATTATGCGCAAAGAATCTCGAAAAGAAAAAAATTTTTTTTCGAAGTTTGGAAACTTCGTTAGAATCACTTTTTTCCGTTCTTATTTGAGATAAGTGGTTCTCTTTCATTATACTAGTTTGATAGCCTCAGAAAAGCATATTATGCGCAAAGAATCTCGAAATGAAAAAAATTTTTTTTCGAAGTTTTGAAACTTCCTTAGAATCACTTTTTTTCCATCCTTATTTGAGATAACTGGTTCTCTTTCATTATACTAGTTTGATAGCCTCAGAAAAGCTTATTATGCGCAAAGAATCTCGAAAAGAAAAAAATTTTTTTTCGAAGTTTGGAAACGTCGTTTGAATCACTTTTTTCCGTTCTTATTTGAGATAACTGGTTCTCTTTCATTATACTAGTTTGATAACCTTTAGAAAAGCATATTATGCGCAAAGAATCTCGAAAATAAAAAAAATTTTTTTAGAAGTTTGGAAACTTCGTTAGAATCACTTTTTTTCCGTTCTTATTTGAGATAACTGGTTCTCTTTCATTATACTAGTTTGATAGCCTCAGAAAAGCATATTATGCGCAAAGAATCTCGAAGAGAAAAAAATTTTTTTTCTAAGTTTAGAAACTTCATTAGAATCACTTTTTTTCCGTTCTTATTTGAGATAACTGGTAATCTCTCATTATACTAGTTTGATAGCCTCAGACAAGCATATTATGCGCAAAGAATCTCGAAAAGAAAAAAAAATTTTTTCGAAGTTTGATAACTTGATTAGATTCACTTTTTTTCCGTTCTTATTCGAGATAACTGGTTCTCTTTCATTTTACTAGTTTGATAGCCGTAGAAAAGTATATTATGCGGAAAGAATCTCGAAAAGAAAAAAAAAATTTCAAACTTTGGAAACTTCATTAGAATTACTTTTTTTCCGTTCTTATTTGAGATAACTGGTTCTCTTTCATTATACTAGTTTGATAGCCTCAGAAAAGCATTATATGCGCAAAGAATCTCGAAAAAAAAAAATTTTTTTTCGAAGTTTGGAAACTTCGTTTGAATCACTTTTTTTGTTCTTATTTGAGATAACTGGTTCTCTTTCATTATACTAGTTTGATAGCCTCAGTAAAGCATATTATGCGCAAAGAATCTCGAAAAGAAAAAAAATTTTTTTCGAAGTTTGGAAACGTCGTTTGAATCACTTTTTTCCGTTCTTACTTGAGATAACTGGTTCTCTTTCATTAAGGTAGTTTGATAGCCTCAGCAAAGCATATTATGCGCAAAGAATCTCGAAATGAAAAAAATTTTTTTTCGAAGTTTGGAAACTTCCTTAGAATCACTTTTTTTCCGTTCTTATTTGAGATAACTGGTTCTCTTTCATTATACTAGTTTGATAGCCTCAGAAAAGCATATTTAGCGCAAAGAATCATGAAAAGAAAAAAAATTTTTTTCGAAGTTTGGAAACTTCGTTAGAATCACTTTTTTCCCGTTCTTATTTCAGATAACTGGTTCTCTTTCATTATACTAGTTTGATAGCCTCAGTAAAGCATATTATGCGCAAAGAATCTGGAAAAGAAAAAAAATTTTTTTCGAACTTTGGAAACTTCGTTAGAATCACTTTTTTTCCGTTCTTATTTGAGATAACTGGTTCTCTTTCATTATACTAGTTTGATAGCCTCAGTAAAGCATATTATGCGCAAAGAATCTCGAAAAGAAAAAAAAATTTTTTGGAAGTTTGGAAACGTCGTTTGAATCACTTTTTTCCGTTCTTATTTGAGATAACTGGTTCTCTTTCATTATACTAGTTTGATAGCCTCAGAAAAGCATATTATGCGCAAAGAATCTCGAAAATAAAAAAAATTTTTTTAGAAGTTTGGAAACTTCGTTAGAATCACTTTTTTTCCGTTCTTATTTGAGATAACTGGTTCTCTTTCATTATACTAGTTTAATAGCCTCAGAAAAGCATATTATGCGCAAAGAATCTCGAAGAGAAAAAAATTTTTTTTCGAAGTTTAGAAACTTCATTACAATCACTTTTTTTCCGTTCTTATTTGAGATAACTGGTAATCTCTCATTATACTAGTTTGATAGCCTCAGACAAGCATATTATGCGCAAAGAATCTCGAAAAGAAAAAAAAATTTTTTCGAAGTTTGGAAACTTGATTAGATTCACTTTTTTTCCGTTCTTATTCGAGATAACTGGTTCTCTTTCATTTTACTAGTTTGATAGCCGTAGAAAAGAATATTATGCGGAAAGAATTTCGAAAAGAAAAAAAAAATTTTCAAACTTTGGAAACTTCATTAGAATTACTTTTTTTCTGTTCTTATTTGAGATAACTGGTTCTCTTTCATTATACTAGTTTGATAGCCTCAGAAAAGCATATTATGCGCAAAGAATCTCGAAAAGAAAAAAATTTTTTTTCGAAGTTTGGAAACTTCGTTTGAATCACTTTTTTTCCGTTCTTATTTGAGATAACTGGTTCTCTTTCATTATACTAGTTTGATAGCCTCAGTAAAGCATATTATGCAAAAGAATCTCGAAAAGAAAAAAAATTTTTTTCGAAGTTTGGAAACGTCGTTTGAATCACTTTTTTCCGTTCTTATTTGAGATAACTGGTTCTCTTTCATTAAGGTAGTTTGATAGCCTCAGAAAAGCATATTATGCGCAAAGAATCTCGAAAATAAAAAAAATTTTTTTAGAAGTTTGGAAACTTCGTTAGATTCACTTTTTTTCCGTTCTTATTTGAGATAACTGGTTCTCTTTCAATATACTAGTTTGATAGCCTCAGAAAAGCATATTATGCGCAAAGAATCTCCAAGAGAAAAAAATTTTTTTTCGAAGTTTAGAAACTTCATTAGAATCACTTTTTTTCCGTTCTTATTTGAGATAACTGGTAATCTCTCATTATACTAGTTTGATAGCCTCAGACAAGCATATTATGCGCAAAGAATCTCGAAAAGAAAAAAAAATTTTTTCGAAGTTTGGAAACTTGATTAGATTCACTTTTTTTCCGTTCTTATTCGAGATAACTGGTTCTCTTTCATTTTACTAGTTTGATAGCCGTAGAAAAGTATATTATGCGGAAAGAATCTCGAAAAGAAAAAAAAATTTCAAACTTTTGAAACTTCATTAGAATTACTTTTTTTCTGTTCTTATTTGAGATAACTGGTTCTCTTTCATTATACTAGTTTGATAGCCTCAGAAAAGCATTATATGCGCAAAGAATCTCGAAAAAAAAATTTTTTTTTCGAAGTTTGGAAACTTCGTTTGAATCACTTTTTTTCCGTTCTTATTTGAGATAACTGGTTCTCTTTCATTATACTAGTTTGATAGCCTCAGTAAAGCATATTATGCGCAAAGAATCTCGAAAAGAAAAAAAATTTTTTTCGAAGTTTGGAAACTTCCTTAGAATCACTTTTTTTCCGTTCTTATTTGAGATAACTGGTTCTCTTTCATTATACTAGTTTGATAGCCTCAGAAAAGCATATTTAGCGCAAAGAATCATGAAAAGAAAAAAAATTTTTTTCGAAGTTTGGAAACTTCGTTAGAATCACTTTTTTCCCGTTCTTATTTCAGATAACTGGTTCTCTTTCATTATACTAGTTTGATAGCCTCAGAAAAGCATATTATGCGCAAAGAATCTCGAAAAGAAAAAAATTTTTTTTCGAAGTTTGGAAACTTCGTTTGATTCACTTTTTTTCCGTTGTTATTTGAGATAACTGGTTCTCTCTCATTATACTAGTTTGATAGCCTCAGAAAAGCATATTATGCGCAAAGAATCTCGAAAAGAAAAAAAATTTTTTTTGAAGTTTGGAAACTTCGTTAGAATCACTTTTTTTCCGTTCTTATTTGAGATAACTGGTTCTCTTTCATTATACTAGTTTGATAGCCTCAGAAAAGCATATTATGCGCAAAGAATCTCGAAATGAAAAAAATTTTTTTTCGAAGTTTTGAAACTTCCTTAGAATCACTTTTTTTCCATTCTTATTTGAGATAACTGGTTCTCTTTCATTATACTAGTTTGATAGCCTTAGAAAAGCTTATTATGCGCAAAGAATCTCGAAAAGAAAAAAATTTTTTTTCGAAGTTTGGAAACTTCTTTAGAATCACTTTTTTCCGTTCTTATTTGAGATAACTTATATCTCTTTCATTATACTAGTTTGATAGCCTCAGTAAAGCATATTATGCACAAAGAATCTCGAAAAGAAAAAAAATTTTTTTCGAAGTTTGGAAACTTCGTTTGAATCACTTTTTTTCCGTTCTTATTTAAGAAAACTGGTTCTCTTTCATTATACTAGTTTGATAGCCTCAGTAAAGCATATTATGCGCAAAGAATCTGGAAAAGAAAAAAAATTGTTTTCGAAGTTTGGAAACTTCGTTAGAATCACTTTTTTTTCCGTTCTTATTTGAGATAACTGGTTCTCTTTCATTATACTAGTTTGATAGCCTCAGTAAAGCATATTATGCGCAAAGAATCTCGAAAAGAAAAAAAATTTTTTTCGAAGTTTGGAAACGTCGTTTGAATCACTTTTTTCCGTTCTTATTTGAGATAACATGTTCTCTTTCATTATACTAGTTTGATAGCCTCAGAGAAGCATATTATGCGCAAAGAATCTCGAAAATAAAAAAAAATTTTTTAGAAGTTTGGAAACTTCGTTAGAATCACTTTTTTTCCGTTCTTATTTGAGATAACTGGTTATCTTTCATTATACTAGTTTGATAGCCTCAGAAAAGCATATTATGCGCAAAGAATCTGGAAAACAAAAAAAAATTTTTTTCGAAGTTTGGAAACTTCGTTAGAATCACTTTTTTCCGTTCTTATTTGAGATAACTGGTTCTCTTTCATTATACTAGTTTGATAGCCTCAGAAAAGCATATTATGCGCAAAGAATCTGGAAAAGAAAAAAGTTTTTTTCGAAGTTTGGAAACTTCGTTTGAATAACTTTTTTTCCGTTCTTATTTGAGATAACTGGTTCTCTTTCATTATACTAGTTTGATAGCCTCAGTAAAGCATATTATGCGCAAAGAATCTCGAAAAGAAAAAAAATTTTTTCGAAGTTTGGGAACTTCGTTAGAATCACTTTTATTCCGTTCTTATTTGAGATAACTGGTTTTATTTCGAAGTTTGCAAACTTCGTTAGAATCACTTTTTTTCCGTTCTTATTTGAGATAACTGGTTCTCTTTCATTATACTAGTTTGATAGCCTCAGAGAAGTTTATTATGCGCAAAGAATGTCGAAAAGAAAAAATTTTTTTTTCGAAGTTTGGAAACTTCTTTAGAATCACTTTTTTCCGTTCCTATTTCAGATAACTGGTTCTCTTTCATAATACTAGTTTGATAGCCTCAGTAAAGCATATTATATACAAGGAATCTCGAAAAGAAAAAAAATTTTTTTCGAAGTTTGGAAACTTCGTTTGAATCACTTTTTTTCCGTTCTTATTTGAGATAACTGGTTCTCTTTCATTATACTAGTTTGATAGCCTCAGTAAAGCATATAATGCGGAAAGAATCTCGAAAAAAAAAAAATTTTTTTCGAAGTTTGGAAACGTCGTTTGAATCACTTTTTTCCGTTCTTATTTGAGATAACTGGTTCTCTTTCATTATAGTAGTTTGATAGCCTCAGAAAAGCATATTATGCTCAAAGAATCTCGAAATGAAAAAAAATTTTTTTCGAAGTTTGGAAACTTCCTTAGAATCACTTTTTTCCCATTCTTATTTGAGATAACTGGTTCTCTTTCATTATACTAGTTTGATAGCCTCAGAAAAGCATATTATGCGCAAAGAATCTCGAAAAGAAAAAAATTTTTTTTCGAAGTTTAGAAACTTCTTTAGAATCACTTTTTTTCCGTTCTTATTTGAGATAACTGGTTCTCTTTCATTATAATAGTTTGATAGCCTCAGAAAAGCATATTTAGCGCAAAGAATCACGAAAAGAAGAAAAAAATTTTTCGAAGTTTGGAAACTTCGTTAGAATCACTTTTTTCCCGTTCTTACTTGAGATAACTGGATCTCTTTCATTATACTAGTTTGATAGCCTCAGAAAAGCATATTATTAGCAAAGGATCTCGAAAAGAAAAAAATTTTTTCGAAGTTTGGAAACTTCGTTAGAATCACTTTTTTTCCGTTGTTATTTGAGATAACTAGTTCTCTTTCATTATACTAGTTTGATAGCTTCAGAAAAGCATATTATGCGCAAAGAATCTCGAAAAGAAAAAAAATGTTTTTCGAAGTTTGGAAACTTCGTTAGAATCACTTTTATTCCGTTCTTATTTGAGATCACTAGTTCTCTTTCATTATACAGTTTGATAGCCTCAGAAAAGCATATTATGCGCAAATAATCTCGAAAAGAAAAAATTTTTTTTTCGAAGTTTGGAAACTTCATTAGAATCACTTTTTTTCCATTCTTATTTGAGATAAATGGTAATCTCTCATTATACTAGATTGATAGCCTCAGAAAAGCATATTATGCGCAAAGAATCTCGAAAAGAAGAAATTTTTTTTCGAAGTTTGGAAACTTGATTAGATTCACTTTTTTTCCGTTCTTATTCGAGATAACTGGTTCTCTTTCATTTTACTAGTTTGATAGCCGTAGAAAAGTATATTATGCGGAAAGAATCTCGAAAAGAAAAAAAAAATTTCAAACTTTGGAAACTTCATTAGAATTACTTTTTTTCTGTTCTTATTTGAGATAACTGGTTCTCTTTCATTATACTAGTTTGATAGCCTCAGAAAAGCATATTATGCGCAAAGAATCTCGAAAAGAAAAAAATTTTTTTTCGAAGTTTGGAAACTTCGTTTGAATCACTTTTTTTCCGTTCTTATTTGAGATAACTGGTTCTCTTTCATTATACTAGTTTGGTAGCCTCAGTAAAGCATATTATGCGCAAAGAATCTCGAAAAGAAAAAAAATTTTTTTCGAAGTTTGGAAACGTCGTTTGAATCACTTTTTTCCGTTCTTATTTGAGATAACTGGTTCTCTTTCATTAAGGTAGTTTGATAGCCTCAGCAAAGCATATTATGCGCAAAGAATCTCGAAATGAAAAAAATTTTTTTTCGAAGTTTGGAAACTTCCTTAGAATCACTTTTTTTCCGTTCTTATTTGAGATAACTGGTTCTCTTTAATTATACTAGTTTGATAGCCTCAGAAAAGCATATTTAGCGCAAAGAATCACGAAAAGAAAAAAAATTTTTTTCGAAGTTTGGAAACTTCGTTAGAATCACTTTTTTCCCGTTCTTATTTCAGATAACTGGTTCTCTTTCATTATACTAGTTTGATAGCCTCAGAAAAGCATATTATGCGCAAAGAATCTCGAAAAGAAAAAAATTTTTTTTCGAAGTTTGGAAACTTCGTTTGATTCACTTTTTTTCCGTTGTTATTTGAGATAACTGGTTCTCTCTCATTATACTAGTTTGATAGCCTCAGTAAAGCATATTATGCGCAAAGAATCTGGAAAAGAAAAAAAATTTTTTTCGAAGTTTGGAAACTTCGTTAGAATCACTTTTTTTCCGTTCTTATTTGAGATAACTTGTTCTCTTTCATTATACTAGTTTGATAGCCTCAGTAAAGCATATTATGCGCAAAGAATCTCGAAGAGAAAAAAAATTTTTTTCGAAGTTTGGAAACGTCGTTTGAATCACTTTTTTCCGTTCTTATTTGAGATAACCGGTTCTCTTTCATTATACTAGTTTGATAGCCTCAGAAAAGCATATTATGCGCAAAGAATCTCGAAAATAAAAAAATTTTTTTTAGAAGTTTGGAAACTTCGTTAGAATCACTTTTTTTCCGTTCTTATTTGAGATAACTGGTTCTCTTTCATTATACTAGTTTGATAGCCTCAGAAAAGCATATTATGCGCAAAGAATCTCGAAATGAAAAAAATTTTTTTTCGAAGTTTTGAAACTTCCTTAGAATCACTTTTTTTCCATTCTTATTTGAGATAACTGGTTCGCTTTCATTATACTAGTTTGATAGCCTTAGAAAAGCTTATTATGCGCAAAGAATCTCGAAAAGAAAAAAATTTTTTTTCGAAGTTTGGAAACTTCTTTAGAATCACTTTTTTCCGTTCTTATTTGAGATACCTTGTATCTCTTTCATTATACTAGTTTGATAGCCTCAGTAAAGCATATTATGCACAAAGAATCTCGAAAAGAAAAAAATTTTTTTTCGAAGTTTGGAAACTTCGTTTGAATCACTTTTTTTCCGTTCTTATTTGAGAAAACTGGTTCTCTTTCATTATACTAGTTTCATAGCCTCAGTAAAGCATATTATGCGCAAAGAATCTGGAAAAGAAAAAAAATTTTTTTCGAAGTTTGGAAACTTCGTTAGAATCACTTTTTTTCCGTTCTTATTTGAGATAACTGGTTCTCTTTCATTATACTAGTTTGATAGCCTCAGAAAAGCATATTATGCGCAAAGAATCTCGAAATGAAAAAAAATTTTTTTCGAAGTTTTGAAACTTCCTTAGAATCACTTTTTTTCCATTCTAATTTGAGATAACTGGTTCTCTTTCATTATACTAGTTTGATAGCCTCAGAAAAGCTTATTATGCGCAAAGAATCTCGAAAAGAAAAAAATTTTTTTTCGAAGTTTGGAAACGTCGTTTGAATCACTTTTTTCCGTTCTTATTTGAGATAACTGGTTCTCTTTCATTATACTAGTTTGATAGCCTCAGAAAAGCATATTATGCGCAAAGAATCTCGAAAATAAAAAAAAATTTTTTAATAGTTTGGAAACTTCGTTAGAATCACTTTTTTTCCGTTCTTATTTGAGATAACTGGTTCTCTTTCATTATACTAGTTTGATAGCCTCAGAAAAGCATATTATGCGCAAAGAATCTCGAAGAGAAAAAAATTTTTTTTCGAAGTTTAGAAACTTCATTAGAATCACTTTTTTTCCGTTCTTATTTGAGATAACTGGTAATCTCTCATTATACTAGTTTGATAGCCTCAGACAAGCATATTATGCGCAAAGAATCTCGAAAAGAAAAAAAAATTTTTTCGAAGTTTGGAAACTTGATTAGATTCACTTTTTTTTCGTTCTTATTCGAGATAACTGGTTCTCTTTCATTTTACTAGTTTGATAGCCGTAGCAAAGTATATTATGCGGAAAGAATCGCGAAAAGAAAAAAAAAATTTCAAACTTTGGAAACTTCATTAGAATTACTTTTTTTCTGTTCTTATTTGAGATAACTGGTTCTCTTTCATTATACTAGTTTGATAGCCTCAGAAAAGCATATTATGGGCAAAGAATCTCGAAAAAAAAAAATTTTTTTTCGAAGTTTGGAAACTTCGTTTGAATCACTTTTTTTCCGTTCTTATTTGAGATAACTGGTTCTCTTTCATTATACTAGTTTGATAGCCTCAGAAAAGCATATTATGCGCAAAGAATCTCGAAAAGAAAAAAAAATTTTTTCGAAGTTTGGAAACTTCGTTAGAATCACTCATTTTCCGTTCTTATTTGAGATAACTGGTTCTCTTTCATTATACTAGTTTGATAGCCTCAGAAAAGCATATTATGCGCAAAGAATCTCGAAATGAAAAAAAATTTTTTTCGAAGTTTTGAAACTTCCTTAGAATCACTTTTTTTCCATTCTTATTTGAGATAACTGGTTTTCTTTCATTATACTAGTTTGATAGCCTTAGAAAAGCTTATTATGCGCAAAGAATCTGTAAAAGAAAAAAAATTTTTTTCGAAGTTTGGAAACTTCTTTAGAATCACTTTTTTCCGTTCTTATTTGAGATACCTTGTATCTCTTTCATTATACTAGTTTGATAGCCTCAGTAAAGCATATTATGCACAAAGAATCTCGAAAAGAAAAAAATTTTTTTTCGAAGTTTGGAAACTTCGTTTGAATCACTTTTTTTCCGTTCTTATTTGAGAAAACTGGTTCTCTTTCATTATACTAGTTTGATAGCCTCAGTAAAGCATATTATGCGCAAAGAATCTGGAAAAGAAAAAAAATTTTTTTCGAAGTTTGGAAACTTCGTTAGAATCACTTTTTTTCCGTTCTTATTTGAGATAACTGGTTCTCTTTCATTATACTAGTTTGATAGCCTCAGTAAAGCATATTATGCGCAAAGAATCTCGAAAATAAAAAAAATTTTTTTAGAAGTTTGGAAACTTCATTAGAATCACTTTTTTTCCGTTCTTATTTGAGATAACTGGTAATCTCTCATTATACTAGTTTGATAGCCTCAGACAAGCATATTATGCGCAAAGAATCTCGAAAAGAAAAAAAAATTGTTTCGAAATTTGAAAACTTGATTAGATTCACTTTATTTCCGTTCTTATTCGAGATAACTGGTTCTCTTTCATTTTACTAGTTTGATAGCCGTAGAAAAGAATATTATGCGGAAAGAATATCGAAAAGAAAAAAAAAATTTTCAAACTTTGGAAACTTCATTAGAATTACTTTTTTTCTGTTCTTATTTCAGATAACTGGTTCTCTTTCATTATACTAGTTTGATAGCCTCAGAAAAGCATATTTAGCGCAAAGAATCACGAAAAGAAAAAAAATTTTTTTCGAAGTTTGGAAACTTCGTTAGAATCACTTTTTTCCCGTTCTTATTTCAGATAACTGGTTCTCTTTCATTATATTAGTTTGATAGCCTCAGAAAAGCATATTATGCGCAAAGAATCTGGAAAAGAAAAAAATTTTTTTTCGAAGTTTGGAAACTTCATTAGAATCACTTTTTTTCCATTCTTATTTGAGATAAATGGTAATCTCTCATTATACTAGTTTGATAACCTCAGAAAAGCATATTATGCGCAAAGAATCTCGAAAAGAAGAAATTTTTTTTTCGAAGTTTTAAAACTTCGTTTGATTCACTTTTTTTCCGTTGTTATTTGAGATAACTGGTTCTCTTTCATTATACTACTTTGATAGCCTCAGAAAAGCATATTATGCGCAAAGACTCTCGAAAGGAAAAAAATTTTTTTCGAAGTTTGGAAACTTCGTTAGAATCACTTTTTTTCCGTTCTTATTTGAGATAACTGGTTCTGTTTCATTATACTAGTTTGATAGCCTCAGTAAAGCATATTATGCGCAAAGAATCTCGAAAAGAAAAAAAATTTTTTTCGAAGTATAGAAACTTCGTTAGAATCACTTTTTTTCCGTTCTTATTTGAGATAACTGGTTCTCTTTCATAGTAGTTTGTTAGCCTCAGAAAAGCATATTATGCGCAAAGAATCTCGAAATGAAAAAAATTTTTTTTCCAAGTTTGGGAACTTCCTTAGAATCACCTTTTTTCCATTCTTATTTGAGATAACTGGTTTTCTTTCATTATACTAGTTTGATAGCCTTAGAAAAGCTTATTATGCGCAAAGAATCTGTAAAAGAAAAAAATTTTTTTTCGAAGTTTGGAAACTTCTTTAGAATCACTTTTTTCCGTTCTTATTTGAGATACCTTGTATCTCTTTCATTATACTAGTTTGATAGCCTCAGTAAAGCATATTATGCACAAAGAATCTCGAAAAGAAAAAAATTTTTTTTCGAAGTTTGGAAACTTCGTTTGAATCACTTTTTTTCCGTTCTTATTTGAAAAAACTGGTTCTCTTTCATTATACTAGTTTGATAGCCTCAGTAAAGCATATTATGCGCAAAGAATCTGGAAAAGAAAAAAAATTTTTTTCAAAGTTTGGAAACTTCGGTAGAATCACTTTTTTTCCGTTCTTATTTGAGATAACTGGTTCTCTTTCATTATACTAGTTTGATAGCCTCAGTAAAGCATATTATGCGCAAAGAATCTCGAAAAGAAAAAAAATTTTTTTCGAAGTTTGGAAACGTCGTTTGAATCACTTTTTTCCGTTCTTATTTGAGATAACTGGTTCTCTTTCATTATACTAGTTTGATAGCCTCAGAAAAGCATATTATGCGCAAAGAATCTCGAAAATAAAAAAAATTTTTTTAGAAGTTTGGAAACTTCATTAGAATCACTTTTTTTCCGTTCTTATTTGAGATAACTGGTAATCTCTCATTATACTAGTTTGATAGCCTCAGACAAGCATATTATGCGCAAAGAATCTCGAAATGAAGAAAATTTTTTTTCGAATTTTGGAAACTTCCTTAGAATCACTTTTTTTCCACTCTTATTTGAGATAACTGGTTCTCTTTCATTATACTAGTTTGATAGCCTCAGAAAAGCATATTATGCGCAAAGAATCTCGAAAAGAAAAAATTTTTTTGTTTTGAAGTTTGGAAACTTTTTTAGAATCACTTTTTTTCCGTTCTTATTTGAGATAACTGGTTCTCTTTCATTATACTAGTTTGATAGCCTCAGAAAAGCATATTATGCGCAAAGAATCTCGAAAAGAAAAAATTTTGTTTTCGAAGTTTGGA
Organism: Metallyticus violacea; assembly: GCA_030762175.1. NCBI lineage: Eukaryota > Metazoa > Arthropoda > Insecta > Mantodea > Metallyticidae > Metallyticus > Metallyticus violacea. The sequence goes on from CM060830.1 coordinate 72,702,411, forward strand.
AACTTCGTTAGAATCATTTTTTTTTCCGTTCTTATTTGAGATAACTGGTTCTCTTTCATTATACTAGTTTGATAGCCTCAGAAAAGCATATTATCCGCAAAGAATCTCGAAAAGAAAAAAAATTTTTTCGAAGTTTGGAAACTTCGTTAGAATCACTTTTTTTCCATTCTTATTTGAGATAACTGGTTCTCTTTCATTATACTAATAAGATAGCCTCAGAAAAGCATATTATGTGCAAAGAATCTCGAAAATAAAAAAAAATTTTTTAGAAGTTTGGAAACTTCGTTATAATCACTTTTTTTCCGTTCTTATTTGAGATAACTGGTTCTCTTTCATTATACTAGTTTGATAGCCTCAGAAAAGCATATTATGCGCAAAGAATCTCGAAATGAAAAAATTTTTTTTCTCGAAGTTTGGAAACTTCGTTAGAATCACTTTTTTTCCGTTCTTATTTGACATAACTGGTTCTCTTTCATTATACTAGTTTGATAGCCTCAGTAAAGCATATTATGCGCAAAGAATCTCGAAAAGAAAAAAATTCTTTTTCGAAGTTTGGAAACTTCGTTAGAATCACTTTTTTTCCGTTCTTATTTGAGATAACTGGTTCTCTTTCATTATAGTAGTTTGATAGCCTCAGAAAAGCATATTATGCGCAAAGAATCTCGAAAAGAAAAAAAATTTTTTTCGATGTTCAGAAACTTCGTTAGAATCACTTTTTTTCCGTTCTTATAATAGATAACTGGTTCTCTTTCATTATACTAGTTTGATAGGCTCAGAAAAGCATATTATGCGCAAAGAATCTCGAAAAGAAAAAAATTTTTTTTCGAAGTTTGGAAACTTCTTTAGAATCACTTTTTTTCCGTTCTTATTTGAGATAACTGGTTCTCTTTCATTATACTAGTTTGATAGCCTCAGAAAAGCATATTATGCGCAAAGAATCTCGAAAAGAAAAAAAATTTTTTTCGAAGTTTGGAAACTTCGTTAGAATCACTTTTTTTCCGTTCTTATTTTTTAAATAACTGGTTCTCTTTCATTATACTAGTTTGATAGCCTCAGAAAATCATCTTATGCGCAAAGAATCTCGAAAAGAAAAAAAAATTTTTTCGAAGTTTGGAAACTTCGTTAGAATCACTTTTTTCCCGTTCTTATTTGAGATAACTGGTTCTCTTTCATTATAGTAGTTTGATAGCCTCAGAAAAGCATATTATGCGCAAAGAATCTCGAAATGAAGAAAATTTTTTTTCGAAGTTTGGAAACTTCCTTAGAATCACTTTTTTTCCACTCTTATTTGAGATAACTGGTTCTCTTTCATTATACTAGTTTGATAGCCTCAGAAAAGCATATTATGCGCAAAGAATCTCGAAAAGAAAAAATTTTTTTGTTTTGAAGTTTGGAAACTTTTTTAGAATCACTTTTTTTCCGTTCTTATTTGAGATAACTGGTTCTTTTTCATTATACTAGTTTGATAGCCTCAGAAAAGCATATTATGCGCAAAGAATCTCGAAAAGAAAAAATTTTGTTTTCGAAGTTTGGAAACTTCGTTAGAATCATTTTTTTTCCGTTCTTATTTGAGATAACTGGTTTTCTTTCATTATACTAGTTTGATAGCCTCAGAAAAGCATATTATGCGCAAAGAATCTCGAAAAGAAAAAAAAATTTTTCGAAGTTTGGAAACTTCGTTAGAATCACTTTTTTTCCATTCTTATTTGAGATAACTGGTTCTCTTTCATTATACTAATAAGATAGCCTCAGAAAAGCATATTATGTGCAAAGAATCTCGAAAATAAAAAAAATTTTTTAGAAGTTTGGAAACTTCGTTATAATCACTTTTTTTCCGTTCTTATTTGAGATAACTGGTTCTCTTTCATTATACTAGTTTGATAGCCTCAGAAAAGCATATTATGCGCAAAGAATCTCGAAATGAAAAAATTTTTTTTTTCGAAGTTTGGAAACTTCCTTAGAATCACTTTTTTTCCATTCTTATTTGAGATAACTGGTTCTCTTTCATTATACTAGTTTGATAGCCTCAGAAAAGCATATTATGCGCAAAGAATCTCGAAAAGAAAAAAAATTTTTTTTTGAAGTTTGGAAATTTCTTTAGAATCACTTTTTTTCTGTTCTTATTTGAGATAACTCGTTCTCTTTCATTATACTAGTTTGATAGCCTCAGAAAAGCATATTATGCGCAAAGAATCTCGAAAAGAAAAAAAATTTTTTTCGATGTTCAGAAACTTCGTTAGAATCACTTTTTTTCCGTTCTTATAATAGATAACTGGTTCTCTTTCATTATACTAGTTTGATAGCCTCAGAAAAGCATATTATGCGCAAAGAATCTCGAAAAGAAAAAAATTTTTTTTCGAAGTTTTGAAACTTCTTTAGAATCACTTTTTTTCCGTTCTTATTTGAGATAACTGGTTCTCTTTCATTATACTAGTTTGATAGCCTCAGAAAAGCATATTATGCGCAAAGAATCTCGAAAAGAAAAAAAAATTTTTTCGAAGTTTGGAAACTTCGTTAGAATCACTTTTTTTCCGTTCTTATTTTTTAAATAACTGGTTCTCTTTCATTATACTAGTTTGATAGCCTCAGAAAATCATATTATGCGCAAAGAATCACGAAAAGAAAAAAAATTTTTTTCGAAGTTTGGAAACTTCGTTAGAATCACTTTTTTCCCGTTCTTATTTGAGATAACTGGTTCTCTTTCATTATACTAATTTGATAGCCTCAGAAAAGCATATTATGCGCAAAGAATCTCGAAAAGAAAAAAATTTTTTTTCGAAGTTTGGAAACTTCATTAGAATCACTTTCTTTCCATTCTTATTTGAGATAAATGGTAATCTCTCATTTTACTAGTTTGATAGCCTCAGAAAAGCATAGAATGCCCAAAGAATCTCGAAAAGAAGAATTTTTTTTTTCGAAGTTTGGAAACTTCGTTAAATCACTTTTTTTCCGTTGTTATTTGAGATAACTGGTTCTCTTTCATTATACTAATTTCATAGCCTCAGAAAACCATATTATGCCCAAAGAATCTCGAAAAGAAAAAAATTTTTTTTCGAAGTTTGGAAACTTCGTTAGAATCACTTTTTTGCCGTTCTTATTTGAGATAACTGGTTCTCTTTCATTATACTAGTTTGATAGCCTCAGTAAAGCATATTATGCGCAAAGAATCTCGAAAAGAAAAAAATTTTTTTTCGAAGTTTGGAAACTTCTTTAGAATCACTTTTTTTCCGTTCTTATTTGAGATAACTGGTTCTCTTTCATTATAGTAGTTTGATAGCCTCAGAAAAGCATATTATGCGCAAAGAATCTCGAAATGAAGAAAATTTTTTTTCGAAGTTTGGAAACTTCCTTAGAATCACTTTTTTTCCACTCTTATTTGAGATAACTGGTTCTCTTTCATTATACTAGTTTGATAGCCTCAGAAAAGCATATTATGCGCAAAGAATCTCGAAAAGAAAAAATTTTTTTGTTTTGAAGTTTGGAAACTTTTTTAGAATCACTTTTTTTCCGTTCTTATTTGAGATAACTGGTTCTCTTTCATTATACTAGTTTGATAGCCTCAGAAAAGCATATTATGCGCAAAGAATCTCGAAAAGAAAAAATTTTGTTTTCGAAGTTTGGAAACTTCGTTAGAATGATTTTTTTTCCGTTCTTATTTGAGATAACTGGTTCTCTTTCATTATACTAGTTTGATAGCCTCAGAAAAGCATATTATGCGCAAAGAATCTCGAAAAGAAAAAAAATTTTTTCGAAGTTTGGAAACTTCGTTAGAATCACTTTTTTTCCATTCTTATTTGAGATAACTGGTTCTCTTTCATTATACTAATAAGATAGACTCAGAAAAGCATATTATGTGCAAAGAATCTCGAAAATAAAAAAAATTTTTTTAGAAGTTTGGAAACTTCGTTATAATCACTTTTTTTCCGTTCTTATTTGAGATAACTGGTTCTCTTTCATTATACTAGTTTGATAGCCTCAGAAAAGCATATTATGCGCAAAGAATCTCGAAATGAAAAAAATTTTTTTTTTCGAAGTTTGGAAACTTCCTTAGAATCACTTTTTTTCCATTCTTATTTGAGATAACTGGTTCTCTTTCATTATACTAGTTTGATAGCCTCAGAAAAGCATATTATGCGCAAAGAATCTCGAAAAGAAAAAAATTTTTTTTTTGAAGTTTTGAAATTTCTTTAGAATCACTTTTTTTCTGTTCTTATTTGAGATAACTCGTTCTCTTTCATTATACTAGTTTGATAGCCTCAGAAAAGCATATTATGCGCAAAGAATCTCGAAAAGAAAAAAATTTTTTTTCGATGTTCAGAAACTTCGTTAGAATCACTTTTTTTCCGTTCTTATAATAGATAACTGGTTCTCTTTCATTATACTAGTTTGATAGCCTCAGAAAAGCATATTATGCGCAAAGAATCTCGAAAAGAAAAAAATTTTTTTTCGAAGTTTGGAAACTTCTTTAGAATCACTTTTTTTCCGTTCTTATTTGAGATAACTGGTTCTCTTTCATTATACTAGTTTAATAGCCTCAGAAAAGCATATTATGCGCAAAGAATCTCGAAAAGAAAAAAATTTTTTTTCGATGTTCAGAAACTTCGTTAGAATCACTTTTTTTCCGTTCTTATAATAGATAACTGGTTCTCTTTCATTATACTAGTTTGATAGCCTCAGAAAAGCATATTATGCGCAAAGAATCTCGAAAAGAAAAAAATTTTTTTTCGAAGTTTGGAAACTTCGTTAGAATCACTTTTTTTCCGTTCTTATTTGAGATAACTGGTTCTCTTTCATTATACTAGTTTGATAGCCTCAGAAAAGCATATTATGCGCAAAGAATCTCGAAAAGAAAAAAAAATTTTTTCGAAGTTTGGAAACTTCGTTAGAATCACTTTTTTTCCGTTCTTATTTTTTAAATAACTGGTTCTCTTTCATTATACTAGTTTGATAGCCTCCGAAATGCATCTTATGCGCAAAGAATCTCGAAAAATAAAAAAATTTTGCGAAGTTTGAAACTTCGTTAGAATCACTTTTTTTCCGTTCTTATTTCAGATAACTGGTTTTCTTTCATTATACTAGTTTGATAGCCTCAGAAAAGCATATTATGCGCAAAGAATCTCGAAAATAAAAAAATTTTTTTTAGAAGTTTGGAAACTTCGTTAGAATCACTTTTTTTTCCGTTCTTATTTGAGATAACTGGTTCTCTTTCATTATATTAGTTTGATAGCCTCAGAAAAGCATATTATGCGCAAAGAATCTCGAAAAGAAAATTAATTTTTTTCGAAGTTTGGAAATGTCGTTAGAATCACTTTTTTCCGTTCTTATTTGAGATAACTAGTTCTCTTTCATTATACAGTTGGATAGCCTCAGAAAAGCATATTATGCGCAAAGATTCTCGAAAAGAAGAAAAATTTTATACGAAGTTTGGAAACTTCGTTAGAATCACTTTTTTTCCGTTCTTATGTGAGATAACTGGTTCTCTTTCATTATACTAGTTTGATAGCCTCAGAAAAGCATATTATGCGCAAAAAATCTCGAAAAAAAAAAATTTTTTTCGAAGTTTGGAAACTTCGTTAGAATACCTTTTTTTCCGTTCTTATTTGAGATAACTGGTTCTCTTTCATTATACTAGTTTGATAGCCTCAGAAAAGCATATTATGAGCAAAGAATCTCGAAAAGAAGAAAATTTTTTTTCGAAGTTTGGAAACTTCGTTAGAATCACTTTTTTTCCGTTCTTATTTGAGATAACTGGTTCTCTTTCATTATACTAGTTTGATAGCCTCAGAAAAGCATATTATGCGCAAAGAATCTCGAAGAGAAAAAAATTTTTTTTCGAAGTTTGAAACTTCATTAGAATCACTTTTTTTCCGTTCTTATTTGAGATAACTGGTAATCTCGCATTATACTAGTTTGATAGCCTCAGACAAGCATATTATGCGCAAAGAATCTCGAAAAGAAAAAAAAATTTTTTCGAAGTTTGGAAACTTGATTAGATTCACTTTTTTTCCGTTCTTATTCGAGATAACTGGTTCTCTTTCATTTTACTAGTTTGATAGCCGTAGAAAAGTATATTATGCGGAAAGAATCTCGAAAAGAAAAAAAAATTTTTCAAACTTTGGAAACTTCATTAGAATTACTTTTTTTCTGTTCTTATTTGAGATAACTGGTTCTCTTTCATTATACTAGTTTGATAGCCTCAGACAAGCATATTATGCGCAAAGAATCTCGAAAAGAAAAAAAAATTTTTTCGAAGTTTGGAAACTTCATTAGAATCACTTTTTTTCCATTCTTATTTGAGATAAATGGTAATCTCTCATTATACTAGTTTGATAACCTCAGAAAAGCATATTATGCGCAAAGAATCTCGAAAAGAAGAAATTTTTTTTCGAAGTATTAAAACTTCGTTTGATTCACTTTTTTTCCGTTGTTATTTGAGATAACTGGTTCTCTTTCATTATACTAGTTTGATAGCCTCAGAAAAGCATATTATGCGCAAAGACTCTCGAAAGGAAAAAAATTTTTTTTCGAAGTTTGGAAACTTCGTTAGAATCACTTTTTTTCCGTTCTTATTTGAGATAACTGGTTCTCTTTCATTATACTAGTTTGATAGCCTCAGTAAAGCATATTATTCGCAAAGAATCTCGAAAAGAAAAAAAATTTTTTTCGAAGTATGGAAACTCCGTTAGAATCACTTTTTTTCCGTTATTATTTGAGATAACTGGTTCTCTTTCATAGTAGTTTGTTAGCCTCAGAAAAGCATATTATGCGCAAAGAATCTCGAAATGAAAAAAATTTTTTTTCGAAGTTTGGAAACTTCCTTAGAATCACTTTTTTTCCATTCTTATTTGAGATAACTGGTTCTCTTTCATTATACTACTTTGATAGCCTCAGAAAAGCATATTATGCGTAAAGAATCTCGAAAAGAAGAAATTTTTTTTTCGAAGTTTGGAAACTTAGTTAGAATCACTTTTTTTCCGTTGTTATTTGAGAAAACTGGTTCTCTTTCATTATACTAGTTTGATAGCCTCAGAAAAGCATATTATGCGCAAAGAATCTCGAAAAGAAAAAAAATTTTTTTCGAATTTTGGAAACTTCGTTAGAATCACTTTTTTTCCATTCTTATTTGAGATAACTGGTTCTCTTTCATTATACTAATTAGATAGCCTCAGAAAAGCATATTATGCTAAAAGAATCTCGAAAATAAAAAAAAAATTTTTAGAAGTTTGGAAACTTCGTTATAATCACTTTTTTTCCGTTCTTATTTGAGATAACTGGTTCTCTTTCATTATACTAGTTTGATAGCCTCAGAAAAGCATATTATGCGCAAAGAGTCTCGAAATGAAAAAAATTTTTTTTCGAAGTTTGGAAACTTCCTTAGAATCACTTTTTTTCCATTCTTATTTGAGATAACTGCTTGTCTTTCATTATTTTAGTTTGATAGCCTCAGAAAAGCATATTATGCGCAAAGAATCTCGAAAAGAAATTTTTTTTTTTTTTTTGAATTTTGGAAACTTCTTTAGAATTACTTTTTTTCCGTTCTTATTTGAGATAACTGGTTCTCTTTCATTATACTAATTTGATAGCCTCAGAAAATCATATTATGCGCAAAGAATCACGAAAAGAAAAAAAATTTTTTTCGAAGTTTGGAAACTTCGTTAGAATCACTTTTTTCCCGTTCTTATTTGAGATAACTGGTTCTCTTTCATTATACTAGTTTGAAAACCTCAGAAAAGCATATTATGCGCAAAGAATCTCGAAAAGAAAAAAAATTTTTTCGAAGTTTGGAAACTTCGTTAGAATCACTTTTTTTCCATTCTTATTTGATATAACTGGTTCTCTTTCATTATACTAATAAGATAGCCTCAGAAAAGCATATTATGTGCAAAGAATCTCGAAAATAAAAAAATTTTTTTAGAAGTTTGGAAACTTCGTTATAATCACTTTTTTTCCGTTCTTATTTGAGATAACTGGTTCTCTTTCATTATACTAGTTTGATAGCCTCAGAAAAGCATATTATGCGCAAAGAATCTCGAAATGAAAAAAAAATTTTTTCGAAGTTTGGAAACTTCCTTAGAATCACTTTTTTTCCATTCTTATTTGAGATAACTGGTTCTCTTTCATTATACTAGTTTGATAGCCTCAGAAAAGCATATTATGCGCAAAGAATCTCGAAAAGAAAAAAATTTTTTTTTTGAAGTTTGGAAATTTCTTTAGAATCACTTTTTTTATGTTCTTATTTGAGATAACTCGTTCTCTTTCATTATACTAGTTTGATAGCCTCAGAAAAGCATATTATGCGCAAAGAATCACGAAAAGAAAAAAAATTTTTTTCGATATTCGGAAACTTCGTTAGAATCACTTTTTTTCCGTTCTTAAAATAGATAATTGGTTCTCTTTCATTATACTAGTTTGATAGCCTCAGAAAAGCATATTATGCGCAAAGAATCTCGAAGTGAAGAAAATTTTTTTTCGAAGTTTGGAAACTTCCTTAGAATCACTTTTTTTCCACTCTTATTTGAGATAACTGGTTCTCTTTCATTATACTAGTTTGATAGCCTCAGAAAAGCATATTATGCGCAAAGAATCTCGAAAAGAAAAAATTTTTTTGTTTTGAAGTTTGGAAACTTTTTTAGAATCACTTTTTTCCGTTCTTATTTGAGATAACTGGTTCTCTTTCATTATACTAGTTTGATAGCCTCAGAAAAGCATATTATGCGCAAAGAATCTCGAAAAGAAAAAATTTTGTTTTCGAAGTTTGGAAACTTCGTTAGAATGATTTTTTTTCCGTTCTTATTTGAGATAACTGGTTCTCTTTCATTATACTAGTTTGATAGCCTCAGAAAAGCATATTATGCGCAAAGAATCTCGAAAAGAAAAAAAATTTTTTCGAAGTTTGGAAACTTCGTTAGAATCACTTTTTTTCCATTCTTATTTGAGATAACTGGTTCTCTTTCATTATACTAATAAGATAGACTCAGAAAAGCATATTATGTGCAAAGAATCTCGAAAATAAAAAAAATTTTTTTAGAAGTTTGGAAACTTCGTTATAATCACTTTTTTTCCGTTCTTATTTGAGATAACTGGTTCTCTTTCATTATACTAGTTTGATAGCCTCAGAAAAGCATATTATGCGCAAAGAATCTCGAAATGAAAAAATTTTTTTTTTTCGAAGTTTGGAAACTTCCTTAGAATCACTTTTTTTCCATTCTTATTTGAGATAACTGGTTCTCTTTCATTATACTAGTTTGATAGCCTCAGAAAAGCATATTATGCGCAAAGAATCTCGAAAAGAAAAAAATTTTTTTTTTGAAGTTTGGAAATTTCTTTAGAATCACTTTTTTTCTGTTCTTATTTGAGATAACTCGTTCTCTTTCATTATACTAGTTTGATAGCCTCAGAAAAGCATATTATGCGCAAAGAATCTCGAAAAGAAAAAAATTTTTTTTCGATGTTCAGAAACTTCGTTAGAATCACTTTTTTTCCGTTCTTATAATAGATAACTGGTTCTCTTTCATTATACTAGTTTGATAGCCTCAGAAAAGCATATTATGCGCAAAGAATCTCGAAAAGAAAAAAATTTTTTTTCGAAGTTTGGAAACTTCTTTAGAATCACTTTTTTTCCGTTCTTATTTGAGATAACTGGTTCTCTTTCATTATACTAGTTTGATAGCCTCAGAAAAGCATATTATGCGCAAAGAATCTCGAAAAGAAAAAAAAATTTTTTCGAAGTTTGGAAACTTCGTTAGAATCACTTTTTTTCCGTTCTTATTTTTTAAATAACTGGTTCTCTTTCATTATACTAGTTTGATAGCCTCCGAAAAGCATCTTATGCGCAAAGAATCTCGAAAAATAAAAAAATTTTGCGAAGTTTGAAACTTCGTTAGAATCACTTTTTTTCCGTTCTTATTTGAGATAACTGGTTTTCTTTCATTATACTAGTTTGATAGCCTCAGAAAAGCATATTATGCACAAAGGATCTCGAAAATAAAAAAATTTTTTTTAGAAGTTTGGAAACTTCGTTAGAATCACTTTTTTTTCCGTTCTTATTTGAGATAACTGGTTCTCTTTCATTATATTAGTTTGATAGCCTCAGAAAAGCATATTATGCGCAAAGAATCTCGAAAAGAAAATTAATTTTTTTCGAAGTTTGGAAATGTCGTTAGAATCACTTTTTTCCGTTCTTATTTGAGATAACTAGTTCTCTTTCATTATACAGTTGGATAGCCTCAGAAAAGCATATTATGCGCAAAGATTCTCGAAAAGAAGAAAAATTTTATACGAAGTTTGGAAACTTCGTTAGAATCACTTTTTTTCCGTTCTTATGTGAGATAACTGGTTCTCTTTCATTATACTAGTTTGATAGCCTCAGAAAAGCATATTATGCGCAAAAAATCTCGAAAAAAAAAAATTTTTTTCGAAGTTTGGAAACTTCGTTAGAATACCTTTTTTTCCGTTCTTATTTGAGATAACTGGTTCTCTTTCATTATACTAGTTTGATAGCCTCAGAAAAGCATATTATGAGCAAAGAATCTCGAAAAGAAGAAAATTTTTTTTCGAAGTTTGGAAACTTCGTTACAATCACTTTTTTTCCGTTCTTATTTGAGATAACTGGTTCTCTTTCATTATACTAGTTTGATAGCCTCAGAAAAGCATATTATGCGCAAAGAATCTCGAAAATAAAAAAAAATTTTTTAGAAGTTTGGAAACTTCGTTAGAATCACTTTTTTTCCGTTCTTATTTGAGATAACTGGTTCTCTTTCATTATACTAGTTTGATAGCCTCAGAAAAGCATATTATGCGCAAAGAATCTCGAAGAGAAAAAAATTTTTTTTCGAAGTTTAGAAACTTCATTAGAATCACTTTTTTTCCGTTCTTATTTGAGATAACTGGTAATCTCGCATTATACTAGTTTGATAGCCTCAGACAAGCATATTATGCGCAAAGAATCTCGAAAAGAAAAAAAAATTTTTTCGAAGTTTGGAAACTTGATTAGATTCACTTTTTTTCCGTTCTTATTCGAGATAACTGGTTCTCTTTCATTTTACTAGTTTGATAGCCGTAGAAAAGTATATTATGCGGAAAGAATCTCGAAGAGAAAAAAAAATTTTTCAAACTTTGGAAACTTCATTAGAATTACTTTTTTTCTGTTCTTATTTGAGATAACTGGTTCTCTTTCATTATACTAGTTTGATAGCCTCAGACAAGCATATTATGCGCAAAGAATCTCGAAAAGAAAAAAAAATTTTTTCGAAGTTTGGAAACTTCATTAGAATCACTTTTTTTCCATTCTTATTTGAGATAAATGGTAATCTCTCATTATACTAGTTTGATAACCTCAGAAAAGCATATTATGCGCAAAGAATCTCGAAAAGAAGAAATTTTTTTTCGAAGTATTAAAACTTCGTTTGATTCACTTTTTTTCCGTTGTTATTTGAGATAACTGGTTCTCTTTCATTATACTAGTTTGATAGCCTCAGAAAAGCATATTATGCGCAAAGACTCTCGAAAGGAAAAAAATTTTTTTTCGAAGTTTGGAAACTTCGTTAGAATCACTTTTTTTCCGTTCTTATTTGAGATAACTGGTTCTCTTTCATAGTAGTTTGTTAGCCTCAGAAAAGCATATTATGCGCAAAGAATCTCGAAATGAAAAAAATTTTTTTTCGAAGTTTGGAAACTTCCTTAGAATCACTTTTTTTCCATTCTTATTTGAGATAACTGGTTCTCTTTCATTATACTACTTTGATAGCCTCAGAAAAGCATATTATGCGTAAAGAATCTCGAAAAGAAGAAATTTTTTTTTCGAAGTTTGGAAACTTAGTTAGAATCACTTTTTTTCCGTTGTTATTTGAGAAAACTGGTTCTCTTTCATTATACTAGTTTGATAGCCTCAGAAAAGCATATTATGCGCAAAGAATCTCGAAAAGAAAAAAAATTTTTTTCGAATTTTGGAAACTTCGTTAGAATCACTTTTTTTCCATTCTTATTTGAGATAACTGGTTCTCTTTCATTATACTAATTAGATAGCCTCAGAAAAGCATATTATGCTAAAAGAATCTCGAAAATAAAAAAAAATTTTTTAGAAGTTTGGAAACTTCGTTATAATCACTTTTTTTCCGTTCTTATTTGAGATAACTGGTTCTCTTTCATTATACTAGTTTGATAGCCTCAGAAAAGCATATTATGCGCAAAGAGTCTCGAAATGAAAAAAATTTTTTTTCGAAGTTTGGAAACTTCCTTAGAATCACTTTTTTTCCATTCTTATTTGAGATAACTGCTTGTCTTTCATTATTTTAGTTTGATAGCCTCAGAAAAGCATATTATGCGCAAAGAATCTCGAAAAGAATTTTTTTTTTTTTTTTTTGAATTTTGGAAACTTCTTTAGAATTACTTTTTTTCCGTTCTTATTTGAGATAACTGGTTCTCTTTCATTATACTAATTTGATAGCCTCAGAAAATCATATTATGCGCAAAGAATCACGAAAAGAAAAAAAATTTTTTTCGAAGTTTGGAAACTTCGTTAGAATCACTTTTTTCCCGTTCTTATTTGAGATAACTGGTTCTCTTTCATTATACTAGTTTGAAAACCTCAGAAAAGCATATTATGCGCAAAGAATCTCGAAAAGAAAAAAAATTTTTTCGAAGTTTGGAAACTTCGTTAGAATCACTTTTTTTCCATTCTTATTTGAGATAACTGGTTCTCTTTCATTATACTAACAAGATAGCCTCAGAAAAGCATATTATGTGCAAAGAATCTCGAAAATAAAAAAATTTTTTTAGAAGTTTGGAAACTTCGTTATAATCACTTTTTTTCCGTTCTTATTTGAGATAACTGGTTCTCTTTCATTATACTAGTTTGATAGCCTCAGAAAAGCATATTATGCGCAAAGAATCTCGAAATGAAAAAAATTTTTTTTCGAAGTTTGGAAACTTCCTTAGAATCACTTTTTTTCCATTCTTATTTGAGATAACTGGTTCTCTTTCATTATACTAGTTTGATAGCCTCAGAAAAGCATATTATGCGCAAAGAATCTCGAAAAGAAAAAAATTTTTTTTTTGAAGTTTGGAAATTTATTTAGAATCACTTTTTTTATGTTCTTATTTGAGATAACTCGTTCTCTTTCATTATACTAGTTTGATAGCCTCAGAAAAGCATATTATGCGCAAAGAATCACGAAAAGTAAAAAAATTTTTTTCGATATTCCGAAACTTCGTTAGAATCACTTTTTTTCCGTTCTTAAAATAGATAACTGGTTCTCTTTCATTATACTAGTTTGATAGCCTCAGAAAAGCATATTATGCGCAAAGACTCTCGAAAAGAAAAAAATTTTTTTTCGAAGTTTGGAAACTTCTTAAGAATCACTTTTTTTCCGTTCTTATTTGAGATAACTGGTTCTCTTTCATTATACTAGTTTGATAGCCTCAGAAAAGCATCTTATGCGCAAAGAATCTCGAAAAAAAAAATTTTTTTGCCAAGTTTGAAACTTCGTTAGAATCACTTTTTTTCCGTTCTTATTTGAGATAACTGGTTCTCTTTCATTATACTAGTTTGATAGCCTCAGAAAAGCATATTATGCGCAAAGAATCTCGAAAATAAAAAAAATTTTTTTAGAAGTTTGGAAACTTCGTTAGAATCACTTTTTTTTCCGTTCTTATTTGAGATAACTGGTTCTCTTTCATTATATTAGTTTGATAGCCTCAGAAAAGCATATTATGCGCAAAGAATCTCGAAAAGAAAATTAATTTTTTTCGATATTCGGAAACTTCGTTAGAATCACTTTTTTTCCGTTCTTAAAATAGATAACTGGTTCTCTTTCATTATACTAGTTTGATAGCCTCAGAAAAGCATATTATGCGCAAAGACTCTCGAAAAGAAAAAAAATTTTTTTCGAAGTTTGGAAACTTCGTTAGAATCACATTTTTTCCGTTCTTATTTTTTAAATAACTGGTTCTCTTTCATTATACTAGTTTGATAGCCTCAGAAAAGCATCTTATGCGCAAAGAATCTCGAAAAAAAAATTTTTTTTGCCAAGTTTGAAACTTCGTTAGAATCACTTTTTTTCCGTTCTTATTTGAGATAACTGGTTCTCTTTCATTATACTAGTTTGATAGCCTCAGAAAAGCATATTATGCGCAAAGAATCTCGAAAATAAAAAAAATTTTTTTAGAAGTTTGGAAACTTCGTTAGAATCACTTTTTTTTCCGTTCTTATTTGAGATAACTGGTTCTCTTTCATTATATTAGTTTGATAGCCTCAGAAAAGCATATTATGCGCAAAGAATCTCGAAAAGAAAATTAATTTTTTTCGAAGTTTGGAAATGTCGTTAGAATCACTTTTTTCCGTTCTTATTTGAGATAACTAGTTCTATTTCATTATACAGTTGGATAGCCTCAGAAAAGCATATTATGCGCAAAGATTCTCGAAAAGAAGAAAAATTTTATACGAAGTTTGGAAACTTCGTTAGAATCACTTTTTTTCCGTTCTTATGTGAGATAACTGGTTCTCTTTCATTATACTAGTTTGATAGCCTCAGAAAAGCATATTATGCGCAAAAAATCTCGAAAAAAAAAAAAAAAATTTCGAAGTTTGGAAACTTCGTTAGAATACCTTTTTTTCCGTTCTTATTTGAGATAACTGGTTCTCTTTCATTATACTACTTTGATAGCCTCAGAAAAGCATATTATGAGCAAAGAATCTCGAAAAGAAGAAAATTTTTTTTCGAAGTTTGGAAACTTCGTTAGAATCACTTTTTTTCCGTTCTTATTTGAGATAACTGGTTCTCTTTCATTATACTAGTTTGATAGCCTCAGAAAAGCATATTATGCGCAAAGAATCTCGAAAATAAAAAAAATTTTTTTAGAAGTTTGGAAACTTCGTTAGAATCACTTTTTTTCCGTTCTTATTTGAGATAACTGGTAATCTCGCATTATACTAATTTGATAGCCTCAGACAAGCATATTATGCGCAAAGAATCTCGAAAAGAAAAAAAAATTTTTTCGAAGTTTGGAAACTTGATTAGATTCACTTTTTTTCCGTTCTTATTCGAGATAACTGGTTCTCTTTCATTTTACTAGTTTGATAGCCGTAGAAAAGTATATTATGCGGAAAGAATCTCGAAAAGAAAAAAAAATTTTTCAAACTTTGGAAACTTCATTAGAATTACTTTTTTTCTGTTCTTATTTGAGATAACTAGTTCTCTTTCATTATTCTAGTTTGATAGCCTCAGACAAGCATCTTATGCGCAAAGAATCTCGAAAAAAAAAATTTTTTTGCCAAGTTTGAAACTTCGTTAGAATCACTTTTTTTCCGTTCTTATTTGAGATAACTGCTTCTCTTTCATTATACTAGTTTGATAGTCTCAGAAAAGCATATTATGCGCAAAGAATCTCGAAAATAAAAAAAATTTTTTTAGAAGTTTGGAAACTTCGTTAGAATCACTTTTTTTTCCGTTCTTATTTGAGATAACTGGTTCTCTTTCATTATATTAGTTTGATAGCCTCAGAAAAGCATATTATGCGCAAAGAATCTCGAAAAGAAAATTAATTTTTTTCGAAGTTTGGAAATGTCGTTAGAATCACTTTTTTCCGTTCTTATTTGAGATAACTAGTTCTCTTTCATTATACAGTTGGATAGCCTCAGAAAAGCATATTATGCGCAAAGATTCTCGAAAAGAAGAAAAATTTTATACGAAGTTTGGAAACTTCGTTAGAATCACTTTTTTTCCGTTCTTATGTGAGATAACTGGTTCTCTTTCATTATACTAGTTTGATTGCCTCAGAAAAGCATATTATGCGCCAAAAATCTCGAAAAGAAAAAAAATTTTTTTCGAAGTTTGGAAACTTCGTTAGAATACCTTTTTTTTCCGTTCTTATTTGAGATAACTGGTTCTCTTTCATTATACTAGTTTGATAGCCTCAGAAAAGCATATTATGCGCAAAGAATCTCGAAAAGAAGAAAATTTTTTTTCGAAGTTTGGAAACTTCGTTAGAATCACTTTTTTTCCGTTCTTATTTGAGATAACTGGTTCTCTTTCATTATACTAGTTTGATAGCCTCAGAAAAGCATATTATGCGCAAAGAATCTCGAAAAGAAAAAAAATTTTTTTCGAAGTTTGGAAACTTCGTTAGAATCACTTTTTTCCCGTTCTTATTTGAGATAACTGGTTCTCTTTCATTATACTAATTTGGTAGCCTCAGAAAATCATATTATGCTCAAAGAATCACGAAAAGAAAAAAAATTTTTTTCGAAGTTTGGAAACTTCGTTAGAATCACTTTTTTCCCGTTCTTATTTGAGATAACTGGTTCTCTTTCATTATACTAGTTTGATAGCCTCAGAAAAGCATATTATGCGCAAAGAATCTCGAAAAGAAAAAAAATTTTTTCGAAGTTTGGAAACTTCGTTAGAATCACTTTTTTTCCATTCTTATTTGAGATAACTGGTTCTCTTTCATTATACCAATAAGATAGCCTCAGAAAAGCATATTATGTGCAAAGAATCTCGAAAATAAAAAAAATTTTTTTAGAAGTTTGGAAACTTCGTTATAATCACTTTTTTTCCGTTCTTATTTGAGATAACTGGTTCTCTTTCATTATATTAGTTTGATAGCCTCAGAAAAGCATATTATGCGCAAAGAATCTCGAAATGAAAAAAATTTTTTTTCGAAGTTTGGAAACTTCCTTAGAATCACTTTTTTTCCATTCTTATTTGAGATAACTGGTTCTCTTTCATTATACTAGTTTGATAGCCTCAGAAAAGCATATTATGCGCAAAGAATCTCGAAAAGAAAAAAATTTTTTTTTTGAAGTTTGGAAATTTCTTTAGAATCACTTTTTTTATGTTCTTATTTGAGATAACTCGTTCTCTTTCATTATACTAGTTTGATAGCCTCAGAAAAGCATATTATGCGCAAAGAATCACGAAAAGAAAAAAATTTTTTTTCGATATTCGGAAACTTCGTTAGAATCACTTTTTTTCCGTTCTTAAAATAGATAACTGGTTCTCTTTCATTATACTAGTTTGATAGCCTCAGAAAAGCATATTATGCGCAAAGAATCTCGAAAAGAAAAAAATTTTTTTTCGAAGTTTGGAAACTTCTTTAGAATCACTTTTTTTCCGTTCTTATTTGAGATAACTGGTTCTCTTTCATTATACTAGTTTGATAGCCTCAGAAAAGCATATTATGCGCAAAGAATCTCGAAAAGAAAAAAAATTTTTTTCGAAGTTTGGAAACTTCGTTAGAATCACATTTTTTCCGTTCTTATTTTTTAAATAACTGGTTCTCTTTCATTATACTAGTTTGATAGCCTCAGAAAAGCATCTTATGCGCAAAGAATCTCGAAAAAAAAAATTTTTTTGCCAAGTTTGAAACTTCGTTAGAATCACTTTTTTTCCGTTCTTATTTGAGATAACTGGTTCTCTTTCATTATACTAGTTTGATAGCCTCAGAAAAGCATATTATGCGCAAAGAATCTCGAAAATAAAAAAAATTTTTTTAGAAGTTTGGAAACTTCGTTAGAATCACTTTTTTTTCCGTTCTTATTTGAGATAACTGGTTCTCTTTCATTATATTAGTTTGATAGCCTCAGAAAAGCATATTATGCGCAAAGAATCTCGAAAAGAAAATTAATTTTTTTCGAAGTTTGGAAATGTCGTTAGAATCACTTTTTTCCGTTCTTATTTGAGATAACTAGTTCTCTTTCATTATACAGTTGGATAGCCTCAGAAAAGCATATTATGCGCAAAGATTCTCGAAAAGAAGAAAAATTTTATACGAAGTTTGGAAACTTCGTTAGAATCACTTTTTTTCCGTTCTTATGTGAGATAACTGGTTCTCTTTCATTATACTAGTTTGATTGCCTCAGAAAAGCATATTATGCGCCAAAAATCTCGAAAAGAAAAAAAATTTTTTTCGAAGTTTGGAAACTTCGTTAGAATACCTTTTTTTTCCGTTCTTATTTGAGATAACTGGTTCTCTTTCATTATACTAGTTTGATAGCCTCAGAAAAGCATATTATGCGCAAAGAATCTCGAAAAAAAGAAAATTTTTTTTCGAAGTTTGGAAACTTCGTTAGAATCACTTTTTTTCCGTTCTTATTTGAGATAACTGGTTCTCTTTCATTATACTAGTTTGATAGCCTCAGAAAAGCATATTATGCGCAAAGAATCTCGAAAAGAAAAGAAATTTTTTTCGAAGTTTGGAAACTTCGTTAGAATCACTTTTTTTCCGTTGTTATTTGAGATAACTGGTTCTCTTTCATTATACTAATTTCATAGCCTCAGAAAAGCATATTATGCGCAAAGAATCTCGAAAAGAAAAAAAATTTTTTTTGAAGTTTGGAAACTTAGTTAGGATCACTTTTTTTCCGTTCTTATTTGAGATAACTGGTTCTCTTTCATTATTCTCGTTTGATAGCCTCAGTAAAGCATATTATGCGCAAAGAATCTCGAAAAGAAAAAAAATTTTTTTCGAAGTTTGGAAACTTCGTTAGAATCACTTTTTTTCCGTTCTTATTTGAGATAACTGGTTCTCTTTCATTATAGTAGTTTGATAGCCTCAGAAAAGCATATTATGCCCAAAGAATCTCGAAATGAAGAAAATTTTTTTTCGAAGTTTGGAAACTTCCTTAGAATCACTTTTTTTCCACTCTTATTTGAGATAACTGGTTCTCTTTCATTATACTAGTTTGATAGCCTCAGAAAAGCATATTATGCGCAAAGAATCTCGAAAAGAAAAAATTTTTTTGTTTTGAAGTTTGGAAACTTTTTTAGAATCACTTTTTTTCCGTTCTTATTTGAGATAACTGGTTCTCTTTCATTATACTAGTTTGATAGCCTCAGAAAAGCATCTTATGCGCAAAGAATCTCGAAAAAAAAAATTTTTTTGCCAAGTTTGAAACTTCGTTAGAATCACTTTTTTTCCGTTCTTATTTGAGATAACTGGTTCTCTTTCATTATACTAGTTTGATAGCCTCAGAAAAGCATATTATGCGCAAAGAATCTCGAAAATAAAAAAAATTTTTTTAGAAGTTTGGAAACTTCGTTAGAATCACTTTTTTTTCCGTTCTTATTTGAGATAACTGGTTCTCTTTCATTATATTAGTTTGATAGCCTCAGAAAAGCATATTATGCGCAAAGAATCTCGAAAAGAAAATTAATTTTTTTCGATATTCGGAAACTTCGTTAGAATCACTTTTTTTCCGTTCTTAAAATAGATAACTGGTTCTCTTTCATTATACTAGTTTGATAGCCTCAGAAAAGCATATTATGCGCAAAGACTCTCGAAAAGAAAAAAAATTTTTTTCGAAGTTTGGAAACTTCGTTAGAATCACATTTTTTCCGTTCTTATTTTTTAAATAACTGGTTCTCTTTCATTATACTAGTTTGATAGCCTCAGAAAAGCATCTTATGCGCAAAGAATCTCGAAAAAAAAATTTTTTTTGCCAAGTTTGAAACTTCGTTAGAATCACTTTTTTTCCGTTCTTATTTGAGATAACTGGTTCTCTTTCATTATACTAGTTTGATAGCCTCAGAAAAGCATATTATGCGCAAAGAATCTCGAAAATAAAAAAAATTTTTTTAGAAGTTTGGAAACTTCGTTAGAATCACTTTTTTTTCCGTTCTTATTTGAGATAACTGGTTCTCTTTCATTATATTAGTTTGATAGCCTCAGAAAAGCATATTATGCGCAAAGAATCTCGAAAAGAAAATTAATTTTTTTCGAAGTTTGGAAATGTCGTTAGAATCACTTTTTTCCGTTCTTATTTGAGATAACTAGTTCTATTTCATTATACAGTTGGATAGCCTCAGAAAAGCATATTATGCGCAAAGATTCTCGAAAAGAAGAAAAATTTTATACGAAGTTTGGAAACTTCGTTAGAATCACTTTTTTTCCGTTCTTATGTGAGATAACTGGTTCTCTTTCATTATACTAGTTTGATAGCCTCAGAAAAGCATATTATGCGCAAAAAATCTCGAAAAAAAAAAAAAAAATTTCGAAGTTTGGAAACTTCGTTAGAATACCTTTTTTTCCGTTCTTATTTGAGATAACTGGTTCTCTTTCATTATACTACTTTGATAGCCTCAGAAAAGCATATTATGAGCAAAGAATCTCGAAAAGAAGAAAATTTTTTTTCGAAGTTTGGAAACTTCGTTAGAATCACTTTTTTTCCGTTCTTATTTGAGATAACTGGTTCTCTTTCATTATACTAGTTTGATAGCCTCAGAAAAGCATATTATGCGCAAAGAATCTCGAAAATAAAAAAAATTTTTTTAGAAGTTTGGAAACTTCGTTAGAATCACTTTTTTTCCGTTCTTATTTGAGATAACTGGTAATCTCGCATTATACTAATTTGATAGCCTCAGACAAGCATATTATGCGCAAAGAATCTCGAAAAGAAAAAAAAATTTTTTCGAAGTTTGGAAACTTGATTAGATTCACTTTTTTTCCGTTCTTATTCGAGATAACTGGTTCTCTTTCATTTTACTAGTTTGATAGCCGTAGAAAAGTATATTATGCGGAAAGAATCTCGAAAAGAAAAAAAAATTTTTCAAACTTTGGAAACTTCATTAGAGTTACTTTTTTTCTGTTCTTATTTGAGATAACTAGTTCTCTTTCATTATTCTAGTTTGATAGCCTCAGACAAGCATCTTATGCGCAAAGAATCTCGAAAAAAAAAATTTTTTTGCCAAGTTTGAAACTTCGTTAGAATCACTTTTTTTCCGTTCTTATTTGAGATAACTGCTTCTCTTTCATTATACTAGTTTGATAGTCTCAGAAAAGCATATTATGCGCAAAGAATCTCGAAAATAAAAAAAATTTTTTTAGAAGTTTGGAAACTTCGTTAGAATCACTTTTTTTTCCGTTCTTATTTGAGATAACTGGTTCTCTTTCATTATATTAGTTTGATAGCCTCAGAAAAGCATATTATGCGCAAAGAATCTCGAAAAGAAAATTAATTTTTTTCGAAGTTTGGAAATGTCGTTAGAATCACTTTTTTCCGTTCTTATTTGAGATAACTAGTTCTCTTTCATTATACAGTTGGATAGCCTCAGAAAAGCATATTATGCGCAAAGATTCTCGAAAAGAAGAAAAATTTTATACGAAGTTTGGAAACTTCGTTAGAATCACTTTTTTTCCGTTCTTATGTGAGATAACTGGTTCTCTTTCATTATACTAGTTTGATTGCCTCAGAAAAGCATATTATGCGCCAAAAATCTCGAAAAGAAAAAAAATTTTTTTCGAAGTTTGGAAACTTCGTTAGAATACCTTTTTTTTCCGTTCTTATTTGAGATAACTGGTTCTCTTTCATTATACTAGTTTGATAGCCTCAGAAAAGCATATTATGCGCAAAGAATCTCGAAAAGAAGAAAATTTTTTTTCGAAGTTTGGAAACTTCGTTAGAATCACTTTTTTTCCGTTCTTATTTGAGATAACTGGTTCTCTTTCATTATACTAGTTTGATAGCCTCAGAAAAGCATATTATGCGCAAAGAATCTCGAAAAGAAAAAAAATTTTTTTCGAAGTTTGGAAACTTCGTTAGAATCACTTTTTTCCCGTTCTTATTTGAGATAACTGGTTCTCTTTCATTATACTAGTTTGATAGCCTCAGAAAAGCATATTATGCGCAAAGAATCTCGAAAAGAAAAAAAATTTTTTCGAAGTTTGGAAACTTCGTTAGAATCACTTTTTTTCCATTCTTATTTGAGATAACTGGTTCTCTTTCATTATACCAATAAGATAGCCTCAGAAAAGCATATTATGTGCAAAGAATCTCGAAAATAAAAAAAATTTTTTTAGAAGTTTGGAAACTTCGTTATAATCACTTTTTTTCCGTTCTTATTTGAGATAACTGGTTCTCTTTCATTATATTAGTTTGATAGCCTCAGAAAAGCATATTATGCGCAAAGAATCTCGAAATGAAAAAAATTTTTTTTCGAAGTTTGGAAACTTCCTTAGAATCACTTTTTTTCCATTCTTATTTGAGATAACTGGTTCTCTTTCATTATACTAGTTTGATAGCCTCAGAAAAGCATATTATGCGCAAAGAATCTCGAAAAGAAAAAAATTTTTTTTTTGAAGTTTGGAAATTTCTTTAGAATCACTTTTTTTATGTTCTTATTTGAGATAACTCGTTCTCTTTCATTATACTAGTTTGATAGCCTCAGAAAAGCATATTATGCGCAAAGAATCACGAAAAGAAAAAAATTTTTTTTCGATATTCGGAAACTTCGTTAGAATCACTTTTTTTCCGTTCTTAAAATAGATAACTGGTTCTCTTTCATTATACTAGTTTGATAGCCTCAGAAAAGCATATTATGCGCAAAGAATCTCGAAAAGAAAAAAATTTTTTTTCGAAGTTTGGAAACTTCTTTAGAATCACTTTTTTTCCGTTCTTATTTGAGATAACTGGTTCTCTTTCATTATACTAGTTTGATAGCCTCAGAAAAGCATATTATGCGCAAAGAATCTCGAAAAGAAAAAAAATTTTTTTCGAAGTTTGGAAACTTCGTTAGAATCACATTTTTTCCGTTCTTATTTTTTAAATAACTGGTTCTCTTTCATTATACTAGTTTGATAGCCTCAGAAAAGCATCTTATGCGCAAAGAATCTCGAAAAAAAAAATTTTTTTGCCAAGTTTGAAACTTCGTTAGAATCACTTTTTTTCCGTTCTTATTTGAGATAACTGGTTCTCTTTCATTATACTAGTTTGATAGCCTCAGAAAAGCATATTATGCGCAAAGAATCTCGAAAATAAAAAAAATTTTTTTAGAAGTTTGGAAACTTCGTTAGAATCACTTTTTTTTCCGTTCTTATTTGAGATAACTGGTTCTCTTTCATTATATTAGTTTGATAGCCTCAGAAAAGCATATTATGCGCAAAGAATCTCGAAAAGAAAATTAATTTTTTTCGAAGTTTGGAAATGTCGTTAGAATCACTTTTTTCCGTTCTTATTTGAGATAACTAGTTCTCTTTCATTATACAGTTGGATAGCCTCAGAAAAGCATATTATGCGCAAAGATTCTCGAAAAGAAGAAAAATTTTATACGAAGTTTGGAAACTTCGTTAGAATCACTTTTTTTCCGTTCTTATGTGAGATAACTGGTTCTCTTTCATTATACTAGTTTGATTGCCTCAGAAAAGCATATTATGCGCCAAAAATCTCGAAAAGAAAAAAAATTTTTTTCGAAGTTTGGAAACTTCGTTAGAATACCTTTTTTTTCCGTTCTTATTTGAGATAACTGGTTCTCTTTCATTATACTAGTTTGATAGCCTCAGAAAAGCATATTATGCGCAAAGAATCTCGAAAAAAAGAAAATTTTTTTTCGAAGTTTGGAAACTTCGTTAGAATCACTTTTTTTCCGTTCTTATTTGAGATAACTGGTTCTCTTTCATTATACTAGTTTGATAGCCTCAGAAAAGCATATTATGCGCAAAGAATCTCGAAAAGAAAAGAAATTTTTTTCGAAGTTTGGAAACTTCGTTAGAATCACTTTTTTTCCGTTGTTATTTGAGATAACTGGTTCTCTTTCATTATACTAATTTCATAGCCTCAGAAAAGCATATTATGCGCAAAGAATCTCGAAAAGAAAAAAAATTTTTTTTGAAGTTTGGAAACTTAGTTAGGATCACTTTTTTTCCGTTCTTATTTGAGATAACTGGTTCTCTTTCATTATTCTCGTTTGATAGCCTCAGTAAAGCATATTATGCGCAAAGAATCTCGAAAAGAAAAAAAATTTTTTTCGAAGTTTGGAAACTTCGTTAGAATCACTTTTTTTCCGTTCTTATTTGAGATAACTGGTTCTCTTTCATTATAGTAGTTTGATAGCCTCAGAAAAGCATATTATGCCCAAAGAATCTCGAAATGAAGAAAATTTTTTTTCGAAGTTTGGAAACTTCCTTAGAATCACTTTTTTTCCACTCTTATTTGAGATAACTGGTTCTCTTTCATTATACTAGTTTGATAGCCTCAGAAAAGCATATTATGCGCAAAGAATCTCGAAAAGAAAAAATTTTTTTGTTTTGAAGTTTGGAAACTTTTTTAGAATCACTTTTTTTCCGTTCTTATTTGAGATAACTGGTTCTCTTTCATTATACTAGTTTGATAGCCTCAGGAAAGCATATTATGCGCAAAGAATCTCGAAAACAAAAAATTTTTTTTTCGAAGTTTGGAAACTTCGTTAGAATCATTTTTTTTCCGTTCTTATTTGAGATAACTGGTTCTCTTTCATTATACTAGTTTGATAGCCTCAGAAAAGCATAATTATGCGCAAAGAATCTCGAAAAGAAAAAAAATTTTTTCGAAGTTTGGAAACTTCGTTAGAATCACTTTTTTTCCATTCTTATTTGAGATAACTGTTTCTCTTTCATTATACTAATAAGATAGCCTCAGAAAAGCATATTATGTGCAAAGAATCTCGAAAATAAAAAAAATTTTTTTAGAAGTTTGGAAACTTCGTTATAATCACTTTTTTCCGTTCTTATTTGAGATAACTGGTTCTCTTTCATTATACTAGTTTGATAGCCTCAGAAAAGCATATTATGCGCAAAGAATCTCGAAATGAAAAAATTTTTTTTTCGAAGTTTGGAAACTTCCTTAGAATCACTTTTTTTCCATTCTTATTTGAGATAACTGGTTCTCTTTCATTATACTAGTTTGATAGCCTCAGAAAAGCATATTATGCGCAAAGAATCTCCAAAAGAAAAAAATTTTTTTTTTGAAGTTTGGAAATTTCTTTAGAATCACTTTTTTTCTGTTCTTATTTGAGATAACTCGTTCTCTTTCATTATACTAGTTTGATAGCCTCAGAAAAGCATATTATGCGCAAAGAATCTCGAAAAGAAAAATATTTTTTTTGGATGTTCGGAAACTTCGTTAGAATCACTTTTTTTCCGTTCTTATGTGAGATAACTGGTTCTCTTTCATTATACTAGTTTGATAGCCTCAGAAAAGCATATTATGCGCAAAAAATCTCGAAAAGAAAAAAAATTTTTTTCGAAGTTTGGAAACTTCGTTAGAATCACTTTTCTTCCGTTCTTATTTGAAATAACTGGTTCTCTTCATCATACTAGTTTGATAGCCTCAGTAAAGCATATTATGCGTAAAGATTCTCGAAAAGAAAAAAAATTTTTTTCGAAGTTTGGAAACTTCGTTAGAATCACTTTTTTCCGTTCTTATTTGAGATAACTGGTTCTCTTTCATTATACTAGTTTGATAGGATCAGTAAAGCATATTATGAGCAAAGAATCTCGAAAAGAAAAAAAAATTTTTTCGAAGTTTGGAAACGTCGTTTGAATCACTTTTTTCCGTTCTTATTTGAGATATCTGGTTCTCTTTCATTATAGTAGTTTGATAGCCTCAGAAAAGCATATTATGCGCAAAGAATCTCGAAATGAAAAAAAATTTTTTCCGAAGTTTGGAAACTTCCTTAGAATCACTTTTTTCCATTCTTATTTGAGATAACTGGTTCTCTTTCATTATAATAGTTTGATAGCCTCAGAAAAGCATATTATGCGCAAAGAATCTCGAAAAGAAAAAAAATTTTTTTCGAAGTTTGGAAACTTCTTTAGAATCACTTTTTTTCCGTTCTTATTTGAGATAACTGGTTCTCTTTCATTATACTAGTTTGATAGCCCCAGAAAAGCATATTTAGCGCAAAGAATCACGAAAGGAAAGAAAAATTTTTTCGAAGTTTGGAAACTTCGTTAGAATCACTTTTTTCCCGTTCTTATTTGAGATAACTGGTTCTCTTTCATTATACTAGTTTGATAGCCTCAGAAAAGCATATTATGCGCAAACAATCTCGAAAAGAAAAAAAATTTTTTTCGAAGTTTGGAAACTTCGTTAGAATCACTTTTTTTCCGTTCTTATTTGGAATAACTGGTTCTCTTTCATTATACTAGTTTCATAGCCTCAGAAAAGCATATTATGCGCAAAGAATCTCGAAAAGAGAAAAAATTTTTTCGAAGTTTGGAAACTTCGTTAGAATCACTTTTTTTCCGTACTTTTTTAAGATATCTGGTTCTCTTTCATTTTGCTAGTTAGATAGCTGTAGAAAAGCATATTATGCGGAAAGAAACTCGAAAAGAAAAAAAAAATTTTCGGTTTTTGGAAACTTCATTGGGAATTTTTTTTTCCGTTCTTATTTGAGATAACTGGTTCTCTTTCATTATACTAGTTTGATAGCCTTAGAAAACCATATTATGCGAAAAGAATCTCGAAAAGAAAAAAATTTTTTTTTTGATGTTTGGAAAATCCTTATGAATTAATTTTTTTCCATGCTTATTTGAGATAACTGGTTCTCTTTCATTATACTACTTTTATAGACTTAGAAAAGCATATTTTGCTGAAAGAATCTCGAAAAGAAAAACATTTCTTTTTGATGTTTGGAAAATCCTTATGAATCAATTTTTTTCCATTCTTATTTGAGATAACTGGTTCTCTTTCATTATACTAGTTTGACAGCATTAGAAAAGCATATTATGCGGAAAGAATCTCGAAAAGAAAAAAAAATTTTTTTGATGTTTGGAAAATCCTTATGAATCAATTTTTTCCATTCTTATTTGAGATAACTGGTTCTCTGTCATTATACAAATTTGATAGCCATAGAAATCCATAAAATGAAGAAATATTCGCGAAAAGAAAAGATTTATTTCGATGGTTGGAAACTTCATTAGAATCACTTATTTTCCGTTCTTATTTGAGATAACTGGTTCTCTTTCATTTTGCTAGTTTGATAGGTGTAGAAAAGCATATTATGCGGAAAGAATCTCGAAAAGAAAAAAAGTTTATTTCGAAGTTTGGAAAATCCAAGATAATCAATTTTTTTCCATGCTTATTTGAAATAACTGGTTCTCTTTCATTATACTAGTTTGATAGCCATAGAAAACCATAAAATGAAGAAAGATTCCCGAAAAGAAAAGATTTATTTACATGGTTGTAAACTTTATTAGAATCACTTTTTTTCCGTACTTATTTGAGATAACTGGTTCTCTTTCATTTTGTTAGTTTGATAGCTGTAGAAAAGCATATTATTAGGAAAGAATTTCGAAAAGAAAAAAAAATATTTTTCGAAGTTTGGAAACTTCATTAGAATCACTTTTTCGGTTCTTATTTGAGATTACTGGATCTCTTTCATTTTACTAGTTTTATAGCCTTAGAAAACCATATTATGCGGAAAGAATCTCGAAAAGAAAAAAAATTGTTTTTTGATGTTTGGAAAATCTTTATGAATCAATTTTTTTCCATTCTTATTTGAGATAACTGGTTCTCTTTCATTATACTAGTTTTATAGCCTTAGAAAAGCATATTATGCTGAAAGAATCTGGAAAAGAAAAAAATTTCTTTTTGATGTTTGGAAAATCCTTATGAATCATTTTTTTCCATTCGTATAACAGATAACTGGTTCTCTTTCATTATACTAGTTTGATAGCCATAGAAAACCATAAAATGAAGAAAGATTCGCGAAAAGAAAAGATTTATTTCGATGGTTGGAAACTTCATTAGAATCGCTTTTTTTCCGTTGATATTTGAGATAACTGGTTATCTTTCATTATACTATTTTGATAGCCTTACAAATGTATATTATGCGGAAAGAAATTCAAAAGAAAAAAAATTTTTTCGAAGGTTGGAAAATCCCAGAGAATCAATTTTTTTCCATTCTTATTTGAAATAACCGGTTCTCTTTCATTATACTAGTTTGATAGCCATAGAAAACCATAAAATGAAGAAAGACTCGTGAAAAGAAAAGATTTATTTCGATGGTTGTAAACTTCTTTAGAAACACTTTTGAGATAACTGGTTCTCTTTCATTTTGCCAGTTTGATAGCTGTAGAAAAGAATTTTATAAGAAAAGATTCTCGAAAAGAAAAACAATTTTTTTCGAAGTTTGGAAACTTCATTACAATCACTTATTTTCCGTTCTATTTGAGATAACTGGTTCTCTTTCATTATACTAGTTTGATAGCCTTACAAAAGCATATTATGCGGAAAGAATCTCGAAAAGAAAAAAACTTTTTTTTGATGTTTGTAAAATCCTTATGAATCAATTTTTTTCCATTCTTATTTGAGATAACTGGTTATCTTTCATTATACTATTTTGATAGCCTTACAAAAGTATATTATGCGGAAAGAATCTCGAAAAGAAACAAAAATTTTTTTTGGTGTTTGGAAAATCCTTATGAATTAATTTTTTTCCATTCTTATTTGAAATAACTGGTTCTCTTTCATTATACTAGATTGATAGCCATAGAAAACTATAAAATGAAGAAATATTCGCGAAAAGAAAACATTTATTTCGATGGAAACTTCATTAGAATCACTTTTTTCCGTTTTTATTTGAGATAACTGGTTCTCTTACATTTTGCTGGTTTGATTGCCGTAGAAAAGCATATTATGAGGAAAGAATCTCGAAAAGAAAAAAAATTTTTTTCGAAGTATGGAAACTTCATTAGAATCACTTTTTTTCCGTTCTTATTTGAGATAACTGGTTCTCTTTCATTATACTAGTTTGATAGCCTTAGAAAAGCATATTACGCGGAAAGAATCTCGAAAAGAAAAAAACTTTTTTTTGATGTTTGGAAAATCCTTATGAATCAATTTTTTTCCATTCTTATTTGAGATAACTGGTTCTCTTTCATTATACTAGTTTGATAGCCTTACAAAAGCATATTATGCGGAAAGAATCTCTAAAAGAAAAAAACTTTTTTTTGATGTTTGGAAAATCCTTATGAATCTTTTTTTTTCCATTCTTATTTGAGATAACTGGTTCTGTATCAATATACTAGTTTGATAGCCTTAGAAAAGCATATTTTGCGGAAAGAATCTCGAAAAGAAAAAATTGTTTTTCGAAGGTTGGAAAATCCAAGAGATCCAATTTTTTTCCATTCTTATTTAAACTAACTGGTTCTCTTTCATTATACTAGTTAGTTAGCTATAGAAAACCATAAAATGAAGAAAGATTCTAGAAAAGAAAAGATTTATTTCGATGGTTAGAAACTTCATTAGAATCTTTTTTTTCCGTTCTTATTTGAGATAGCTGGTTCTCTTCCATTATACTAGTTTGATAGTGTTAGAAACGCATATTATGCGGAAAGAATCTCGAAAGGAAAAGAAATTTTTTTTGATGTGTCGAAAAACTTTATGAAACAATTTTTTTTCCTTTCTTATTTAAGATAACTGGTTCTCTTTCATTATAAAAGTTTTAAAGCCTTAGAAAAGCATATTTTCCGGAAAGAACTTCGAAAAGAAAAAATTTTTTTTCGAAGGTTGGAAAATCCAAGAGAATCAATTTTTTCCCATTCTTATTTGAAAGTACTGGTTCTCTTTCATTATACTAGTTTGATAGCCATAGAAAACCATAAAATGAAGAAAGATTCGCGAAAAGAAAAGATTTATTTCGATGGTTGTAAACTTCATTAGAATCACTGTTTTTCCGTTCTTATTTGAGATATCTGGTTCTCT
The DNA here is from genome assembly GCA_030762175.1 of Metallyticus violacea. Taxonomy (NCBI): domain Eukaryota; kingdom Metazoa; phylum Arthropoda; class Insecta; order Mantodea; family Metallyticidae; genus Metallyticus; species Metallyticus violacea. Next base: position 72,731,869 of record CM060830.1, read on the forward strand.
TTCATTTTGCTCGTTTGATAGCTGTAGAAAAACATATTAAGAAGACAGAATCTCGAAATGAAAAAAAAAATTTTTCCAAGTTTGGAAAATCGTTATGAATCAATTTTTTTCCATTCTTATTTGAGATAACTGCTTCTGTTTCATTATACTAGATTGATAGCCATAGAAAACCATAAAATGAAGAAAGATTCAAGAAAGGAAAAGATTTATTTCGATGGTTGTAAACTTCATTAGAATCACTTTTTTTCCGTTTTTATTTGATATATCTGGTTCTCTTTCATTTTGCTAGTTAGATAGCTGTAGAAGAGCATATTATGCGGAAAGAAACTCGAAAAGAAAAAAAAATTTTTTCAAAGTTTGGAAACCTCATTAGAATCACTTTTTTCCGTTCTTATTTGAGATAACTGGTTCTCATTAATTATACTATTTTGATAGCCATATAAAGGCATATTATGCAGAAAGAATCTCGAAAAGAAAAAAAAATTTTTTTGATGTTTGGAAAATCGTTATGAATCAATTTTTTTCCATTCTTATTTTAGATAACTGGTTCTCTATCATTGTACTACTTTGATAGCCATAGAAAACTATAAAATGAAGAAAGATTCGCGATAAGAAAAGTTTATTTCGATGGTTGGAAACTTCATTAGAATCACTTTTTTTCCGTTCATATTTGAGATAACTGGTTCTCTTTCATTTTCCTAGTTGATAGCTGTAGAAAAGCATATTATGCGAGAAGAATCTCGAAAATAAAAAAAAAAATTTCGAATTTTGGAAACTTCATTAGAATCTTTTTTTTTCCGTTCTTATTTGAGATAATTGGTTCTCTTTCATTATACTAGTTTGATAGCCTTAGAAAAGCATAGTATGCGGAAAGAATCAAGAAAAGAAAAAAAATTTTTTTTTGATGTTTGGAAAATCCTTATGAATCAATTTTTTCCATTCTTATTTGTGATAACTGGTTCTCTTTCATTAAACTAGTTTTATAGCCTTAGAAAAGCATATTATGCTGAAAGAATCTCGAAAAGAAAAAATTTTTTTTTGATGTTTGGAAAATCCTTATGAATCAATTTTTTTCCGTTCTTATATTAGATAACTGGTTCTCTTTCATTATACTAGTTTGATAGCCATAGAAAACCATAAAATGAAATTCGCGAAAAGAAATGATTTATTTCGATGCTTGGAAACTTCATTAGAATCACTTTTTTTCCGTTCTTATTTGAGATAACTGATTCTCTTTCATTATACTAGTTTGATAGCCATAGAAAACCATAAAATGAAGAAATATTCGCGAAAAGAAAAGATTTATATCGATGGTTGGAAACTTCATTAGAATCGCTTTTTTTCCGTTGATATTTGAGATAACTGGTTCTCTTTCATTATACTAGTTTGATAGCCTTAGAAAACCATATTACGCGGAAAGAATCTCGAAGAGAATAAAACTTTTTTTTGATGTTTGGAAAATCCTTATGAATCAATTTTTTTCCATTCTTATTTGAGATAACTGGTTCTCTTTCATTATACTAGTTTGATAGCCTTACAAAAGCATATTATGCGGAAAGAATCTCGAAAAGAAAAAAACTTTTTTTTGATGTTTGGAAAATCCTTATGAATCAATTTTTTTCCATTCTTTTTTGAGATAACTGGTTCTCTTTCAATATACTAGTTTGATAGCCTTAGAAAAGCATATTTTGCGGAAAGAATCTCGAAAAGAAAAAATTGTTTTTCGAAGGTTGGAAATTCCAAGAGAATCAATTTTTTTCCATTCTTATTTAAATTAACTGGTTCTCTTTCATTATACTAGTTTGTTAGCCATAGAAAACCATAAAATGAAGAAAGATTCTAGAAAAGAAAAGATTTATTTCGATGGTTAGAAACTTCATTAGAATCTTTTTTTTTTCCGTTCTTATTTGAGATAGCTGGTTCTCTTCCATTATACTAGTTTGATAGTGTTAGAAAAGCATATTATGCGGAAAGAATCTCGAAAGGAAAAAAATTTTTTTTGATGTTTCGAAAAACATTATGAAACAATTTTTTTCCTTTCTTATTTGAGATAACTGGTTCTCTTTCACTATACTAGATTGATAGCCATAGAAAACCATAAAATGAAGAAAGATTCAAGAAAGGAAAAGATTTATTTCGATGGTTGTAAACTTCATTAGAATCACTTTTTTTCCGTTTTTATTTGATATATCTGGTTCTCTTTCATTTTGCTAGTTAGATAGCTGTAGAAGAGCATATTATGCGGAAAGAAACTCGAAAAGAAAAAAAATTTTTTCGAAGTTTGGAAACCCCATTAGAATCACTTTTTTCCGTTCTTATTTGAGATAACTGGTTCTCATTCATTATACTATTTTGATAGCCATAGAAAAGCATATTATGCAGAAAGAGTCTCGAAAAGAAAAAAAATTTTTTTTGATGTTTGGAAAATCGTTATGAATCAATTTTTTTCCATTCTTATTTTAGATAACTGGTTCTCTATCATTGTACTACTTTGATGAATTCATAGAAAGCTATAAAATGAAGAAAGATTCGCGATAAGAAAAGCTTTATTTCGATGGTTGGAAACTTCATTAGAATCACTTTTTTTCCGTTCATATTTCAGATAACTGGTTCTCTTTCATTTTCCTAGTTGATAGCTGTAGAAAAGCATATTATGCGAGAAGAATCTCGAAAATAAAAAAAAAAATTCGAATTTTGGAAACTTCATTAGAATCTTTTTTTTTCCGTTCTTATTTGAGATAATTGGTTCTCTTTCATTATACTAGTTTGATAGCCTTAGAAAAGCATAGTATGCGGAAAGAATCTCGAAAAGAAAAAAAATTTTTTTTTGATGTTTGGAAAATCCTTATGAATCAATTTTTTCCATTCTTATTTATGATAACTGGTTCTCTTTCATTAAACTAGTTTTATAGCCTTAGAAAAGCATATTATGCTGAAAGAATCTCGAAAAGAAAAAAAATTTTTTTTGATGTTTGTAAAATCCTTATGAATCAATTTTTTTCCGTTCTTATATTAGATAACTGGTTCTCTTTCATTATACTAGTTTGATAGCCATAGAAAACCATAAAATGAAATTCGCGAAAAGAAATGATTTATTTCGATGCTTGGAAACTTCATTAGAATCACTTTTTTTCCGTTCTTATTTGAGATAACTGATTCTCTTTCATTATACTAGTTTGATAGCCATAGAAAACCATAAAATGAAGAAATATTCGCGAAAAGAAAAGATTTATATCGATGGTTGGAAACTTCATTAGAATCGCTTTTTTTCCGTTGATATTTGAGATAACTGGTTCTCTTTCATTACACTAGTTTGATAGCCTTAGAAAAGCATATTACGCGGAAAGAATCTCGAAAAGAAAAAAACTTTATTTTGATGTTTGGAAAATTCTTATGAATCAATTTTTTTCCATTCTTATTTGAGATAACTGGTTATCTTTCATTATACTAGTTTGATAGCCTTACAAAAGCATATTATGCGGAAAGAATTTCGAAAAGAAAAAAACTTTTTTTTGATGTTTGGAAAATCCTTATGAATCAATTATTTTCCATTCTTTTTTGAGATAACTGGTTCTCTTTCAATATACTAGTTTGATAGCCTTAGAAAAGCATATTTTGCGGAAAGAATCTCGAAAAGAAAAAATTGTTTTTCGAAGGTTGGAAAATCCAAGAGAATCAATTTTTTTCCATTCTTATTTAAACTAACTGGTTCTCTTTCATTATACTAGTTTGTTAGCCATAGAAAACCATAAAATGAAGAAAGATTCTAGAAAAGAAAAGATTTATTTCGATGGTTAGAAACTTCATTAGAATCTTTTTTTTTCCGTTCTTATTTGAGATAGCTGGTTCTCTTCCATTATACTAGTTTGATAGTGTTAGAAAAGCATACTAAGCGGAAAGAATCTCGAAAGGAAAAAAAATTTTTTTTTGATGTTTCGAAAAACATTATGAAACAATTTTTTTCCTTTCTTATTTGAGATAACTGGTTCTCTTTCATTATAAAAGTTTTAAAGACTTAGAAAAGCATATTTAACGGAAAGAATCTCGAAAAGAAAAAATTTTTTTTCGAAGGTTGGAAACTTCATTAGAATCACTTGTTTTCCGTTCTTATTTGAGATTACTAGTGCTCTTTCATTATACTAGTTTGGTAGCCTTAGAAAAGCATATTAAGAAGAAAGAATCTCGAAAAGAAAAAAAAATTTTTTCGAAGTTTGGAAACTTCATTAGAATCACTTTTTTCCGTTCTTATTTGAGATTACTGGTGCTCTTTCATTATACTAGTTTGATAGCCTTAGAAAAGCATATTATTCGGAAAGAATCTCGAAAAGAAAAAAATTTTTTTTTGATGTTGGAAAATAGTTATGAAACAATTTTGTTCTATTCTTATTTGAGATAACTGGTTCTCTTTCATTATACTAGTTTGATAGCCATAGAAAACCCTAAAATGAAGAAATATTCGCGAAAAGAAAACATTTATTTCGATGGTTAGAAACTTTATTAGAATCACTTTTTTTCCGTTTTTATTTGAGATAACTGGTTCTCTTTCATTTTGCTAGTTTGATAGCTGTAGAAAAGTATATTATGGGGAAAGAATCTCGAAAGGAAAAAAATTTTTTTTTTGTTTGGAAAATCGTAATGAATCAATTTTTTTCCATTCTTATTTGAGATAACTGGTTCTCTTTCATTGTACTAGTTTGATAGCCATAGAAAACTATAAAATGAAGAAAGAATCTCGAAAAGAAAAAAAATTTTTTCGAAGGTTAGAAACTTCATTAGAATCACTTTTTTTCCGTTCTTATTTGAGATAACTGGTTCTCTTTCTTTATACTAGATTGATAGCCTTAGAAACGCATATTATGCGGAAAGAATCTCGAATAGAAAAAAAAATTTTTTTGATGTTGGAAAATATTTATGAATCAATTTTTTTCCATTCTTATATGAGATAACTGGTTCTCTTTCATTCAACTAGTTTGATAGTCTTAGAAAAGCATATTATGCGGAAAGAATCTCGAAAAGAAAAAAAAGTTTTTTCGAAGGTTGGAAAATCCTTATGAATGAATTTTTTTCCATTCTTATTTGAGATAACTGGTTCTCTTTCATTTTACTATTTTGATACCATAGAAAACCATAAAATGAAGAAATATTCGCGAAAAGAAAAGATTTATTTTGATGGTTGGAAACTTCATTAGAATCACTTTTTTTCCGTTCTTATTTGAGATAACTGGTTCTCTTTCATTTTGCTAGTTTGATAGCTGTAGAAAAGCATATTATGCGGAAAGAATCTCGAAAAGAAAAAAAAAATTTTTCGAAGGTTGTAAATTCAAAGAGAATCAATTTTTTTCCATTCTTATTTGAAATAACTGTTTCTCTTTCATTATACTAGTTTGATAACCATAGAAAACCATAAAATGAAGAAAGACTCGCGAATAGAAAAGATTTATTTCAATGGTTGTAAACTTTATTAGAAACACCTTTTTTCCGTTCTTTTTTTATATAACTGGTTATCTTTCATTTTGCTAGTTTGATAGCTGTAGAAAAGCATTTTATGAGGAAAGAATCTCGAAAAGAAAAAAATTTTTTTCGAAGTTTGGAAACTTCATTACAACCACTTTTTTCCGTTCTTATTTGAGATTACTGGTTTTCTTTCATTATACTAGTTTGATAGCCTTAGAAAAGCATAAAATGAAGAAATATTCGGGAAAAGAAAAGATTTATTTCGATAGTTGGAAACCTCATTAGAATCACTTTTTTTCCGTTCTTATTTGAGATAACTGGTTCTCTTTCATTATACTAGTTTGATAGCCTTAGAAAAGCATATTATGCGGAAAGAATCTCGAAAAGAAAAGAAAATTCTTTTCATGTTTGGAAAATCCTTATGAATTAGTTTTTTTCAATTCTTATTTGAGATAACTGGTTCTCTTTCATTATACTAGTTTTATAGCCTTAGAAAAGCATATTATGCAAAGAGAATCTCGAAAAGAAAAAAAATTTTTTTTAATATTTGGAAAATCCTTATGAATCAATTTTTTTCCATTCTTATTTGAGATAACTGGTTCTCTTTCATTATACAAATTTGATAGCCATAGAAAACCATAAAATGAAGAAATATTCGCAAAAAGAAGAGATTTATTTTGATGGTTGGAAACTTCATTAGAATCACTTATTTTCCGTTCTTATTTGAGATAACTGGTTCTCTTTCATTTTTCTAGTTTGATAGCTGTAGAAAAGCATATTATGCGCAAAGAATCTCGAAAAGAAAAAAAATTTTTTTCGAAGGTTGGATAATCCAAGAGAATCAATTTTTTTCCATTCTTATTTGAAATAACTATTTCTCTTTCATTACACTAGTTTGATAGCCATAGAAAACCATAAAATGAAGAGAGATTCCCGAAAAGCAAAGATTTATTTAGATGGTTGTAAGCTTTATTATAATCACTTTTTTTCATTTCTTATTTGAGATAACTGATTCTCTTTCATTTTCCTAGTTTGATAGCTGTAGAAAAGCATATTATGCGGAAAGAATCTCGAAAAGAAAAAAAATTTTTTCGAAGGTTGGAAACTTCATTAGAATCACTTTTTTTCCGTTATTATTTGAGATAACTGGTTCTCTTTCATGTTGCTAGTTTGATAGCTGTAGAAAAGCATATTATGCGGAAAGAATCTCGAAAAGAAAAAAAAAATTTTTCGAAGGTTGAAAAATCCAAGAGAATCAATTTTTTTCCATTCTTATTTGAAATAACTGTTTCTCTTTCATTATACTAGTTTGATAGCCATTGAAAACCATAAAATGAAGAAAGACTCGTGAAAAGAAAAAATTTATTTCGATGGTAGTAAACTTCATTAGAAACACTTTTTTTCCGTTCTTTTTTGAGATAACTGGTTCTCTTTCATTTTGCTAGTTTGATAGCTATTGAAAACCATAAAATGAAGAAAGACTCGTGAAAAGAAAAAATTTATTTCGATGGTAGTAAACTTCATTAGAAACACTTTTTTTCCGTTCTTTTTTGAGATAAATGGTTCTCTTTCATTTTGCTAGTTTGATAGCTGTAGAAAAGCATTTTATGAGGAAATAATCTCGAAAAGAAAAAAAAAATTTTCCAAGTTTGGAAACTTCATTACAATCACTTTTTTTCCGTTGTTATTTGAGATAACTGGTTCTCTTTCATTATACTAGTTTGATAGCCATAGAAAACCATAAAATGAAGATTCGCGAAAAGAAAAGATTTATTTCGATGGTTGGAAAATTGATTAGAATCACTTTTTTCCGTTCTTATTTGAGATAACTGGTTCTCTTTCATTATACTAGTTTGATAGCCTTAGAAAAGCATATTACGCGGAAAGAATCTCGAAAAGAAAAAAACTTTTTTTTGATGTTTGGAAAATCCTTATGAATCAATTTTTTTCCATTCTTATTTGAGATAACTGGTTATCTTTCATTATACTAGTTTGATAGCCTTACAAAAGCATATTATGCGGAAAGAATCTCGAAAAGAATAAAACTTTTTTTTGATGTTTGGAAAATCCTTATGAATCAATTTTTTTCCATTCTTTTTTGAGATAACTGGTTCTCTTTCAATATACTAGTTTGATAGCCTTAGAAAAGCATATTTTGCGGAAAGAATCTCGAAAAGAAAAAATTGTTTTTCGAAGGTTGAAAAATCCAAGAGAATCAATTTTTTTCCATTCTTATTTAAACTAACTGGTTCTCTTTCATTATACTAGTTTGTTAGCCATAGCAAACCATAAAATGAAGAAAGATTCTAGAAAAGAAAAGATTTATTTCGATGGTTAGAAACTTCATTAGAATCTTTTTTTTTTCCGTTCTTATTTGAGATAGCTGGTTCTCTTCAATTATACTAGTTTGATAGTGTTAGAAATGCATATTATGCGGAAAGAATCTCGAAAGGAAAAAAAAAAATTTTTTTGATGTTTCGAAAAACATTATGAAACAATTTTTTTCCTTTCTTATTTCAGATAACTGGTTCTCTTTCATTATAAAAGTTTTAAAGACTTAGAAAAGCATATTTAGCGGAAAGAATCTCGAAAAGAAAAATTTTTTTTTCGAAGGTTGGAAACTTCATTAGAATCACTTGTTTTCCGTTCTTATTTGAGATTACTAGTGCTCTTTCATTATACTAGTTTGGTAGCCTTAGAAAAGCATATTAAGAAGAAAGAATCTCGAAAAGAAAAAAAAATTTTTTCGAAGTTTGGAAACTTCATTAGAATCACTTTTTTTCCGTTCTTATTTGAGATTACTGGTGCTCTTTCATTATACTAGTTTGATAGCCTTAGAAAAGCATATTATTCGGAAAGAATCTCGAAAAGAAAAAAATTTTTTTTTGATGTTTGGCAAATAGTTATGAAACAATTTTCTTCTATTCTTATTTGAGATAACTGGTTCTCTTTCATTATACTAATTTGATAGCCATAGAAAACCATAAAATGAAGAAATATTCGCGAAAAGAAAACATTTATTTCGATGGTTAGAAACTTTATTAGAATCACTTTTTTTCCGTTTTTATTTGAGGTAACTGGTTCTCTTTCATTTTGCTAGTTTGATAGCCTTAGAAACGCATATTATGCGGAAAGAATCTCGAATAGAAAAAAAAATTTTTTTGATGTTGGAAAATATTTATGAATCAATTTTTTTCCATTCTTATATGAGATAACTGGTTCTCTTTCATTCAACTAGTTTGATAGTCTTAGAAAAGCATATTATGCGGAAAGAATCTCGAAAAGAAAAAAAAGTTTTTTCGAAGGTTGGAAAATCCTTATGAATGAATTTTTTTCCATTCTTATTTGAGATAACTGGTTCTCTTTCATTTTACTATTTTGATACCAAAAAAAACCATAAAATGAAGAAATATTCGCGAAAAGAAAAGATTTATTTTGATGGTTGGAAACTTCATTAGAATCACTTTTTTTCCGTTCTTATTTGAGATAACTGGTTCTCTTTCATTTTGCTAGTTTGATAGCTGTAGAAAAGCATATTATGCGGAAAGAATCTCGAAAAGAAAAAAAAATTTTTTCGAAGGTTGTAAATTCAAAGAGAATCAATTTTTTTCCATTCTTATTTGAAATAACTGTTTCTCTTTCATTATACTAGTTTGATAACCATAGAAAACCATAAAATGAAGAAAGACTCGCGAATAGAAAAGATTTATTTCAATGGTTGTAAACTTCATTAGAAACACCTTTTTTCCGTTCTTTTTTTATATAACTGGTTATCTTTCATTTTGCTAGTTTGATAGCTGTAGAAAAGCATTTTATGAGGAAAGAATCTCGAAAAGAAAAAAATTTTTTTCGAAGTTTGGAAACTTCATTACAACCACTTTTTTCCGTTCTTATTTGAGATTACTGGTTTTCTTTCATTATACTAGTTTGATAGCCTTAGAAAAGCATAAAATGAAGAAATATTCGGGAAAAGAAAAGATTTATTTCGATGGTTGGAAACCTCATTAGAATCACTTTTTTTCCGTTCTTATTTGAGATAACTGGTTCTCTTTAATTATACTAGTTTGATAGCCTTAGAAAAGCATATTATGCGGAAAGAATCTCGAAAAGAAAAGAAAATTTTTTTCATGTTTGGAAAATCCTTATGAATTAGTTTTTTTCAATTCTTATTTGAGATAACTGGTTCTCTTTCATTATACTAGTTTTATAGCCTTAGAAAAGCATATTATGCAAAGAGAATCTCGAAAAGAAAAAAAATTTTTTTTAATATTTGGAAAATCCTTATGAATCAATTTTTTTCCATTCTTATTTGAGATAACTGGTTCTCTTTCATTATACAAATTTGATAGCCATAGAAAACCATAAAATGAAGAAATATTCGCAAAAAGAAGAGATTTATTTTGATGGTTGGAAACTTCATTAGAATCACTTATTTTCCGTTCTTATTTGAGATAACTGGTTCTCTTTCATTTTTCTAGTTTGATAGCTGTAGAAAAGCATATTATGCGGAAAGAATCTCGAAAAGAAAAAAAATTTTTTTCGAAGGTTGGATAATCCAAGAGAATCAATTTTTTTCCATTCTTATTTGAAATAACTATTTCTCTTTCATTACACTAGTTTGATAGCCATAGAAAACCATAAAATGAAGAGAGATTCCCGAAAAGCAAAGATTTATTTAGATGGTTGTAAGCTTTATTATAATCACTTTTTTTCATTTCTTATTTGAGATAACTGATTCTCTTTCATTTTCCTAGTTTGATAGCTGTAGAAAAGCATATTATGCGGAAAGAATCTCGAAAAGAAAAAAATTTTTTCGAAGGTTGGAAACTTCATTAGAATCACTTTTTTTCCGTTATTATTTGAGATAACTGGTTCTCTTTCATGTTGCTAGTTTGATAGCTGTAGAAAAGCATATTATGCGGAAAGAATCTCGAAAAGAAAAAAAAATTTTTTCGAAGGTTGAAAAATCCAAGAGAATCAATTTTTTTCCATTCTTATTTGAAATAACTGTTTCTCTTTCATTATACTAGTTTGATAGCCATTGAAAACCATAAAATGAAGAAAGACTCGTGAAAAGAAAAAATTTATTTCGATGGTAGTAAACTTCATTAGAAACACTTTTTTTCCGTTCTTTTTTGAGATAACTGGTTCTCTTTCATTTTGCTAGTTTGATAGCTGTAGAAAAGCATTTTATGAGGAAATAATCTCGAAAAGAAAAAAAAAATTTTCCAAGTTTGGAAACTTCATTACAATCACTTTTTTTCCGTTGTTATTTGAGATAACTGGTTCTCTTTCATTATACTAGTTTGATAGCCTTAGAAAAGCATATTATGCGGAAAGAATCTCGAAAAGAAAAAAAAATTTTTTTGATGTTTGGAAAATACTTATGAATCAATTTTTTTCCATTCTTATTTGAGATAACTGGATCTCTTTCATTATACAAGTTTGATAGCTATAGAAAACCATAAAATGAAGAAATGTTCGCGAAAAGAAAAGATTTATTTCGATGGATGGAAACCTCATTAGAATCACTTATTATCCGTTCTTATTTGAGATAACTGCTTCTCTTTCATTTTGCTAGTTTGATACCTGTAGAAAAGCATATTATGCGGAAAGAATCTCGAAAAGAAAAAAAAATTTTTTCGAAGGTTGGAAAATCCAAGAGAATCAATTTTTTTCCATTCTTATTTGAAATAACTGGTTTTCATTCATTGTACCAGTTTGATAGCCATATAAAACCATAAAATGAAGAAAGATTCCCGAAAAGAAAAGATTTATTTATATGGTTGTAAACTTTATTAGAATCCCTTTTTTTCCTTATTTGAGACAACTGGTTCTCTTTCATTTTGCTAGTTTGATAGCTGTAGAAAAGCATATTATTAGGAAAGAATCTCAGAAAGAAAAAAAAAATTTTTTCGAAATTTAGAAACTTCATTAGAATCACTTTTTTCCGTTCTTATTTGTTATTACTGGATCTCTTTCATGATACTAGTTTGATAGCCTTAGAAAAGCATATTTTGCGGAAAGAATCTCGAAAAGAAAAAAATTTTTTTCGAAGGTTGGAAAATCCAAGAGAATCAATTTTTTTCCATTCTTATTTGAAATAACTGGTTATCTTTCATTATACTAGTTTGATAGCGATAGACAACCATAAAATGAAGATTTGCAAAAAGAAAAGATTTATTCCGATGGTTGGAAACTTCATTAGAATCACCTTTTATCGTTCTTATTTGAGATAACTGGTTCTCTTTCATTATACTAGTTTGATAGCTTTAGAAAAGCATATTATGCAGAAAGAATCTCGAAAAGAAAAAAAAATTTTTTTGATGTTTGGAAAATCATTATGAATCAATTTTTTTCCATTCTTATTTGAGATAACTGGTTCTCTTTCATTATACTAGTTTGATAGCCTTAGAAAACCATATTTTGCGGAAAGAATCTCGAAAAGAAAAAATTGTTTTTCGAAGGTTGGAAAATCCAAGAGAATCAATTTTTTTCCATTCTTATTTAAACTAACTGGTTCTCTTTCATTATACTAGTTTGTTAGCTATAGAAAACCATAAAATGAAGAACGATTGTAGAAAAGAAAAGATTTATTTTGATGGTTAGAAACTTCATTAGAATCTTTTTTTTCCGTTCTTATTTGAGATAGCTGGTTCTCTTCCATTATACTAGTTTGATAGTGTTAGAAAAGCATATTATGCGGAAAGAATCTCGAAAGGAAAAAAAATTTTTTTTGATGATTCGAAAAACCTTATGAAACAATTTTTTTCCTTTCTTACTTGAGATAACTGGTTCTCTTTCATTATAAAAGTTTTAAAGCCTTAGAAAAGCATATTTTGCGGAAAGAATTTCGAAAAGAAAAAATATTTTTTCGAAGGTTGGAAAATCCAAGAGAATCAATTTTTTTCCATTCTTATTTAAATTAACTGGTTCTCTTTAATTATATTAGTTTGATAGCCATAGAAAACCATAAAATGAAGAAAGATTCGCTAAAAGAAAAGATTTATTTCGATGGTTGTAAACTTCATTAGAATCACTGTTTTTCCGTTCTTATTTGAGATATCTGGTTCTCTTTCATTTTGCTCGTTTGATAGCTGTAGAAAAACATATTAAGAAGACAGAATCTCGAAAAGAAAAAAAAATTTTTTCGAAGTTTGGAAAATCGTTATGAATCAATTTTTTTCCATTCTTATTTGAGATAACTGCTTCTCTTTGATTATACTAGATTGATAGCCATAGAAAACCATAAAATGAAGAAAGATTCAAGAAAGGAAAAGATTTATTTCGATGGTTGTAAACTTCATTAGAATCACTTTTTTTCCGTTTTTATTTGAGATATCTGGTTCTCTTTCATTTTGCTAGTTAGATAGCTGTAGAAGAGCATATTATGCGGAAAGAAACTCGAAAAGAAAAAAAAAATTTTTCGAAATTTGGAAACCCCATTAGAATCACTTTTTTCCGTTCTTATTTGAGATAACTGGTTCTCATTCATTATACTATTTTGATAGCCATAGAAAAGCATATTATGCAGAAAGAATCTCGAAAAGAAAAAAAAATTTTTTTGATGTTTGGAAAATCGTTATGAATTAATTTTTTTCCATTCTTATTTTAGATAACTGGTTCTCTATCATTGTACTACTTTGGTAGCCATAGAAAACTATAAAATGAAGAAAGATTCGCGATAAGAAAAGCTTTATTTCGATGGTTGGAAACTTCATTAGAATCACTTTTTTTCCGTTCTTATTTGAGATAACTGGTTCTCTTTGATTTTCCTAGTTGATAGCTGTAGAAAAGCATATTATGCGAGAAGAATCTCGAAAATAAAAAAAAAAAATTTCGAATTTTGGAAACTTCATTAGAATCTTTTTTTTTTCGTTCTTATTTGAGATAATTGGTTCTCTTTCATTATACTAGTTTGATAGCCTTAGAAAAGCATATTATGCGGAAAGAATCTCGAAAAGAAAAAAAAATTTTTTTTGATGTTTGGAAAATCCTTATGAATCAATTTTTTCCATTCTTATTTGTGATAACTGGTTCTCTTTCATTAAACTAGTTTTATAGCCTTAGAGAAGCATATTATGCTGAAAGAATCTCGAAAAGAAAAAATTTTTTTTTGATGTTTGGAAAATCCTTATGAATCAATTTTTTTCCGTTCTTATTTGAGATAACTGGTTCTCTTTCATTATACTAGATTGATAACCATAGAAAACCATAAAATGAAGATTCGCGAAAAGAAATGATTTATTTCGATGCTTGGAAACTTCATTAGAATCACTTTTTTTCTGTTCTTATTTGAGATAACTGATTCTCTTTCATTATACTAGTTTGATAGCCATAGAAAAGCATATTACGCGGAAAGAATCTCGAAAAGAAAAAAACTTTTTTTTGATGTTTGGAAAATCATTATGAATCAATTTTTTTACATTCTTATTTGAGATAACTGGTTCTCTTTCATTATACTAGTTTGATAGCCTTACAAAAGCATATTATGCGGAAATAATCTCGAAAAGAAAAAAACTTTTTTTTGATGTTTGGAAAATCCTAATGAATCAATTTTTTTCCATTCTTATTTGAGATAACTGGTTCTCTTTCAATATACTAGTTTGATAGCCTTAGAAAAGCATATTTTGCGGAAAGAATCTCGAAAAGAAAAAATTGTTTTTCGAAGGTTGGAATATCCAAGAGAATCAATTTTTTTCCATTCTTATTTAAACTAACTGGTTCTCTTTCATTATACTAGTTTGTTAGCCATAGAAAACCATAAAATGAAGAAAGATTCTAGAAAAGAAAAGATTTATTTCGATGGTTAGAAACTTCATTAGAATCTTTTTTTTTTCCGTTCTTATTTGAGATAGCTGGTTTCTTCCATTATACTAGTTTGATAGTGTTAGAAAAGCATATTATGCAGAAAGAATCTCGAAAGGAAAAAAAAATTTTTTTGATGTTTCGAAAAACATAATGAAACAATTTTTTTCCTTTCTTATTTGAGATAACTGGTTCTCTTTCATTATAAAAGTTTTAATGCCTTAGAAAAGCATATTTAGCGGAAAGAATCTCGAAAAGAAAAAAATTTTTTTCGAAGGTTGGAAACTTCATTAGAATCACTGTTTTTCCGTTCTTATTTGAGATTACTGGTGCTCTTTCATTATACTAGTTTGATAGCCTTAGAAAAGCATATTAAGAAGAAAGAATCTCGAAAAGAAAAAAAAAAATTTTCGAAGTTTGGAAACTTCATTAGAATCACTTTTTTTCCGTTCTTATTTGAGATTACTGGTGCTCTTTCATTATACTAGTTTGATAGCCTTAGAAAAGCATATTATGCGGAAAGAATCTCGAAAAGAAAAAAATTTTTTTTTGATGTTTGGAAAATAGTTATGAATCAATTTTTTTCCATTCTTATTTGAGATAACTGGATCTCTTTCATTATACAAGTTTGATAGCTATAGAAAACCATAAAATGAAGAAATATTCGCGAAAAGAAAAGATTTATTTCGATGGATGAAAACCTCATTAGAATCACTTATTATCCGTTCTTATTTGAGATAACTGCTTCTCTTTCATTTTGCTAGTTTGATAGCTGTAGAAAAGCATATTATGCGGAAAGAATCTCGAAAAGAAAAAAAAAATTTTTCGAAGGTTGGAAAATCCAAGAGAATCAATTTTTTTCCATTCTTATTTGAAATAACTGGTTTTCTTTCATTGTACCAGTTTGATAGCCATATAAAACCATAAAATGAAGAAAGATTCCCGAAAAGAAAAGATTTATTTATATGGTTGTAAACTTTATTAGAATCCCTTTTTTTCCTTATTTGAGCCAACTGGTTCTCTTTCATTTTGCTAGTTTGATAGCTGTAGAAAAGCATATTATTAGGAAAGAATCTCAGAAAGAAAAAAAAAATTTTTTCGAAATTTAGAAACTTCATTAGAATCACTTTTTTCCGTTCTTATTTGTTATTACTGGATCTCTTTCATGATACTAGTTTGATAGCCTTAGAAAAGCATATTTTGCGGAAAGAATCTCGAAAAGAAAAAAATTTTTTTCGAAGGTTGGAAAATCCAAGAGAATCAATTTTTTTCCATTCTTATTTGAAATAACTGGTTATCTTTCATTATACTAGTTTGATAGCGATAGACAACCATAAAATGAAGATTCGCAAAAAGAAAAGATTTATTCCGATGGTTGGAAACTTCATTAGAATCACCTTTTATCGTTCTTATTTGAGATAACTGGTTCTCTTTCATTATACTAGTTTGATAGCTTTAGAAAAGCATATTATGCAGAAAGAATCTCGAAAAGAAAAAAAAATTTTTTTGATGTTTGGAAAATCATTATGAATCAATTTTTTTCCATTCTTATTTGAGATAACTGGTTCTCTTTCATTATACTAGTTTGATAGCCTTAGAAAAGCATATTTTGCGGAAAGAATCTCGAAAAGAAAAAATTGTTTTTCGAAGGTTGGAAAATCCAAGAGAATCAATTTTTTTCCATTCTTATTTAAAGTAACTGGTTCTCTTTCATTATACTAGTTTGTTAGCTATAGAAAACCATAAAATGAAGAAAGATTGTAGAAAAGAAAAGATTTATTTTGATGGTTAGAAACTTCATTAGAATCTTTTTTTTCCGTTCTTATTTGAGATAGCTGGTTCTCTTCCATTATACTAGTTTGATAGTGTTAGAAAAGCATATTATGCGGAAAGAATCTCGAAAGGAAAAAAAATTTTTTTTGATGATTCGAAAAACCTTATGAAACAATTTTTTTCCTTTCTTACTTGAGATAACTGGTTCTCTTTCATTATAAAAGTTTTAAAGCCTTAGAAAAGCATATTTTGCGGAAAGAATTTCGAAAAGAAAAAATATTTTTTCGAAGGTTGGAAAATCCAAGAGAATCAATTTTTTTCCATTCTTATTTAAATTAACTGGTTCTCTTTAATTATATTAGTTTGATAGCCATAGAAAACCATAAAATGAAGAACGATTCGCTAAAAGAAAAGATTTATTTCGATGGTTGTAAACTTCATTAGAATCACTGTTTTTCCGTTCTTATTTGAGATATCTGGTTCTCTTTCATTTTGCTCGTTTGATAGCTGTAGAAAAACATATTAAGAAGACAGAATCTCGAAAAGAAAAAAAAATTTTTTCGAAGTTTCGAAAATCGTTATGAATCAATTTTTTTCCATTCTTATTTGAGATAACTGCTTCTCTTTCATTATACTAGATTGATAGCCATAGAAAACCATAAAATGAAGAAAGATTCAAGAAAGGAAAAGATTTATTTCGATGGTTGTAAACTTCATTAGAATCACTTTTTTTTTCGTTTTTATTTGAGATATCTGGTTCTCTTTCATTTTGCTAGTTAGATAGCTGTAGAAGAGCATATTATGCGGAAAGAAACTCGAAAAGAAAAAAAAAATTTTTCGAAGTTTGGAAACCCCATTAGAATCACTTTTTTCCGTTCTTATTTGAGATAACTGGTTCTCTTTCATTATACTAGTTTGATAGCCATAGAAAACCATAAAATGAAGATTCGCGAAAAGAAAAGATTTATTTCGATGGTTGGAAAATTGATTAGAATCACTTTTTCCGTTCTTATTTGATATAACTGGTTCTCTTTCATTATAATAGTTTGATAGCCTTAGAAAAGCATATTATGCGGAAAGAATCTCGAAAAGTAAAAAAAATTTTTTTGATGTTTGGAAAATACTTATGAATAAATTTTTTTCCATTCTTATTTGAGATAACTGGATCTCTTTCATTATACAAATTTGATAGCTATAGAAAACCATAAAATGAAGAAATATTCGCGAAAAGAAAAGATTTATTTCGATGGATGGAAACCTCATTAGAATCACTTATTATCCGTTCTTATTTGAGATAACTGCTTCTCTTTCATTTTGCTAGTTTGATAGCTGTAGAAAAGCATATTATGCGGAAAGAATCTCGAAAAGAAAAAAAAATTTTTTCGAAGGTTGGAAAATCCAAGAGAATCAATTTTTTTCCATTCTTATTTTAAATAACTGGTTTTCTTTCATTGTACCAGTTTGATAGCCATATAAAACCATAAAATGAAGAAAGATTCCCGAAAAGAAAAGATTTATTTAGATGGTTGTAAACTTTATTAGAATCCCTTTTTTTCCGTTCTTATTTGAGACTACTGGTTCTCTTTCATTTTGCTAGTTTGATAGCTGTAGAAAAGCATATTATTAGGAAAGAATCTCGAAAAGAAAAAAAAAATTTTTCGAAATTTAGAAACTTCATTAGAATCACTTTTTTCCGTTCTTATTTGTTATTACTGGTTCTCTTTCATGATACTAGTTTGATAGCCTTAGAAAAGCATATATTGCGGAAAGAATCTCGAAAAGAAAAAAATTTTTTTCGAAGGTTGGAAAATCCAAGAGAATCAATTTTTTTCCATTCTAATTTGAAATAAGTGGTTCTCTTACATTATACTAGTTTGATAGCGATAGACAACCATAAAATGAAGATTGCCGAAAAGAAAAGATTTATTCCGATGGATGGAAACTTCATTAGAATCACCTTTTATCGTTCTTATTTGAGATAACTGGTTCTCTTTCATTATACTAGTTTGATAGCCTTAGAAAAGCATATTATGCAGAAAGAATCCCGAAAAGAAAAAAAAATTTTTTTGATGTTGGAAAATCATTATGAATCAATTTTTTTCCATTCTTATTTGAGATAACTGGTTCTCTTTCATTATACTAGTTTGATAGCCTTATTCAAGCATATTATGCGGAAAGAATCTCGAAAAGAAAAAAAATTTTTTCGAAGGATGGAAAATCCAAGAGAATCAATTTTTTTCCATTCTTATTTGAAATAACTGGTTTTCTTTCATTGTACTAGTTTGATAGCCATAGAAAACCATAAAATGAAGAAAGATTCCCGAAAAGAAAAGATTTATTTAGATGGTTGTAAACTTTATTAGGATCCCTTTTTTTCCGTTCTTATTTGAGACAACTGGTTCTCTTTCATTTTGCTAGTTTAATAGCTGTAGAAAAGCATTTTATGAGGAAATAATCTCGAAAAGAAAAAAAATTTTTCGAAGTTTCGAAACTTCATTACAATCACTTTTTTTCCGTTCTTATTTGAGATTACTGGTTCTCTTTCACTGTACTAGTTTGATAGCCATAGAAAACCATAAAATGAAGAAAAATTCCCGATAAGAAAAGATTTATTTCGATGGTTGGAAACTTCATTAGAATCAATTTTTTTCCGTTCTTATTTGAGATAAGTGGTTCTCTTTCATTTTGCTAGTTTGATAGCTGTAGAAAAGCATATTATGCGAAAAGAACCTCGAAATGAAAAAAAAAATTTTTTTCGATGGTTGCAAAATCCAAGAGAATCAATTTTTTTCCGTTCTTTATTGAGATAACTGGTTCTCTTTCATTTTGCTAGTTTGATAGCTGTAGAAAAGCATATTATGCGGAAAGAATCTAGAAAAGAAAAATTTTTTTTTCCAAGGTTGGAAAATCCAAGAGAATGAATTTTTTTCCATTCTTATTTGAAATAACTGGTTCTCTTTCATTATACTAGTTTGATAGAAATAGAAAACCATAAAATGAAGAAAGATTCCCGAAAAGAAAAGATTTATTTAGATGGTTGTAAACTTTATTAGAATCACTTTTTTTCCGTTCTTATTTGAGATAACTGGTTCTCTTTCATTTTGCTATTTTGATATCTGTAGAAAAGCATATTATTAAAAAAGAATCTAGAAAAGAAAAAAAATTTTTTTCGAAGTTTGGAAACTTCAATAGAATCACTTTTTTCCGTTCTTATTTGAGATTACTGGTTCTCTTCCATTATACTAGTTTCATAGCCTTAGAAAAGCATATTATGCGGAAGGAATCTCGAAAAGAAAAAAATTTTTTTTTGATGTTTGGAAAATCCTTTTGAATCAATTTTTTTCCATTCTTATTTCAGATAACTGGTTCTCTTTCATTATACTAGTTTGATAGCTATAGAAAACCATAAAAAGAAGAAATATTCGCGGAAAGAAAAGATTTATTTCGATGGTTGGAAACCTTATTAGAATCACTTTTTTTCCGTTGTTATTTGAGATAACTGGTTTTCCTTCATTTAGCTAGTTTGATAGCTGTAGAAAACCATATTATGCGGAAAGAATCTCGAAAAGAAAAAAAATTTTTTTCGAAGGTTGGAAAATCCAAGAGAATCAATATTTTTCCATTCTTATTTGAAATAAGTGGTTCTGTTTCATTATACTAGTTTGATAGCCATATAAAACCATAAAATGAAGAAAGATTCGCGAAAAGAAAAGTTTTATTTCGATGGTTGTAAACTTCATTAGACACACTTTTTTTCCGTTCTTATTTGAGAAAACTGCTTCTCTTTCATTGTACCAGTTTGATAGCCATAGAAAACTATAAAATGAAGAAAGATTCGCGAAAAGAAAGGATTTATTTCGATGGTTGGAAACTTCATTAGAATCACATTTTTTCCGTTCTTATTTGAGAAAACTGGTTCTCTTTTGTTATACTAGATTGATAGCCTTAGAAACGCATATTATGCGGAAAGAATCTCGAATAGAAAAAAAATTTTTTTTGATGTTGGAAAATATTTATGAATCAATTTTTTTCCATTCTTATATGAGATAACTGGTTCTCTTTCATTCAACTAGTTTGATAGCCTTAGAAAAGCATATTATGCGGAAAGAATCTCGAAAAGAAAAAAAATTATTTTCGAAGGTTGGAAAATTCTTATGAATGAATTTTTTTCCATTCTTATTTGAGATAACTGGTTCTCATTCATTTTACTATTTTGATAGCCATAGAAAACCATAAAATGAAGAAATATTCGGGAAAAGAAAAGATTTATTTCGATGGTTGGAAACCTCATTAGAATCACTTTTTTTCCGTTCTTATTTGAGATAACCTGTTCTCTTTCATTATACTAGTTAGATAGCCTTAGAAAAGCATATTATGCGGAAAGAATCTCGAAATGAGAAAAAAAATTTTTCGATGGTTGGAAAATCGAAGAGAATAAATTTTTTTCCGTAATTTATTGAGATAACTTGTTCTCTTTCATTTTGCTAGTTTGATAGCTGTAGAAATGTATATTATGCGGAAAGAATCTCGAAAAGAAAAAAATTTTTTTTCAAAGTTTGGGAACTTCATTAGAATCACTTTTTTCCGTTCTTATTTGAGATAACTGGTTCACTTTCATTATACTAGTTTGATAGCCTTAGAAAAGCATATTATGCGGAAAGAATCTCGAAAAGAAAAGAAAATTTTTTTCATGTTTGGAAAATCCTTATGAATCAGTTTTTTTCAATTCTTATTTGCGTTAACTGGTTCTCTTTCATTATACTAGTTTGATAGCCAAAAAAAGCATAAAATGAAGAAATAATAGCGAAAAGAAAAGATTTATTTCGATGGTTGGAAACTTCAATAGAATCACTTTTTTTCCGTTCTTATTTGAGATAACTGGTTCTCTTTCATTTTGCTAGTTTGATAGCTGTAGAAAAGCATATTATGCGGAAAGAATCTCGAAAAGAAAAAAAAATTTTTGGAAGGTTGGAAAATCCAAGAGAATCAATTTTTTTCCATTCTTATTTGAGATAACTGGTTCTCTTTCATTATCCTAGTTGATAGCCATAGAAAACCATAAAATGAAGATTCGCGAAAAGAAAAGATTTATTTCGATGGTTGGAAACTTCATTAGATCCACTTTTTTTCTGTTCTTATTTGAGATAACTGGTTCTCTTTCATTATACTAGTTTGATAGCCTTAGAAAAGCATATTATGCAGAAAGAATCTCGAAAAGAAAAAAAAAATTTTTTTGATGTTTGGAAAATCCTTATGAATCAATTTTTTTTTCCATTCTTATTTGAGATAACTGGTTCTCTTTCATTATACTAGTTTGATAGCCTTAGAAAAGCATATTATGCGGAAAGAATCTCGAAAAAAGAAAAAAAATTTTTTGATGTTTGGAAAATCCTTATGAATCAATTTTTTTCCATTCTTATTTGAGATAACTGGATCTCTTTCATTATACAAATTTGATAGCTATAGAAAACCATAAAATGAAGAAATATTCGCGAAAAGAAAAGATTTATTTCGATGGTTGGAAATCTCATTAGAATCACTTATTATCCGTTCTTATTTGAGATAACTGCTTCTCTTTCATTTTGCTAGTTTGATAGCTGTAGAAAAGCATATTATGCGGAAAGAATCTCGAAGAGAAAAAATATTTTTTCGAAGGTTGGAAAATCCAAGAGAATCAATTTTTTTCCATTCTTATTTGAAATAACTGGTTTTCTTTCATTGTACTAGTTTGATAGTCATAGAAAACCATAAAATGAAGAAAGATTCCCGAAAAGAAAAGATTTATTTAGATGGTTGTAAACTTTATTAGAATCCCTTTTTTTCCGTTCTTATTTGAGACAACTGGTTCTCTTTCATTTTGCTAGTTTGATAGCTGTAGAAAAGCATATTATTAGGAAAGAATCTCGAAAAGAAAAAAAATTTTTTTCGAAATTTAGAAACTTCATTAGAATGACTTTTTTCCGTCCTTATTTGTTATTACTGGATCTCTTTCATTATACTAGTTTGATAGCCTTAGAAAAGCATATTTTGCGGAAAGAATCTCGAAAAGAAAAAAATTTTTTTCGAAGGTTGGAAAATCCAAAAGAATCCAATTTTTTTCCATTCTTATTTGAAATAACTGGTTCTCTTTCATTATACTAGTTTGATAGCCATAGACAACCATAAAATGAAGATTCGCGAAAAGAAATGATTTATTTCGATGGTTGGAAACTTCATTAGAATCACCTTTTTTCCGTTCTTATTTGAGATAACTGGTTCTCTTTCATTATACTAGTTTGATAGCCTTAGAGAAGCATATTATGCAGAAAGAATCTCGAAAAGAAAAAAAAAAAATTTTTTTGATGTATGGAAAATCATTATGAATCAATTTTTTTCCATTCTTATTTGAGATAACTGGTTCTCTTTCATTATACTAGTTTGATAGCCTTATTAAAGCATATTATGCGGAAAGAATCTCGAAAAGAAAAAAAAAATTTTTCGAAGGTTGGAAAATCCAAGAGTATCAATTTTTTCCATTCTTATTTGAAATAACTGTTTCTCTTTCATTAAACTAGTTTGATAGCCATAGAAAACCATAAAATGAAGAAAGATTCCCGAAAAGAAAAGATTTATTTAGATGGTTGTAAACTTTATTAGAATCACTTTTTTTCCGTTCTTATTTGAGATAACTAGTTCTCTTTCATTTTGCTAGTTTGATAGCTGTAGAAAAGAATATTATGCGGAAAGAATCTCGAAAAGAAAAAAAAATTATTCGAAGTTTGGAAACCCCATTAGAATTACTTTTTTTCCGTTGTTATTTGAGATAACTGGTTCTCTTTCATTGTACTAGTTTGATAGCCTTAGAAAAGCATATTTTGCGGAAAGAATCTCGAAATGAAAAAAAATTTTATTTTGTTGTTTGGAAAATCGTTATGAATAATTTTTTTCCATTGTTATTTGAGATAACTGGTTCTCTTTCATTTTACTAGTTTGATTGCCATAGAAAAGCATAAAATGAAGATAGATTCGTGAAAAGAAAAGATTTATTTTGATGGTTGGAAACTTCATTAGAATCACTTATTTTCCGTTCTTTTTTGATATAACTGGTTGTCTTTCATTTTGCTAGTTTGAAAGCTGTAGAAAAGCATTTTATGAGGAAAGAATCTCGAAAAGAAAAAAAATTTTTTCGAAGTTTGGAAACTTCATTACAACCACTTTTTTTCGTTCTTATTTGAGATTACTGTTTCTCTTTCATTATACTAGTTTGATAGCCTTAGAAAAGCATATTTTGCGGAAAGAATCTCGAAAAGAAAAAAAATTTTTTTTTGATGTTTGGAAAATAGATATGAATTAATTTTTTTCCATTCTTATTTGAGATAACTGGTTCTCTTTCATTATACTAGTGTGATAGCCATAGAAAGCCATAAAATGAAGAAATATTCGCGAAAAGAAAACATTTATTTCGATGGTTAGAAACTTCATTAGAATCACTTTTTTTCCGTTCTTATTTGAGATAACTGGTTCTCTTTCATTTTGCTAGTTTGATAGCTGTAGAAAAGCATATTATGCGGAAAGAATCTCGAAAGGAAAAAAAATTTTTTTCGAAGGTTGGAAAATCGTTATCAATCAATTTCTTTCCATTCTTATTTGAGATAACTGGTTCTCTTTCATTATACTAGTTTGATAGCCATAGAAAACAATAAAATGAAGAAATATTCGGGAAAAGCAAAGATGTATTTCGATGGTTGGAAACTTTATTAGAATCACTTTTTTTCCGTTCTTATTTGAGATAACTGGTTCTCTTTCATTGTACTAGTTTGATAGCCTTAGAAAAGCATATTATGCGGAAAGAATCTCGAAATGAAAAAAAATTTTATTTTGTTGTTTGGAAAATCGTTATGAATCAATTTTTTTCCATTGTTATTTGAGATAACTGGTTCTCTTTCATTTTACTAGTTTGATTGCCATAGAAAACCATAAAATGAAGAAAGATTCGCGAAAAGAAAAGATTTATTTTGATGGTTGGAAACTTCATTAGAATCACTTTTTTTCCGTTCTTATTTGAGATAACTGGTTCTCTTTCATTTTGCTAGTTTGATAGCTGTTGAAAAGCATATTATGCGGAAAGAATCTCGAAAAGAAAAAAAAAAATTTTTTCGAAGTTTGGAAAATCCAAGAAAATCAATTTTTTCCATTCTTATTTGAAATAACTGTTTCGCTTTCATTATACTAGTTTGATAACAATAGAAAACCATAAAATGAAGAAAGACTCGCCAAAAGAAAACATTTATTTCGATGGTTGTAAACTTCATTAGAAACACTTTTTTTCCGTTCTTTTTTGACATAACTGGTTGTCTTTCATTTTGCTAGTTTGATAGTTGTAGAAAAGCATTTTATGAGGAAAGAATCTCGAAAAGAAAAAAAATTTTTTCGAAGTTTGGAAACTTCATTACAACCACTTTTTTTCCTTTCTTATTTCAGATTACTGGTTCTCTTTCATTATACTAGTTTGATAGCCTTAGAAAAGCATATTTTGCGGAAAGAATCTCGAAAAGAAAAAAAAATTTTTTTTTGATGTTTGGAAAATCGATATGAATTAGTTTTTTTCCATTCTTATTTGAGATAACTGGTTCTCTTTCATTATACTAGTGTGATAGCCATAGAAAACCATAAAATGAACAAATATTGGGGAAAAGAAAAGATTTATTTCGATGGTTGGAAACTTCATTAGAATCACTTTTTTTCCGTTCTTATTTGAGATAACTGGTTCTCTTTCATTATACTAGTTTAATAGCCTTAGAAAAGCATATTATGCGGAAAGAATCTCGAAATGAGAAAAAAATTTTTTCGAAGGTTGGAAAATCGAAGAGAATAAATTTTTTTCCGTTATTTATTGAGATAACTTGTTCTCTTTCATTTTGCTAGTTTGATAGCTGTAGAAAAGTATATTATGCTGAAAGAATCTCGAAAAGAAAAAAATTTTTTTTCAAAGTTTGGAAACTTCATTAGAATCACTTTTTTCCGTTCTTATTTTAGATAACTGGTTCTCTTTCATTATACTAGTTTGATAGCCTTAGAAAAGCATATTATGCGGAAAGAATCTCGAAAAGAAAAAAAAATTTTTTTTATGTTTGGAAAATCCTTATGAATCAGTTTTTTTCAATTCTTATTTGAGATAACTGGTTCTCTTTCATTATACTAGTTTGATAGCCAAAAAAAGCATAAAATGAAGAAATATTCGCGAAAAGAAAAGATTTATTTCGATGGTTGGAAACTTCAATAGAATCACTTTTTTTCCGTTCTTATTTGAGATAACTGGTTCTCTTTCATTTTTCTAGTTTGATAGCTGTAGAAAAGCATATTATGCGGAAAGAATCTCGAAGAGAAAAAAAATTTTTTTCCAAGGTTGGAAAATCCAAGAAAATCAGTTTTTTTCCATTCTTATTTGAAATAACTATTTCTCTTTCATTATACTAGTTTGATAGCCATAGAAAACCATAAAATGAAGAAAGATTCCCGAAAAGAAAAGATTAATTTAGATGGTTGTAAGCTTTATTATAATCACTTTTTTTCAGTTCTTATTTGAGATAACTGGCTCTCTTTCATTATACTAGTTTGATAGTCATAGAAAACCATAAAATGAAGAAAGATTCGCGAAAAGAAGAGATTTATTTCGATGGTTGGAAACTTCATTAGAATCACTTTTTTTCCGTTCTTATTTGAGATAACTGCTTCTCTTTCATTTTCCTAGTTTGATAGCTGTAGAAAAGCATATTATGCGGAAAGAATCTCGAAAAGAAAAAAAATTTTTTCGAAGGTTGGAAACTTCATTAGAATCACTTTTTTTCCGTTCTTATTTTAGATAACTGGTTCTCTTTCTATGTACTAGTTTGATAGCCTTAGAAAAGCATATTATGCGGAAAGAATCTCGAAAAGAATAAAAAAATTTTTGATGTTTGGAAAATTCTTATGAATCAATTTCTTTAAATTATTATTTGATATAACTGGTTCTCTTTCATTATACTATTTTGATAGCCATAGAAAACCATAAAATGAAGAAAGATTCGCGAAAAGAAAAGATTTATTTCCATGGTTGGAAAATTCATTAGAATCACATTTTTTCCGTTCTTATTTGAGATACCTGGTTCTCTTTCATTTTGCTAGTTTGATAGCTATAGAAAAGCATATTATGCGAAAAGAATCTCGAAATGAAAAAAAAATTTTTTTCGATGGTTGGAAAATCCAAGAGAATCAATTATTTTCCGTTCTTTATTCAGAAAACTGGTTCTCTTTCATTTTGCGAGTTTGATAGCTGTAGAAAAGCATATTATGCGGAAACAGTCTCGAAAAGAAAAAAATTTTTTTTCAAAGTTTGGAAACTTCATTAGAATCACTTTTTTCCGTTCTTATTTGAGATAACTGGTTCTCTTTCATTATAATATTTTGATAGCCTTAGAAAAGCATATTATGCGGAAAGAATCTCGAAAAGAAAAAATTTTTTTTTTTGATGTTTGGAAAATCCTTATGAATAAATTTTTTTCCGTTCTTATTTGAGATAACTGGTTCTCTTTCATTATACTAGTTTGATAGCCATAGAAAACCATAAAATGAAGAAATATTCGCAAAAAGAAAAGATTTATTTCGATGGTTGGAAATTTCAATAGAATCACTTTTTTTCATTTCTTATTTGAGATAACTGGTTCTCTTTCATTATACTAGTTTGATAGCCTTAGAAAAGCATATTATGCAGAAAGAATCTCGAAAAGAAAAAAAATTTTTTTTGATGTTTGGAAAATCCTTATGAATCAATTATTTTCCATTCTTATTTGAGATAACTGGTTCTCTTTCATTATACAAATTTGATAGCCATAGAAATCCATAAAATGAAGAAATATTCGCGAAAAGAAAAGATTTATTTCGATGGTTGGAAACTTCATTAGAATCACTTATTTCCCGTTCTTATTTCAGATAACTGGTTCTCTTTCGTTTTGCTAGTTTGATAGCTGTAGAAAAGCATATTATGCCGAAAGAATCTCGAAAAGAAAAAAAATTTTTTTCTAAGTTTGGAAAATCCAAGATAATCAATTTTTTTCCATTCTTATTTGAAATAACTGGTTCTCTTTCATTATACTAGTTTGATAGCCTTAGAAAAGCATATTATGCAGAAAGAATCTCGAAAAGAAAAAAATTTATTTTTTGTTTTTTGGAAAATCTTTATGAATCAATTTTTTCCCTTCTTATTTGAGACAACTGGTTCTCTTTCATTATGCCTTAAAAAAAGCATATTATGCGGAGAGAATCTCGAAAAGAAAAAAAATTTTTTTTAATATTTGGAAAATCCTTATGAATCAATTTTTTTCCATTCTTATTTGAGATAACTGGTTCTCTTTCATTATACAAATTTGATAGCCATAGAAATCCATAAAATGAAGAAATATTCGCGAAAAGAAAAGATTTATTTCGATGGTTGGAAACTTCATTAGAATCACTTATTTTCAGTTCTTATTTGAGATAACTGGTTCTCTTTCATTTTGCTAGTTTGATAGCTGTAGAAAAGCATATTATGTCGAAAAAATCTGGAAAAGAAAAAAAAAATTTTTCGAAGTTTGGAAAATCCAAGATAATCAATTTTTTTCCATTCTTATTTGAAATAACTGGTTCTCTTTCATTATACTAGTTTGATAGCCATAGAAAACCATAAAATGAAGAAAGATTCCCGAAAAGAAAAGATTTATTTAGATGGTTGTAAACTTTATTAGAATCACTTTTTTTCCGTTCTTATTTGAGATAACTGTTTCTCTTTCATTTTGCTAGTTTGATAGCTGTAGAAAAGCATATTATTAAAAAAGAATCTCAAAAAGAAAAAAAAAATTTTTTCGAAGTTTTGAAACTTCCTTAGGCTCACTTTTTTCCGTTCTTATTTGAGATTACTGGATCTCTATCATTTTACTAGTTTGATAGCTTTAGAAAGGCATATTTTGCGGAAAGAATCTCGAAAAGAAAAAATTTTTTTTCGAAGGTTAGAAAATCCAAGAGAATCAATTTTTTTCCATTCTTATTTGAAATAACTGGTTCTCTTTCATTATACTAATTTGATAGCCATAGAAAACCATAAAATGAAGAAAGATTCGCGAAAAGAAAAGATTTATTTCGATGGTTGTAAACTTCATTAGAATTACCTTTTTTCCGTTCTTATTTGAGATATCTGGTTGTCTTTCATTTTGCTAGTTTGATAGCTGTAGAAAAGCATATTATGCGGAAAGAATCTCGAAAAGAAAAAAAAATTTTCGAAGGTTGGAAAATCCAAGAGAATCAATTTTTTTCCATTCTTATTTGAGATAACTGCTTCTCTTTCATTATACTAGTTTGATAGCCATAGAAAACCATAAAATGAAGAAAGATTCGCGAAAAGAAAAGATTTATTTCGATGGTTGGAAACTTCATTAGAATCACTTTTTTTCCGTTCTTATTTGAGATTACTGATTCTCTTTCATTATACTAGTTTGATAGCCTTAAAAAGGATATTTTTCGGAAAGAATCTGGAAAAGAAAAAAAATTTTTTTTTTGATGTTTGGAAAATCGTTATGAATCAATTTTTTTTCCATTGTTATTTGAGATAACTGGTTCTCTTTCATTATACTAGTTTGATAGCCATAAAAAACCATAAAATGAAGAAATATTCGGGAAAAGAAAAGATGTATTTCGATGGTTGGAAACTTCATTAGAATCACTTTTTTTTTCCGTTCTTATTTGAGAAAACTGGTTCTCTTTCTTTATACTAGATTGATAGCCTTAGAAACGCATATTATGCGGAAAGAGTCTCGAATAGAAAAAAAATTTTTTTTGATGTTGGAAAATATTTATGAATCAATTTTTTTCCATTCTTATATGAGATAACTGGTTCTCTTTCATTCAACTAGTTTGATAGCCTTAGAAAAGCATATTATGCGGAAAGAATCTCGAAAAGAAAAAAAAATTTTATCGAAGCTTGGAAAATTCTTATGAATGAATTTTTTTCCATTCTTATTTGAGATAACTGGTTCTCTTTCATTTTACTATTTTGATAGCCATAGAAAACCATAAAATGAAGAAATATTCGGGAAAAGAAAAGATTTATTTCGATGGTTGGAAACCTCATTAGAATCACTTTTTTTCCGTTCTTATTTGAGATAACTGGTTCTCTTTCATTATACTTGTCAGATAGCCTTAGAAAAGCATATTATGCGGAAAGAATCTCGAAATGAGAAAAAAAAATTTTCGAAGGTGGGAAAATCGAAGAGAATAAATTTTTTTCCGTTATTTATATAGATAACTTGTTCTCTTTCATTTTGCTAGTTTGATAGCTGTAGAAAAGTATATTATGCGGAAAGAATCTCGAAAAGAAAAGAAAATTTTTTTCATGTTTGGAAAATCCTTATGAATCAATTTTTTTCAATTCTTATTTGCGATAACTGGTTCTCTTTCATTATACTAGTTTGATAGCCAAAAAAAGGATAAAATGAAGAAATATTCGCGAAAAGAAAAGATATATTTCGATGGTTGGAAACTTCAATAGAATCACTTTATTTCCGTTCTTATTTGAGATAACTGGTTCTCTTTCATTATACTAGTTTGATAGCCTTAGAAAAGCATATTATGCAGAAAGAATCTCGAAAAGAAAAAAAATTTTTTTTGATGTTTGGAAAATCCTTATGAATCAATTTTTTTTCCATCTTATTTGAGATAACTGGTTCTCTTTCATTATACTAGTTTGATAGCCTTAGAAAAGCATATTATGCGGAAAGAATCTCGAAAAGAAAAAAAAATTTTTTTGATGTTTGGAAAATCCTTATGAATCAATTTTTTTCCATTCTTATTTGAGAAAACTGGATCTCTTTCATTATACAAATTTGATAGCTATAATGATGATGATTATTGCTTAAGGGCGCAAAACTGCTGTGGTCATTAGCGCCCAAACACTTCAAGTACTATGTCAGAGATAAAATATAAATAAACAGAAAAACGCAAATCCTGCGCTTAATGAACGGACAGTAGTACTGGTGCAATAAAATGTATACCCAAAAACAAATAACAAGGGTATAAGG
This sequence comes from Metallyticus violacea, assembly GCA_030762175.1. Classification (NCBI taxonomy): domain Eukaryota; kingdom Metazoa; phylum Arthropoda; class Insecta; order Mantodea; family Metallyticidae; genus Metallyticus; species Metallyticus violacea. The sequence goes on from CM060830.1 coordinate 72,761,967, forward strand.
CGCCACAAACATTAAAGTGTTACTAAAACACAGCCGCAAGTGCAGAAAAACACAACAGACCTGTAATGGACTAAAATCGTGCCAATAAAATCCCAAAGCAAACACAGGTCAATAAACAAATACCGGCAGCAAAAATAACAGCAAAAGCTGAAAACAAACCAGTCTTACAAAAGATTAAAATGGTAACAATAAAACCCCAAAACAAATAACACGGGGTGCAAAACAACAATTAAAGACTAGTCAACACGATTCAGCAAAAGCTGAAAAAACAACAGTCTTAAAAGAGTCAAAAAATGCCGTCAATGGTAAAAGATAAAATCTCACACCTTGCTCCAAAAACCACAAATACGGATAAAACGGAGCACACGCTCAACAACAGACACATCATCTGCAAGCAATTCCTCAATAGAGGAGGGCCAACCTAGGCTATTTCTAAAAGCTGTCAGATGAAGACAATCAATTAAAATGTGACGCACTGTAAAGGGGTGGTCACAGTGAGGGCAAACTGGAGCGGGTTGACCATTAAAAAGGTGAGAGTGACTAAAACGGCTATGCCCAATTCTAAGACGAGCTAAAATTACTTCTTCGCGACGGACAGCGCGAGAAGAAGTCGACCAGTTAAAAGGGGTGGGTTTACATTCACGGAGCTTATTATTTGGGAGTAATTCCCACTCCTCGCGCCAGCGCGAAAAAATGGCTCTACGTAATGAATGTATAAAATCCCCGAAATAAAAACGCTGCTCGTACTCAGCATGGTCTAAAAGAGCGGACTTTGCTGCAGCATCTGCGGCCTCATTACCTGGGAGTCCGACGTGTCCAGGCACCCATAGCAGTGTTACCCTGACGCCAGCGTCATAAAGGGTTAAAACTGCATTCTGGACCATCTGTACAAGGGGGTGGAGGTTGTACAGGTTTCTAAAACTTAAAATTGCACTCAAAGAGTCGGAACATATAACACTTTTCCCTAGCCCGTGATCAGAAATAAATAAAACCGCCCGATAGATAGCATAAAGCTCCGCCATAAAAATAGATGTTGCAACGTGAAGCCCATACGTAAAACTAGCCCCATTAAAAACAAAAGCACATCCTACACCTGTGTCACATTTAGAGCCGTCGGTATAGATAAAATTCCAGCCATTAAAGGAGGATTGGATCTCGCTAAAAGAACAACGAATAATATGAGCTGCGGTCGATGATTTTGGACAGGACGTAAGCCCGAGATGAACGGGGGCCTCTGCTAAAATCCAGGGGGGAGAAGAAGTTTCCCCGGCTAAGAAAAAAGCAGGTAACTCAATGTCCAACGTCCGTAAAATCTCCCGAAAACGAAAGCCAGCGGGCTTAGGAGTAAAAGACCGAGCAGCATAAAAACGATCAAAAGACACAGTAAAAAACGGCCCATTCGTGGGATGACGAGGTTGCGCAGCTAAGCGACAACCGTACGCAGCTAGTAAAACATCCCTACGATAAAACAACGGAGGTTCTCCAGACTCCGCACATAAACTCAACACAGGACTGGTGGGGAATGCCCCAATGGCAACACGGATACCCCGGTGATGAATCGGGTTCAGGCGGCGCAGAACAGAAGGCCGCGCAGAGCCATAAACCACACAGCCATAATCCAGTTTCGATCGGATAAGAGATCGGTAAAAACGTAAAAGTATAGTCCGGTCAGCTCCCCAAGATGTGCCACATAAAACACGTAAAATGCAAAGAGAACGTTCACACTTGCCTCTGAGTTGCGCTATATGCGATGACCAGCATAATTTCCTATCGAACACCAAGCCAAGGAACCTAACTTCGTCTGCGAAAGAGAGTGCGTCTGGGCCAAGATGGAGCGAAGGTGGAGGATACTCCTTGTGGCGCCAGAAGTTCATGCAGACGGTCTTCTCTGCGGAGAAACGGAACCCGTGAGAGACACTCCAAGCGTGAAGGCGGTCGAGACAGCATTGGAGGCGGCGTTCCAAGAGACAGGTTCTCCGAGAGGAAAGATAGATGACAAAATCGTCCACAAATAACGACGATTGTATTCCTGGCGGTAAACACTCGGTGATAGAGTTAATCGCAATGGCAAATAGTGTGCAACTAAGTACCGAGCCCTGAGGTACACCGTTCTCTTGAATAAAATTAGATGATAAAACTGATCCCACGCGAACATTAAAAACCCGGTCTTTCATAAATTCCTGAATAAAAACAGACATGCGCCCACGTATGTTCCAATCGTGAAGCGTTCGGAGGATACCGCCTCTCCAGCAAGTATCGTACGCTTTCTCTAAATCGAAAAACACAGCAACCGTTTGGCACTTCCGAATATAACCGTCCATTATGTGGGTCGAAAGAGATACGAGATGGTCGACAGAGGAGCGGTGACGACGGAAACCGCACTGGGCGTTCGTCAATAGATGTCTCGACTCCAAAAACCACATAAGCCGTCCGTTAATCATTCGTTCCAACACCTTGCAAACGCAGCTGGTGAGGGAAATCGGACGGTAACTGGAAGGAAGATGTGGGTCCTTTCCAGGCTTAGGTATGGGAATGACGGTGGCCAATCGCCAAGCGCAAGGAAATGTGCCATTACACCAAATAAAATTAAAAGCTCGTAATAAAAATGCTTTACCTTCTGCTGGTAAATGCTGCAACATCGCAACATGAATGTCATCAGGTCCCGGTGCGCAATGTCGAGAGGTGGAAAGGGCATGCTCCAGTTCCCTGGCGGTAAAAGGAACGTTGTAGCTCTCCTGATGGTCGGAGGCAAATGAGAAACCTTTCCCCTCAACCTGCTCCCGTAATGAGCGAAATGTAGCCGGGTAATTGGCGGAACTAGAAACATCAGCGAAGGTTCGCCCTAGAACATTGGCGACGTTAATCGGAGTAGTGAGCACTCGATTTAAAACCCTAAGACCGGGTATAGGTGTAAATCTTGGTTTGCCAGCAACGCGGCGTAGCCGTTCCCAAACTACGGATGAAGGCGTTGTTCGGTTAAAAGAAGAGGTAAAAGAAATCCAAGAAGCCTTTTTGCTATCCTTAATGACTCGGCGGCATTTGGCGCGAAGTTGTTTGTAGAAAATCATATTTGCTGAAGTAGGGTGGCGACGAAAAACTCGGAGAGCACCTCGGCGTGCACGCAGTGCATCCCGGCATTCATCGTTCCACCAAGGAACCGGTAAGCGTCTGGGGTGACAAGACGACCGGGGAATAGCCTTATCTGCGGCTGTTATGATGACAGTACGGAGGTGCTCGATCGCGACGTCGATAGATGGAAAGTCACACCCTGAGAATTCGGCCAAAGATCGATAGAGAGTCCAATTCGCCTTATCAATGAGCCATTTTGGCGTGCGCTGTGAATGTGCGTTCGGAGAGAGTACATGGATCTGACACGGAAAGTGGTCACTGGAATATGTGTCGGAGAGGACGTTCCAGGTGAAATGAACAGCAAGCGAGGCAGAACAAATGGATAAATCCAAGTGTGAAAAGCTATGAGTGCTGTCAGAGAGAAAAGTAGGTTGACCAGTGTTGAGAACTATAAGATTGTGATTTAGCATAAAGTCAGCTAAGAGGGTACCTCTTGCACACTCCGTGGTGGAACCCCATAGGGGGTGGTGTGCATTGAAATCCCCCAAAAGAAGAACAGGGGGTGGTAGCTGAGACAAAAGATCGTCCAGGTCAACTGTGGTGATGGTTCCGGACGGAGGTAAATAAACATTGCAGACAGAAAAACTAAGGCCAGAAAAGTGAACTGTAGCTGCGGCAGCTTGTAAAGGAGTCTGGAGCTGTAGTGAGGTGCTGTACACGTTATTGCGAATTAAAAGTAAAACTCCGGCGTGAGCGGGAGTGCCATCTTCGGGAGGGAGATCAAATCTCACCGAAGAGTAACCGCGTAAATTAAAAGAATCGCTTAGGCGAAGCTTAGTCTCTTGGAGACATACCAGCAAAGGGTCAGTAGAACGTAAAATTAACTCGAGGTCAGGTCTGCGACTACGGAGACCACGCACATTCCACGAAAGGATAGCCATTGTTAAAATTAGATAAAAGAAGCTAAAAATTTACCACCTTACTTTTTGGACGGTGCAGGGCGAAACAAACGTCCTTTTTTTAGTCGCGTGGGACTCGGTGGTTTTGAAGGAGCAGGCACATCCTGCTCCATCACTTCCTCAGAGGGAGGGCTCTCCCGCTGAGAAGCATCCACCGATTCCAACGCCTGGAATCGGTTGGATGTAGATATAGGCGGCGACGGCGACCGCCTAGCGGGTTTGCTCCCATCATGGGAGCGTGACCTCCGAGGAGGAGAAGGGCTCTTTTTCTGCTCTACCTGAGTTGACGACTTTAAAAAATCCGTTCTCGTAAAACTCGTCCTGAACTTAATTTCAGGGGCATTAAAAACAACCGCTTTGGGCTTCACGGTAGAGCGCTTTGGAGAACTAGGAGTAGTTTGGACCCGTGTAAAAACAAGATCGCAGGTCTGCGTACTGCTATCGCACTTCTTGGGCGCAAAAGAAGCTGCTGCGCTGTAGGTGCCGGTCTTAGGCACGACAGGTTGGCGAGACTGGAATCGCTTCCGGGCTTCAGTAAAGGAGAGTTTTTCCTTCACCCGGATCTCCTGGATACAGCGCTCCTCTCGAAAACGAGGGCAATCGCGGGACGAGGCTGGATGTTCACCGCGGCAGTTGACGCAGACAGGAGCGGATGGGCATGCTCCCTCGTGACTTGCTTGACCGCAGGTTGCACAGATGGATACGGCAGTTTTACATGATATGCGAGTGTGTCCAAAACGCTGACACTGGAAACATCGCAACGGGCTCGGGATATACGGGCGCACTTCTATCACCTCGTAGCCCGCCTTGATCCTCTGCGGCAAATCGACTCTGTCGAATGTGAGGAAAAGAGTCCGGGTCGGCTGTAATTCCCCCTCTTTCCTTGCCTGCACACGATATACTGAGGTGACCCCTTGGTCTTCCAGACAGCTCTGGATTTCCGGGTCGGACATTCCGTCTAGAACATTTGTGGTGACAACTCCTCGCGACGAATTCATGGTCTTATGTTTCTCGACACGGACGGGATATCCGTGGAGTAGCGTCGCCTTGAGCAACGAGTTGCTTTGAGACAGGCCTTGTGTCTCCACCAAAAGTGATCCGTTGCGTACACGGGTACAGGACTTAACGGGTCCAGCTATGGCATCAATGCCCTTCTGAATTTTAAATGGATTTACGGTCGTAAACGACTGACTCTCTTCAGTTCGACTAATGACCAAGTATCGAGGGAAAGACTTCTCGTATACTTCTTTTACGTCAACTCTTTTACGTTTAAAATGTAAGGGATTATTTTCCAGTACCATAGCGATTTATTCCTCCACCATTGCAACCGTCTCCGATGGCGGGCTGCTTCCTGGGCGCCACCCCGGCTTAGGCTACTGGCTCTGGCCTGAACAAAGTAACCTCAGGGTCACACCTTCCTGTGGGCTGACGAAGGGACCCAATCGCCTGCAGGAAGACTACAGCTCATGCAATGGCCCTTCCCCGGGCCTGGCCTTTACCAGGGGATACGCTCCCGTCCTACATGATAACCCTGTGCTGGGAGTTACGCCGTTACCCAGTCACATTTTACCGCGTCAAACACGGGGGCACCCATCAGACAAAGAACAGGGAAGTAGGACTAATAAAACAATAAAAGAGGCGAAATAAAAAGGAGTCAAACGCGCTGAGCGCGGACCTGAGGGAGCAGCTCGGGTGCCTCGGGGTCGCTACGCCCCGTACCCAATAAATTGGGCCCCTGAGGGTTTGATAGCTATAGAAAACCATAAAATGAAGAAATATTCGCGAAAAGAAAAGATTTATTTCGATGGTTGGAAACCTCATTAGAATCACTTATTATCCGTTCTTATTTGAGATAACTGCTTCTGTTTCATTTTGCTAGTTTGATAGCTGTAGAAAAGCATATTATGCGGAAAGAATCTCGAAAAGAAAAAAAATTTTTTTCGAAGGTTGGAAAATCCAAGAGAATCAATTTTTTTCCATTCTTATTTAAAATAACTGGTTTTCTTTCATTGTACTAGTTTGATAGTCATAGAAAACCATAAAATGAAGAAAGATTCCCGAAGAGTAAAGATTTATTTAGATGGTTGTAAACTTTATTAGAATCACTTTTTTTCCGTTCTTATTTGAGATATCTGGTTCTCTTTCATTTTGCTAGTTATATAGCTGTAGAAGAGCATATTATGCGGAAAGAAACTCGAAAAGAAAAAAAATTTTTTTCGAAGTTTGGAAACCCCATTAGAATGACTTTTTTCCGTTCTTATTTGAGATAACTGGTTCTCATTCATTATACTATTTTGATAGCCTGAGAAAAGCCATATTATGCAGAAAGGATCTCGAACAGAAAAAAAATTTTTTTAGATGTTTGGAAAATCGTTATGAATCAATTTTTTTCCATTCTTATTTGAGATAACTGGTTCTCTTTCATTGTACCAGTTTGATAGCCATAGAAAACTATAAAATGAAGAAAGATTCGCGAAAAGAAAAGATTTATTTCGAAGGTTGGAATCTTCATTAGAATCACATTTTTTCCGTTCTTATTTGAGATAACTGGTTCTCCTTCATTTTTCTAGTTTGATAGATGTAGAAAAGCATATTATGCGGAAAGAATCTCGAAAAGAAAAAAATTTTTTTTCGAAGGTTGGAAACTTCATTTGAATCACATTTTTTCCGTTCTTATTTGAGATAACTGGTTCTCTTTCATTATACTAGTTTGATAGCTTTACAAAAGTATATTATGCGGAAAGAATCTCGAAAAGAAAAACACTTTTTTTTGATGTTTGGAAAATCCTTATGAATCAATTTTTTTCCATTCTTATTTGAGATAACTGGTTCTCTTTCATTATACTAGTTTTAAAGCCATTGAAAAGCATATTATGGGGAAAGAATCTCGAAAAGAAAAAAAATTTTTTTTGATGTTTGGAAAATCCTTATGATTCAATTTTTTTCCATTCTTATTTGAGATAACTGGTTTTCTTTCATTATACTAGTTTGATAGCCATAGGAAGCCATAAAATGAAGAAATATTCGCGAAAAGAAAAGATTTATTTTAATGGTTGGAAACTTAATTAGAATCACTTTTTTTCCGTTCTTTATTGAGATAACTGGTTCTCTTTCATTTTGCTAGTTTGATAGCTGTAGAAAAGCATATTATGCGGAAGGAATCTCGAAAAGAAAAAAAAATTTTTTCGAAGGTTGGAAAATCCAAGAGAATCAATTTTTTTCCATTTTTATTTGAAATAACTGGTTCTCTTTCATTATACTAGTTTGATAGCCATAGAAAGCTATAAAATGAAGAAAGACTCGTGAAAAGAAAAGATTTATTTCGATGGTTGTAAACCTCATTAGAAACACTTTTTTTCCGTTCTTATTTGAGATAACTGGTTCTCTTTCATTTTGCTAGTTTGATAGCTGTAGAAAAGCATTTTATGACAAAAGAATTTCGAAAAGAAAATCATTTTTTTTCGAAGTTTGGAAACTTCATTGCAATCACTTTTTTTCCGTTCTTATTTGAGATTACTGGTTCTCTTTCATTATACAAATTTGATAGCCATAGAAATCCATAAAATGAAGAAATATTCGCGAAAAGAAAAGATTTATTTCGATGGTTGGAAACTTCATTAGAATCACTTACTTTCCGTTCTTATTTGAGATAACTGGTTCTCTTTCATTTTGCTAGTTTGATAGCTGTAGAAAAGCATATTATGCGGAAAGAATCTGGAAAAGAAAAAAAATTTTTTCTAAGCTTGGAAAATCCAAGATATTCAATTTTTTTCCATTCTTATTTGAAATAACTGGTTCTCTTTCATTATACTAGTTTGATAGCCATAGAAAATCATAAAATGAAGAAAGATTCCCGAAAAGAAAAGATTTATTTAGATGGTTGTAAACTTTAATAGAATCACTTTTTTTCCGTTCTTATTTGAGATTACTGGTTCTCTTTCATTTTGCTAGTTTGATAGCTGTAGAAAAGCATATTATTAGGAAAGAATCTCGAAAAGAAAAAAGATTTTTTTCCAAGTTTGGAAACTTCATTAGAATCACTTTTTTCCGTTCTTATTTGAGATATCTGGTTGTCTTTCATTTTGCTAGTTTGATAGCTGTAGAAAAGCATATTATGCGGAAAGAATCTCGAAAGAAAAAAAAATTTTTCGAAGGTTGGAAAATCCAAGAGAATCAATTTTTTTCCATTCTTATTTGAGATAACTGGTTCTCTTTCATGATACTAGTTTGATAGCCATTAAAAACCATAAAATGAAGAAAGATTCGCGAAAGGAAAAGATTTATTTAGATGGTTGTAAACTTTATTAGAATCGCCTTTTTTCCGTTCTTATTTGAGATAACTTGTTCTCTTTCATTTTCCTAGTTGATAGCTGTAGAAAAGCATATTATGCGAGAAGAATCTCGAAAATAAAAAAAAACAAATTCAAATTTTGGAAACTTCATTAGAATTTTTTTTTTCCGTTCTTATTTGAGATAACTGGTTCTCTTTCATTATACTAGTTTTATAGCCTTAGAAAAGCATATTATGCTGAAAGAATCTCGAAAATAAAAAAAAAAATTTTTTGATGTTTGGAAAATCCTTATGAATCAATTTTTTTCCATTATTATTTGAGATAACTGGTTCTCTTTCATTATACTAGTTTTATAGCCTTAGAAAAGCATATTATGCTGAAAGAATCTCGAAAAGTAAAAAAATTTTTTTGATGTTTGGAAAATCCTTATGAATCAATTTTTTTCCATTCTTATTTGAGATAACTGGTTCTCTTTCATTATACTAGTTTGATAGCCATGGAAAATAATAAAATGAAGAAATATTCGGGAAAAGCAAAGATGTATTTCGATGGTTGCAAACTTTATTAGAATCACTTTTTTTCCGTTCTTATTTGAGATAACTGGTTCTCTTTCATTTTGCTATTTTAATAGCTGTAGAAAAGCATATTATGCGGAAAGAATCTCGAAAAGAAAAAAAAATTATTCGAAGTTTGGAAACCCCATTAGAATCACTTTTTTTCCGTTCTTATTTGAGATAACTGGTTCTCTTTCATTGTACTAGTTTGACAGCCTTAGAAAAGCATATTATGCGGAAAGAATCTCGAAATGAAAAAAAATTTTATTTTGTTGTTTGGAAAATCGTTATGAATCAATTTTTTTCCATTGTTATTTGAGATAACTGGTTCTCTTTCATTTTACTAGTTTGATTGCCATAGAAAACCATAAAATGAAGAAAGATTCGCGAAAAGAAAAGATTTATTTTCATGGTTGGAAACTTCATTAGAATCACTTTTTTTCCGTTCTTATTTGAGATAACTGGTTCTCTTTCATTTTGCTAGTTTGATAGCTGTAGAAAACCATATTATGCGGAAAGAATCTCGAAAAGAAAAAAAAATTTTTTCGAAGGTTGGAAAATCCAAGAGAATCAATTTTTTTCCATTCTTATTTGAAATAACTGTTTCTCTTTCATTATACTAGTTTGATAACCATAGAAAACCATAAAATGAAGAAAGACTCGCCAAAAGAAAACATTTATTTCGATGGTTGTAAACTTCATTAGAAACACATTTTTCCGTTCTTTTTTGATATAACTGGTTGTCTTTCATTTTGCTAGTTTGATAGCTGTAGAAAAGCATTTTATGAGGAAAGAATCTCGAAAAGAAAAAAATTTTTTTCGAAGTTTGGAAACTTCATTACAACCACTTTTTTTCCGTTGTTATTTGAGATAACTGGTTCTCTTTCATTATACTAGTTTAATAGCCTTAGAAAAGCATATTATGCGGAAAGAATCTCGAAATGAGAAAAATTTTTTTTCCAAGGTTGGAAAATCGAAGAGAATAAATTTTTTTCCGTTATTTATTGAGATAACTTGTTCTCTTTCATTTTGCTAGTTTGATAGCTGTAGAAAAGTATATTATGCGGAAAGAATCTCGATAAGAAAAAAACTTTTTTTCAAAGTTTGGAAACTTCATTAGAATCACTTTTTTCCGTTCTTATTTTAGATAACTGGTTCTCTTTCATTATACTAGTTTTAATAGCCTTAGAAAAGCATATTATGCGGAAAGAATCTCGAAAAGAAAAAAAAAATTTTCATGTTTGGAAAATCCTTATGAATCAGTTTTTTTCAATTCTTATTTGAGATAACTGGTTCTCTTTCATTATACTAGTTTGATAGCCAAAAAAAGCATAAAATGAAGAAATATTCGCGAAAAGAAAAGATTTATTTCGATGGTTGGAAACTTCAATAGAATCACTTTTTTTCCGTTCTTATTTGAGATAACTGGTTCTCTTTCATTTTGCTATTTTGATAGCTGTAGAAAAGCATATTATGCGGAAAGAATCTCGAAAAGAAAAAAAAAATTTTTGGAAGGGTGGAAATTCAAGAGAATCAATTTTTTTCCATTCTTATTTGAGATAACTGGTTCTCTTTCATTATACTAGTTTGATAGCCTTAGAAAAGCATATTATGCAGAAAGAATCTCGAAAAGAAAAAAAATTATTTTTTGTTGTTTGGAAAATCTTTATGAATCAATTTTTTCCCTTCTTATTTGAGACAACTGGTTCTCTTTCATTATACTAGTTTGATAGCCTTAAAAAAAGCATATTGTGCGGAGAGAATCTCGAAAAGAAAAAATTTTTTTTTTAATATTTGGAAAATCCTTATGAATCAATTTTTTTCCATTCTTATTTGAGATAACTGGTTCTCTTTCATTATACAAATTTGATAGCCATAGAAAACCATAAAATGAAGAAATATTCGCGAGAAGAAGAGATTTATTTTGATGGTTGGAAACTTCATTAGAATCACTTATTTTCCGTTCTTATTTGAGATAACTGGTTCTCTTTCATTTTTCTAGTTTGATAGCTGTAGAAAAGCATATTATGCGGAAAGAATCTCGAAAAGAAAAAAAATTTATTTCGAAGGTTGGAAAATCCAAGAGAATCAGTTTTTTTCCATTCTTATTTGAAATAACTATTCCTCTTTCATTATTTTAGTTTGATAGCCATAGAAAACCATAAAATGAAGAAAGATTCCCGAAAAGAAAAGATTTATTTCGATGGTAATAAACTTCATTAGAAACACTTTTTTTCCGTTCTTATTTGAGATAATTGCTTCTCTTTCATTTTTCTAGTTTGATAGCTGTAGAAAAGCAATTTATGAGGAAATAATCTCGAAAAGAGAAAAAAAAAGTTCCAAGTTTGGAAACTTCATTACAATCACTTTTTTCCGTTGTTATTTCAGATAACTGGTTCTCTTTCATTATACTAGTTTGATAGCCATAGAAAACCATAAAATGAAGATTCGCGAAAAGAAAAGATTTATTTCGATGTTTGGAAAATTGATTAGAATCACTTTTTTCCGTTCTTATTTGAGATAACTGGTTCTCTTTCATTATACTAGTTTGATATCCTTAGAAAAGCATATTATGCAGAAAGAATCTCGAAAAGAAAAAAAATTTTTTTGATGTTTGGAAAATCCTTATGAATCAATTTTTTTCCATTCTTATTTGAGATAACTGGTTCTCTTTCATTATACTAGTTTGATAGCCTTAGAAAAGCATATTATGCTGAAAGAATCTCGAAAAGAAAAAAAACTTTTTTTGATGTTTGGAAATTCCTTATGAATCAATTTTTTTCCATTCTTATTTGAGATAACTGGATCTCTTTCATTATACAAATTTGATAGCTATAGGAAACCATAAAATGAAGAAATATTCGCGAAAAGAAAAGATTTATTTCGATGGTTGGAAACTTTATTAGAATCAGTTATTATCCGTTCTTATTTGAGATAACTGCTGCTCTTTCATTTTCCTAGTTTGATAGCTGTAGAAAAGCATATTATGCGGAAAGAATCTCAAAAAGAAAAAAAAGTTTTTTAGAAGGTTGGAAAATCCAAGAGATACAATTTTTTTCCATTCTTATTTGAAATAACTGGTTCTCTTTCATTACACTAGTTTGATAGCCATAGAAAACCATAAAATGAAGAAAGATTCCCGAAAGGAAAAGATTTATTTAAATGGTTGTAAACTATATTAGAATCACTTTTTTTCCGTTCTTAATTGAGACAACTGGTTCTCTTTCATTTTGCTTGTTTGATAGCTGTAGAAAAGCATATTATTAGGAAAGAAGCTCGAAAAGTAAAAAATTTTTTTCGACGTTTAGAAACTTCATTAGAATCACTTTTTTCCATTCTTATTTGATATTACTGGATCTTTTTCATTATACTAGTTTGATAGCCTTAGAAAAGCATATTTTGCGGAAAGAATCTCGAAAAGAAAAAAAAATTTTTCGAAGGTTGGAAAATCCAAGAGAATCAATTTTTTTCCATTCTTATTTGAAATAACTGGTTCTCTTTCATTATACTAGATAGCCATAGACAACCATAAAATGAAGATTCGCGAAAGGAAAAGATTTATTTCGATGGTTGGAAAATTGATTAGAATCACTTTTTTCCGTTCTTATTTGAGATAACTGGTTCTCTTTCATTATACTAGTTTGATAGCCTTAGAAAAGCATATTATGCAGAAAGAATCTCGAAAAGAAAAAAAATTTTTTTTGATGTTTGGAAAATCCTTATGAATCAATTTTTTTCCATTCTTATTTGAGATAACTGGTTCTCTTTCATTATACTAGTTTGATAGCCTTAGAAAAGCATATTATGCTGAAAGAATCTCGAAAAGAAAAAAAATTTTTTTCGAAGTTTGGAAAATCCAAGAGAATCAATTTTTACCATTCTTATTTGAAATAACTGGTTCTCTTTCATTATACTAGTTTGATAGCCATAGAAAACCATAAAATGAAGAAAGATTCCCGAAAGGAAAAGATTTATTTAAATGGTTGTAAACTTTATTACAATCACTTTTATTCCGTTCTTAATTGAGACAACTGGTTCTCTTTCATTTTGCTAGTTTGATAGCTGTAGAATAGCATATTATTAGGAAAGAATCCCGAAAAGAAAAAAAATTTTTTTCGTAGTTTAGAAACTTCATTAGAATCACTTTTTTCCGTTCTTATTTGAAATAACTGGTTCTCTTTCATTATACTAGTTTGATAGCCATAGACAACCATAAAATGAAGATTCGCGAAAGGAAAAGATTTATTTCGATGTTTGGAAACTTCATTAGAATCACCTTTTTTCCGTTCTTAATTGAGATAACTGGTTCTCTTTCATTATACTAGTTTGATAGCCTTAGAAATGCATTTTATGCAGAAAGAATCTCGAAAAGAAAAAAAAAATTTTTTGATGTTTGGAAAATCCTTATGAATCAATTTTTTTCCATTCCTATTTGAGATAACTGGTTCTCTTTCATTATACTAGTTTGATAGCCTTAGAAAAGCATATTATGCGGAAAGAATCTCGAAAAGAAAAAAAAATTTTTTTGATGTTTGGAAAATCCTTATGAATCAATTTTTTTCCATTCTTATTTGAGATAACTGGATCTCTTTGATTATATACATTTGATAGCAATAGAAACCCTTAAAATGAAGAAATATTTGCGAAAAGAAAAGATTTATTCCGATTGTTGGAAACTTCATTAGAATCACTTTTTTTCCGTTCTTATTTGAGATAACTGGTTCTCTTTCATTTTGCTAGTTTGATAGCTGTAGAAAAGCATATTATGCGGAAAGAATCTCGAAAAGAAAAAAAAATTTTTTCGAAGGTTGGAAAATCCAAGAGAATCAATTTTTTTCCATTCTTATTTGAAATAACTGTTTCTCTTTCATTATACTAGTTTGATAACCATAGAAAACCATAAAATGAAGAAAGACTCGCCAAAAGAAAACATTTATTTCGATGGTTGTAAACTTCATTAGAAAAACATTTTTCAGTTCTTTTTTTATAAAACTGGTTGTCTTTCATTTTGCTAGTTTGATAGCTGTAGAAAAGCATTTTATAAGGAAAGAATCTCGAAAAGAAAAAAAAATTTTTTCGAAGTTTGGAAACTTCATTACAACCACTTTTTTTCCGTTGTTATTTGAGATTACTGGTTCTCTTTCATTATACTAGTTTGATAGCCTTAGAAAAGCATATTTTGCGGAAAGAATCTCGAAAAGAAAAAAAATTTTTTTTTGATGTTTGGAAAATCGATATGAATTAATTTTTTTCCATTCTTATTTGAGATAACTGGTTCTCTTTCATTATACTAGTGTGTTAGCCATAGAAAACCATAAAATGAAGAAATATTCGGGAAAATAAAAGATTTATTTCGATGGTTGGAAACTTCATTAGAATCACTTTTTTTCCATTCTTATTTGAGATAACTGGTTCTCTTTCATTTTGCTAGTTTGATAGCTGTAGAAAAGCATATTATGCGGAAAGAATCTCGAAAAGAAAAAAAATTTTTTTCTAAGTTTGGAAAATCCAAGATAATCAATTTTTTTCCATTCTTATTTGAAATAACTTGTTCTCTTTCATTATACTAGTTTGATAGTCATACAAAACCATAAAATGAAGAAAGATTCGCGAAAAGAAAAGATTTATTTGCATGGTTGGAAATTTCATTAGAATCACTTTTATTCCGTTCTTATTTGAGATATCTGGTTGTCTTTCATTTTGCTAGTTTGATAGCTGTAGAAAAGCATATTATGCAGAAAGAATCTCGAAAAGAAAAAAAAAATTTTCGAAGGTTGGAAAATCCAAGAGAATCATTTTTTTTTCCATTCTTATTTGAAATAAATGTTTCTCTTTCATTATACTAGTTTGATAGTCATAGAAAACCATAAAATGAAGAAAGACTCGCGAAAATAAAAGATTTATTTCAATGGTTGTAAACCTTATTAGAAACACATTTTTCCGTTCTTATTTGAGATAACTGGTTCTCTTTCATTTTGCTAGTTTGATAGCTGTAGAAAAGAATTTTATGAGGAAATAATCTCGAAAAGAAAAAAATTTTTTCGAAGTTTGGAAACTTCATTACAATCCCTTTTTTTCCGTTCTTATTTGAGATTACTGGTTCTCTTTCATTATACTAATTTGATAGCCGTAGAAAAGCATATTTTGCGGAAAGAATCTGGAAAAGAATAAAAAAAATTTTGATGTTTGGAAAATTTTTATGAATCAATTTCTTTCCATTCTTATTTGATATAACTGGTTCTCTTTCATTATACTAGTTTGATAGCCATAGAAAACCATAAAATGAAGAAAGATTCGCGAAAAGAAAAGATTTATTTCGATGGTTGGAAACTTCATTAGAATCACTTTTTTTCCGTTGTTATTTGAGATTAATGGTTCTCTTTCATTTGGCTAGTTTGATAGCTATAGAAAAGCATATTATGCGAAAAGAATCTCGAAGTGAAAAAAAATTTTTTTTCGATGGTTGGAAAATCCAAGAGAATCAATTTTTTTCCGTTCTTTATTGAGATAACTGGTTCTCTTTCATTTTGCTAGTTTGATAGCTGTAGAAAAGCATATTATGCGGAAACAGTCTCGAAAAGAAAAAAATTTTTTTTCAAAGTTTGGAAACTTCATTAGAATCACTTTTTTCCGTTCTTATTTGAGATAACTGGTTCTCTTTCATTATAATATTTTGATAGCCTTAGTAAAGCATATTATGCGGAAACCATCTCGAAAAGAAAAAAAATTTTTTTGATGTTTGGAAAATCCTTATGAATCAATTTTTTTCCGTTCTTATTTGAGATAACTGGTTCTCTTTCATTATACTAGTTTGATAGCCATAGAAAACCATAAAATGAAGAAATATTCGCAAAAAGAAAAGATTTATTTCGATGGTTGGAAAATTCATAAGAATCACTTTTTTTCCGTTCTTATTTGAGATAACTGGTTCTCTTTCATTATACTTGTTTGATAGCCTTAGAAAAGCATATTATGCAGAAAGAATCTCGAAAAGAAAAAAAAATTTTTTTGATGTTTGGAAAATCCTTATGAATCAATTTTTTTCCATTCTTATTTGAGATAACTGGTTCTCTTTCATTATACAAATTTGATAGCCATAGAAATCCATAAAATGAAGAAATATTCGCGAAAAGAAAAGATTTATTTCGATGGTTGGAAACTTCATTAGAATCACTTACTTTCCGTTCTTATTTGAGATAACTGGTTCTTTTTCATTTTGCTACTTTGATAGCTGTAGGAAAGCATATTATGCAATAAGAATCTCGAAAAGAAAAAAAATTTTTTCTAAGCTTGGAAAATCCAAGGTAATCAATTTTTTTCCATTCTTATTTGAAATAACTGGTTCTCTTTCATTATACTAGTTTGATAGCCATAGAAAAGCATAAAATGAAGAAAGATTCCCGAAAAGAAAAGATTTATTTAGATGGTTGTAAACTTTATTAGAATCACTTTTTTTCCGTTCTTATTTGAGATTACTGGTTCTCTTTCATTTTGCTAGTTTGATAGCTGTAGAAAAGCATATTATTAGGAAAGAATCTGGAAAAGAAAAAAAATTTTTTTCCAAGTTTGGAAACTTCATTAGAATCACTTTTTTCCGTTCTTATTTGAGATATCTGGTTGTCTTTCATTTTGCTAGTTTGATAGCTGTAGAAAAGCATATTATGCGGAAAGAATCTCGAAAAGAAAAAAAAAATTTCTCGAAGGTTGGAAAATCCAAGAGAATCAATTTTTTCCATTTTTATTTGAGATAACTGGTTCTCTTTCATTATACTAGTTTGATAGCCGTTAAAAACCATAAAATGAAGAAAGATTCGCGAAAGGAAAAGATTTATTTCGATGGTTGTAAACTTCATTAGAATCACTTTTTTTCCGTTCTTATTTGAGATTTCTGGTTCTCTTTCATTTTGCTAGTTAGATAGCTGTAGAAAAGCATATTATTTAGAAAGAATCTCGAAAAGAAAAAAATTTTTTTCCAAGGTTGGAAAATCCAAGAGAATCAATTTTTTTCCATTCTTATTTGAAATAACTGGTTCTCTTTCATTATACTAGTTTGATAGCCATAGAAAATCATAAAATGAAGAAAGATTCCCGAAAAGAAAAGATTTATTTAGATGGTTGTAAACTTTATTAGAATCACCTTTTTTCCGTTATTTATTTGAGATAACTGGTTCTCTTTCATTTTCCTAGTTGATAGCTGTAGAAAAGCATATTATGCGAGAAGAATCTCGAAAATAAAAAAAAAATTTCAAATTTTGGAAACTTCATTACAATCTTTTTTTTTTTCCGTTCTTATTTGAGATAACTGGTTCTTTTTCATTATACTAGTTTTATAGCCTTAGAAAGGCATATTATGCTGAAAGAATCTCGAAAAGAAAAAAAAATTTTTTTTGATGTTTGGAAAATCCTTATGAATCAATTTTTTTCCATTATTATTTGAGATAACTGGTTCTCTTTCATTATACTGGTTTTATAGCCTTAGAAAAGCATATTATGCGGAAAGAATCTCGAAGAGAAAAAAAAATTTTTTCGAAGGTTGGAAAATCCAAGAAAATCAATTTTTTTCCATTCTTATTTGAAATAACTGTTTCTCTTTCATTATACTAGTTTGATAACCATAGAAAACCATAAAATGAAGAAAGACTCGCCAAAAGAAAGCATTTATTTCGATGGTTGTAAACTTCATTAGAAACACATTTTTCCGTTCTTTATTTATATTACTGGTTGTCTTTCATTTTGCTAGTTTGATAGCTGTAGAAAAGCATTTTATGAGGAAAGAATCTCGAAAAGAAAAAAATTTTTTTCGAAGTTTGGAAACTCCATTACCACTTTTTTTCCGTTCTTATTTGAGATAACTGGTTCTCTTTCATTATACTAGTTTGATAGCCTTAGAAAAGCATATTATGCAGAAGGAATCTCGAAAAGAAAAAAAAATTTTTTGATGTTTGGAAAATCCTTATGAATCAATTTTTTTCCATTCTTATTTGAGATAACTGGTTCTCTTTCATTATACAAATTTGATAGCCATAGAAATCCATAAAATGAAGAAATATTCGCGAAAAGAAAAGATTTATTTCGATGGTTGGAAACTTCATTAGAATCACTTACTTTCCGTTCTTATTTGAGATAACTGGTTCTCTTTCATTTTGCTAGTTTGATAGCTGTAGAAAAGCATATTATGCGGAAAGAATCTCGAAAAGAAAAAAAATTTTTTCTAAGCTTGGAAAATCCAAGATATTCAATTTTTTTCCATTCTTATTTGAAATAACTGGTTTTCTTTCATTATACTAGTTTGATAGCCATAGAAAATCATAAAATGAAGAAAGATTCCCGAAAAGAAAAGATTTATTTAGATGGTTGTAAACTTTAATAGAATCACTTTTTTTCCGTTCTTATTTGAGATTACTGGTTCTCTTTCATTTTGCTAGTTTGATAGCTGTAGAAAAGCATATTATTAGGAAAGAATCTCGAAAAGAAAAAAAATTTTTTTCCAAGTTTGGAAACTTCATTAGAATCACTTTTTTCCGTTCTTATTTGAGATATCTGGTTGTCTTTCATTTTGCTAGTTTGATAGCTGTAGAAAAGCATATTATGCGGAAAGAATCTCGAAAGAAAAAAAAATTTTTCGAAGGTTGGAAAATCCAAGAGAATCAATTTTTTTCCATTCTTATTTGAGATAACTGGTTCTCTTTCATGATACTAGTTTGATAGCCATTAAAAACCATAAAATGAAGAAAGATTCGCGAAAGGAAAAGATTTATTTAGATGGTTGTAAACTTTATTAGAATCACCTTTTTTCCGTTCTTATTTGAGATAACTTGTTCTCTTTCATTTTCCTAGTTGATAGCTGTAGAAAAGCATATTATGCGAGAAGAATCTCGAAAATAAAAAAAAAAAAATTCAAATTTTGGAAACTTCATTAGAATTTTTTTTTTCCGTTCTTATTTGAGATAACTGGTTCTCTTTCATTATACTAGTTTTATAGCCTTAGAAAAGCATATTATGCTGAAAGAATCTCGAAAATAAAAAAAAATTTTTTTTGATGTTTGGAAAATCCTTATGAATCAATTTTTTTCCATTATTATTTGAGATAACTGGTTCTCTTTCATTATACTAGTTTTATAGCCTTAGAAAAGCATATTATGCTGAAAGAATCTCGAAAAGAAAAAAAAATTTTTTTGATGTTTGGAAAATCCTTATGAATCAATTTTTTTCCATTCTTATTTGAGATAACTGGTTCTCTTTCATTATACTAGTTTGATAGCCATGGAAAACAATAAAATGAAGAAATATTCGGGAAAAGCAAAGATGTATTTCGATGGTTGCAAACTTTATTAGAATCACTTTTTTTCCGTTCTTATTTGAGATAACTGGTTCTCTTTCATTTTGCTATTTTAATAGCTGTAGAAAAGCATATTATGCGGAAAGAATCTCGAAAAGAAAAAAAAATTTTTTCGAAGGTTGGAAAATCCAAGAGAATCAATTTTTTTCCATTCTTATTTGAAATAACTGTTTCTCTTTCATTATACTAGTTTGATAACCATAGAAAACCATAAAATGAAGAAAGACTCGCCAAAAGAAAACATTTATTTCGATGGTTGTAAACTTCATTAGAAACACATTTTTCCGTTCTTTTTTGATATAACTGGTTGTCTTTCATTTTGCTAGTTTGATAGCTGTAGAAAAGCATTTTATGAGGAAAGAATCTCGAAAAGAAAAAAATTTTTTTCGAAGTTTGGAAACTTCATTACAACCACTTTTTTTCCTTTGTTATTTGAGATAACTGGTTCTCTTTCATTATACTAGTTTAATAGCCTTAGAAAAGCATATTATGCGGAAAGAATCTCGAAATGAGAAAAAATTTTTTTCCAAGGTTGGAAAATCGAAGAGAATAAATTTTTTTCCGTTATTTATTGAGATAACTTGTTCTCTTTCATTTTGCTAGTTTGATAGCTGTAGAAAAGTATATTATGCGGAAAGAATCTCGATAAGAAAAAAACTTTTTTTCAAAGTTTGGAAACTTCATTAGAATCACTTTTTTCCGTTCTTATTTTAGATAACTGGTTCTCTTTCATTATACTAGTTTTAATAGCCTTAGAAAAGCATATTATGCGGAAAGAATCTCGAAAAGAAAAAAAAAATTTTCATGTTTGGAAAATCATTATGAATCAGTTTTTTTCAATTCTTATTTGAGATAACTGGTTCTCTTTCATTATACTAGTTTGATAGCCAAAAAAAGCATAAAATGAAGAAATATTCGCGAAAAGAAAAGATTTATTTCGATGGTTGGAAACTTCAATAGAATCACTTTTTTTCCGTTCTTATTTGAGATAACTGGTTCTCTTTCATTTTGCTATTTTGATAGCTGTAGAAAAGCATATTATGCGGAATGAATCTCGAAAAGAAAAAAAAAATTTTTGGAAGGGTGGAAATTCAAGAGAATCAATTTTTTTCCATTCTTATTTGAGATAACTAGTTCTCTTTCATTATACTAGTTTGATAGCCTTAGAAAAGCATATTATGCAGAAAGAATCTCGAAAAGAAAAAAATTTATTTTTTGTTGTTTGGAAAATCTTTATGAATCAATTTTTTCCTTTCTTATTTGAGACAACTGGTTCTCTTTCATTATACTAGTTTGATAGCCTTAAAAAAAGCATATTGTGCGGAGAGAATCTCGAAAAGAAAAAATTTTTTTTTAATATTTGGAAAATCCTTATGAATCAATTTTTTTCCATTCTTATTTGAGATAACTGGTTCTCTTTCATTATACAAATTTGATAGCCATAGAAAACCATAAAATGAAGAAATATTCGCGAGAAGAAGAGATTTATTTTGATGGTTGGAAACTTCATTAGAATCGCTTATTTTCCGTTCTTATTTGAGATAACTGGTTCTCTTTCATTTTTCTAGTTTGATAGCTGTAGAAAAGCATATTATGCGGAAAGAATCTCGAAAAGAAAAAAAATTTATTTCGAAGGTTGGAAAATCCAAGAGAATCAGTTTTTTTCCATTCTTATTTGAAATAACTATTCCTCTTTCATTATTTTAGTTTGATAGCCATAGAAAACCATAAAATGAAGAAAGATTCCCGAAAAGAAAAGATTTATTTCGATGGTAATAAACTTCATTAGAAACACTTTTTTTCCGTTCTTATTTGAGATAATCGCTTCTCTTTCATTTTTCTAGTTTGATAGCTGTAGAAAAGCAATTTATGAGGAAATAATCTCGAAAAGAGAAAAAAAAATTTTCCAAGTTTGGAAACTTCATTACAATCACTTTTTTCCGTTGTTATTTCAGATAACTGGTTCTCTTTCATTATACTAGTTTGATAGCCATAGAAAACCATAAAATGAAGATTCGCGAAAAGAAAAGATTTATTTCGATGTTTGGAAAATTGATTAGAACCACTTTTTTCCGTTCTTATTTGAGATAACTGGTTCTCTTTCATTATACTAGTTTGATATCCTTAGAAAAGCATATTATGCAGAAAGAATCTCGAAAAGAAAAAAAATTTTTTTGATGTTTGGAAAATCCTTATGAATCAATTTTTTTCCATTCTTATTTGAGATAACTGGTTCTCTTTCATTATACTAGTTTGATAGCCTTAGAAAAGCATATTATGCTGAAAGAATCTCGAAAAGAAAAAAAACTTTTTTTGATGTTTGGAAATTCCTTATGAATCAATTTTTTTCCATTCTTATTTGAGATAACTGGATCTCTTTCATTATACAAATTTGATAGCTATAGGAAACCATAAAATGAAGAAATATTCGCGAAAAGAAAAGATTTATTTCGATGGTTGGAAACTTTATTAGAATCAGTTATTATCCGTTCTTATTTGAGATAACTGCTGCTCTTTCATTTTCCTAGTTTGATAGCTGTAGAAAAGCATATTATGCGGAAAGAATCTCAAAAAGAAAAAAAAGTTTTTTAGAAGGTTGGAAAATCCAAGAGAATCAATTTTTTTCCATTCTTATTTGAAATAACTGGTTCTCTTTCATTACACTAGTTTGATAACCATAGAAAACCATAAAATGAAGAAAGATTCCCGAAAGGAAAAGATTTATTTAAATGGTTGTAAACTATATTAGAATCACTTTTTTTCCGTTCTTAATTGAGACAACTGGTTCTTTTTCATTTTGCTTGTTTGATAGCTGTAGAAAAGCATATTATTAGGAAAGAAGCTCGAAAAGTAAAAAATTTTTTTCGACGTTTAGAAACTTCATTAGAATCACTTTTTTCCATTCTTATTTGATATTACTGGATCTTTTTCATTATACTAGTTTGATAGCCTTAGAAAAGCATATTTTGCGGAAAGAATCTCGAAAAGAAAAAAAAATTTTTCGAAGGTTGGAAAATCCAAGAGAATCAATTTTTTTCCATTCTTATTTGAAATAATTGGTTCTCTTTCATTATACTAGATAGCCATAGACAACCATAAAATGAAGATTCGCGAAAGGAAAAGATTTATTTCGATGGTTGGAAAATTGATTAGAATCATTTTTTTCCGTTCTTATTTGAGATAACTGGTTCTCTTTCATTATACTAGTTTGATAGCCTTAGAAAAGCATATTATGCAGAAAGAATCTCGAAAAGAAAAAAAATTTTTTTTGATGTTTGGAAAATCCTTATGAATCAATTTTTTTCCATTCTTATTTGAGATAACTGGTTCTCTTTCATTATACTAGTTTGATAGCCTTAGAAAAGCATATTATGCTGAAAGAATCTCGAAAAGAAAAAAAATTTTTTTTGATGTTTGGAAAATCCTTATGAATCAATTTTTTTCCATTCTTATTTGAGATAACTGGATCTCTTTCATTATACACATTTGATAGCTATAGGAAACCATAAAATGAAGAAATATTCGCGAAAAGAAAAGATTTATTTCGATGGTTGGAAACTTTATTAGAATCACTTATTATCCGTTCTTATTTGAGATAACTGCTGCTCTTTCATTTTCCTAGTTTGATAGCTGTAGAAAAGCAATTTATGAGGAAATAATCTCGAAAAGAAAAAAAAAATTTTTCCAAGTTTGGAAACTTCATTACAATCACTTTTTTTCCGTTGTTATTTCAGATAACTGGTTCTCTTTCATTATACTAGTTTGATAGCCATAGAAAACCATAAAATGAAGATTCGCGAAAAGAAAAGATTTATTTCGATGGTTGGAAACTTTATTAGAATCACTTATTATCCGTTCTTATTTGAGATAACTGCTGCTCTTTCATTTTGCTAGTTTGATAGCGTTAGAAAAGCATATTATGCGGAAAGAATCTCGAAAATAAAAAAAAAATTTTCGAAGGTTGGAAAATCCAAGAGAATCAATTTTTTTCCATTCTTATTTGAAATAACTGCTTCTCTTTCATTATACTAGTTTGATAGTCATAGAAAACCATAAAATGAAGGAAGACTCGCGAAAATAAAAGATTTATTTCGATGGTTGGAAACTTCATTAGAATCACTTTTTTTCCGTTCTTATTTGAGATAACTAGTTGTCTTTCATTTTGCTAGTTTGATAGCTGTAGAAATGCATTTTATGAGGAAATAATCTCGAAAAAAAAAAAATTTTCGAAGTTTGGAAACTTCATTACAATCCCTTTTTTTCCGTTCTTATTTGAGATTACTGGTTCTCTTTCATTATACTAAATTGATAGCCTTAGAAAAGCATATTTTGCGGAAAGAATCTGGAAAAGAATAAAAAAAATTTTGATGTTTGGAAAATCCTTATGAATCAATTCCTTTCCATTCTTATTTGATATAACTGGTTCTCTTTCATTATACTAGTTTGATAGCCATAGAAAACCATAAAATGAAGAAAGATTCCCGAAAAGAAAAGATTTATTTCGATGGTTGGAAACTTCATTAGAATCACTTTTTTTCCGTTCTTATTTGAGATAACTGGTTATCTTTCATTTTGCTAGTTTGATAGCTATAGAAAAGCATATTATGCGAAAAGAATCTCGAAATGAAAAAAAAATTTTTTCGATGGTTGGAAAATCCAAGAGAATCAATTTTTTTCCGTTCTTTATTGAGATAACTGGTTCTCTTTCATTTTGCTAGTTTGATAGCTGTAGAAAAGCATATTATGCGGAAACAGTCTCGAAAAGAAAAAAATTTTTTTTCAAAGTTTTGAAACTTCATTTGAATCACTTTTTTCCGTTCTTATTTGAGATTACTGGTTCTCTTTCATTATAATATTTTGATAGCCTTAGAAAAGCATATTATGCGGAAAGAATCTCGAAAAGAAAAAATTTTTTTTTGATGTTTGGAAAATCCTTATGAATCAATTTTTTTCCGTTCTTATTTGAGATAACTGGTTCTCTATCATTATACTAGTTTGATAGCCATAAAAACCATAAATTTAAGAAATATTCGCAAAAAGAAAAGATTTATTTCGATGGTTGGAAAATTCAATAGAATCACTTTTTTTCATTTCTTATTTGATATAACTGGTTCTCTTTCATTTTGGTAGTTTGATAGCTGTAGAAAAGCATATGATGCGGAAAGAATCTCAAAAAGAAAAATCAATTTTCGATAGTTGGAAAATTCATAAGAATCACTTTTTTTCCGTTCTTATTTGAGATAACTGGTTCTCTTTCATTATACTAGTTTGATAGCCTTAGAAAAGCATATTATGCAGAAAGAATCTCGAAAAGAAAAAAATTTTTTTTTGATGTTTGGAAAATCCTTATGAATCAATTTTTTTCCATTCTTATTTTAGATAACTGGTTCTCTTTCAATATACAAATTTGATAGCCATAGAAAATCATAAAATGAAGAAAACTTCCCGAAAAAAAAGATTTATTTAGATGGTTGTAAACTTTATTAGAATCACTTTTTTTTCCGTTCTTATTTGAGATTACTGGTTCTCTTTCATTTTGCTAGTTTGATAGCTGTAGAAAAGCATATTATGCGGAAAGAATCTCGAAAAGAAAAAAAAATTTTTCGAAGGTTGGAAAATCCAAGAGAATCAATTTTTTTCCATTCTTATTTGAGTTAACTGGTTCTCTTTCATTATACTAGTTTGATAGCCATTAAAAACCATAAAATGAAGAAAGATTCGCGAAAGGAAAAGATTTATTTCGATGGTTGTAAACTTCATTAGAATCACTTTTTTTCCGTTCTTATTTGAGATTTCTGGTTCTCTTTCATTTTGCTAGTTAGATAGCCGTAGAAAAGCATATTATTCGGAAAGAAACTCGAAAAAAAAAAAAATTTCGAAGTTTGGAAACCCCATTAGAATCACTTTTTTCCGTTCTTATTTGAGATAACTGGTTCTCTTTCATTTTGCTATTTTGATAGCTGTAGAAAAGCATATTATGCAGAAAGAATCTCGAAAAGAAAAAAATTTATTTTTTGTGGTTTGGAAAATCTTTATTAATCAATTTTTTCCCTTCTTATTTGAGACAACTGTTTCTCTTTCATTATACTAGTTTGATAGCCTTAAAAAAGCATATTATGCGGAGAGAATCTCGAAAAGAAAAAAAAATTTTTTTAATGTTTGGAAAATCCTTATGAATCAATTTTTTTCCATTCTTATTTGAGATAACTGGTTCTCTTTCATTATACAAATTTGATAGCCATAGAAAACCATAAAATAAAGAAAGATTCGCGAAAAGAAAAGATTTATTTGCATGGTTGTAAACTTCATTAGAATTACTTTTATTCCGTTCTTATTTGAGATATCTGGTTGTCTTTCATTTTGCTAGTTTGATAGCTGTAGAAAAGCATATTATGCGTAAAGAATTTCGAAAAGAAAAAAAAATTTTAGAAGGTTGGAAAATCCAAGAGAATCAATTTTTTTCCATTCTTATTTGAGATAACTGGTTCTCTTTCATTATACTAGTTTGATAGCCATAGAAAACCATAAAATGAAGAAATATGGCAAAGATGTATTTTGATGGTTGGAAACTTTATTAGAATCACTTTTTTCCGTTCTTATTTGAGATAACTGGTTCTCTTTCATTTTCCTAGTTTGATAGCTGTAGAAAAGCATATTATGCGGAAATAATCTCGAAAAGAAAAAAAAATTTTTTCCAAGTTTGGAAACTTTATTACAATCACTTTTTTTCCATTGTTATTTCAGATAAATGGTTCTCTTTCATTATACTAGTTTGATAGCCATAGAAAACCATAAAATGAAGATTCGCGAAAAGAAAATATTATTTGGATGGTTGGAAAATTGATTAGAATCACTTTTTTCCGTTCTTATTTGAGATAACTGGTTCTCTTTCATTATACTAGTTTGATAGCCTTAGAAAAGCATATTATGCGGAAAGAATCTCGAAAAGAAAAAAAATTTTTTTTGATGTTCGGAAAATCCTTAT
Organism: Metallyticus violacea; assembly: GCA_030762175.1. Taxonomy (NCBI): domain Eukaryota; kingdom Metazoa; phylum Arthropoda; class Insecta; order Mantodea; family Metallyticidae; genus Metallyticus; species Metallyticus violacea. The sequence goes on from CM060830.1 coordinate 72,788,165, forward strand.
GAATCAATTTTTTTCCATTCTTATTTGAGATAACTGGTTCTCTTTCATTATACTAGTTTGATAGCCTTAGAAAAGCATATTATGCAGAAAGAATCTCGAAAAGAAAAAAAAAATTTATTGATGTTTGGAAAATCCTTATGAATCAATTTTTTTCCATTCTTATTTGAGATAACTGGATCTCTTTCATTATACAAATTTGATAGCTATAGAAAACCATAAAATGAAGAAATATACGCGAAAAGAAAAGATTTATTTCGATGGTTGGAAACTTTATTAGAATCACTTATTATCCGTTCTTATTTGAGATAACTGCTTCTCTTTCATTTTGCTGGTTTGATAGCTGTAGAAAAGCATATTATGCGGAAAGAATCTCGAAAAGAAAAGAAAATTTTTTCGAAGGTTTGAAAATCAAAGAGAATCCCTTTTTTTCCGTTCTTATTTGAGATTACTGGTTCTCTTTCATTATACTAATTTGATAGCCTTAGAAAAGCATATTTTGCGGAAAGAATCTCGAAAAGAATAAAAAAAATTTTGATGTTTTGAAAATCCTTATGAATCAATTTCTTTCCATTCTTATTTGAGATAACTGGATCTCTTTCATTATACAAATTTGATAGCTATAGGAAACCATAAAATGAAGAAATATTCGCGAAAAGAAAAGATTTATTTCGATGGTTGGAAACTTTATTAGAATCAGTTATTATCCGTTCTTATTTGAGATAACTGCTGCTCTTTCATTTTCCTAGTTTGATAGCTGTAGAAAAGCATATTATGCGGAAAGAATCTCAAAAAGAAAAAAAAGTTTTTTAGAAGGTTGGAAAATCCAAGAGAATCAATTTTTTTCCATTCTTATTTGAAATAACTGGTTCTCTTTCATTACACTAGTTTGATAGCCATAGAAAACCATAAAATGAAGAAAGATTCCCGAAAGGAAAAGATTTATTTAAATGGTTGTAAACTATATTAGAATCACTTTTTTTCCGTTCTTAATTGAGACAACTGGTTCTCTTTCATTTTGCTTGTTTGATTGCTGTAGAAAAGCATATTATTAGGAAAGAAGCTCGAAAAGTAAAAAATTTTTTTCGACGTTTAGAAACTTCATTAGAATCACTTTTTTCCATTCTTATTTGATATTACTGGATCTTTTTCATTATACTAGTTTGATAGCCTTAGAAAAGCATATTTTGCGGAAAGAATCTCGAAAAGAAAAAAAAATTTTTCGAAGGTTGGAAAATCCAAGAGAATCAATTTTTTTCCATTCTTATTTGAAATAACTGGTTCTCTTTCATTATACTAGATAGCCATAGACAACCATAAAATGAAGATTCGCGAAAGGAAAAGATTTATTTCGATGGTTGGAAAATTGATTAGAATCACTTTTTTCCGTTCTTATTTGAGATAACTGGTTCTCTTTCATTATACTAGTTTGATAGCCTTAGAAAAGCATATTATGCAGAAAGAATCTCGAAAAGAAAAAAAATTTTTTTTGATGTTTGGAAAATCCTTATGAATCAATTTTTTTCCATTCTTATTTGAGATAACTGGTTCTCTTTCATTATACTAGTTTGATAGCCTTAGAAAAGCATATTATGCTGAAAGAATCGCGAAAAGAAAAAAAATTTTTTTTGATGTTTGGAAAATCCTTATGAATCAATTTTCTTCCATTCTTATTTGAGATAACTGGATCTCTTTCATTATACACATTTGATAGCTATAGGAAACCATAAAATGAAGAAATATTCGCGAAAAGAAAAGATTTATTTCGATGGTTGGAAACTTTATTAGAATCACTTATTATCCGTTCTTATTTGAGATAACTGCTGCTCTTTCATTTTCCTAGTTTGATAGCTGTAGAAAAGCAATTTATGAGGAAATAATCTCGAAAAGAAAAAAAAATTTTTTCCAAGTTTGGAAACTTCATTACAATCACTTTTTTTCCGTTGTTATTTCAGATAACTGGTTCTCTTTCATTATACTAGTTTGATAGCCATAGAAAACCATAAAATGAAGATTCGCGAAAAGAAAAGATTTATTTCGATGGTTGGAAACTTTATTAGAATCTCTTATTATCCGTTCTTATTTGAGATAACTGCTGCTCTTTCATTTTGCTAGTTTGATAGCGTTAGAAAAGCATATTATGCGGAAAGAATCTCGAAAATAAAAAAAAAATTTTCGAAGTTTGGAAAATCCAAGAGAATCAATTTTTTTCCATTCTTATTTGAAATAACTGCTTCTCTTTCATTATACTAGTTTGATAGTCATAGAAAACCATAAAATGAAGGAAGACTCGCGAAAATAAAAGATTTATTTCGATGGTTGGAAACTTCATTAGAATCACTTTTTTTCCGTTCTTATTTGAGATAACTAGTTGTCTTTCATTTTGCTAGTTTGATAGCTGTAGAAAAGCATTTTATGAGGAAATAATCTCGAAAAGAAAAAAAAATTTTCGAAGTTTGGAAACTTCATTACAATCCCTTTTTTTCCGTTCTTATTTGAGATTACTGGTTCTCTTTCATTATACTAAATTGATAGCCTTAGAAAAGCATATTTTGCGGAAAGAATCTGGAAAAGAATAAAAAAAATTTTGATGTTTGGAAAATCCTTATGAATCAATTCCTTTCCATTCTTATTTGATATAACTGGTTCTCTTTCATTATACTAGTTTGATAGCCATAGAAAACCATAAAATGAAGAAAGATTCGCGAAAAGAAAAGATTTATTTCGATGGTTGGAAACTTCATTAGAATCACTTTTTTTCCGTTCTTATTTGAGATAACTGGTTATCTTTCATTTTGCTAGTTTGATAGCTATAGAAAAGCATATTATGCGAAAAGAATCTCGAAATGAAAAAAAATTTTTTTCGATGGTTGGAAAATCCAAGAGAATCAATTTTTTTCCGTTCTTTATTGAGATAACTGGTTCTCTTTCATTTTGCTAGTTTGATAGCTGTAGAAAAGCATATTATGCGGAAACAGTCTCGAAAAGAAAAAAATTTTTTTTCAAAGTTTTGAAACTTCATTTGAATCACTTTTTTCCGTTCTTATTTGAGATTACTGGTTCTCTTTCATTATAATATTTTGATAGCCTTAGAAAAGCATATTATGAAGAAAGAATCTCGAAAAGAAAAAATTTTTTTTTGATGTTTGGAAAATTCTTATGAATCAATTTTTTTCCGTTCTTATTTGAGATAACTGGTTCTCTATCATTATACTAGTTTGATAGCCATAGAAAACCATAAATTTAAGAAATATTCGCAAAAAGAAAAGATTTATTTCGATGGTTGGAAAATTCAATAGAATCACTTTTTTTCATTTCTTATTTGATATAACTGGTTCTCTTTCATTTTGCTAGTTTGATAGCTGTAGAAAAGCATATTATGCAGAAAGAATCTCGAAAAGAAAAAAATTTATTTTTTGTGGTTTGGAAAATCTTTATTAATCAATTTTTTCCCTTCTTATTTGAGACAACTGTTTCTCTTTCATTATACTAGTTTGATAGCCTTAAAAACGCATATTATGCGGAGAGAATCTCGAAAAGAAAAAAAAATTTTTTTAATGTTTGGAAAATCCTTATGAATCAATTTTTTTCCATTCTTATTTGAGATAACTGGTTCTCTTTCATTATACAAATTTGATAGCCATAGAAAACCATAAAATAAAGAAAGATTCGCGAAAAGAAAAGATTTATTTGCATGGTTGTAAACTTCATTAGAATTACTTTTATTCCGTTCTTATTTGAGATATCTGGTTGTCTTTCATTTTGCTAGTTTGATAGCTGTAGAAAAGCATATTATGCGTAAAGAATTTCGAAAAGAAAAAAAAATTTTAGAAGGTTGGAAAATCCAAGAGAATCAATTTTTTTCCATTCTTATTTTAGATAACTGGTTCTCTTTCATTATACTAGTTTGATAGCCATAGAAAACCATAAAATGAAGAAATATGGCAAAGATGTATTTTGATGGTTGGAAACTTTATTAGAATCACTTTTTTTCCGTTCTTATTTGAGATAACTGGTTCTCTTTCATTTTGCTAGTTTGATAGCTTTAGAACAGCATATTATGCGGAAAGAATCTCGAAAAGAAAAAAAAGTTATTCGAAGTTTGGAAACCCCATTAGAATCACTTTTTTCCGTTCTTATTTGAGATAACTGGTTCTCTTTCATTGTACTAGTTTGATAGCCTTAGAAAAGCATATTATGCAGAAAGAATCTCGAAATGAAAAAAAAATTTATTTTGTTGTTTGGAAAATCATTATGAATCAATTTTTTTCCATTGTTATTTGAGATAACTGGTTCTCTTTCATTTTACTAGTTTGATTGCCATAGAAAACCATAAAATGAAGAAAGATTCGCGAAAAGAAAAGATTTATTTTCATGGTTGGAAACTTCATTAGATTCACTTTTTTTCCGTTCTTATTTGAGATAACTGGTTCTCTTTCATTTTGCTAGTTTGATAGCTGTAGAAAAGCATTTTATGAGGAAAGAATCTCGAAAAGAAAAAAAAATTTTTTCGAAGGTTGGAAAATCCAAGAGAATCAATTTTTTCCCATTCTTATTTGAAATAACTGTTTCTCTTTCATTGTACTAGTTTGATAACCATAGAAAACCATAAAATGAGGAAAGACTCGCCAAAAGAAAACATTTATTTCGATGGTTGTAAACTTCATTAGAAACACTTTTTTTGTGTTCTTTTTTGATATAACTGGTTGTCTATCATTTTGCTAGTTTGATAGCTGTAGAAAAGCATTTTATGAGGAAAGAATCTCGAAAAGAAAAAATTTTTTTTCGAAGTTTGGAAACTTTATTACAACCACTTTTTTTCCGTTGTTATTTGAGATTACTGGTTCTCTTTCTTTATACTAGTTTGATAGCCTTAGAAAAGCATATTTTGCGGAAAGAATCTCGAAAAGAAAAAAAATTTTTTTTTGATGTTTGGAAAATCGATATGAATTCATTTTTTTCCATTCTTATTTGAGATAACTGGTTCTCTTTCATTATACTAGTGTGATAGCCATAGAAAACCATAAAATGAAGAGATATTCGGGAAAAGAAAAGATTTATTTCGATGGTTGGTAACTTCATTAGAATCACTTTTTTTCCGTTCTTATTTGAGATAACTGGTTCTCTTTCATTATACTAGTTTAATAGCCTTAGAAAAGCATATTATGCGGAAAGAATCTCGAAATGAGAAAAAATTTTTTTCGAAGGTTGGAAAATCGAAGAGAATAAATTTTTTTCCGTGATTTATTGAGATAACTTGCTCTCTTTCATTTTGCTAGTTTGATAGCTGTAGAAAAGTATATTATGCGGAAAGAATCTCGAAAAGAATAAAAAATTTTTTTCATGTTTGGAAAATCCTTATGAATCAGTTTTTTTCAATTCTTATTTGAGATAACTGGTTCTCTTTCATTATACTAGTTTGATAGCCAAAAAAAGCATAAAATGAAGAAATATTCGCGAAAAGAAAAGATTTATTTCGATGGTTGGAAACTTCAATAGAATCACTTTTTTTCCTTTCTTATTTGAGATAACTGGTTCTCTTTCATTTTGCTATTTTGATAGCTGTAGAAAAGCATATTATGCGGAAAGAATCTCGAAAAGAAAAAAATTTATTTTTTGTGGTTTGGAAAATCTTTATTAATCAATTTTTTCCCTTCTTATTTGAGACAACTGGTTCTCTTTCATTATACTAGTTTGATAGCCTTAAAAAAGCATATTATGCGGAGAGAATCTCGAAAAGAAAAAATTTTTTTTTAATATTTGGAAAATCCTTATGAATCAATTTTTTCCCATTCTTATTTGAGATAACTGGTTCTCTTTCATTATACAAATTTGATAGCGATAGAAAAAGATAAAATGAAGAAAGATTCGCGAAAAGAAAAGATTTATTTGCATGGTTGTAAACTTCATTAGTATTACTTTTATTCCGTTCTTTTTTGAGATATCTGGTTGTCTTTCATTTTGCTAGTTTGATAGCTGTAGAAAAGCATATTATGCGGAAAGAATTTCGAAAAGAAAAAAAAATTTTCGAAGGTTGGAAAATCCAAGAGAATCAATTTCTTTCCATTCTTATTTGAGATAACTGGTTCTCTTTCATTACACTAGTTTGATAGCCATAGAAAACCATAAAATGAAGAAAGATTCGCGAAAAGAAGAGATTTATTTCAATGGTTGGAAACTTCATTAGAATCACTTTTTTCCGTTCTTATTTGAGATAACTGGTTCTCTTTCATTTTCCTAGTTTGATAGCTGTAGAAAAGCATATTATGCGGAAATAATCTCGAAAAGAAAAAAAAATTTTTTCCAAGTTTGGAAACTTTATTACAATCACTTTTTTTCCATTGTTATTTCAGATAACTGGTTCTCTTTCATTATACTAGTTTGATAGCCATAGAAAACCATAAAATGAAGATTCGCGAAAAGAAAATATTTATTTCGATGGTTGGAAAATTGATTAGAATCACTTTTTTCCGTTCTTATTTGAGATAACTGGTTCTCTTTCATTATACTAGTTTGATAGCCTTAGAAAAGCATATTATGCGGAAAGAATCTCGAAAAGAAAAAAAATTTTTTTTGATGTTCGGAAAATCCTTATGAATCAATTTTTTTCCATTCTTATTTGAGATAACTGGTTCTCTTTCATTATACTAGTTTGATAGCCTTAGAAAAGCATATTATGCAGAAAGAATCTCGAAAAGAAAAAAAAAATTTATTGATGTTTGGAAAATCCTTATGAATCAATTTTTTTCCATTCTTATTTGAGATAACTGGATCTCTTTCATTATACAAATTTGATAGCTATAGAAAACCATAAAATGAAGAAATATACGCGAAAAGAAAAGATTTATTTCGATGGTTGGAAACTTTATTAGAATCACTTATTATCTGTTCTTATTTGAGATAACTGCTTCTCTTTCATTTTGCTGGTTTGATAGCTGTAGAAAAGCATATTATGCGGAAAGAATCTCGAAAAGAAAAGAAAATTTTTTCGAAGGTTTGAAAATCCAAGAGAATCCCTTTTTTTCCGTTCTTATTTGAGATTACTGGTTCTCTTTCATTATACTAATTTGATAGCCTTAGAAAAGCATATTTTGCGGAAAGAATCTCGAAAAGAATAAAAAAAATTTTGATGTTTTGAAAATCCTTATGAATCAATTTCTTTCCATTCTTATTTGATATAACTGGTTCTCTTTCATTATACTAGTTTGATAGCCATAGAAAACCATAAAATGAAGAAAGATTCGCGAAAAGAAAAAATTTATTTCGATGGTTGGAAACTTCATTAGAATTACTTTTTTTCCGTTCCTATTTGAGATAACTGGTTCTCTTTCATTTTGCTAGTTTGATAGCTGTAGAAAAGCATATTATGCGAAAAGAATCTCGAAATGAAAAAAAAAATTTTTTCGATGGTTGGAAAATCCAAGAGAATCAATTTTTTTCCGTTCTTTATTGTGATAACTGGTTCTCTTTCATTTTGCTAGTTTGATAGCTGTAGAAAAGCATATTATGCGGAAAGAGTCTCGAAAAGAAAATAATTTTTTTTCAAAGTTTGGAAACTTCATTAGAATCACTTTTTTCCGTTCTTATTTGAGATAACTGGTTCTCTTTCATTATAATATTTTGATAGCCTTAGAAAAGCATATTATGCGGAAAGAATCTTGAAAAGAAAAAAATTTTTTTTGATGTTTGGAAAATCCTTATGAATCAATTTTTTTCCGTTCTTATTTGAGATAACTGGTTCTCTTTCATTATACTAGTTTGATAGCCATAGAAAACCATAAAATGAAGAAATATTCGCAAAAAGAAAAGATTTATTTCGATGGTTGGAAATTTCAATAGAATCACTTTTTTTGATTTCTTACTTGAGATAACTGGTTCTCTTTCATTTTGCTAGTTTGATAGCTGTAGAAAAGCATATTCTGCGGGAAGAATCTCGAACAAAAAAAAAAAATTTTTCGAAGGTTGGAAAATCCAAGAGAATCAATTTTTTTCCATTCTTATTTGAGATAACTGGTTCTCTTACTAGTTTGATAGCCATAGAAAAAAATAAAATGAAGATTCGCGAAAAGAAAAGATTTATTTCGATGGTTGGAAACTTCATTAGAATCACTTTTTTTCCGTTCTCATTTGAGAATACTGGTTCTCTTGCATTTTGCTAGTTTGATAGCTGTAGAAAAGCATATTATTATTAAAGAATCTCGAAAAGAAAAAAAATTTTTTTCGAAGTTTGGAAACTTCATTAGAATCACTTTTTTCCGTTCTTATTTGAGATATCTGGTTGTCTTTCATTTTGCTAGTTTGATAGCTGTAGAAAAGCATATTATGCGGAAAGAATCTCGAAAAGAAAAAAAAAATTTTCGAAGGTTGGAAAATCCAAGAGAATCAATTTTTTTCCATTCTTATTTGAGATAACTGGTTCTCTTTCATTATACTAGTTTGATAGCCATTAAAAACCATAAAATGAAGAAAGATTCGCGAAAGGAAAAGATTTATTTCGATGGTTGTAAACTTCATTACAATCACTTTTTTTCCGTTCATATTTGAGATTACTGCTTCTCTTTCATTATACTAGTTTGATAGCTGTAGAAAAGCATATTATGCGGAAAGAATCTCGAAAAGAAAAAAAAATTTTTTTTCGAAGTTTGGAAACCCAATTAGAATTACTTTTTTTCCGTTCTGATTTGAGATAACTGGTTCTCTTTCATTATACTAGTTTGATAGCCTTAGAAAAGCATATAATGCGGAAAGAATCTCGAAAAGAAAAAAATTTATATTTTGTTGTTTGGAAAATCCTTATGAATCAATTTTTTCCATTCTTATTTGAGATAACTGGTTCTCTTTTATTATACTAGTTTGATAGCCATAGAAAACCATAAAATGAAGAAAGATTCGCGAAAAGAAAAGATTAATTTCGATGGTTATAAACTTCATTAGAATCACTTTTTTTTCCGTTCTTATTTGAGATAACTGGTTCTCTTTCATTTTGCTAGTTTGATAGCTGTAGAAAAGCATATTATGAGGAAAGAATCTCGAAAAGAAAAAAATTTTTTTTTCATGTTTGGAAAATCGTTATGAATCAATATTTTTCCATTCTTATTTGAGATAACTGGTTCTCTTTCATTATACTAGTTTGATAGCCATAGAAAATTATAAAACGAAGAAAGGTTCGCGAAAACAAAAGATTTATTTCCATGGTTGGAAAATTCATTGGAATCACTTTTTTTCTGTTCTTATTTGACATAACTGGTTCTTTTTCATTATACTAGTTTGATAGCCTTAGAAAAGCATATTTTGCGGAAAGAATCTCGAAAAGAAAAAAAATTTTTTTTTGATGTTTGGAAAATCGTTATGAATCAATTTTTTTCCATTCTTATTTGAGATAACTGGTTCTCTTTCATTATACTAGTTTGATAGCCATAGAAAACCATAAAATAAAGAAATATTCGGGAAAAAAATTTATTTCGATGGTTGGAAACTTCCTTAGAATCACTTTTTTTCCGTTCTTATTTGAGATAACATGTTCTCTTTCATTTTGGTAGTTTGATAGCTGTAGAAAAGCATATTATGCGGAAAGAATCTCGAAAAGAAAAAAAAATTTTTTTTCGAAGTTTGGAAACCCCATTAGAATTACTTTTTTTCCGTTCTGATTTGAGATAACTGGTTCTCTTTCATTATACTAGTTTGATACACTTAGAAAAGCATATTATGCGGAAAGAGTCTCGAAAAGAAAAAAATTTATATTTTGTTGTTTGGAAAATCCTTATGAATCAATTTTTTTCCATTCTTATTTGAGATAACTGGTTCTCTTTTATTATACTAGTTTGATAGCCATAGAAACCATAAAATGAAGAAAGATTCGCGAAAAGAAAAGATTAATTTCGATGGTTGTAAACTTCATTAGAATCACTTTTTTTCCGTTCTTATTTGAGATAACTGGTTCTCTTTCATTTTGCTAGTTTGATAGCTGTAGAAAAGCATATTATGAGGAAAGAATCTCGAAAAGAAAAAAAAAATTTACGAAGTTTGGAAACTTCATTAGAATCACTTTTTTTCCGTTCTTATTTGAGATTACTGGTTCTCTTTCATTATACTAGTTTGATAGCCTTAGAAAAGCATATTATGCAGAAAGAATCTCGAAAAGAAAAAAATTTTTTTTTGATGTTTGGAAAATCGTTATGAATCAATTTTTTTTCATTCTTATTTGAGATAACTGATTCTCTTTTATTATACTAGTTTGATAGCCATAGAAAACCATAAAATATAGAAATATTCGCGAAAAGAAAACATTTATTTCGATGGTTGGAAACTTCATTAGAATCACCTTTTTTCCGTTCATATTTGAGATAACTGGTTCTCTTTCATTTTGCTAGTTTGATAGCTGTAGAAAATCATATTATGCGGAAAGAATCTCGAAAAGAAAAAAAAAATTTTTTCGAAGGTTGGAAAATCCAAGAGAATCAATTTTTTCCATTCTTATTTGAGATTACTGGTTCTCTTTCATTATACTAGTTTGATACACTTAGAAAAGCATATTTTGCTGAAAGAATCTCGAAAAGAAAAAAAAATTTTTTTATGTTTGGAAAATCGTTATGAATCAATTTTTTGTCCATTCTTATTTGAGATAACTGGCTTTATTTCATTATACTAGTTTGATAGCCATAGAAAACCATAAAATGAAGAAAGATTCGCGAAAAGAAAAGATTTATTTCCATGGTTGGAAACTTCATTAGAATCACTTTTTTTCTGTTCATATTTGAGATAACTGGTTCTCTTTCATTAAACTAGTTTGATAGCCTTAAAAAAGCATATTATGCAGAAAGAATCTCGAAAAGAAAAAATTTTTTTTCGAACTTTGGAAACTTCATTAGAATCCTTTTTTTCCGTTCTTATTTGAGATAACTGGTTTTGTTTCATTATACTAGTTTGATAGCCTTAGAAAAGCATATTATGCGGAAAGAATCTCGAGGAGAAAATAAAATTTTTTGATGTTTGGAAAATCCATGCGAATCAATTTTTTTCCATTCTTATTTGAGATAACTGGTTCTCTTTTATTATACTAGTTTGATAGCCATAGAAAACCATAAAATGAAGAAATATTCGCGAAAAGAAAAGATTTATTTCGATGGTTGGAAACTTCATTAGAATCACCTTTTTTCCGTTCTTATTTGAGATAACTGGTTCTCTTTCATTTTGCTAGTTTGATAGCTGTAGAAAAGCATATTATGCGGAAAGAATCTCGAAAGAAAAAAAAAATTTTTTCGAAGGTTGGAAAATCCAAGAGAATCAATTTTTTTCCATTCTTATTTGAGATAACTGGTTCTCTTTCATTATACTAGTTTAAAAGCCTTAGAAAAGCATATTATGCGGAAAGAATCTCGAAAAGAAAAAAAATTTTTTTCGAAGGTTGGAAAATCCCAGAGAATCGATTTTTTTTCCATTCTTATTTATCTCAAATATTTCATATTTTATTTCATTATACAAGTTTGATAGCCATAGAAAACAATAACATGAAGAAGGATTCGCGAAAAGAAAAGATTTATTTCGAAGGTTGTACATACAACATTTTTTAGAGGATATCAAACTAGAAAAATGAAAGAGAACTAGTTATATCAAATAAGATCTGACAAATAGTGGTTGTAATGAGGTTTCCAACCATCGAAATAAAACTTTTCTTTTCGGGAATCGTTCTTCATTTTGTGCTTTTGAAGGCTATCATGCTAGAATAATGAAGGAAAAAAGTTATCTCCGTTTGAAACGCAATAAAACCCGATTCTTATGAAGTTTCCAAACTTCGAAAATAAATTTTTTCATTTCGAGATTCTTTCCGCATAATATGCTTTTCTAAGGCTAAATAACTAGAAAAATGAAAGAGAACCAGCTATTTCAAATAAGAACGGAAAAGGTGATACTAATGAGGTTTCCAACCGTAGAAATAAATTTTTTCTTTTCGGGAATCTGTCTTCAATTTATGCTCTTCTAAGATTATCAAACTAGAATAATGAAGGAGAAATAATTATCTTCATTTGAAACCCAAAAATCCCCGTATATTATGAAGTTTCCAACCTTTGAAAATAAATCTTTCTTTTCGAGATTTTTTCCGCATAATTTTCTTTTCTAAGGCTCTCAAACTAGAAAACGAAAGAGAACCAATTATCTCAAATCAGAACGGAAAAAATTGATTCTAATGAAGTTTCCAATCATCGAAATAAATCTTTTTTTTTCGCGAATCTTTCTTCATTTTATGCTGTTCTAAGGCTATCAAACTAGAATAATGAAGGAGAAATAGTTATCTCCAATTTAAACGCAAAAATACCCGATTTATTTGAAGTTTCCAACCTTCGAAAATATTTTTTTTCCGAGATTATTTCCCACATAATATGCTTTTTAGAGGCTATGAATCTAGAAAAATGAAAGAGAACCAGTTATATCAAATAAAAACGGAAAAATAGTGATTCTAATGATGTTTCCAACCATCGAAATAATACTTTTCCTTTCGAGAATTTTTCTTCATTTTATGGTTTTCTAAGGCTATCAAACATGAATAATGAAGGAGAAATAGTTATCTCCATTTGAAACGCAAAAAAAGGTGATTCTTATGAAGTTTCCATTCCTCGAAAATAATTTTTTTCTTTTCGAGATATATTCCTCATTATATGCCTTACTAAGCCTATCAACCTAGTAAAATGAAACCGAACCAATTATCTCATAATTAATATGTTAGAAGGGAAAAAAAGTAATTCTAATGAGTTTAGATCCATCGAAGTAATTCTTTACCTTTCGCGAAACTTTCTTCTTTTTATGCCTTTCTAAGGCTATCAAACTAGAATAATGAAGGAGAAGTAGTTATCTCCATTTCATACGCAAAAAGAAACCAATTAATTTGAAGTTTCCAACCTTCGAAAATAATTTTAGTTTTTTAGAGATTATTTCCGCATAATATGCTTTTCTAAGGCTAACAAACTAGAAAAATGAAAGAGAGCAAGTTATGTCAGATAAGAACGGAAAAAAGTTATTCTAATGAGGTTTCAAACCATCGAAATAAATCATTTTTTTTCGCGAATCTTTCTTCATTTTATCACATCAAACTAGAAAAATTAATGAGAACCAGTTATTTCAAATAAGAATGGAAATAGGTGATTCTAATTAGGTTTCCAACCGTCGAAATAAATCTTTTCTTTTCACGAATCTTTCTTCATTTTACGCTTTACTAAGGCTAACAAATTGTATAATGAAAGAATAACAGCTATCTCCATTTGAAACGCAAATAGCGCTATTCTTATGAAATTTCCAACCTTCGAAAATAAATTTTTTCTTTTCGGGATTCTTTCGACATAATATGCCCCTCTAAGGCTGTCAAACTAGAAAAATGAAAGAGAACCAGTTATCTCAAATATGAACAGAAAAAAAGTGATGCTAATGTGGTTTCCAACCATCGATATAAATCTTTTCTTTTCGCCAATCTTTCTTAATTTTATGCTTTTCTAAGGCTAACACACTCGTATAATGAAAGAAAAATATATATCTCCATTTGAAACGCAAAAAAGCGCGATTGTTATGAAGTTTCCAATCTTCGAAAATAAATCTTTTCTTTTCGGGATTCTTTCGACATAATATGCCCTTCTAAGGCTATCAAACTAGAAAAATGAAAGAGAACCAGTTAATTTAAATAAGAAAGGAAGAAAAAGTGATTCCAATGAGGATTCCAGCCATCGAAATAAATCATTTCTTTTCGCGAATCTTTCTTCATTTTATGCTTTTCTAAGGCTAACAAAATAGAATAATGAAAGAGAAATACTTATCTCCATTTGAAACGCAAAAACAGCGCCATTCTCATTAAGTTTCCAACATTCGAAAATAAATCTTTTCTTTTCAAGATTCTTTCCTTATAATATGCTTTTCTAAGGCTATCAAACTAGAAAAATGAAAGAGAACCAGTTAACTCAAATAAGAACAGAAAAAAAGTGATGCCAATGAGGTTTCAAACCATCGAAATAAATATTTTTTTTTTTTTTTTTTTTTTTTTTTGCGAATCTTTCTTCATTTTATGCTTTCTAAGGCTATCAAACTAGAATAATGAAATGGAAATAGTTATCTCCCTTTTAAACGAAAACAAGGGCAATTCTTATGAAGTTTATAACCTTCGAAAACAAATCTTTCTTTTCGAGATTTTTTCCACATAATGTGCTTTTTAATGCTATCAAACTAGAAAAATGAAAGGGAACCAGTTACCTCAAATAAGAACAGAAAAAATGTGATGCTAATGAGTTTTCCAACCATCGATATAAATCATTGTATTTCGCGAATGTTTCTTTATTTCACGCTTTTCTAAGGCTAACAAACTAGAATAATGAAAGAGAAATAGTTATCTCGATTTGAAACGCAAAAACAGCGCCATTCTCATGAAATTTCCAACATTCGAAAATAAATCTTCTTTTTTTCGGGAATCTTTCTTCATTTTATGCTTTTCTAAGGCCATCAAACTAGAAAAATGAAAGAGAACCTGTAATCTCAAATAACAACGGGAAAAAATGTGATTCTAATGAGGTGTCCAGCGAAGAAATACAACTTTTCTATTCGCGAATCTTTTTTCATTTTATGCTCTTCTAAGGCTAACAAAGTAGAATAATGAAAGAGAAATACTTATATCAATTTGAATCGCAAAAACACGGCGATTCTATGAAGTTTCCAACCTTCAAAATAAAATCTTTTATTTTCGAGATATTTTATCGCATAATATGCTTTTCTGAGACTATCTAACTAGAAAAATGAAAGGGAACCATTTATCTCATATAGGAACGGAAAGAAATGTGATTCTAATGAAGTTTACAACCATAGAAATAAATATTTCTTTTCGCCAATCTTTCTTCATTTTATGCTTTTTTAATGCTATCAAACAAAAAAAATGAAAGAGAACCAGTTACATAAAATAAGAAGGGAAAAAAATACATTCTAATGAGGTTTCCAACCATCGAAATAAATCTACTCTATTTGCGAATCTTTCTTCATATTATGCCTCTCTAAGGCTATCAAAGTAGTTTAATGTGGGAAAAGTAGTTATCTCAATTTGAAATGCAAAAAAAGCGATTCTTTTGAAGTTTCCAACCTTGGAAAATAAATCTTGTCTTTTCGAGATTTTTCCGCATAATATGCTTTTCTAAGGCTATCAAACTAGAAAAATGAAAGAGAACCATTTATCTCATATATGAACGGAAAGAAAAGTGATTCTAATGAAGTTTACAACCATAGAAATAAATATTTTCTTTTCGCGAATCTTTCTTGATTTTATGCTTTTCTAACGCTATCAAACCAGAAAAATGAAAGAGAGCCATTTAATTCAAATAAGAAGGGAAAAAATTGATTCTAATGAGGTTTTCAAATTTCGAAATAAATCTTTTCTATTCGCGAATCTTTCTTCATTTTATACTTTTCTAAGGCAATCAAACTAGAATAATGAAGGAGAAATAGTTATCTCCTTTTGAAAAGGAAAATCCCCGAAACTTTTGAAGTTTCCAACCTTCGAAAATAAATTTTTTCTTTTCGCGAATCTTTCTTCTTTTTATGCTTCTCTGAGGCTCTCAAAGCAGATAAATGGAAGAGAAATAGTTATCTCATATAAGAACGGAAAAAAATGATTCTAATGAGCTTTCCAACCATCGAAATATATCTTTTCTTTTCGCGAATCTTTCTTCATTTTATGCTTTTCTAAGGCTATCAAACTAGAATAATGAAGGAGAAATAGTTATCTCCATTTGAAACGAAAAATCCCCGATACTTTTGAAGTTTCCAACCTTCGAAAATAAATTTTTTCTTTTCGCGAATCTTTCTTCTTTTTATGCTTCTCTGAGGCTATCAAAGGAGTATAATGAAGGAAAAGTAGTTATCTGCATTTGAAACGAAAAAAAAAAAAAAACGATTCTTTTGAAGTGTCCAACCTTCGAAAATAAACCTTTTCTTTTCGAGCTTTTTCCCCATAATATGCTTTTCTAAGGCTATCAAAATAGAAAAACGAAAGACAACCAGTTATCCTAGATAAGAAGAGAAAAATAGTGATTCTAATGAGGTTTCCAACCATCGATATAAATCTTTTCTTCTCGCGAATGTTTCTACATTTTATGCTTTTCTAAGACTATCAAACTAGAATAGTGAAAGAGAAACAGTTATCTCTATTTGATGCACAAAAAAAAAACGCGAATCTTATGAAGTTTTCAACCTTGGAATATAAATTTTTTCTTATGAAATTTTTTCCGTATAATATGCTTCTCTGATGCTATCAAAGCAGATAAATGGAAGAGAAATAGTTATCTCATATAAGAACGGAAAAAAATGATTCTAATGAGCTTTCCAACCATCGAAATATATCTTTTCTTTTCGCGAATCTTTCTTCATTTTATACTTTTCTAAGGCTATCAAAGTAGAATAATGAAGGAAAGCTAGTCATCTCCATTTGAAACGCAAAAAAAAAGCGATTGTTCTGAAGTTTCCAACCTTCGAAAATAAATCTTTTCTTTTCGAGTTTTTCCGCATAATATGGTTTTCTAAGGCTATCAAACTAGAAAAATTAAAGAGCACCAGGTATCTCAAATAAGAACAGAATAAAAGTGATTCTAATGAGGTTTCAAACCATCGATATAAATCTTTTCTTTTCGCGAATCTTTCTTCATTTTATGCTTTTCTAAGGCTTACAAATTAGAATAATGAAAGAGAAATAGTTATCTCCATTTGAAACGCAAAAAAAGGGAAATTCTTATGAAGTTTCCAATGTTTGATAATAAATCTTTTCTTTTCTAGATTCTTTCCCATAATATGCTTTTTAAAGGCTATCAAACTAGAAAAATGAAAGAGAACCAGTTATTTCAAATAAGAATGGTAAAAGTGATTATAATGAACTTTAAAACGAACGTAATAAATCATTTTTTTCGAGAATCTTTCCTCATAATATGCCTTACTAAGGCTATCAACCTAGTAAAATGAAAGCGAACCAATTATCTCATAATTAATATGTTAGAAGGGCAAAAAGTAATTCTAATGAGGTTTAGAACCATCGAAGTAATTCCTTACCTTTCGCGAAACTTTCTTCATTTTAAGCTTTCTAAGGCTATCAAACTAGAATATTGAAGGAGAAATAGTTATCTCCATTTCAAACGCAAAAAAAAACCGATTAATTTGAAGTTTCCAACCTTCGAAAATAATTTTATTTTTTTGGAAATTATTTCCGCATAATATGCTTTTCTAAGGCTAACAAACTAGAAAAATGAAAGAGAGCAAGTTATGTCACATAAGAGCGAAAAAAAGTTATTCTAATGAGGTTTCAAACCATCAAAATAAACCATATTTTTCGCGAATCTTTCTTCATTTTATCTCATCAAACTAGAAAAATGAAAGAGAACCAGTTACCTCAAATAAGAAATAGAAAAAGTGATTCAAATTTGGTATCAAACCATCGAAATAAATAATTTTTTTTCGCGAATCTTTCTGCATTTTATGCATTTCTAAGGCCATCAACCTAGAAAAGTGAAAGAGAACAAATTATCTCAAATAAGAGCGGGAAAAATGTGATTCTAATGAGGTTTCAAACCATCGAAATTAAACTTTTCTTTTCGCGAATGGTTTTTCATTTTATGCTTTTCTGAGGCTATCAAACTAGAATAATGAAGGAGAAATAATTATCTACATTTGAAACCCAAAAAAACCAAATTATTTTAAAGTTTCCAAACTTCGAAAATAATTTTTTTCTTTTCGAGATTGTTTCCGCATAATATGATTTTCTAAGGCTATCAATCTAGAAAAATGAAAGAGAACCAGTTATCCCAAATATGAAGGGGAAAAAAAGATTCTAATGAAGTTTCCAAACATTTCAATAAATCTTTTATTTTCGGGAATCTTTTTTACCTTTTATGCTTTTCTAAGGCAATCTAAGTAGAATAACGAAGGAAAAGTAGTTATCTCCATTTGAAACGCAAAAAAGGGCGATTCTTATGAAATATCCAACCTTCGAAAATAAACTGGTTAATTTCGAGATTCTTTCCTCATAATATGCGTTACTAAGGCTATCAAACTAGAAAAATGAAACAGAACCAAGTATCTCAAATAAGAACGGAAAAAAGGTGATTCTAATGAGTATTCCAACCATCGATATAAATATTTTCTTTTCGCGTATCTTTTTTAATTTATGATTTTCTAAGGCTATCAAACTAGAATAATGAAAGAGAAATAATTATCTACATTTGAAACCCAAAAAAACCCAATTCTTTTAAAGTTTCCAACCTTCGAAAATATTTTTTTTTTCCAGATTATTTCCGCATAATATGCTTTTTAGAGGCTATCAAAGTAGAAAAGTGAAAGAGAACCAGTTATATCAAATAAGATCCCAAAAATAGTGATTGTAATCAGGTTTCCACCATCTAAATAAAACATTTGTTTTCGCGAATCGTTCTTCATTTTATCCTTTTCTAATTCTATCAAACTAAATAATGAAGGAGAAATAGTTATCCCTATTTGAAACGCGAAAAACCCGATTCTTTTAAAGTTTCCAACCTTCGAAAATACATTATTTCTTTTCGAGACTCTTTCCACATAATATGCTTTTCTAAGGCTATCAAAATAAAAAAAGGAAAGAGAGCCAATTATCTCAAATAAGAATTGAAAAAAAATTATTCTAATAAAGTTTGCAACCATCGAATTAAATCTTTTCTTTTCGCAAATCTTTCTTCATTTTATGCTTTTCTAATGCTGTCGAACTAGAATAATGAAGGAAAAATAATTATCTCCATTTGAAACGTAAAAAAACCCGATTCTTTTGAGGTTTCCATCCTTCGAAAATAAATTATTTCTTTTCGAGATTCTTTCCGCATTATATGCTTTTCTAAGGCTATGAAACTACAAAAATGAAAAAGAACCAGAATCTCAAATAAGAATGGAAAAAAGGTGATTCTAATGAGGTTTCCAACCATTGAAATAAAATTTTTCTTTTCGCTAATCATTGGATATTTTATGCCTTTCTAAAGCTATCAAACTAGAATGATGCAGGAGAAATAGTCATCTGCAATTGAAACGCAAATAAACCGATTCTTTTGAGGTTTTCAACGTTCGAAAATAAATTATTTCTTTTCGGGATTTTTCCGCATTATATGCTTTTATAAGGCTATGAAACTAGAAAAATTAAAGAGAACCAGAATCTCAAATAAGAATGGAAAAAAAATTCTAATGAGGTTTCCAACCATTGAAATAAATCTTTTCTTTTCGCGAATCGGTCTTCATTTTATGCTTTTCTAAAGCTATCAAAGTAGAATAATGAAGTAAAGCTAGTCATCTCCATTTGAAACGAAAAAAACCGATTGTTTTGAAGTTTCCAACCTTCGAAAATAAATCTTTTCTTTTCGAGTTTTTCCGCATAATATGCTTTTCTAACGCTATCAAATTAGAAAAATGAAAGAGAACCAGTTATCGTAAATAAGAACAGAAAAAAAGTAATCTAATGAGGTTTCCAACCATCGATATAAATCTTTTCTTTTCGCGAATCTTTCTTCATTTTATGCTTTTCTAAGACTATCAAACGAGAATAGTGAAAGAGAAATAGTTATTTCTATTTGATGCGCAAAAAAAAAAAAATTCTTAGGAAGTTTCCAACCTTCGAAAATAAACCTTTTCTTTTCGAGGTTTTTCCGCATAATATGCTTACTAGAAAAATGAAACAGAACCAGTTATCTCAAATAAGAACGGAAATAAAAGTGATTGCAATAAAGTATCCAACCATCGAAATAAATATTTTCTTTTCGCGAATCTTTCTTCATTTTATGCTTTTCAAACGCTATCAAACAAAAAAATGAAGCAGAACCAGTTACTTAAAATAAGAAGGGAAAAAAATTGATTTAAATGAGGTTTCCAATAATCGAAATAAATCTTTTATATTCGCGAATATTTCTTCATTTTATACTTTTCTAAGGCTATCAAACTAGAATAATGAAGGAAAAATAGTTATCTCCATTTGAAACCGAAATAAAAACCGCGATTCTCATGAAATTTCAAACCTTCGAAAACAAATCTTTTCTATCGAGTTTTTCCCCATAATATGGTTTTAAGGCTATCAAACTAGAAAAATTAAAGACAACCAGTTATCTCAAATAAGAACAGAAAGAATGTGATTCTAATGAGGTTTCAAACCATCGATATAAATCTTTTCTTTCCGCGAATATTTTTTTTATTTTTGCTTTTCTAAGGCAAACAAAGTAGAATAATGAAGGAAAGCTAGTCATCTCCATTTGAAACGCAAAAAAAGCGATTGTTTTGAAGTTTCCAACCTTCGAAAAAATATCTTTTCTATTCGAGATTCCTTCGACATGATATGCTATTCTAAAGCTATCAAACTTGAAAAATGAAAGCGAACCAGTTTTTGAAATAAGAACGGAAAAAGGTGATTCTAATGAGGTGTCTCACCATCGAAATAAAATTTTCTTTTCATGAATCGTTCTTCAATTATGCTTTTCATAGGCTAACAAATTTGATTAATTAAGGAGAAATAGTTATCTCCATTTGAAACGCGAAAATGCCCGATTCTTTTGAAGTTTCAAACCTTCGAAAATAAATTATTTCTTTTCGAGATTCTTTACGCATAACATGCTTTTCTAAGGCTATCAAACTAGAAACATTAAATAGAACCAGTTATCTCAAATAAGAACAGAAAAAAAGTGATGCTAATGAGGTTTCCAACCATCGATATAAATTTTTTCTTTTCGCGAATCTTTCTTCATTTTATGCTTTTCTGAGGCCATAAAACTAGAAAAATGAAAGAGAACCAGTTATCTCAAATAAGAACCGAAAATATGTGATTCTAATGAGGTGTCCAACCATCTTTTGAAGTTTCCAACCTTCGAAAATAATTTTATTTTTTTCCAGATTATTTCCGCATAATATGCATTTCTAAGGCTAACAAACTAGAAAAATGAAAGAGAACCAGTTATTTCAAATAAGAACGGAAAAAAGTGATTCCAATGAGGTTTCAAACCATCGAAATACATCATTTTCTTTTTTTTCGCGAATCTATCTTCATTTTATGCCATCAAACTAGCAAAATGAAACAGAACCAGTTATTTCTAATAAGAACGGAAAAAGGTGATTCTAATTAGGTTTCCAACCGTCGAAATAATTTTTTTCTTTTGGGGAACGTTTCTTCATTTTATGCTTTTCTAAGGTTATCAAAGTAGAATAAGGAAGGTGAAATAATATTCTACATTTGAAACCCAAAACAACCCAATTCTTTTAAAGTTTCCAAACATCAAAAATAATTTTTTTCTTTTCGAGATTCTTTCCACATGGTATGCTTTTCTAAGTCCATCAATCTAGAAAAATGAAAGAGATCCAATTATCTAAAATAAGAACGGAAAAAAAATTTCTAATGAGGTTTCAAACCATCGAAATAATTCTTTTCTTTTCGCGAATGTTTCTTCTATTTATGCTTTTTTAAGGCTATCAAACTAGAATAATGAAGGAAAATTAGTTATGTCCATTTGAAACGCAAAAAAGCGCGATTCTTATGAAGTTTCCAATCTTGGACATAAATCTTTTATATTCGAGATATTTAATCGCATAATATGCTTTTCTAAGCCTTTCACACTGGAAAATTGAAAGAGAACTAGTTTTTCAAATAAGAACGGAAAAAGGTGATTCCAATGAGGTGTCTCACCATCGAAATAAAACTTTTTTTTTCGCGAATCGTTCTTCATTTTATGCTTTTCTAAATCTATAAAATTAGATTAATTAAGGAGAAATAGTTATCTCCAATTGAAACGCGAAAAACCCCGATTCTTTTGAAGTTTCCGACCTTCGAAAATAAATTATTTCTTTTCGAGATTCCTTACGCATAATATGCTTTTCTAAGGCTATCAAACTAGAAAAATGAAATACAAACAGTTATCTCAAAAAAAACCGAAAAAAGAGATGCTAATGAGGTATACAACCATCGATATAAATCTTTTCTTTCGCGAATCTTTCTTCATTTTACGCTTTTCTAAGGCTAACAAACTAGTATAATGAAATAGTTATCTCCATTTGAAACGCAAAAAAGCGCGATTCTTATGAAGTTTCCAATCTTGGAAAATAAATTTCTTCTTTTCGATATTCTTTCCGCATAATTAGCTTTTCTAAGGCGATCAACCTAGAAAAACGAAAGAGATCCAATTATCTCAAATAAGAACGGAAAAAAGGTGATTCTAAAGAAGTTCTAAACCATCGAAATAAATCTTTTTTTTTTTTTCGCGAATCTTTCTTCATTTTATGCCTTTCTAAGGCCATCAAAATAGAAAAATGAAAGAGAACCAATTATCTCAAATAAGAGAGGAAAAAATGTGATTTTTATGAGGTGTCTTATCATCGAAATAAAACTTTTCTTTTCCCGAATGGTTCTTCGTTTTATGCTATTCTAAGGCTATCAAACTAGTATAATGAAAGACAAATAGTTATCTCCATTTGAAACGCAAAAAAAAGTGATTCTTTTGTTTTCGAAATTTTTTGCCTTTAATATGCTTTTCTAAAGCTATCAAACTAGAAAAATGATAGATAACCAGTTATCTCAAATAAGAATGGAAAAAAAGTGATTCTAACGAAATTTGCAACCATCGAAATAAATCTTTTCTTTTCGCAAATCTTTCTTCATTTTACGCTTTTCTAAGGCTATCAACCTAGAACAATGAAACAGAAATAATTATCTCCATTTGAATCGCAAACAAACGGCGATTCTAAGACGTTTCCAACTTTCAAAAATAAATTTTTTTTTCGAGTTATTTTAAGGCTTAATATGCTTTTCTAAGGCTATCAAACTATAAAAATTAAAGAGAACCAGTTATCTCAAATAAGAACGGAAAAAAAAAAGATTCTAAAGAGGTTTCTAACCATTGAAATAAATTTTTTTCTTTTCGCGAATCTTTCTTCATTTTAAGCTTCTCTATGGCTATCAAAGTAGTATAATGAAGGAAAAGTAGTTATGTCCATTTTAAACGAAAAAAAAACCCGATTTTTTTTAAGTTTCCAACCTACGAAAATAAACCTTTTCTTTTCGACCTTTTTCCGCATAATATGCTTTTGTAAGGCAATCAAAATAGAAAAACGAAAGAACCAGTTATCCTAAATAAGAAGTGATAAAAAGTTATTCTAATGAGGTTTCCAACCATCGATATAAATATTTTCTTTTCGCGAATCTTTCTTCATTTTATGCTTTTCTAATGCTATCAAAATAGAATAATGAAGGAGAAATAGTTATCTCCATTTGAAACGGGGAAAAAAAACCGCGATTCTCATCAAGTTTCCAACTTTAGGAAATAAACTTTTTCTTTTCGACATTCTTTCCGCATAATAGCTTTTCTAAGCCAATCATCCTAGAAAAATGTAAGAGATCCAATTATCTCAAATAAGAATAGAAAAAAAAATCTAATGAGGTTTCCAACCATCGAAATAAATCTTTTCTATTCGCGAATTTTTCTTCATTTTATATTTTTCTAAGGCTATCAAACAAGAATAATGAAGGAGAAATAGTTATCTCCATTTGAAAAGGAAAAAAAAACCGCGATTCTCGTGAAGTTTCCAACCTTAGGAAATAAACATTTTCTTTTCGAGATTCTTTCCGCATAACATGCTTTTCTAAGCCCATCAGCCTAGAAAAATGAAAGAGATCCAATTATCTCAAATAAGAACAGAAAAAAAATTCTAATAAGGTTTCCAAACATTGAAATAAATCTTTTCTTTTCGCGAATCTTCCTTCATTTTATGCTTTTCTAAGGCTATCAAAGTAGAATAATGAAGGAATGTTAGTATCTCCATTTGAAACGCAAAAAAGCGATTGTTTTGAAGTTTCCAACCTTCGAAAATAAAAATTT
Organism: Metallyticus violacea; assembly: GCA_030762175.1. Taxonomy (NCBI): domain Eukaryota; kingdom Metazoa; phylum Arthropoda; class Insecta; order Mantodea; family Metallyticidae; genus Metallyticus; species Metallyticus violacea. The sequence goes on from CM060830.1 coordinate 72,812,026, forward strand.
TCATTTCGATTTTTTCCGCATAATATGGTTTTCTAAGGCTATCAAACTAGAAAAATTAAACAGAACCAGTTATCTCAAATAAGAACAGAAACAAAGTGATTCAAATGAGGTTTCAATCCATCGATATAAATCTTTTCTTTTCGCGATTCTTTCATCTATTTATGCTTTTTTAAGGCAATCAAACTTGAATAATGAAGGAAAAATAGTTATCTCCATTTGAAACGCAAAAAAGCGCGATTCTTATGAAGTTTCCAACCTTCGAAAATAAATCTTTCTATTCGAGATTCTTTCGATATAATATGCTATTCTAAGGCTATCAAACTGGAAAAATGAAAGAGAACCAGTTTTTCAAATAAGAACGGAAAAAGTGATTCTAATGAGGTGTCTCAACATCGAAATAAAACTTCTCTTTTCATGATTCGTTCTTCATTTTATGCTTTTCAAAGGCTATCAAATTAGATTAATTAAGGAGAAAGAGTTATCTACATTTGAAAAGCGAAAAACCCGATTCTTTTGAAGTTTCCAACCTTCGAAAATAATTATTTCTTTTCGAGATTCTTTACGCATAATATGTTTTTCTAAGGCTATCAAACTAGAAAAATGAAATACAACCAGTTATCTCAAATAAGAACAGAAAAAAAGTGATGCTAATGAGGTTTCCAACCATCGATATAAATCTTTTCTTTTTGCGAATCTTTCTTCATTTTACGCTTTTCTAAGGCTAATAACCTAGTATAATGAAAGAGAAATTGTTATCTCCATTTGAAACGCAAAAAAGCGCGATTCTTATGAAGTTTCCAACCTTCGAAAATAAATCTTTTCTTTTCGAGATATTTTATCGCATAATATGCTTTTCTAAGGCTATCAAACTTAAAAATGAAAGAGAACCAGTTATCTCAAATAAGAACGGATAAAAAAAAAGATTCTAAAGAGGTTTCTAACCATCGAAATAAATTTTTTCTTTTAGCGAATCTTTCTTCATTTTAAGCTAATCTAAGGCTATCAAAGTAGTATAATGAAGGAAAAGTAGTTATGTCCATTTAAAAATCAAAAATAAACCGATTTTTTTAAGTTTCCAACCTTCGAAAATAAACCTTTTCTTTTCGAGCTTTTTCCGCATAATATGCTTTTGTAAGGCTATCAAATTAGAAAAATGAAAGAGAACCAGTTATCCTAAATAAGAAGTGAGAAAAAATGATTCTAATGAGGTTTCCAACCATCGATATAAATATTTTCTTTTCGCGAATCTTTCTTCATTTTATGCTTTTCTAACACTATCAAACTAAAAAAATGAAAGAGTACCAGTTACTTAAAATAAGAAGGGAAAAATTTTTATTGTAATGAGGTTTCCAATAATCGAAATAAATCTTTTCTATTCGCGAATCTTTCTTCATTTTATAATTTTCTAAGGCTATCAAACTAGAATAATGAAGGAGAAATAGTTATCTCCATTTGAAACGGGGAAAAAAAACCGCGATTCTCATCAAGTTTCCAACTTTAGGAAATAAACTTTTTCTTTTCGACATTCTTTCCGCATAATAGCTTTTCTAAGCCAATCATCCTAGAAAAATGTAAGAGATCCAATTATCTCAAATAAGAATAGAAAAAAAAATCTAATGAGGTTTCCAACCATCGAAATAAATCTTTTCTATTCGCGAATTTTTCTTCATTTTATATTTTTCTAAGGCTATCAAACTAGAATAATGAAGGAGAAATAGTTATCTCCATTTGAAAAGGAAAAAAAAACCGCGATTCTCGTGAAGTTTCCAACCTTAGGAAATAAACATTTTCTTTTCGAGATTCTTTCCGCATAATATGCTTTTCTAAGCCCATCAGCCTAGAAAAATGAAAGAGATCCAATTATCTCAAATAAGAACAGAAAAAAAATTCTAATAAGTTTTCCAAACATTGAAATAAATCTTTTCTTTTCGCGAATCTTCCTTCATTTTATGCTTTTCTAAGGCTATCAAAGTAGAATAATGAAGGAATGTTAGTATCTCCATTTGAAACGCAAAAAAGCGATTGTTTTGAAGTTTCCAACCTTCGAAAATAAAAATTTTCATTTCGATTTTTTCCGCATAATATGGTTTTCTAAGGCTATCAAACTAGAAAAATTAAACAGAACCAGTTATCTCAAATAAGAACAGAAACAAAGTGATTCAAATGAGGTTTCAATCCATCGATATAAATCTTTTCTTTTCGCGATTCTTTCATCTATTTATGCTTTTTTAAGGCAATCAAACTTGAATAATGAAGGAAAAATAGTTATCTCCATTTGAAACGCAAAAAAGCGCGATTCTTATGAAGTTTCCAACCTTCGAAAATAAATCTTTCTATTCGAGATTCTTTCGATATAATATGCTATTCTAAGGCTATCAAACTGGAAAAATGAAAGAGAACCAGTTTTTCAAATAAGAACGGAAAAAGTGATTCTAATGAGGTGTCTCAACATCGAAATAAAACTTCTCTTTTCATGATTCGTTCTTCATTTTATGCTTTTCAAAGGCTATCAAATTAGATTAATTAAGGAGAAAGAGTTATCTACATTTGAAAAGCGAAAAACCCGATTCTTTTGAAGTTTCCAACCTTCGAAAATAATTATTTCTATTCGAGATTCTTTACGCATAATATGTTTTTCTAAGGCTATCAAACTAGAAAAATGAAATACAACCAGTTATCTCAAATAAGAACAGAAAAAAAGTGATGCTAATGAGGTTTCCAACCATCGATATAAATCTTTTCTTTTTGCGAATCTTTCTTCATTTTACGCTTTTCTAAGGCTAATAACCTAGTATAATGAAAGAGAAATTGTTATCTCCATTTGAAACGCAAAAAAGCGCGATTCTTATGAAGTTTCCAACCTTCGAAAATAAATCTTTTCTTTTCGAGATATTTTATCGCATAATATGCTTTTCTAAGGCTATCAAACTTAAAAATGAAAGAGAACCAGTTATCTCAAATAAGAACGGATAAAAAAAAAGATTCTAAAGAGGTTTCTAACCATCGAAATAAATTTTTTCTTTTCGCGAATCTTTCTTCATTTTAAGCTAATCTAAGGCTATCAAAGTAGTATAATGAAGGAAAAGTAGTTATGTCCATTTAAAAATCAAAAATAAACCGATTTTTTTAAGTTTCCAACCTTCGAAAATAAACCTTTTCTTTTCGAGCTTTTTCCGCATAATATGCTTTTGTAAGGCTATCAAATTAGAAAAATGAAAGAGAACCAGTTATCCTAAATAAGAAGTGAGAAAAAATGATTCTAATGAGGTTTCCAACCATCGATATAAATATTTTCTTTTCGCGAATCTTTCTTCATTTTATGCTTTTCTAACACTATCAAACTAAAAAAATGAAAGAGTACCAGTTACTTAAAATAAGAAGGGAAAAATTTTTATTGTAATGAGGTTTCCAATAATCGAAATAAATCTTTTCTATTCGCGAATCTTTCTTCATTTTATAATTTTCTAAGGCTATCAAACTAGAATAATGAAGGAGAAATAGTTATCTCCATTTGAAACGGAAAAAAAAACCGCGATTATCATCAAGTTTCCAACTTTAGGAAATAAACTTTTTCTTTTCGAGATTCTTTCCGCATAATATGCTTTTCTAAGCCGATCAGCCTAGAAAAATGAAAGAGATCCAATTGTCTCAAATAAGAACAGAAAAAAAAATTCTAATGAGGTTTCCAACCATCAAAAATAAATCTTTTCTTTTCGCGAATCTTTCTTCATTTTATACTTTTCTAAGGCTATCAAACTAGAATAATGAAGGAGAAATTGTTATCTCCATTTGAAATGTCAAATATCCCGATTCTTTTGAAGTTTCCAACCATCGAAATAAATATTTTCTTTTCGTGAATCTTTCTTCATTTTATGCTTTTCTAACGCTATCCAAGTTGTATAATGAAGGAAAAGTAGTTATCTACATTTGAAACGCAAAAAAGCGCGATTCTTATGAAGTTTCCAACCTTCAAATATATATCTTTTCCATTCGAGATGCTTTCGACATAAAATGCTATTCTAAGGCTATCAAACTACAAAAATGAAAGAGAACCAGTTTTTTAAATAAGAGCGGAAAAGGTGATTCTAATGTAGTGTCCAACCATCGAAATAAAACTTTTCTTTCGCGAATCGTTCTTCATTTTATGCCTTTTTAAGGCTATCAAAGTACTATAATGTAGGAAAGGTAGTTATCTCCATTTGAAACCCAAAAAAGCCATTCTTTTGAAGTTTCCAACCTTCGAAAATAAATCTTTTCTTTTCGGGATTCTTTCTTCATTTTATGTTTTTCTAAGGTTATCAAAGTAGAATAATGAAGGAAAAGTAGTCATCTCCATTTGAAAAGCAAAAAAAAGCGAATCTTTTGAAGATTCCAACTTTCGAAAATAAATCTTTTCTTTTCGAGCTTTTTCCGCATAATATGCTTTTCTAAGGCTATCAAACTAGAAAAATTAAAGACAACCAGTTCTCTAATTAAGAACAGAAAAAAAGCGATGCTAATGGGCTTTCCACCCATGGAAATAAATCTTTTCTTTTCGCGAATCTTTTTTCATTTTATGCTTTTCTAAGGCTACCCAACTAGAATAATGAAAGAGAAATAGTTATCTCCATTTGAATAGCAAAAAAACGGCGATTCTAAGAAGTTTCCAACCTTCGAAAATTAATCTTTTTCTTTTCGAGATATTTTAACGCATAATATGCTTTTCTAAGGCTATCAAACTATACAAATGGAAGTGAACCAGGTATCTCAAATAAGAACGGAAAAAGTTGATTCTAATGAAATATCCAACCAAATAAATAAATATTTTCTTTTCGCCAATCTTTCTTAATTTTATGCCTTTCTAAAGCTAACACACTCGTATAATGAAAGAAAAATAGATATCTCCATTTGAAACGCAAAAAAGCGCGATTCTTATGAAGTTTCAAACCTTCGAAAATAAATATTTTCCTTTCGGGATTCTTTCGACATAATATGTCCTTCTAAGCCTATCAAACTAGAAAAATGAAAGAGAACCAGTTATCTCAAATAAGAAAGGAAGAAAAAGTGATTCCAATGAGGATTCAAACCATCGAAATAAATCTTTTTTTTTTGGCGCAATTTCTTCATTTTATGCATTTCTAAAGCTATCAAACTAGAATAATGAAAGAGAAATAGTATCTCTATTTGAAACGAAAAAAGGGCGATTCTTATGAAGTTTCCAACCTTCGAAAATAAATATTTTTTTTTGGGATTCTTTCGACATAATATGCCCTTCTAAGGCTATCAAACTAAAAAATGAAAGAGAACCAGTTACCTCAAATAAGAAAGGAAGAAAAAGTGATCCTAATGAGGTTTCAAACCATCGAAATTAAACTTTTCTTTTCGCGAATGGTTCTTCATTTTATGCTTTTCTGAGGCCATGAAACTAGAATATTGAAGGAGAAATAATTATCTACATTCGAAACCAAAAAAAACCCAATTCTTTTAAAGTTTCCAAACTTCGAAAATATTTTTTTTTCTTTTCGAGATTCTTTCCGCATGATATGCTTTTCTAAGGCTATCAATCTAGAAAAATTAAAGAGAACCAGTTATATCAAATAAGATCGGGAAAATAGTGATTGTAATGAGGTTTCCAAACATCGAAATAATTCTTTTCTTTTCGCGAATGATTCTTTATTTAATGGTTTTCTAAGGCTATCAAATTATAATAATGAAAGAGAAATAATTATCTACATTTGCAACCCCCCCAAAAAACCAATTCTTTTAAAGTTTCCAACCTTTGAAAATATTTTATTTTGGGATTATTTCCGCATAATATGCTTTTTAGAGGCTATAAAACTAGAAAAATGAAAGAGAACCAGTTATATCAAATAAGATCGGAAAAATAGTGATTGTAATGAGGTTTCCAACCATCAAAATAAAACATTTCTTTTCGCGAATCGTTCTTCATTTTATCCTTTTCTAATTCTATCAAACTAGAATAATGAAGGAGAAATAGTTAACCCCTTTGAAACGCGAAAAACCTGATTTTTTTGGAGTTTTCATCCTTCGAAAATAAATTATTTCTTTTCGAGATTCTTTCCGCATAATATGCTTTTCTAATCCTATCCATCTAGAAAAATGAAAGAGAGCCAATTATCTCAAATAAGAACGGAAAAAAATGGTTCTAATGAAATTTGCAACCATCGAAATAAATTTTTTCTTTTCGTGAATCTTTTTTCATTTTATGCTTTTAGAAGGGCTATCAAAGTAGAATATTGAAAGAGAAATAATAATCTCCATTTTAAACCAAAAAAGGGCGATTTTTATGAAGTTTCTAACCTACGAAAACAAATCTTTTTTTTTTCAGATTTTTTCCACATAATATGCTTTTACAAGCCTATCAAACTAGATAAAAGAAAGAGAACCAGTTATCTCAAATAAGAACGGATTAAAAGTGATTCTAATGCAGTTTCCAACCATGGAAGTAATTCTTTTTTTTTCGAATCTTTCTTCATTTTATGTTTTTTTTAAGGCTATCAAATTTATTTAATGAAGAAAAAAGTTATCTCCATTTGAAACGCAAAACAACGCGATTCTTATGAAGTTTCCAATCTTCGAAATAATTCTTTTGTATTCAAGATTCTTTCGACATAATATGCTATTCTCAGGCTATCAAAATAGAAAAATGAAAGACAACCAGTTACCTCAAATAAGAAAGATAGAAAAAGTGATTCTAATGAGGTTTCAAACCATCGAAATAAATGTTTTTTTTTTTTTTTTTTGAGAATCTTTCTGCATTTTATGCATTTCTAAGCCCATCAAACTACAAAAATGAAAGACAACGAGTTAACTCAAATAAGAACAGAAAAAAAGTGATGCCAATGTGGTTTCAAACCATCGAAATAAATATTTTTTTTTTTTTTTTTTTTTTTGCGAATCTTTCTTCATTTTATGCTTTCTAAGGCTATCAAACTAGAATAATGAAATATAAATAGTTATCTCCATTTGAAACGAAAACAAGGGCAATTCTTATGAAGTTTCCAACCTTCGAAAACAAATCTTTTCTTTTCGAGATTTATTCCGCATAATATGCTTTTGTAAGGCGATCAAATTAGAAAAACGAAAGAGAACCAGTTATCCTAAATCAGAAGTGATAAAAAGTGATTCTAATTAGGTTTCCAACCATCGATATAAATATTTTCTTTTCGCGAATCTTTCTTCATTTTATGCTTTTCTAATGCTATCAAAATAGAATAATGAAGGAGAAATAGTTATCTCCATTTGAAACGGGAAAAAAAAACCGCGATTCTCATCAAGTTTCCAACTTTAGGACATAAACTTTTTCTTTTCGAGATTCTTTCCGCATAATAGCTTTTCTAAGCCAATCATCCTAGAAAAATGTAAGAGATCCAATTATCTCAAATAAGAATAGAAAAAAAAAATTCTAATGAGGTTTCCAACCATCGAAATAAATCTTTTCTATTCGCGAATCTTTCTTCATTTTATATTTTTCTAAGGCTATCAAACTAGAATAATGAAGGAGAAATAGTTATCTCCATTTGAAACGGAAAAAAAAACCGCGATTCTCATGAAGTTTCCAACCTTAGGAAATAAACTTTTTCTTTTCGAGATTCTTTCCGCATAATATGCTTTTCTAAGCCGATCAGCCTAGAAAAATGAAAGAGATCCAATTATCTCAAATAAGAACAGAAAAAAAAAATTCTAATAAGGTTTCCAACCATTGAAATAAATCTTTTCTTTTCGCGAATCTTCCTTCATTTTATGCTTTTTTAAGGCAATCAAACTTGAATAATGAAGGAAAAATAGTTATCTCCATTTGAAACGCAAAAAAGCGCGATTCTTATGAAGTTTCCAACCTTCGAAAATAAATCTTTCTATTCGAGATTCTTTCGATATAATATGCTATTCTAAGGCTATCAAACTGGAAAAATGAAAGAGAACCAGTTTTTCAAATAAGAACGGAAAAAGTGATGCTAATGAGGTGTCTCACCATCGAAATAAAACTTCTCTTTTCATGATTCGTTCTTCATTTTATGCTTTTCAAAGGCTATCAAATTAGATTAATTAAGGAGAAAGAGTTATCTACATTTGAAACGCGAAAAACTCGATTCTTTTGAAGTTTCCAACCTTCGAAAATAATTATTTCTTTTAGAGATTCTTTACGCATAATATGCTTTTCTAAGGCTATCAAACTAGAAAAATGAAATACAACCAGTTATCTCAAATAAGAACAGAAAAAAAGTGATGCTAATGAGGTTTCCAACCATCGATATAAATCTTTTCTTTTCGCGAATCTTTCTTCATTTTACGATTTTCTAAGGCTAATAACCTAGTATAATGAAAGAGAAATTGTTATCTCCATTTGAAACGCAAAAAAGCGCGATTCTTATGAAGTTTCCAACCTTCGAAAATAAATCTTTTCTTTTCGAGATATTTTAACGCATAATATGCTTTTCTAAGGCTATCAAACTTAAAAATGAAAGAGAACCAGTTATCTCAAATAAGAACGGAAAATAAAAAAGATTCTAAAGAGGTTTCTAACCATCGAAATAAATTTTTTCTTTTCGCGAATCTTTCTTCATTTTAAGCTAATCTAAGGCTATCAAAGTAGTATAATGAAGGAAAAGTAGTTATGTCCATTTGAAAATCAAAAATAAACCGATTTTTTTAAGTTTCCAACCTTCGAAAATAAACCTTATCTTTTCGAGCTTTTTCCGCATAATATGCTTTTGTAAGGCTATCAAATTAGAAAAATGAAAGAGAACCAGTTATCCTAAATAAGAAGTGAGAAAAAGTGATTCTAATGAGGTTTCCAACCATCGATATAAATATTTTCTTTTCGCGAATCTTTCTTCACATTATGCTTTTCTAACACTATCAAACTAAAATAATGAAAGAGTACCAGTTACTTAAAATAAGAAGGGAAAAAATTTTATTGTAATGAGGTTTCCAATAATCGAAATAAATCTTTTCTATTCGCGAATCTTTCTTCATTTTATACTTTTCTAAGGCTATCAAACTAGAATAATGAAGGAGAAATAGTTATCTCCATTTGAAACGGAAAAAAAAAACCGCGATTCTCATCAAGTTTCCAACTTTAGGAAATAAACTTTTTCTTTTCGAGATTCTTTCCGCATAATATGCTTTTCTAAGCCGATCAGCCTAGAAAAATGAAAGAGATCCATTTGTCTCAAATAAGAACAGAAAAAAAAATTCTAATGAGGTTTCCAACCATCAAAAATAAATCTTTTCTTTTCGCGAATCTTTCTTCATTTTATACTTTTCTAAGGCTATCAAACTAGAATAATGAAGGAGAAATTGTTATCTCCATTTGAAACGAAAAAAGCGGGATTCTTATGACGTTTGCAACCCTCGAAAATAAATCTTTTCTTTTCGGGATTCTTTCGACATAATACGCTATTCAAAGGCTATTAAACTAGAAAAATGAAATATAACCAGTTATCTCAAATAAGAAAGGATGAAAAATTGATTCTAATGAGGTTTCAAACCATCGAAATAAATCTTTTATTTTAGCGAATCTTTCTTCATTTTATGCTTTTCTACGGCCATCAAACTAGAATAATGAAGGAGAAATAATTATCTCCAATTGAAGTGTCAAATATCCCGATTATTTTGAAGTTTACAACCATCGAAATAAATATTATCTTTTCGTGAATCTTTCTTCATTTTATGCTTTTCTAACGCTATGAAACAAAAAAAATGAAAGAGAACCAGTTATCTCAAATATAACGGAAAAAAAAAGATTCTAAAGAGGGTTCTAACCATCGAAATAAAACTTTTCTTTTCGCGAATCCTTCATTTTATGCATCTCTAAGGCTATCAAAGTTGTATAATGAAGGAAAAGTAGTTATCTACATTTGCAACGCAAAAAAGCGCGATTCTTATGAAGTTTCCAACCTTCAAAAATATATCTTTTGTATTCGAGATGCTTTCGACATAAAATGCTATTCTAAGACTATCAAACTGCAAAAATGAAAGAGAACCAGTTTTTTAAATAAGAACGGAAAAGTGATTCTAATGTAGTGTCCAACCATCGAAATAAAACTTTTCTTTTCGCGAATCGTTCTTCATTTTATGCCTTTTTAAGGCTATCAAAGTAGTATAATGTAGGAAAGGTAGTTATCTCCATTTGAAACCAAAAAAGCGATTCTTTTGAAGTTTCCAACCTTCGAAAATATATCCTTTCTTTTCGGGATTCTTTCTTCATTTTCTGTTTTTCTAAGGTTATCAAAGTAGAATAATGAAGGAAAAGTAGTTATCTCCATTTGAAAAGCAAAAAAAAGCGAATCTTTTGAAGATTCCAACTTTCGAAAATAAATCTTTTCTTTTCGAGCTTTTTCCGCATAATATGCTTTTCTAAGGCTATCAAACTACAAAAATTAAAGACAACCAGTTATCTCAAATAAGAACAGAAAAAAAGCGATGCTAATGGGCTTTCCAACCATGGAAATAAATATTTTCTTTTCGCGAATCTTTTTTCATTTTATGCTTTTCTAAGGCTATCAACCTAGAATAATGAAGGAGATATAATTATCTCCTTTTGAAACGGCAAAATACCCGATTATTTTCAAGTTTCTAACCTTGAAATATAAATTTTTTCTTTTCGGGATTTTTTCCGCATGATATGCTTTTCTAAGGATTTCAAACTAGAAAAATGAAAGAGAACCAGTTATTTCACATAAGAACGGAAAAAGGGTTTCTAATGGGGTTTCCAACCATCGAAATAAATCTTTTGTTTTCGCGAATCTTTCTTCATTTTATGCTTTTCTAAGGCTATCAAACTAGAATAATGAAAGAGAAATATTTATCTGGATTTGAAGCCAAAAAAGGGCGATTCTTATGAAGTTTCCAACCTTCGAAAACAAATCTTTTCTTTTCGAGATTTTTTCCGCATAATATGCTTTTCTAAGGCTATCAAACTAGAAAAATGAAAGAGAACCAATTATCTCAAATAAGAACAGAAGAAACTGATTTTATTGAGGATTCCAACCATCTAAATATCTCTTTTGTTTTCGCGAACCTTTCTTCATTTTATGCTTCTCTAAGGCTACCCAACTAGAATAATGAAAGAGAAATAGTTTTCTCCATTTGAATAGCAAAAAAACGGCGATTCTAAGAAGTTTCCAACCTTCGAAAATTAATCTTTTTCTTTTCGAGATATTTTAACACATAATATGCTTTTCTAAGGCTATCAAACTATACAAATGGAAGTTAACCAGGTATCTCAAATAAGAACGGAAAAAGTTGATTCTAATGAAGTATCCAACCAAATAAATAAATATTTTCTTTTCGCGAATCTTTTTTTATTTTATGCTTTCTAAGGCTATCAAAGTACATGAAGGAAAAGTTTTTATCTCCATTTGAAACGCAAAAAAGCGATTCCTTTGATGATTCCACCTTCGAAAATTAATCTTTTCTTTTCGAGCTTTTTCCGCATAGTATGCTTTTCTAAGGCTATAAAACTAGACAAATGAAAGACAACCACTTATCTCAAATAAGAACAGAAAAAAAGTGATGCTAATGTGGTTTCCAACCATCGATATAAATCTTTTCTTTTCGCCAATCTTTCTTAATTTTATGCCTTTCTAAGGCTAACACACTCGTATAATGAAAGAAAAATAGATATCTCTATTTGAAACGCAAAAAAGCGCGATTCTTATGAAGTTTCAAACCTTCGAAAATAAATATTTTCCTTTCAGGAATCTTTGGACATAATATGCCCTTCTAAGCCTATCAAACTAGAAAAATGAAAGATAACCAGTTATCTCAAATAAGAAAGGAAGAAAAAGTGATTCCAATGAGGATTCAAACCATCGAAATAAATCTTTTTTTTTTTGGCGCAATTTCTTCATTTTATGCATTTCTAAGGCTATCAAATTAGATTAATTAAGGAGAAATAGTTATCTCCAATTGAAACGCGAAAAAACCAGATTCTTTTGAAGTTTCCGAACTTCGAAAATAAATTATTTCTTTTCGAGATTCCTTATGCATAATATGCTTTTCTAAGGCTATCAAACAAAAAAATGAAATACAAACAGTTATCTCAAAAAAAACCGAAAAAAGAGATGCTAATGAGGTTTCCAACCATCGATATAAATCTTTTCTTTCGCGAATCTTTCTTCATTTTACGCTTTTCTAAGGCTAACAAACTAGCATAATGAAATAGTTAACTCCATTTGAAACGCAAAAAAGCGCGATACTTCTGAAGTTTCCAATCTTGGAAAATAAATTTCTTCTTTTCGATATTCTTTCCGCATAATTAGCTTTTCTAAGGCGATCAACCTAGAAAAACAAAATAGATCCAATTATCTCAAATACGAACGGAAAAAAGTGATTCTAAAGAAGTTCTAAACCATCGAAATAAATCTTTTCTTTTCGCGAATCTTTCTTCTTTTTATGCTTTTCTAGGGCTATGAAAGTAGAATAATGAAGCAAAAGTAGTTATCTCCGTTTGAAAAGCAACAAAAACCGATTCTTTGAAGATTCAAACTTTCGAAAATATATCTTTTCTTTTCGAGCTTTTTCCGCATATTTTTTTCTAAGGCTATCAAACTAGAAACATGAAAGAGAACCAGTTATCTCAAGTAAGAACTGAAAAAAAGTGAATCTAATGAGGATTCCAGCCATCGAAATAAATCTTTTCTTTTCGCGAATCTTATTTCATTTTATGCTTTTCTAAGGCTAACAAAGTAGAATAATGAAAGAGAAATAGTTGTCTCCATTTGAAACGAAAACAAGGGCAATTCTTATGAAGTTTCCAACCTTCGAAAACAAATCTTTTCTTTTCAAGATTCTTTCCGCATAATATGCTTTTCTAAGGCTATCAAACTAGAAAAATGAAAGAGAACGAGTTAACTCAAATAAGAACAGAAAGAAAGTGATGCCAATGAGGTTTCAAACCATCGAAATAAATCTTTTTTTTTTTTTTTTTTTTTTGCGAATCTTTCTTCATTTTATGCTTTCTAAGGCTATCAAACTAGAATATTGAAATATAAATAGTTATCTCCATTTGAAACGAAAACAAGGGCAATTCTTATGAAGTTTCCAACCTTCGAAAACAAATCTTTTCTTTTCGAGATATTTTCCGCATAATATGCTTTTTAAGGCTATCAAACTAGAAAAATGAAAGAGAACCAGTTACCTCAAATAAGAACAGAAAAAAGTGATGATAATGAGTTTTCCAACCATCGATATAAATCATTTTATTTCGCGAATGTTTCTTTATTTCTTGCTTTTCTAAGGCTAACAAACTGAAATAATGAAAGAGAAATAGTTATCTCTATTTGAAACGCAAAAACAGCGCCATTCTCATGAAATTTCCAACATTCGAAAATAAATCTTCTTTTTTTCGGGAATCTTTCCTCACTTTATGCTTTTCTAAGGCCATCAAACTAGAAAAATGAAAGAGAACCTGTAATCTAAAATAACAACGGAAAAAAATGTGATTCTAATGCGGTGTCCAACCATCGAAATAAAACTTTTCTTTTCGCGAATTGTTCTTCCATTTATGCTTTTCTGAGGCTAGCAAATTAGAATAATGAAAGAGAAATAGTTATCTACATTTGAAACGCAAAAAAGGGGAATTCTTATGAAGTTTCCAACCTTCGAAAATGAGTCTTTTCTTTTCGAGATTCTTTCGACATAATATGCTAATCTAAGGGTAGTAAACTATAAAATGAAAGAGAGCCAGTTATTTCAAATAAACACGGAAAAAGGTGATTCTAATAAGGTTTCCAACCGTCGAAATAAATCTTTTCTTTTCGGGAATCTTTCTTCATTTTATGTATTTCTGAGGCTATCAAACTAGAATAATGAAAGAGAAATAGTTATCTACATTTGAAACGCAAAAAAGGGGGATTCTTATGAAGTTTCCAACCTTCGAAAACAAATTTTTTCTTTTCGAGATTTTTTCCGCACAAAAAGCTTTTCCACGGCTATCAAACTAGAAAAATGAAAGAGAAAACTTTATCTCAAATAACAACTGAAAAAAAGTGATTCTAATGAAGTTTGCAACCATCGAAATAAATCCTTTCCTTTGGCGAATCTCTCTTCATTTTATTCTTTTCTAAGGCAATCAAACTAGAATAATGAAGGAGAAATAGTTATCCCCATTTGAAACGCGAAAAACCCCATTCTTTTGAAGTTTCCTACCTTTGAAAATAAATTATTTCTTTTCGAGATTCTTTCCGCATAATATGCTTTTCTAAGGTTATCAAACTAGAAAAATGAAAGAGAACAAGTTATCTCAAATAAGAGCGGAAAATTTTTGATTCTAATGAAGTTTCCAACCATTGAAATAAAACTTTTCTTTTCGCGAATCATTCGACATTTTATGCTTTTCTAAGGGTATCAAACTACAATGATGCAGGAGAAATAGTCATCTCCAATTGAAACGCAAAAAAAACCCGATTTTTTTGAAGTTTCCAACCTTCGAAAATAAATTATTTCTTTTCGAGATTCTTTCCTCATAATATGCCTTACTAAGGCTATCAAACTAGAAAAAGCAAGAGAACCAATTATCTCATAATTAATATGTTAGAATATGTTAGAACGGAAAAAAAGTGATTCTAATGAGGTTTCCAACCATCGAAATAAAACATTTCTTTTCGCGAATCTTTCTTCATTTTATGCTTTTCTAAGGCTATCAAACAGGAATAATGAAGGAAAAATAGTTATCTCCATTTTAAACGCAAAAAAGGGCGATTCTTATGAAGTTTCCAACCTTCGAAAATAAATTTTTTCTTTTCGAGAATCTTTCCGCAAAATATGCTTTTATAAGGCTAACAAACCTGAAAAATGAAAGAGAATCAGTTATCTCAAACATGAACGTAAATAAGTGATTCTAATGAAGTTTCCAACCATCGATTTAAATCTTTTCTTTTCGGGAATCTTTCTTATTTTATGCTTTTCTAGGGCTAACAAACTTGAATAATGGAAGAGAAATAGTTATCTCCACATGAAACCCAAAAAAAACCCTATTCTTATGATGTTTCCAACCTTGGAAAATAAATCTCTTTTTTTTTTTTTTCGTGATTCTTTTGACATAATATGCTATTCTAAGGCTATCAAACTAGAATAATGAAGGAGAAATAGTTATCCCCATTTGAAACGCGAAAAACCCCATTCTTTTGAAGTTTCCTACCTTTGAAAATAAATTATTTCTTTTCGAGATTCTTTCCGCATAATATTCTTTTCTAAGGTTATCAAACTAGAAAAATGAAAGAGAACAAGTTATCTCAAATAAGAGGGGAAAAGTTTTGATTCTAATGAAGTTTCCAACCATTGAAATAAAACTTTTCTTTTCGCGAATCATTCCACATTTAATGCTTTTCTAAGGATATCAAACTACAATGATGCAGGAGAAATAGTCATCTCCAATTGAAACGCAAAAAAACCCGATTTTTTTGAAGTTTCCAACCTTCGAAAATAAATTATTTCTTTTCGAGATTCTTTCCTCATAATATGCCTTACTAAGGCTATCAAACTAGAAAAATGCAAGAGAACCAATTATCTCATAATTAATATGTTAGAATATGTTAGAACGGAAAAAAAAGTGATTCTAATGAGGTTTCCAACCATCGAAATAAAACATTTCTTTTCGCGAATCTTTCTTCATTTTATGCTTTTCTAAGGCTATCAAACAGGAATAATGAAGGAAAAATAGTTATCTCCATTTGAAACGCAAAAAAGGGCGATTCTTATGAAGTTTCCAACCTTCGAAAATAAATTTTTTCTTTTCGAGAATCTTTCCGCAAAATATGCTTTTATAAGGCTAACAAACTTGAAAAATGAAAGAGAATCAGTTATCTCAAACATGAACGTAAATAAGTGATTCTAATGAAGTTTCCAACCATCGATTTAAATCTTTTCTTTTCGGGAATCTTTCTTATTTTATGCTTTTCTAGGGCTAACAAACTTGAATAATGGAAGAGAAATAGTTATCTCCACATGAAACCCAAAAAAAACCCTATTCTTATGATGTTTCCAACCTTCGAAAATAAATCTCTTTTTTTTTTTTTTCGTGATTCTTTTGACATAATATGCTATTCTAAGGCTGTCAAACTAGAAAAATAAAAGAGAAACAGTTATCTTAAATAAGAACGGAAAAAGGTGATTATAATGGGGTTTCCAACGTCAATATAAATCTTTTCTTTTCGCGAATCTTTCTTCTTTTTATGCTTTTCAATAGCTATCAACAAGAATAATGAAAGAGAAATTGACATCTCCATTTGAAAAGCAAAAAAGGCGATTCTTATTATGTTTCCAACCTTTAAAAATAAATATTTCTTTTCGAGATTCTATCCGCATAATATGCTTTTCCAAGGATATGAAACCGTAAAAATGAAAGAGAACCAGCTATCTCAAATAAGAACGGAATAAAAGTGATTATAATGAAGTTTCCAACCATCGAAATGAATATTTTCCTTTCGCGAATCTTTCTTTATTTGTGCTTTTCTAAGGCTATCAAACTAAAATAATAAAGGAGATATAGTTATCTCCATTTGAAACCAAAAAAACCCGATTCCTTTGAAGTTTCCAACCTTCTAAAATATTTTTTTTCTTTTCCATACTCTTTCCGCATAATATGCTTTTCTAAGGTTATCAAACTACAAAAATGAAAGAGAGCCAGTTATCTCAAATAAGAACGAAAAAAACGTGATTCTATGAAGTATGCAACCATCGAAATAAATCGTTTCTTTTCGCGAATCTTTCTTCATTTTATGCTTTTCTAATGGTATCAAAATAGAATAATGAAGGAGAAATAGTTATCTCCATTTGAAACGCAAAAAGGGCGATTCTTATGATGTTTCCAACCTTCAAAAACAAATGTTTCATTTCGAAACTCTATCCGCATAATATGCTTTTCCAAGGATATCAAACTAGAAAAATGAAAGAGAACCGGTTATCTCAAATAAGAACAGAAAAAAAAGTGATTCTAATGAGGTTTCCATCCATTGATATAAATCTTTTCTTTTCGCGAATCTTTCTTCATTTTATGCTTTTCTAAGGCTAACACACTACAATAATGAAAGAGAAATAGTTATCTTTATTTGAAACGCGAAAAAAGCGAAAATCTTATGAAGTTTCCAACCTTTGAAAATGAGTCTTTTCTTTTCGAGATTCTTTCGACATAATATGCTAATCTAAGGGTAGTAAATTATAAAATGAAAGAGAGCCAGTTATTTCAAATAAACACGGAAAAAGGTGATTCTAATAAGGTTTCCAACCTTCGAAATAAATGTTTTCTTTTCGGGAATCTTTCTTCATTTTATGTATTTCTGAGGCTATCAAACTAGAATAATGAAGGAGAAATAGTTATCTCCATTTGAAACCAAAAAGTACCCAATTGTTTTGAAGTTTTTAACCTTAGAAAATAATTTTTTTCTTTTCGAGATTCTTTCCGCATAATGTGCATTTCTAAGGCTATCAAACTAGAAAAATAAAAGACAACAAATTATCTCAAATAAGAACGGAAAAGGGTGATTCTAATGAGATTTCCAATCAATGAAATAAAACTTTTCTTTTCGCGAATCATTCAACAATTTATGCTTTTCTAAGGCTATCCAACTAGAATAATGCAGGGGAAATAGTTATCTCCATTTGAAACGCAAAAAAGCGCTATTCTTATGAAGTGTCCAACCTTCGAAAATAAATCTTTTCTATTCGTGATTCTTTCGACATAATATGGTATTCTAAGGCTATCAAACTATAAAAATGAAAGAACACCAGTTATCTCAAATTACAACGGAAAAAAGTTATTCTAATGATGTTTGCAACCATCGAAATTAATCTTTCCTTTTCGCGAATCTTTCTTCATTTTATGCTTTTCTAAAGCTATCAAACAAGAATAATGAAAGAGAACTAGTTATTTCAAATAAGAAAGAAAAAAGGTTATTCTAATGAGGTTTCAAATCGTCGTAATAAATATTTTCTTTTCGTGAATATTTCTTCTTTTTATGATTTTCTAAGGCTATCAAAGTAGAATTATGAAAGAAAAATACTTATCACCATTTGAATCGCAAAAAAGGGCGATTCTTATGAAGTTTCCAAACTTCCAAAATAAATCTTTTTTTTTTGGAGATTTTTTAACCCATTATATGCTTTTCTAAGGCTATCAAACTAGAAAAATGAAAGAAAACCGGTTATCTCAAAAAAGTGGTTCTAATGAAGTTTACAACCATGGAAATAATACTTTTCTTTTCGCAAATTTTTCTTCATCTTATGCTTTTCTAAGCCTATCAAAGTAGAATTATGAAAGCAAAAAAGTTATCTTCATTTAAACGCAAAAAAGCGATTCTTTTCAAGTTTCTAACATTCAAAAATAAATATTTTCTTTTCGAGCTTTTTCCGCATAGTATGCTTTTGTCAGGCTATCAAACTACAAAAATGAAAGAGAACCACTTATCCTAAATAAGAACGGAAAAAAAGTGATTCTAATGAAGTTTGCAACTATCGCAATAAATCTTTTCCTTTCGCGAATCTTTTATTCAGTTTATGCATTTCTAATACTATCTAACTAGAATAATGAAAGAGAATTATTTTTCTCGGTTTGAAACACAAAAAAAAGGCGATTCTTGTGAAGTTTCCAACCTTTGAAAACAAATCTTTTATTTTCGAGATTTTTTAACGCATAATATGCTTTTCTAAGGCCATCAAACTAGAAAAATGAAAGAGAACCAGTTATATCCAATAAGAACAGAAAAATGTGATGCTAATGAGGTTTCCAACCATCGATATAAATCTTTTCTTTTCTCGAATCTTTATTCATTTTATGCATTTCTAAGGCTAACAAACTAATATAATGATAGAGAATTAGTTATCTCCATTTGAAACGCACAAAAAGCGTGATTCTAATGATATTTGCAACAATCGAAATAAATCTTTTCTTTTCGCAAATCTTTCTTCATTTTACGCTTTTCTAAGGCTATCAAATTGAATAATGTAGGAAAAATAGTTATCTCCATTTGAAACGCAAAAAGCGCGATTCTTATGAAGTTTCAAACGTTCGAAAATAACTCTTTTCTATTCCAGATTTTTTCTACATAATATGCTATTCTAAGGCTATCAAACTGGAAAAATGAAAGAGAACCAGTTTTTCAAATAATAACGGAAAAAGGTTATTCTAATGAGGTTTTCAACCATCTATATAAATCTTTTCTTTTCGCGAATCTGTCTTCATTTTACGCTTTTTAAGGCTAACAAACTAGTATAATGAAAGAGAAATTGTTATCTCCATTTGAAACGCAAAAAAGCGAGATTCTTATGAAGTTTCCAACCTTGGAAAATAAATCTTTTCTCTTCGGGATTCTTTCCACATAATATGCTATTCAAAGGCTATAAAACTAGAAAAATGAAAAAGAACCATTTATCTCAAATAAGAAAGGAAGAAAACATGATTCTAATGAGGTTTCAAACCATTGAAATAAATCTTTTATTTTAGCAAATCTTTCTTCTTTTTATGCTTTTTAAGGCCATCAAACTAGAATAATGAAGGAGAAATAATTATCTCCATTTGCAACGCCAAATATTCCGATTCTTTTGAAGTTTCCAACCATCGAAATAAGTCTTTTCTTTTCGCGAATCTTTCTTCATTTTATGATTCTCTAAGGCTATCAAAGTAGTATAAGCAAGGAAAAGTAGTTATCTCCATTTGAAACGCAAAAAAGCGCGATTCTTATGAAGTTTCCAACCTTCAAAAATAAATCTTTTGTATTAGAGATGCTTTCGACATAATATGCTATTCTAAGACTATCAAACTGGAAAAAGAAAGAGAACCTGTTTTTTTAAATAAGAACGGAAAAGGTGATTCTAATGAAGTGTCCAACCATCGAAATAAAACATTTGTTTTCGGGAATCGTTCTTCATTTTTAGCCTTTCTAAGGCTATCAAACTATTTTAATGTAGGAAAGGTAGTTATCTCCATTTAAAACGCAAAAAAAGCGATTCTGTTGAAGTTTCCACCCTTCGAAAATAAACCTTTTCTTTTCGATTTTTTTCCGCATAATATGCTTTTCTAAGGCTATCAAACTAGAAAAATGAAAGAGAAACAGATATCTCAAAGAAGAACAGAAAAAAAGTGATGAAAATGAGGTTTAAAACCATGGATATAAAACTTTTCTTTTCGCGAATCTTTCTTTATTTTATGCATTTCTAAGGCTAACGAACTAGTATAATGAAAGAGAAATACTTATCACCATTTGAAACGGACAAAACGCGGGATTCTTATTAAGTTTCCAACCTTCGAAAATAAACTATTTCTTTTCGAGTTTCTTTCCGCATAATATGCTTTTCTAAAGGCTAACAAACAAGAAAATTGAAAGAGAACCAGTTATCTCAAATAAGAACGGGAAAAAAGTGATTCTAATTAGGTTTCCAACCTACGAAAATAAACCTTTTCTTTTCGAGCTATTTCCGCATAATATGCTTTTGTAAGGCAATCAAATTAGAAAAACGAAAGAGAACCAGTTATCCTAAATAAGAAGTGATAAAAAGTGATTCTAATGAGGTTTCCAACCATCGATATAAATATTTTCTTTTCGCGAATCTTTCTTCGTTTTATGCTTTTCTAATGCTATCAAAATAGAATAATGAAGGAAAAATAGTTATCTCCATTTGAAACGGGAAAAAAAAACCGCGATTCTCATCAAGTTTCCAACTTTAGGAAATAAACTTTTTCTTTTCGAGTTTCTTTCCGCATAATAGCTTTTCTAAGCCAATCATCCTAGAAAAATGTAAGAGATCCAATTATCTCAAATAAGAATAGAAAAAAAATTCTAATGAGGTTTCCAACCATCGAAATAAATCTTTTCTATTCGCGAATCTTTCTTCATTTTATATTTTTCTAAGGCTATCAAACTAGAATAATGAAGGAGAAATAGTTATCTCCATTTGAAACGGAAAAAAAAACCGCGATTCTCGTGAAGTTTCCAACCTTAGGAAATAAACTTTTTCTTTTCGAGATTCTTTCCGCATAATATGCTTTTCTAAGCCGATCAGCCTAGAAAAATGAAAGAGATCCAATTATCTCAAATAAGAACAGAAAAAAAATTGTAATAAGGTTTCCAATTATTGAAATAAATCTTTTCTTTTCGCGAATATTCCTTCATTTTATGCTTTTCTAAGGCTATCAAAGTAGAATAATGAAGGAATGTTAGTATCTCCATTTGAAACGCAAAAAAGCGATTGTTTTGAAGTTTCCAACCTTCGAAAATAAAAATTTTCATTTCGATTTTTTTCCGCATAATATGGTTTTCTAAGGCTATCAAACTAGAAAAATTAAACAGAACCAGTTATCTCAAATAAGAACAGAAAAAAAGTGATGCTAATGAGGTTTCCAACCATCGATATAAATCTTTTCTTTTTGCGAATCTTTCTTCATTTTACGCTTTTCTAAGGCTAATAACCTAGTATAATGAAAGAGAAATTGTTATCTCCATTTGAAACGCAAAAAAGCGCGATTCTTATGAAGTTTCCAACCTTCGAAAATAAATCTTTTCTTTTCGAGATATTTTAACGCATAATATGCTTTTCTAAGGCTATCAAACTTAAAAATGAAAGAGAACCAGTTATCTCAAATAAGAACGGAAAAAAAAAAAAAGATTCTAAAGAGGTTTCTAACCATCGAAATAAATTTTTTCTTTTCGCGAATCTTTCTTCATTTTAAGCTAATCTAAGGCTATCAAAGTAGTATAATGAAGGAAAAGTAGTTATGTCCATTTGAAAATCAAAAATAAACCGATTTTTTTAAGTTTCCAACCTTCGAAAATAAACCTTTTCTTTTCGAGCTTTTTCCGCATAATATGCTTTTGTAAGGCTATCAAATTAGAAAAATGAAAGAGAACCAGTTATCCTAAATAAGAAGTGAGAAAAAGTGATTCTAATGAGGTTTCCAACCATCGATATAAATATTTTCTTTTCGCGAATCTTTCTTCCTTTTATGCTTTTCTAACACTATCAAACTAAAAAAATGAAAGAGTACCAGTTACTTAAAATAAGAAGGGAAAAAATTTTATTGTAATGAGGTTTCCAATAATCGAAATAAATCTTTTCTATTCGCGAATCTTTCTTCATTTTATACCTTTCTAAGGCTATCAAACTAGAATAATGAAGGAGAAATAGTTATCTCCATTTGAAACGGAAAAAAAAACCGCGATTCTCATCAAGTTTCCAACTTTAGAAAATAAACTTTTTCTTTTCGAGATTCTTTCCGCATAATATGCTTTTCTAAGCCGATCAGCCTAGAAAAATGAAAGAGATCCAATTGTCTCAAATAAGAACAGAAAAAAAATTCTAATGAGGTTTCCAACCATCAAAAATAAATCTTTTCTTTTCGCGAATCTTTCTTCATTTTATACTTTTCTAAGGCTATCAAACTAGAATAATGAAGGAGAAATTGTTATCTCCATTTGAAACGAAAAAAGCGCGATTCTTATGAAGTTCACAACCTTCGAAAATAAATCTTTTCTTTTCGGGATTCTTTCGACATAATACGTTATTCAAAGGCTATTAAACTAAAAAAATGAAATATAACCAGTTATCTCAAATAAGAAAGGATGAAAAATTGATTCTAATGAGGTTTCAAACCACCGAAATAAATCTTTTATTTTAGCGAATCTTTCTTCATTTTATGCTTTTCTAAGGCCATCAAACTAGAATAATGAAGGAGAAATAATTATCTCCAATTGAAATGTCAAATATCCCGATTCTTTTGAAGTTTCCAACCATCGAAATAAATATTTTCTTTTCGTGAATCTTTCTTCATTTTATGCTTTTCTAACGCTATGAAACAAAAAAATGAATGAGAACCAGTTATCTCAAATAAGAACGGAAAAAAAAAGATTCTAAAGAGGGTTCTAACCATCGAAATAAAACTTTTCTTTTCGCGAATCCTTCATTTTATGAATCTCTAAGGCTATCAAAGTTGTATAATGAAGGAAAAGTAGTTATCTACATTTCAAACGCAAAAAAGCGCGATTCTTATGAAGTTTCCAACCTTCAAAAATATACCTTTTCTATTCGAGATGCTTTCGACATAAAATGCTATTCTAAGGCTATAAAACTACAAAAATGAAAGAGAACCAGTTTTTTAAATAAGAACGGAAAAGGTGATTCTAATGTAGTGTCACACCGTCGAAATAAAACCTTTCTTTTCGCGAATCGTTCTTCATTTTATTCCTTTTTAAGGCTATCAAAGTAGTATAATGTAGGAAAGGTAGTTATCTCCATTTGAAACCCAAAAAAGCCATTCTTTTGAAGTTTCCAACCTTCGAAAATAAATCTTTTCTTTTCGGGATTCTTTCTTCATTTTATGTTTTTCTAAGGTTATCAAAGTAGAATAATGAAGGAAAAGTAGTTATCTCCATTTGAAAAGCAAAAAAAAGCGAATCTTTTGAAGATTCCAACTTTCGAAAATAAATCTTTTCTTTTCGAGCTTTTTCCGCATAATATGCTTTTCTAAGGCTATCAAACTAGAAAAATTAAAGACAACCAGTTATCTAATTAAGAACAGAAAAAAAGCGATGCTAATGGGCTTTCCAACCATGGAAATAAATCTTTTCTTTTCGCGAAATTTTTTTCATTTTATGCTTTTCTAAGGCTACCCAACTAGAATAATGAAAGAGAAATAGTTATCTCCATTTGAATAGCAAAAAAACGGTGATTCTAAGAAGTTTCCAACCTTCGAAAATTAATCTTTTTCTTTTCGAGATATTTTAACGCATAATATGCTTTTCTAAGGCTATCAAACCATACAAATGGAAGTGAACCAGGTATCTCAAATAAGAACGGAAAAAGTTGATTCTAATGAAGTATCCAACCAAATAAATAAATATATTCTTTTCGCCAATCTTTCTTAATTTTATGCCTTTCTAAGGCTAACACACTCGTATAATGAAAGAAAAATAGATATCTCCATTTGAAACGCAAAAAAGCGCGATTCTTATGAAGTTTCAAACCTTCGAAAATAAATATTTTCTTTTCGGGATTCTTTCGACAAAATGTGCTATTCTCAGGCTATCAAACTTGAAAAATGAAATAGAACCAGTTCTCTCAAATAAGAACAGAAAAAAAGTGATTCTAATGAAGTTTCCAACCTTCGAAAATAAATTTTTTCTTTTCGAGATTTTTTCCGCACAAAAAGCTTTTCCACGGCTATCAAACTAGGAAAATGAAAGAGAAAAATTTATCTCAAATAACAACGGAAAAAAAGTGATTCTAATGAAGTTTGCAACCATCGAAATAAATCCTTTCCTTTCGCGAATCTTTCTTCTATTTATGCTTTTCTAAGGCAATCAAACTAGAATAATGAAGGAGAAATAGTCATCTCCAATTGAAACGCAAAAAAACCCAATTTTTTTTAAGTTTCCAACCTTCGAAAATAAATTATTTCTTTTCGAGATTCTTTCCTCATAATATGCCTTACTAAGGCTATCAAACTAGAAAAATTAAAGAGAACCAATTATCTCATAATTAATATGTTAGAATATGTTAGAACGGAAAAAAAAGTGATTCTAATGAGGTTTCCAACCATCGAAATAAAACATTTCTTTTCGTGAATCTTTCTTCATTTTATGCTTTTCTAAGGCTATCAAACAGGAATAATGAATGAAAAATAGTTATCTGCATTTGAAACGCAAAAAAGGCGATTCTTATGAAGTTTCCAACCTTCGAAAATAAATTTTTTCTTTTCGAGAATCTTTCCGCAAAATATGCTTTTATAAGGCTATCAAACTAGAAAAATAAAAGAGAAACAGTTATCTTAAATAAGAACGGAAAAAGGTGATTCTAATGGGATTTCCAACGTCAATATACATCTTTTCTTTTCGCGAATCTTTCTTCTTTTTATGCTTTTCAATAGCTATCAACAAGAATAATGAAAGAGAAATTGACATCTCCATTTGAAACGCAAAAAAGGCGATTCTTATTATGTTTCCAACCTTTAAAAATAAATATTTCTTTTCGAGATTCTATCCGCATAATATGCTTTTCCAAGGATATGAAACCGTAAAAATGAAAGAGAACCAGCTATCTCAAATAAGAACGGAATAAAAGTGATTATAATGAAGTTTCCAACCATCGAAATGAATATCTTCCTTTCGCGAATCTTTCTTCATTTTGTGCTTTTCTAAGGCTATCAAACTAAAATAATAAAGGCGATATAGTTATCTCCATTTGAAACCAAAAAAACCCGATTCCTTTGAAGTTTCCAACCTTCTAAAATATTTTTTTTCTTTTCCAGATTCTTTCCGCATAATATGCTTTTCTAAGGTTATCAAACTACAAAAATGAAAGAGAGCCAGTTATCTCAAATAAGAACGAAAAAAACGTGATTCTATGAAGTATGCAACCATCGAAATAAATCTTTTCTTTTCGCGAATCTTTCTTCATTTTATGCTTTTCTAATGGTATCAAAATAGAATAATGAAGGAGAAATAGTTATCTCCATTTGAAACGCAAAAAGGGCGATTCTTATGATGTTTCCAACCTTCAAAAACAAATGTTTCATTTCGAAACTCTATCCGCATAATATGCTTTTCCAAGGATATCAAACTAGAAAGATGAAAGAGAACCGGTTATCTCAAATAAGAACAGAAAAAAAAGTGATTCCAATGAGGTTTCCATCCATCGATATAAATCTTTTCTTTTCGCGAATCTTTCTTTATTTTATGCTTTTCTAAGGCTAACACACTACAATAATGAAAGAGAAATAGTTATCTTTATTTGAAACGCGAAAAAAGCGAAAATCTTATGAAGTTTCCAACCTTTGAAAATGAGTCTTTTCTTTTCGAGATTCTTTCGACATAATATGCTAATCTAAGGGTAGTAAACTATAAAATGAAAGAGAGCCAGTTATTTCAAACAAATACGGAAAAAGGTGATTCTAATAAGGTTTCCAACCTTCGAAATAAATCTTTTCTTTTCGGGAATCTTTCTTCATTTTATGTATTTCTGAGGCTATCAAACTAGAATAATGAAGGAGAAATAGTTATCTCCATTTGAAAGCAAAAAGTACCCAATTGTTTTGAAGTTTTTAACTTTAGAAAATAATTTTTTTCTTTTCGAGATTCTTTCCGCATAATGTGCTTTTCTAAGGCTATCAAACTAGAAAAATAAAAGACAACAAATTATCTCAAATAAGAACGGAAAAGGGTGATTCTAATGAGATTTCCAATCAATGAAATAAAACTTTTCTTTTCGCGAATCATTCAACAATTTATGCTTTTCTAAGGCTATCAAACTAGAATAATGCAGGAGAAATAGTTATCTCCATTTGAAACGCAAAAAAGCGCAATTCTTATGAAGTTTCCAACCTTCGAAAATAAATCTTTTGTATTCGAGATGCTTTCGACATAATATGCTATTCTAAGACTATCAAACTAGAAAAAGAAAGAGAACCTGTTTTTTTAAATAAGAACGGAAAAGGTGATTCTAATGAAGTGTCCAACCATCGAAATAAAACATTTGTTTTCGCGAATCGTTCTTCATTTTTAGCTTTTCTAAGGCTATCAAACTATTTTAATGTAGGAAAGGTAGTTATCTCCATTTAAAACGCAAAAAAAGCGATTCTGTTGAAGTTTCCACCCTTCGAAAATAAACCTTTTCTTTTCGATTTTTTTCCGCATAATATGCTTTTCTAAGGCTATCAAAATAGAAAAATGAAAGAGAAACAGATATTTCAAAGAAGAACAGAAAAAAAGTGATGATAATGAGGATTAAAACCATGGATATAAAACTTTTCTTTTCGCGATCTTTCTTCATTTTATGCATTTCTAAGGCTACGAACTAGTATAATGAAAGAGAAATACTTATCACCATTTGAAACGCACAAAAAGCGCGATTCTTATTAAGTTTCCAACCTTCGAAAATAAATTATTTCTTTTCGAGTTTCTTTCCGCATATTATGCTTTTCTAAAGGCTAACAAACAAGAAAAATGAAAGAGAACCAGTTATCTCAAATAAGAATGGGAAAAAAGTGATTCTAATTAGGTTTACAACCATGGAAATAAAACTTTTCTTTTCGCGAATCTTTCTTCATTTTATGCTCTGCTAAGGCTATCAAACCAGAATGATGAAAGAGCCATAGGTATTTCCATTATAATAGCAAAATAAGCGGATTCTAAGAAGTTTCCAACATTTGAAAATAAATCTTTTCTTTTCAAGATTTTTTAACAAATAATATGCGTTTCTAAGTCCATCAAACTAGGAAAATGAAAGACAACAAGTTATCTCAAATAAGAACGGAAAAAAGTGATTCTAATGAGGTTTCAAACCATCGAAATATATCATTTTTTTTTTTTCGCGAATCTTTCTTCAATTTATCCCATCAAACTAGAAAAATGAAACAGAACCAGTTATTTCAAATAAGAATGGAAAAAGGTGATTCCAATTAGGTTTCCAACCATCGAAATAATTCTTTCCTTTTCGCGAATGTTTCTTCATTTCATGCTTTTCTAAGGCTATCAAATTAGAATAATCAAAGAGAAATAATTATCTAGATGTGAAACCGATAAAATACCAATTCTTTTAAAGTTTCCAACAATCGAAAATATTTTTTTCCGAGATTATTTCCACATACAATGCTTTTTAGAGGCCATCAAACTAGAAAAATGAAAGAGAAATAGTTATATCAAATAAGATCGGAAAAACAGTGATTGTAATGAGGTTTCCAACCATCGAAATAAAACTTTTCTTTGGCGAATCGTTCTTCATTTCATGCTTTTCTAAGGCTATCAAACTATATTATGAAGGAGAAATAGTTATCAACATTTGAAACGCGAAAAAACCCGATACTTTTGAAGTTTCCAACCTTCGAAAATAATTTATTTCTTTTCGAGATTCTTTCGCATAATATGCTTTTCTAAGCCTATCAAACTGGAAAAATGAAACATAACCAATTATCTCAAATAAGAATGGAAGAATACGTGAATCTAATGAGGTTTCAAACCATCGAAATAAATCTTTTTTTAAACTAATCCTTCTTCATTTTATGCGTTTCTAAGGCAATCAAACTAGAAAAATAAAAGAGAACCAGTTATTTCAAATAAGAACGGAAAAAATGTGATTCTTATGAGGTGTCCAACCATAGAAATTAAACTTTTCTTTTCGCGAATGTTTGTTCATTTTATGCTTTTCTAAAGCTATTAAAACTAGAATAATGAAAGAGAAATAGTTATCTCTATTTGAAACGAAAAAAGGGCGATGCTTATGAAGTTTCTAACCTACGAAAACAAATCTTTTCTTTTCCAGATTTTTTCCGCATAATATGCTTTTCCAAGCCTATCAAACTAGATAAATGAAAGAGAACAAGTTATCTCAAATAAGAACGGAATAAAAGTGATTCTAATGCAGTTTCCAACCATCGAAGAAAAACTTTTTTTTTCGAATCTTTCTTCATTTTATGTTTTTTTAAGGCTATCAAACTTATTTAATGAACAAAAATAATTATCTCCATTTGAAACGCAAAAAAACGCGATTCTTATGAAGTTTCCAATCTTCGAAATAATTCTTTTATATTCGAGATTCTTTCGACATAGTATGCTATTCTCAGGCTATCAAACTAGAAAAATGAAAGAGAACCAGTTACCTCAAATAAGAAAGGAAGAAAAAGTGATTCTAATGAGCTTTCAAACCATCGAAATAAATGTTTTTTTTTTCGAATCTTTCCGCAGTTTATGCATTTCTAAGGCCTACAAACTATAAAAATGAAAGAGAACAAGTTATCTCAAATAAGAGCGGAAAAAATGTGATTCTAATGAGGTTTCAAACCATCGAAATTAAACTTTTCTTTTCGCGAATGGTTCTTCATTTTATGCTTTTCTGAGGCTTTCAAACTAGAAAAATGAAAGAGAACCAATTATCTCATAATTAATATGTTAGAATATGTTAGAACGGAAAAAAGTGATTCTAATGACGTTTAGAACCATCGAAATAATTCTTTTCCTATTCTAAAACTTTCTTCGTTTTATGCTTTTCTAAGGCTGCCAAACTAGAATAATAAAGGAGAAATAGTTATCTCCATTTCAAACGCATAAAAACCGATTCATTTGAAGTTTCCGACCTTCGAAAATAATTTTATCTTTTCCAGATTATTTCCGCATTTCTAACGCTAACAAACTAGAAAAATGAAAGAAAACCAGTTATTTCAATAAGAACGGAAAAAGTGATTCTAATGAGGTTTCAAACCATCGAAATAAATCATTTTTTTTCGCAAATCTTTCTTCATTTTATGCCATCAAACTAGAAAAATGAAAGAGAACCAGTTATTTCAAATAAGAACGGAAAAAGGTGATTCTAATTAGGTTTCCAACATTCGAAATAAATTTTTTCTTTTCGGGAACCTTTCTTCATTTTATGCTTTTTCTAAGGTTATCAAACTAGAATAATAAAGGAGAAGTAATTATCTACATTTGAAACCCAAAACAACCCAATTCTTTTAAAGTTTCCAAACTTTTTTCTTTTCGAGATTCTTTCCGCATGGTATGCTTTTCTAAGGCCATCATCTAGAAAAATGAAAGAGATCCAATTATCTAAAATAAGAACGAAAAAAAAGATTCTAATGAGGTTTCCAACCATCGAAATAATTCTTTTATTTTCGCGAATGTTTCTTCAATTCATGCTTTTCTAAGGCCATCAAACTAGAATAATGAAAGAGAAATTATTATCTACATTTGAAACCCAAAAAAAAACAATTATTTTAAAGTTTCAAACCTTCGAAAATATTTTTTGGAGATTATTTCCGCATAATATGCTTTTCTAAGGCTCTCAAACTAGAAGAATGAAGGAGAACCAATTATCTCAAATAAGAAAAAAAAAGTGATGCTAATTAGGTTTCCATTCATCGATATCAATCTTTTCTTTTCGCGAATCTCTTCATTTTATGCCCTTCAAGGCTAACAAACTAGTATAATGAAAGAGAAATAGCTATCTCCATTTGAAACGCAAAAAAGCGCGATTCTTATGAAATTTCCAACCTTCGAAAATAAATCTTTTCTTTTCGGGATTCTTTCGACATAATATGCTATTCTAAGCCTATCAAATTGGAAAAATGAAACATAACCAATTATCTCAAACAAGAACGGAAGAATACGTGAATCTAATGAGGTTTCAAACCATCGAAATAAATCTTTTTTTAAACTAATCCTTCTTCATTTTATGCGTTTCTAAGGCAATCAAACTAGAAAAATAAAAGAGAACCAGTTATTTCAAATAAGAACGGAAAAAATGTGATTCTTATGAGGTGTCCAACCATCGAAATTAAACTTTTCTTTTCGCGAATGTTTCTTCATTTTATGCTTTTCTAAAGCTATCAAACTAGAATAATGAAAGAGAAATAGTTATCTCTATTTGAAACGAAAAAAGGGCGATTCTTATGAAGTTTCCAACTTTCGAAAATAAATATTTTCTTTTTGCGATTCTTTCGACATAATATGCCCTTCTAAGGCTATCAAACTAGAAAAATGAAAGAAAACCAGTTACCTCAAATAAGAAAGGAAGAAAAAGTGATCCTAATGAGGTTTCAAACCATCGAAATTAAACTTTTCTTTTCGCGAATGGTTCTTCATTTTATGCTTTTATGAGGCTACGAAACTAGAATAATGAAGGAGAAATAATTATCTACATTCGAAACCAAAAAAAAACCCAATTCTTTTAAAGTTTCCAAAATTCGAAAATATTTT
The DNA here is from genome assembly GCA_030762175.1 of Metallyticus violacea. Classification (NCBI taxonomy): domain Eukaryota; kingdom Metazoa; phylum Arthropoda; class Insecta; order Mantodea; family Metallyticidae; genus Metallyticus; species Metallyticus violacea. Next base: position 72,842,703 of record CM060830.1, read on the forward strand.
TTTTTTCTTTTCGAGATTCTTTCTGCATGATATGCTTTTCTAAGGCTATCAATCTAGAAAAATGAAAGAGAACCAGTTATATCAAATAAGATCGGAAAAATAGTGATTGTAATGAGGTTTCCAAACATGGAAATAATTCTTTTCTTTTCGCGAATGATTCTTTATTTAATGGTTTTCTAAGGCTATCAAACTAGAATAATGAAAGAGAAATAATTATCTACATTTAAAACCCCCCCAAAAAACCAATTCTTTTAAAGTTTCCAACCTTTGAAAATATTTTATTTTGGGATTATTTCCGCATAATATGCTTTTTAGAGGCTATAAAACTAGAAAAATGAAAGAGAACCAGTTATATCAAATAAGATCGGAAAAATAGTGATTGTAATGAGGTTTCCAACCATCGAAATAAAACATTTCTTTTCGCGAATCGTTCTTCATTTTATCCTTTTCTAATTCTATCAAACTAGAATAATGAAGGAGAAATAGTTAACCCCTTTGAAACGCGAAAAACCCGATTCTTTTGAAGTTTTCATCCTTCGAAAATAAATTATTTCTTTTCGAGATTCTTTCCGCATAATATGCTTTTCTAATCCTATCCATCTAGAAAAATGAAAGAGAACCAATTATCTCAAATCAGAACGGAAAAAAATGGTTCTAATGAAGTTTGCAACCATCGAAATAAATTTTTTCTTTTCGCGAATCTTTTTTCATTTTATGCTTTTCTAAGGCTATCAAAGTAGAATATTGAAAGAGAAATAGTTATCTCCATTTTAAACCAAAAAAGGGCGATTTTTATGAAGTTTCTAACCTACGAAAACAAATCTTTTTTTTCCAGATTTTTTCCGCATAATATGCTTTTACAAGCCTATCAATCAAGATAAAAGAAAGAGAACCAGTTATCTCAAATAAGAACGGAATAAAAGTGATTCTAATGCAGTTTCCAACCATCGAAGTAATTCTTTTTTTTTCGAATCTTTCTTCATTTTATGTTTTTTTTAAGGCTATCAAACTTATTTAATGAAGAAAAAAGTTATCTCCATTTGAAACGCAAAAAAACGCGATTCTTATGAAGTTTCCAATCTTCGAAATAATTCTTTTGTATTCAAGATTCTTTCGACATAATATGCTATTCTCAGGCTATCAAAATAGAAAAATGAAAGACAACCAGTTACCTTAAATAAGAAAGGATGAAAAAGTGATTCTAATGAGGTTTCAAACCATCGAAATAAATGGTTTTTTTTTTTTTTATTTGCGAATCTTTCTGCATTTTATGCATTTCTAAGCCCATCAAACTACAAAAATGAAAGACAACGAGTTAACTCAAATAAGAACAGAAAAAAAGTGATGCCAATGTGGTTTCAAACCATCGAAATAAATATTTTTTTTTTTTTTTTTTGCGAATCTTTCTTCATTTTATGCTTTCTAAGGCTATTAAACTAGAATAATGAAATATAAATAGTTATCTCCATTTAAAACGAAAACAAGGGCAATTCTTATGAAGTTTCCAACCTTCGAAAACAAATCGTTTCTTTTCGAGATTTATTCCGCATAATATGCTTTTTAAGGCTATCAAACTAGAAAAATGAAAGAGAACCAGTTACCTCAAATAAGAACAGAAAAAAGTGATGCTAATGAGTTTTCCAACCATCGATATAAATCATTTTATTTCGCGAATGTTTCTTTATTTCATGCTTTTCTAAGGCTAACAAACTAAAATAATGAAAGAGAAATAGTTATCTCTATTTGAAACGCAAAAACAGCGCCATTCTCATGAAATTTCCAACATTCGAAAATAAATCTTCTTTTTTTCGGGAATCTTTCCTCACTTTATGCTTTTCTAAGGCCATCAAATAGAAAAATGAAAGAGAACCTGTAATCTAAAATAACAAGGGGAAAAAATGTGATTCTAATGCGGTGTCCAACCATCAAAATAAAACTTTTCTTTTCGCGAATTGTTCTTCCATTTATGCTTTTCTGAGGCTAGCAAATTAGAATAATGAAAGAGAAATAATTATCTACATTTGAAACGCAAAATGGGGAATTCTGATGAAGTTTCCAACCTTCGAAAATGAGTCTTTTCTTTTCGAGATTCTTTCGACATAATATGCTAATCTAAGGGTAGTAAACTATAAAATGAAAGAGAGCCAGTTATTTCAAATAAACACGGAAAAAGGTGATTCTAATAAGGTTTCCAACCGTCGAAATAAATCTTTTCTTTTCGGGAATCTTTCTTCATTTTATGTATTTCTGAGGCTATCAAACTAGAATAATGAAGGAGAAATAGTTATCTCCATTTGAAACCAAAAGTACCCAATTGTTTTGAAGTTTTTAACCTTAGAAAATAATTTTTTTCTTTTCGAGATTCTTTCCGCATAATGTGCTTTTCTAAGGCTATCAAACTAGAAAAATAAAAGACAACAAATTATCTCAAATAAGAACGGAAAAGGGTGATTCTAATGAGATTTCCAATCAATGAAATAAAACTATTCTTTTCGCGAATCTATCTTCATTTTACGCTTTTTAAGGCTAACAAACTAGTATAATGAAAGAGAAATTGTTATCTCCATTTGAAACGCAAAAAAAGCGCGATCCTTATGAAGTTTCCAACCTTCGAAAATAATTCTTTTCTTTTCGGGATTCTTTCCACATAATATGCTATTCAAAGGCATTAAAACTAGAAAAATGAAAAAGAACCATTTATCTCAAATAAGAAAGGAAGAAAACATGATTCTAATGAGGTTTCAAACCATTGAAATAAATCTTTTATTTTAGCGAATCTTTCTTCATTTTATGCTTTTCTAAGGCCATCAAACTAGAATAATGAAGGAGAAATATTTATCTCTATTTGAAACGCCAAATATTCCGATTCTTTTGAAGTCTCCAACCATCGAAATAAGTCTTTTCTTTTCGCGAATCTTTCTTCATTTTATGATTCTCTAAGGCTATCAAAGTAGTATAAGCAAGGAAAAGTAGTTATCTCCATTTGAAACGCAAAAAAGCGCGATTCTTATGAAGTTTCCAACCTTCAAAAATAAATCTTTTGTATTCGAGATGCTTTCGACATAATATGCTATTCTAAGACTATCAAACTGGAAAATGAAAGAGAACCTGTTTTTTTAAATAAGAACGGAAAAGGTGATTCTAATGAAGTGTCCAACCATCGAAATAAAACATTTGTTTTCGCGAATGGTTCTTCATTTTTAGCCTTTCTAAGGCTATCAAACTATTTTAATGTAGGAAAGGTAGTTATCTCCATTTAAAACGCAAAAAAGCGATTCTGTTGAAGTTTCCACCCTTCGAAAATAAACCTTTTCTTTTCGATTTTTTTCCGCATAATATGCTTTTCTAAGGCTATCAAACTAGAAAAATGAAAGAGAAACAGATATCTCAAAGAAGAACAGAAAAAAAGTGATGAAAATGAGGTTTAAAACCATGGATATAAAACTTTTCTTTTCGCGAATCTTTCTTTATTTTATGCATTTCTAAGGCTAACGAACTAGTATAATGAAAGAGAAATACTTATCACCATTTGAAATGCACAAAAAGCGGGATTCTTATTAAGTTTCCAACCTTAGAAAATAAACTATTTCTTTTCGAGTTTCCTTCCACATAATATGCTTTTCTAAAGGCTAACAAAGAAGAAAATTGAAAGAGAACCAGTTATCTCAAATAAGAACGGGAAAAAAGTGATTCTAATTAGGTTTCCAACCTACGAAAATAAACCTTTTCTTTTCGAGCTATTTCCGCATAATATGCTTTTGTAAGGCAATCAAATTAGAAAAACGAAAGAGAACCAGTTATCCTAAATAAGAAGTGATAAAAAGTGATTCTAATGAGGTTTCCAACCATCGATATAAATATTTTCTTTTCGCGAATCTTTCTTCATTTTATGCTTTTCTAATGCTATCAAAATAGAATAATGAAGGAGAAATAGTTATCTCCTTTTGAAACGGGGAAAAAAAACCGCGATTCTCATGAAGTTTCCAACTTTAGGGAATAAAATTTTTCTTTTCGAGATTCTTTCCGCATAATAGCTTTTCTAAGCCAATCATCCTAGAAAAATGTAAGAGATCCAATTATCTCAAATAAGAATAGAAAAAAAATCTAATGAGGTTTCCAACCATCGAAATAAATCTTTTCTATTCGCGAATCTTTCTTCATTTTATATTTTTCTAAGGCTATCAAACTAGAATAATGAAGGAGAAATAGTTATCTCCATTTGAAACGGAAAAAAAACCGCGATTCTCATGAAGTTTCCAACCTTAGGAAATAAACTTTTTCTTTTCGAGATTCTTTCCGCATAATATGCTTTTCTAAGCCGATCAGCCTAGAAAAATGAAAGAGATCCAATTATCTCAAATTAGAACAAAAAAAAATTCTAATAAGGTTTCCAACCATTGAAATAAATCTTTTCTTTTCGCGAATATTCCTTCATTTTATGCTTTTCTAAGGCTATCAAAGTAGAATAATGAAGGAATGTTAGTATCTCCATTTGAAACGCAAAAAAGCGATTGTTTTGAAGTTTCCAACCTTCGAAAATAAAAATTTTCATTTCGATTTTTTCCGCATAATATGGTTTTCTAAGGCTATCAAACTAGAAAAATTAAACAGAACCAGTTATCTCAAATAAGAACAGAAACAAAGTGATTCAAATGAGGTTTCAATCCATCGATATAAATCTTTTCTTTTCGCGATTCTTTCATCTATTTATGCTTTTTTAAGGCAATCAAACTTGAATAATGAAGGAAAAATAGTTATCTCCATTTGAAACGCAAAAAAGCGCGATTCTTATGAAGTTTCCAACATTCGAAAATAAATCTTTCTATTCGAGATTCTTTCGATATAATATACTATTCTAAGACTATCAAACTTGAAAAATGAAAGAGAACCAGTTTTTCAAATAAGAACGGAAAAAGTGATTCTAATGAGGTGTCTCACCATCGAAATAAAACCTCTCTTTTCATGATTCGTTCTTCATTTTATGCTATTCAAAGGCTATCAAATTAGATTAATTAAGGAGAAAGAGTTATCTACATTTGAAAAGCGAAAAACTCGATTCTTTTGAAGTTTCCAACCTTCGAAAATAATTATTTCTTTTCGAGATTCTTTACGCATAATATGCTTTTCTAAGGCTATCAAACTAGAAAAATGAAATACAACCAGTTATCTCAAATAAGAACAGAAAAAAAGTGATGCTAATGAGGTTTCCAACCATCGATATAAATCTTTTCTTTTTGCGAATCTTTCTTCATTTTACGCTTTTCTAAGGCTAATAACCTAGTACAATGAAAGAGAAATTGTTATCTCCATTTGAAACGCAAAAAAGCGCGATTCTTATGAAGTTTCCAACCTTCGAAAATAAATCTTTTCTTTTCGAGATATTTTAACGCATAATATGCTTTTCTAAGGCTATCAAACTTAAAAATGAAAGAGAACCAGTTATCTCAAATAAGAACGGAAAAAAAAAAAAAGATTCTAAAGAGGTTTCTAACCATCGAAATAAATTTATTCTTTTCGCGAATCTTTCTTCATTTTAAGCTAATCTAAGGCTATCAAAGTAGTATAATGAAGGAAAAGCAGTTATGTCCATTTGAAAATCAAAAATAAACCGATTTTTTTGAGTTTCCAACCTTCGAAAATAAACCTTTTCTTTTCGAGCTTTTTCCGCATAATATGCTTTTGTAAGGCTATCAAATTAGAAAAATGAAAGAGAACCAGTTATCCTAAATAAGAAGTGAGAAAAAGTAATTCTAATGAGGTTTCCAACCATCGATATAAATATTTTCTTTTCGCGAATCTTTCTTCATTTTATACTTTTCTAAGGCTATCAAACTAGAATAATGAAGGAGAAATTGTTATCTCCATTTGAAACGAAAAAAGCGCGATTCTTATGAAGTTTCCAACCTTCGAAAATAAATCTTTTCTTTTCGAGCTTTTTCCGCATAATATGCTTTTGTAAGGCTATCAAATTAGAAAAATGAAAGAGTGCCAGTTACTTAAAATAAGAAGGGAAAAAATTTTATTGTAATGAGGTTTCCAATAATCGAAATAAATCTTTTCTATTCGCGAATCTTTCTTCATTTTATACCTTTCTAAGGCTATCAAACTAGAATAATGAAGGAGAAATAGTTATCTCCATTTGAAACGGAAAAAAAAACCGCGATTCTCACCAAGTTTCCAACTTTAGAAAATAAACTTTTTCTTTTCGAGATTCTTTCCGCATAATATGCTTTTCTAGGCCGATCAGCCTAGAAAAATGAAAGAGATCCAATTGTCTCAAATAAGAACAGAAAAAAAATTCTAATGAGGTTTCCAACCATCAAAAATAAATCTTTTCTTTTCGCGAATCTTTCTTCATTTTATACTTTTCTAAGGCTATCAAACTAGAATAATGAAGGAGAAATTGTTATCTCCATTTGAAACGAAAAAAGCGCGATTCTTATGAAGTTCGCAACCTTCGAAAATAAATCTTTTCTTTTCGGGATTCTTTCGACATAATACGTTATTCAAAGGCTATTAAACTAAAAAAATGAAATATAACCAGTTATCTCAAATAAGAAAGGATGAAAAATTGATTCTAATGAGGTTTCAAACTATCGAAATAAATCTTTTATTTTAGCGAATCTTTCTTCATTTTATGCTTTTCTAAGGCCATCAAACTAGAATAATGAAGGAGAAATAATTATCTCCAATTGAAATGTCAAATATCCCGATTCTTTTGAAGTTTCCAACCATCGAAATAAATATTTTCTTTTCGTGAATCTTTCTTCATTTTATGCTTTTCGAACGCTATGAAACAAAAAAAAATGAATGAGAACCAGTTATCTCAAATAAGAACGGAAAAAAAAAGATTCTAAAGAGGGTTCTAACCATCGAAAAAAAACTTTTCTTTTCGCGAATCCTTCATTTTATGCATCTCTAAGGCTATCAAAGTTGTATAATGAAGGAAAAGTAGTTATCTACATTTGAAACGCAAAAAAGCGCGATTCTTATGAAGTTTCCAACCTTCAAAAATATATCTTTTCTATTCGAGATGCTTTCGACATAAAATGCTATTCTAAGGCTATAAAACTACAAAAATGAAAGAGAACCAGTTTTTTAAATAACAACGGAAAAGGTGATTCTAATGTAGTGTCCAACCATCGAAATAAAACCTTTCTTTTCGCGAATCGTTCTTCATTTTATTCCTTTTTAAGGCTATCAAAGTAGTATAATGTAGGAAAGGTAGTTATCTCCATTTGAAACCCAAAAAAGCCATTCTTTTGAAGTTTCCAACCTTCGAAAATAAATCTTTTCTTTTCGGGATTCTTTCTTCATTTTATGTTTTTCTAAGGTTATCAAAGTAGAATAATGAAGGAAAAGTAGTTATCTCCATTTGAAAAGCAAAAAAAAGCGAATATTTTGAAGATTCCAACTTTCGAAAATAAATCTTTTCTTTTCGAGCTTTTTCCGCATAATATGCTTTTCTAAGGCTATCAAACTAGAAAAATTAAAGACAACCAGTTATCTAATTAAGAACAGGAAAAAAACGATGCTAATGGGCTTTCCAACCGTGGAAATAAATCTTTTCTTTTCGCGAATCTTTTTTCATTTTATGCTTTTCTAAGGCTACCCAACTAGAATAATGAAAGAGAAATAGTTATCTCCATTTGAATAGCAAAAAAACGGTGATTCTAAGAAGTTTCCAACCTTCGAAAATTAATCTTTTTCTTTTCGAGATATTTTAACGCATAATATGCTTTTCCAAGGCTATCAAACTATACAAATGGAAGTGAACCAGGTATCTCAAATAAGAACGGAAAAAGTTGATTCTAATGAAGTATCCAACCAAATAAATAAATATTTTCTTTTCGCCAATCTTTCTTAATTTTATGCCTTTCTAAGGCTAACACACTCGTATAATGAAAGAAAAATAGATATCTCCATTTGAAACGCAAAAAAGCGCGATTCTTATGAAGTTTCAAACCTTCGAAAATAAATATTTTCCTTTCGGGATTCTTTCGACATAATATGCCCTTCTAAGCCTATCAAACTAGAAAAATGAAAGAGAACCAATTATCTCAAATAAGAAAGGAAGAAAAAGTGATTCCAATGAGGATTCAAACCATCGAAATAAATCTTTTTTTTGGCGCAATTTCTTCATTTTATGCATTTCTAAGGCTATCAAATTAGATTAATTAAGGAGAAATAGTTATCTCCAATTGAAACGCGAAAAAACCAGATTCTTTTGAAGTTTCCGAACTTCGAAAATAAATTATTTCTTTTCGAGATTCCTTATGCATAATATGCTTTTCTAAGGCTATCAAACAAAAAAATGAAATACAAACAGTTATCTCAAAAAAAACCGAAAAAAGAGATGTAATGAGGTTTCCAACCATCGATATAAATCTTTTCTTTCGCGAATCTTTCTTCATTTTAAGCTTTTCTAAGGCTAACAAACTAGCATAATGAAATAGTTAACTCCATTTGAAACGCAAAAATGCGCGATACTTATGAAGTTTCCAATCTTGGAAAATAAATTTCTTCTTTTCGATATTCTTTCCGCATAATTAGCTTTTCAAAGGCGATCAACCTAGAAAAACGAAAGAGATCCAATTATCTCAAATAAGAATGAAAAAAGTGATTCTAAAGAAGTTCTAAACCATCGAAATAAATCTTTTCTTTTCGCGAATCTTTCTTCTTTTTATTCTTTTCTAGGGCTATGAAAGTAGAATAATGAAGCAAAAGTAGTTATCTCCGTTTGAAAAGCAACAAAAACCGATTCTTTGAAGATTCAAACTTTCGAAAATAAATCTTTTCTTTTCGAGCTTTTTGCATATATTTTTCTAAGGCAATCAAACTAGAAACATGAAAGAGAACCAGTTATCTCAAGTAAGAACTGAAAACAGTGAATCTAATGAGGATTCCAGCCATCGATATAAATCTTTTCTTTTCGCGAATCTTTCTTCATTTTATGCTTTTCTAAGGCTAACAAAGTAGAATAATGAAAGAGAAATAGTTGTCTCCATTTGAAACGAAAACAAGGGCAATTCTTATGAAGTTTCAAACCTTCGAAAACAAATCTTTTCTTTTCAAGATTCTTTCCGCATAATATGCTTTTCTAAGGCTATCAAACTAGAAAAATGAAAGAGAACGAGTTAACTCAAATAAGAACAGAAAAAAAGTGATGCCAATGAGGTTTCAAACCATCGAAATAAATCTTTTTTTTTTTTTTTTTTTTTTTTGCGAATCTTTCTTCATTTTATGCTTTCTAAGGCTATCAAACTAGAATATTGAAATATAAATAGTTATCTCCATTTGAAACGAAAACAAGGGCAATTCTTATGAAGTTTCCAACCTTCGAAAACAAATCTTTTCTTTTCGAGATTTTTTGCGCATAATATGCTTTTTAAGGCTATCAAACTAGAAAAATGAAAGAGAACCAGTTACCTCAAATAAGAACAGAAAAAAGTGATGCTAATGAGTTTTCCAACCATCGATATAAATCATTTTATTTCGCGAATGTTTCTTTATTTCATGCTTTTCTAAGGCTAACAAATTAAATAATGAAAGAGAAATAGTTATCTCTATTTGAAACGCAAAAAAGCGCGATTCTCATGAAATTTCCAACATTCGAAAATAAATCTTTTATATTCGAGATGCTTTCGACATAATATGCTATTCTAAGACTATCAAACTGGAAAAAGAAAGAGAACCTGTTTTTTTAAATAAGAACGGTAAAGGTGATTCTAATGAAGTGTCCAACCATCGAAAAAAAACATTTGTTTTCGCGAATCGTTCTTCATTTTTAGCCTTTCTAAGGCTATCAAACTATTTTAATGTAGGAAAGGTAGTTATCTCCATTTAAAACGCAAAAAAAGCGATTCTGTTGAAGTTTCCACCCTTCGAAAATAAACCTTTTCTTTTCGATTTTTTTCCGCATAATATGCTTTTCTAAGGCTATCAAACTAGAAAATTGAAAGAGAAACAGATATCTCAAAGAAGAACAGAAAAAAAGTGATGAAAATGAGGTTTAAAACCATGGATATAAAACTTTTCTTTTCGCGAATCTTTCTTTATTTTATGCATTTCTAAGGCTAACGAACTAGTATAATGAAAGAGAAATACTTATCACCATTTGAAACGCACAAAAAGCGGGATTCTTATTAAGTTTCCAACCTTCGAAAATAAACTATTTCTTTTCGAGTTTCTTTCCGCATAATATGCTTTTCTAAAGGCTAACAAACAAGAAAATTGAAAGAGAACCAGTTATCTCAAATAAGAACGGGAAAAAAGTGATTCTAATTAGGTTTCCAACCTACGAAAATAAACCTTTTTTTTTCGAGCTTTTTCCGCATAATATGCTTTTGTAAGGCAATCAAATTAGAAAAACGAAAGAGAACCAGTTATCCTAAATAAGAAGTGATAAAAAGTGATTCTAATGAGGTTTCCAACCATCGATATAAATATTTTCTTTTCGCGAATCTTTCTTCATTTTATGCTTTTCTAATGCTATCAAAATAGAATAATGAAGGAGAAATAGTTATCTCCATTTGAAACGGGAAAAAAAACCGCGATTCTCATGAAGTTTCCAACTTTAGGAAATAAACTTTTTCTTTTCGAGATTCTTTCCGCATAATAGCTTTTCTAAGCCAATCATCCTAGAAAAATGTAAGAGATCCAATTATCTCAAATAAGAATAGAAAAAAAAAATTCTAATGAGGTTTCCAACCATTGAAATAAATCCTTTCTATTCGCGAATCTTTCTTCATTTTATATTTTTCTAACGCTATCAAACTAGAATAATGAAGGAGAAATAGTTATCTCCATTTGAAACGGAAAAAAAAACCGCGATTCTCATGAAGTTTCCAACCTTAGGAAATAAACTTTTTCTTTTCGAGATTCTTTCCGCATAATATGCTTTTCTAAGCCGATCAGCCTAGAAAAATGAAAGAGATCCAATTATCTCAAATAAGATCAGAAAAAAAAATTCTAATAAGGTTTCCAACCATTGAAATAAATCTTTTCTTTTCGCGAATCTTCCTTCATTTTATGCTTTTCTAAGGCTATCAAAGTAGAATAATGAAGGAATGTTAGTATCTCCATTTGAAACGCAAAAAAGCGATTGTTTTGAAGTTTCCAACCTTCGAAAATAAAAATTTTCATTTCGAGTTTTTCCGCATAATATGGTTTTCTAAGGCTATCAAACTAGAAAAATTAAACAGAACCAGTTATCTCAAATAAGGACAGAAACAAATTGATTCAAATGAGGTTTCAATCCATCGATATAAATCTTTTCTTTCCGCGATTCTTTCATCTATTTATGCTTTTTTAAGGCAATCAAACTTGAATAATGAAGGAAAAATAGTTATCTCCATTTGAAACGCAAAAAAGCGCGATTCTTATGAAGTTTCCAACCTTCGAAAATAAATCTTTCTATTCGAGATTCTTTCGATATAATATGCTATTCTAAGGTTATCAAACTGGAAAAATGAAAGAGAACCAGTTTTTCAAATAAGAACGGAAAAAGTGATTCTAATGAGGTGTCTCACCATCGAAATAAAACTTCTCTTTTCATGATTCGTTCTTCATTTTATGCTTTTCAAAGGCTATCAAATAAGATAAATTAAGGAGAAAGAGTTATCTACATTTGAAACGCGAAAAACTCGATTCTTTTGAAGTTTGCAACCTTCGAAAATAATTATTTCTTTTCGAGATTCTTTACGCATAATATGCTTTTCTAAGGCTATCAAACTAGAAAAATGAAATACAACCAGTTATCTCAAATAAGAACAGAAAAAAAGTGATGCTAATGAGGTTTCCAACCATCGATATAAATCTTTTCTTTTCGCGAATCTTTCTTCATTTTACGATTTTCTAAGGCTCTTAACCTAGTATAATGAAAGAGAAATTGTTATCTCCATTTAAAACGCAAAAAAGCGCGATTCTTATGAAGTTTCCAACCTTCGAAAATAAATCTTTTCTTTTCGAGATATTTTAACGCATAATATGCTTTTCTAAGGCTATCAAACTTAAAAATGAAAGATAACCAGTTATCTCAAATAAAAACGGAAAAAAAAAATGATTCTAAAGAGGTTTCTAACCATCGAAATAAATTTTTTCTTTTCGCGAATCTTTGATCATTTTAAGCTAATCTAAGGCTATCAAAGTAGTATAATGAAGGAAAAGTAGTTATGTCCATTTGAAAATAAAAAATAAACCGATTTTTTTAAGTTTCCAACCTTCGAAAATAAACCTTTTCTTTTCGAGCTTTTTCCGCATAATATGCTTTTGTAAGGCTATCAAATTAGAAAAATGAAAGAGAACCAGTTATCCTAAATAAGAAGTGAGAAAAAGTGATTCTAATCAGGTTTCCACCATCGATATAAATATTTTCTTTTCGCGAATCTTTCTTCATTTTATGCTTTTCTAACACTATCAAACTAAAAAAATGAAAGAGTACCAGTTACTTAAAATAAGAAGGGAAAAAATTTTATTGTAATGAGGTTTCCAATAATCGAAATAAATCTTTTCTATTCGCGAATGTTTCTTCATTTTATACTTTTCTAAGGCTATCAAACTAGAATAATGAAGGAGAAATAGTTATCTCCATTTGAAACGGAAAAAAAACCGCCATTCTCATCAAGTTTCCAAATTTAGGAAATAAACTTTTTCTTTTCGAGATTCTTTCCGCATAATATGCTTTTCTAAGCCGATCAGCCTAGAAAAATGAAAGAGATCCAATTGTCTCAAATAAGAACAGAAAAAAAAATTCTAATGAAGTTTCCAACCATCAAAAATAAATCTTTTCTTTTCGCGAATCTTTCTTCATTTTATACTTTTCTAAGGCTATCAAACTAGAATAATGAAGGAGAAATTGTTATCTCCATTTGAAACGAAAAAAGCGCGATTCTTATGAAGTTTGCAACCTTCGAAAATAAATCTTTTCTTTTCGGGATTCTTTCGACATAACACGCTATTCAAAGGCTATTAAACTAGAAAAATGAAATATAACCAGTTATCTCAAATAAGAAAGGATGAAAAATTGATTCTAATGAGGTTTCAAACCATCGAAATAAATCTTTTATTTTAGCGAATCTTTCTTCATTTTATGCTTTTCTAATGCCATCAAACTAGAATAATGAAGGAGAAATAATTATCTCCAATTGAAATGTCAAATATCCCGATTCTTTTGAAGTTTCCAACCATCGAAATAAATATTATCTTTTCGTGAATCTTTCTTCATTTTATGCTTTTCTAACGCTATGAAACAAAAAAATGAAAGAGAACCAGTTATCTCAAATAAGAACGGAAAAAAAAAGATTCTAAAGAGGGTTCTAACCATCGAAATAAAACTTTTCTTTTCGCGAATCCTTCATTTTATGCATCTCTAAGGCTATCAAAGTTGTATAATGAAGGAAAAGTAGTTATCTACATTTGAAACGCAAAAAAGCGCGATTCTTATGAAGTTTCCAACCTTCAAAAATATATCTTTTGTATTCGAGATGCTTTCGACATAAAATGCTATTCTAAGGCTATCAAACTGCAAAAATGAAAGAGAACCAGTTTTTTAAATAAGAACGGAAAAGGTGATTCTAATGTAGTGTCCAACCATCGAAATAAAACTTTTCTTTTCGCGAATCGTTATTCATTTTATGCCTTTTTAAGGCTATCAAAGTAGTATAATGTAGGAAAGGTAGTTATCTCCATTTGAAACCCAAAAAAGCGATTCTTTTGAAGTTTTCAACCTTCGAAAATAAATCTTTTCTTTTCGGGATTCTTTCTTCATTTTATGTTTTTCTAAGGTTATCAAAGTAGAATAATGAAGGAAAAGTAGTTATCTCCTATTGAAAAGCAAAAAAAAGCGAATCTTTTGAAGATTCCAACTTTCGAAAATAAATCTTTTCTTTTCGAGCTTTTTCCGCATAATATGCTTTTCTAAGGATTTCAAACTAGAAAAATGAAAGAGAACCAGTTATTTCACATAAGAACGGAAAAAGGGATTCTAATGAGGTTTCCAACCATGGAAATAAATCTTTTCTTTTCGCGAATCTTTTTTCATTTTATGCTTTTCTAAGGCTATCAACCTAGAATAATGAAGGAGAAATAATTATCTCCTTTTGAAACGGCAAAAAACACGATTATTTTGAAGTTTCTAACCTTCAAATATAAATTTTTTCTTTTCGAGATTTTTTCCGCATGGTATGCTTTTCTAAGGATTTCAAACTAGAAAAATGAAAGAGAACCAGTTATTTCACATAAGAACGGAAAAAGGGATTCTAATGAGGTTTCCAACCATCGAAATAAATCTTTTGTTTTCGCAAATCTTTCTTCATTTTATGCTTTTCTAAGGCTATCAAACTAGAATAATGAAAGAGAAATATTTATCTGGATTTGAAGCCAAAAAAGGGCGATTCTTATGAAGTTTCCAACCTTCGAAAATAAATCTTTTCTTTTCGAGATTTTTTCCGCATAATATGCTTTTCTAAGGCTATCAAACTAGAAAAATGAAAGAGAACCAGTTATCTCAAATAAGAACAGAAAAAAGTGATTTTATTGAGGATTCCAACCATCTAAATATCTCTTTTGTTTTCGCGAACCTTTCTTCATTTTATGCTTTTCTAAGGCTACCCAACTAGAATAATGAAAGAGAAATAGTTATCTCCATTTGAATAGCAAAAAAAACGGCGATTCTAAGAAGTTTCCAACCTTCGAAAATTAATCTTTTTCTTTTCGAGATATTTTAACGCATAATATGCTTTTCTAAGGCTATCAAACTATACAAATGGAAGTGAACCAGGTATCTCAAATAAGAACGGAAAAAGTTGATTCCAATGAAGTATCCAACCAAATAAATAAATATTTTCTTTTCGCGAATCTTTCTTTATTTTATGCTTTCTAAGGCTATCAAAGTACATGAAGGAAAAGTTTTTATCTCCATTTGAAACGCAAAAAAGCGATTCCTTTGATGATTCCACCTTCGAAAATTAATCTTTTCTTTTCGAGCTTTTTGCGCATAGTATGCTTTTCTAAGGCTATAAAACTAGACAAATGAAAGACAACCACTTATCTCAAATAAGAACAGAAAAAAAGTGATGCTAATGTGGTTTCCAACCATCGATATAAATCTTTTCTTTTCGCCAATCTTTCTTAATTTTATGCCTTTCTAAGGCTAACACACTCGTATAATGAAAGAAAAATACATATCTCCATTTGAAACGCAAAAAAGCGCGATACTTATGAAGTTTCCAATCTTGGAAAATAAATTTCTTCTTTTCGATATTCTTTCCGCATAATTAGCTTTTCTAAGGCGATCAAAATAGAAAAACGAAAGAGATCCAATTATCTCAAATAAGAACGGAAAAAAGTGATTCTAAAGAAGTTTTAACCATCAAAATAAATCTTTTCTTTTCGCGAATCTTTCTTCTTTTTATGCTTTTCTAGGGCTATGAAAGTAGAATAATGAAGCAAAAGTAGTTATCTCCGTTTGAAAAGCAACAAAAACCGATTCTTTGAAGATTCAAACTTTCGAAAATAAATCTTTTCTTTTCGAGCTTTTTCCGCATATTTTTTTCTAAGGCTATCAAACTAGAAACATGAAAGAGAACCAGTTATCTCAAGTAAGAACTGAAAAAAAGTGAATCTAATGAGGATTCCAGCCATCGAAATAAATCTTTTCTTTTCGCGAATCTTTCTTCATTTTATGCTTTTCTAAGGCTAACAAAGCAGAATAATGAAAGAGAAATAGTTGTCTCCATTTGAATCGCAAAAAGGGCGATTCTTATGAAGTTTCCAACCTTCCAAAATAAATCTTTTTTTTTGGAGATTTTTTAACGCATTATATGCTTTTCTAAGGCTATCAAACTAGAAAAATGAAAGAAAACCGGTTATCTCAAAAAAGTGGTTATAATGAAGTTTACAACCATGGAAATAAATCTTTTCTTTTCGCAAATTTTTCTTCATTTTATGCTTTTCTAAGCCTATCAAAGTAGAATTATGAAAGCAAAAAAGTTATCTTCATTTAAACGCAAAAAAGCGATTCTTTTCAAGTTTGTAACCTTCAAAAATAAATCTTTTCTTTTCGAGCTTTTTCCGCATAGTATGCTTTTGTCAGGCTATCAAACTACAAAAATGAAAGAGAACCAGTTATCGTAAATAAGAACGGAAAAAAAGTGATTCTAATGAAGTTTGCAACTATCGCAATAAATCTTTTCCTTTCGCGAATCTTTTATTCAGTTTATGCATTTCTAATACTATCTAACTAGAATAATGAAAGAGAATTATTTTTCTCGGTTTGAAACACACAAAAAAACGCGATTCTTGTGAAGTTTCCAACATTTGAAAACAAATCTTTTATTTTCGAGATTTTTTAACGCATAATATGCTTTTCTAAGGCCAACAAACTAGAAAACTGAAAGAGAACCAGTTATATCCAGTAAGAACAGAAAAATGTGATGCTAATGAGGTTTCCAACCATCGATATAAATCTTTTCTTTTCTCGAATCTTTATTCATTTTATGCATTTCTAAGGCTAACAAACTAATATAATGATAGAGAATTAGTTATCTCCATTTGAAACGCACAAAAAGCGCGATTCCAATGAAATTTGCAACCATCGAAATAAATCTTTTCTTTTCGCAAATCTTTCTTCATTTTACGCTTTTCTAAGGCTATCAAACTTGAATAATGTAGGAAAAATGGTTATCTCCATTTGAAACGCATAAAGCGCGATTCTTATGAAGTTTCAAACGTTCGAAAATAACTCTTTTCTATTCCAGATTCTTTCTACATAATATGCTATTCTAAAGCTATCAAACTGGAAAAATGAAAGAGAACCATTTTTTCAAATAATAACGGAAAAAGGTGATTCTAATGAGGTTTTCAACCATCTATATAAATCTTTTCTTTTCGCGAATCTGTCTTCATTTTACGCTTTTTAAGGCTAACAAACTAGTATAATGAAAGAGAAATTGTTATCTCCATTTGAAACGCAAAAAAGCGCGATTCTTATGAAGTTTCCAACCTTCGAAAATAAATCTTTTCTTTTCGGGATTCTTTCCACATAATATGCTATTCCAGGGCTATAAAACTAGAAAAATGAAAGAGAACCATTTATCTCAAATAAGAAAGGAAGAAAACATGATTCTAATGAGGTTTCAAACCATTGAAATAAATCTTTTATTTTAGCGAATCTTTCTTCATTTTATGCTTTTCTAAGGCCATCAAACTAGAATAATGAAGGAGAAATAATTATCTCCATTTGAAACGCCAAATATTCCGATTCTTTTGAAGTTTCCAACCATCGAAATAAGTCTTTTCTTTTCGCGAATCTTTCTTCATTTTATGATTCTCTAAGGCTATCAAAGTAGTATAAGCAAGGAAAGGTAGTTATCTCCATTTGAAACGCAAAAAAGCGCGATTCTTATGAAGTTTCCAACCTTCAAAAATAAATCTTTTGTATTCGAGATGCTTTCGACATAATATGCTATTCTAAGACTATCAAACTGGAAAAAGAAAGAGAACCTGTTTTTTTAAATAAGAACGGAAAAGGTGATTCTAATGAAGTGTCCAACCATCGAAATAAAACATTTGTTTTCGCGAATCGTTCTTCATTTTTAGCCTTTCTAAGGCTATCAAACTATTTTAATGTAGGAAAGGTAGTTATCTCCATTTAAAACGCAAAAAAAGCGATTCTGTTGAAGTTTCCACCCTTCGAAAATAAACCTTTTCTTTTCGATTTTTTTCCGCATAATATGCTTTTCTAAGGCTATCAAACTAGAAAAATGAAAGAGAAACAGATATCTCAAAGAAGAACAGAAAAAAAGTGATGAAAATGAGGTTTAAAACCATGGATATAAAACTTTTATTTTCGCGAATCTTTCTTCATTTTATGCATTTCTAAGGCTAACGAACTAGTACAATGAAAGAGAAATACTTATCACCATTTGAAACGCACAAAAAGCGGGATTCTTATTAAGTTTCCAACTTTCGAAAATAAATTATTTCTTTTCGAGTTTCTTTCCGCAAAATATGCTTTTCTAAAGGCTAACAAACAAGAAAATTGAAAGAGAACCAGTTATCTCAAATAAGAACGGGAAAAAGTGATTCTAATTAGGTTTACAACCATGGAAATAAAACTTTTCTTTTCGCGAATCTTTCTTCATTTTATGCTCTACTAAGGCTATCAAACCAGAATAATGAAAGAGCCATAGGTATTTCCATTATAATAGCAAAATACGCGGATTCTAAGAAGTTTCCAACATTTGAAAATAAATCTTTCCTTTTCAAGATATTTTAGCGCATAATATGCTTTTCTAAGGCTATGAAACTATAAAAATGAAAGAGAACCAGTTATCTCAAATAAGAACGGAAAAAAGTAACTATAATGAAGTTCTAAACCATAGAAATAAATCCTTTCTTGTCGAGAATCTTTCTTCATTTTTTGCTTTTCTAAGGCTATCAAAGTAGAAAAATGAATGAAAAGTAGTTATCTCCATTTGAAACGCAAAAAAAAGCGATTCTTTTCAAGATTCCAACTTTCGAAAATAAATCCTTTCTTTTCGAGCTTTTTGCGAATATGCTTTTCCAAGGCTATCAAACTATACAAATGGAAGTGAACCAGGTATCTCAAATAAGAACGGAAAAAGTTGATTCTAATGAAGTATCCAACCAAATAAATAAATATTTTCTTTTCGCCAATCTTTCTTAATTTTATGCCTTTCTAAGGCTAACACACTCGTATAATGAAAGAAAAATAGATATCTCCATTTGAAACGCAAAAAAGCGCGATTCTTATGAAGTTTCAAACCTTCGAAAATAAATATTTTCCTTTCGGGATTCTTTCGACATAATATGCCCTTCTAAGCCTATCAAACTAGAAAAATGAAAGAGAACCAATTATCTCAAATAAGAAAGGAAGAAAAAGTGATTCCAATGAGGATTCAAACCATCGAAATAAATCTTTTTTTTGGCGCAATTTCTTCATTTTATGCATTTCTAAGGCTATCAAATTAGATTAATTAAGGAGAAATAGTTATCTCCAATTGAAACGCGAAAAAACCAGATTCTTTTGAAGTTTCCGAACTTCGAAAATAAATTATTTCTTTTCGAGATTCCTTATGCATAATATGCTTTTCTAAGGCTATCAAACAAAAAAATGAAATACAAACAGTTATCTCAAAAAAAACCGAAAAAAGAGATGTAATGAGGTTTCCAACCATCGATATAAATCTTTTCTTTCGCGAATCTTTCTTCATTTTAAGCTTTTCTAAGGCTAACAAACTAGCATAATGAAATAGTTAACTCCATTTGAAACGCAAAAATGCGCGATACTTATGAAGTTTCCAATCTTGGAAAATAAATTTCTTCTTTTCGATATTCTTTCCGCATAATTAGCTTTTCAAAGGCGATCAACCTAGAAAAACGAAAGAGATCCAATTATCTCAAATAAGAATGAAAAAAGTGATTCTAAAGAAGTTCTAAACCATCGAAATAAATCTTTTCTTTTCGCGAATCTTTCTTCTTTTTATTCTTTTCTAGGGCTATGAAAGTAGAATAATGAAGCAAAAGTAGTTATCTCCGTTTGAAAAGCAACAAAAACCGATTCTTTGAAGATTCAAACTTTCGAAAATAAATCTTTTCTTTTCGAGCTTTTTGCATATATTTTTCTAAGGCAATCAAACTAGAAAAATGAAAGAGAACGAGTTAACTCAAATAAGAACAGAAAAAAAGTGATGCCAATGAGGTTTCAAACCATCGAAATAAATCTTTTTTTTTTTTTTTTTTTTTTTGCGAATCTTTCTTCATTTTATGCTTTCTAAGGCTATCAAACTAGAATATTGAAATATAAATAGTTATCTCCATTTGAAACGAAAACAAGGGCAATTCTTATGAAGTTTCCAACCTTCGAAAACAAATCTTTTCTTTTCGAGATTTTTTCCGCATAATATGCTTTTTAAGGCTATCAAACTAGAAAAATGAAAGAGAACCAGTTACCTCAAATAAGAACAGAAAAAAGTGATGCTAATGAGTTTTCCAACCATCGATATAAATCATTTTATTTCGCGAATGTTTCTTTATTTCATGCTTTTCTAAGGCTAACAAACTAAAATAATGAAAGAGAAATAGTTATCTCTATTTGAAACGCAAAAAGCGCGATTCTCATGAAATTTCCAACATTCGAAAATAAATCTTTTATATTCGAGATGCTTTCGACATAATATGCTATTCTAAGACTATCAAACTGGAAAAAGAAAGAGAACCTGTTTTTTTAAATAAGAACGGAAAAGGTGATTCTAATGAATTGTCCAACCATCGAAATAAAACATTTGTTTTCGCGAATCGTTCTTCATTTTTAGCCTTTCTAAGGCTATCAAACTATTTTAATGTAGGAAAGGTAGTTATCTCCATTTAAAACGCAAAAAAAGCGATTCTGTTGAAGTTTCCACCCTTCGACAATAAACCTTTTCTTTTCGATTTTTTTCCGCATAATATGCTTTTCTAAGGCTATCAAACTAGAAAAATGAAAGAGAAACAGATATCTCAAAGAAGAACAGAAAAAAAGTGATGAAAATGAGGTTTAAAACCATGGATATAAAACTTTTCTTTTCGCGAATCTTTCTTTATTTTATGCATTTCTAAGGCTAACGAACTAGTATAATGAAAGAGAAATACTTATCACCATTTGAAACGCACAAAAAGCGGGATTCTTATTAAGTTTCCAACCTTCGAAAATAAACTATTTCTTTTCGAGTTTCTTTCCGCATAATATGCTTTTCTAAAGGCTAACAAACAAGAAAATTGAAAGAGAACCAGTTATCTCAAATAAGAACGGGAAAAAAGTGATTCTAATTAGGTTTCCAACCTACGAAAATAAACCTTTTTTTTTCGAGCTTTTTCCGCATAATATGCTTTTGTAAGGCAATCAAATTAGAAAAACGAAAGAGAACCAGTTATCCTAAATAAGAAGTGATAAAAAGTGATTCTAATGAGGTTTCCAACCATCGATATAAATATTTTCTTTTCGCGAATCTTTCTTCATTTTATGCTTTTCTAATGCTATCAAAATAGAATAATGAAGGAGAAATAGTTATCTCCATTTGAAACGGGAAAAAAAACCGCGATTCTCATGAAGTTTCCAACTTTAGGAAATAAACTTTTTCTTTTCGAGATTCTTTCCGCATAATAGCTTTTCTAAGCCAATCATCCTAGAAAAATGTAAGAGATCCAATTATCTCAAATAAGAATAGAAAAAAAAAATTCTAATGAGGTTTCCAACCATTGAAATAAATCCTTTCTATTCGCGAATCTTTCTTCATTTTATATTTTTCTAACGCTATCAAACTAGAATAATGAAGGAGAAATAGTTATCTCCATTTGAAACGGAAAAAAAAACCGCGATTCTCATGAAGTTTCCAACCTTAGGAAATAAACTTTTTCTTTTCGAGATTCTTTCCGCATAATATGCTTTTCTAAGCCGATCAGCCTAGAAAAATGAAAGAGATCCAATTATCTCAAATAAGATCAGAAAAAAAAATTCTAATAAGGTTTCCAACCATTGAAATAAATCTTTTCTTTTCGCGAATCTTCCTTCATTTTATGCTTTTCTAAGGCTATCAAAGTAGAATAATGAAGGAATGTTAGTATCTCCATTTGAAACGCAAAAAAGCGATTGTTTTGAAGTTTCCAACCTTCGAAAATAAAAATTTTCATTTCGAGTTTTTCCGCATAATATGGTTTTCTAAGGCTATCAAACTAGAAAAATTAAACAGAACCAGTTATCTCAAATAAGGACAGAAACAAATTGATTCAAATGAGGTTTCAATCCATCGATATAAATCTTTTCTTTCCGCGATTCTTTCATCTATTTATGCTTTTTTAAGGCAATCAAACTTGAATAATGAAGGAAAAATAGTTATCTCCATTTGAAACGCAAAAAAGCGCGATTCTTATGAAGTTTCCAACCTTCGAAAATAAATCTTTCTATTCGAGATTCTTTCGATATAATATGCTATTCTAAGGCTATCAAACTGGAAAAATGAAAGAGAACCAGTTTTTCAAATAAGAACGGCAAAAGTGATTCTAATGAGGTGTCTCACCATCGAAATAAAACTTCTCTTTTCATGATTCGTTCTTCATTTTATGCTTTTCAAAGGCTATCAAATAAGATAAATTAAGGAGAAAGAGTTATCTACATTTGAAACGCGAAAAACTCGATTCTTTTGAAGTTTCCAACCTTCGAAAATAATTATTTCTTTTCGAGATTCTTTACGCATAATATGCTTTTCTAAGGCTATCAAACTAGAAAAATGAAATACAACCAGTTATCTCAAATAAGAACAGAAAAAAAGTGATGCTAATGAGGTTTCCAACCATCGATATAAATCTTTTCTTTTCGCGAATCTTTCTTCATTTTACGATTTTCTAAGGCTCTTAACCTAGTATAATGAAAGAGAAATTGTTATCTCCATTTAAAACGCAAAAAAGCGCGATTCTTATGAAGTTTCCAACCTTCGAAAATAAATCTTTTCTTTTCGAGATATTTTAACGCATAATATGCTTTTCTAAGGCTATGAAACTTAAAAATGAAAGATAACCAGTTATCTCAAATAAAAACGGGAAAAAAAAATGATTCTAAAGAGGTTTCTAACCATCGAAATAAATTTTTTCTTTTCGCGAATCTTTGATCATTTTAAGCTAATCTAAGGCTATCAAAGTAGTATAATGAAGGAAAAGTAGTTATGTCCATTTGAAAATCAAAAATAAACCGATTTTTTTAAGTTTCCAACCTTCGAAAATAAACCTTTTCTTTTCGAGCTTTTTCCGCATAATATGCTTTTGTAAGGCTATCAAATTAGAAAAATGAAAGAGAACCAGTTATCCTAAATAAGAAGTGAGAAAAAGTGATTCTAATCAGGTTTCCACCATCGATATAAATATTTTCTTTTCGCGAATCTTTCTTCATTTTATGCTTTTCTAACACTATCAAACTAAAAAAATGAAAGAGTACCAGTTACTTAAAATAAGAAGGGAAAAAATTTTATTGTAATGAGGTTTCCAATAATCGAAATAAATCTTTTCTATTCGCGAATGTTTCTTCATTTTATACTTTTCTAAGGCTATCAAACTAGAATAATGAAGGAGAAATAGTTATCTCCATTTGAAACGGAAAAAAAACCGCCATTCTCATCAAGTTTCCAAATTTAGGAAATAAACTTTTTCTTTTCGAGATTCTTTCCGCATAATATGCTTTTCTAAGCCGATCAGCCTAGAAAAATGAAAGAGATCCAATTGTCTCAAATAAGAACAGAAAAAAAAATTCTAATGAGGTTTCCAACCATCAAAAATAAATCTTTTCTTTTCGCGAATCTTTCTTCATTTTATACTTTTCTAAGGCTATCAAACTAGAATAATGAAGGAGAAATTGTTATCTCCATTTGAAACGAAAAAAGCGCGATTCTTATGAAGTTTGCAACCTTCGAAAATAAATCTTTTCTTTTCGGGATTCTTTCGACATAACACGCTATTCAAAGGCTATTAAACTAGTAAAATGAAATATAACCAGTTATCTCAAATAAGAAAGGATGAAAAATTGATTCTAATGAGGTTTCAAACCATCGAAATAAATCTTTTATTTTAGCGAATCTTTCTTCATTTTATGCTTTTCTAATGCCATCAAACTAGAATAATGAAGGAGAAATAATTATCTCCTTTTGAAACGGCAAAAAACCCGATTATTTTGAAGTTTCTAACCTTCAAATATAAATTTTTTCTTTTCGAGATTTTTTCCGCATGATATGCTTTTCTAAGGATTTCAAACTAGAAAAATGAAAGAGAACCAGTTATTTCACATAAGAACGGAAAAAGGGATTCTAATGAGGTTTCCAACCATCGAAATAAATCTTTTGTTTTCGCAAATCTTTCTTCATTTTATGCTTTTCTAAGGCTATCAAACTAGAATAATGAAAGAGAAATATTTATCTGGATTTGAAGCCAAAAAAGGGCGATTCTTATGAAGTTTCCAACCTTCGAAAACAAATCTTTTCTTTTCGAGATTTTTTCCGCATAATATGCTTTTCTAAGGCTATCAAACTAGAAAAATGAAAGAGAACCAGTTATCTCAAATAAGAACAGAAAAAAGTGATTTTATTGAGGATTCCAACCATCTAAATATCTCTTTTGTTTTCGCGAACCTTTCTTCATTTTATGCTTTTCTAAGGCTACCCAACTAGAATAATGAAAGAGAAATAGTTATCTCTATTTGAATAGCATAAAAACGGCGATTCTAAGAAGTTTCCAACCTTCGAAAATTAATCTTTTTCTTTTCGAGATATTTTAACGCATAATATGCTTTTCTAAGGCTATCAAACTATACAAATGGAAGTGAACCAGGTATCTCAAATAAGAACGGAAAAAGTTGATTCCAATGAAGTATCCAACCAAATAAATAAATATTTTCTTTTCGCGAATCTTTCTTTATTTTATGCTTTCTAAGGCTATCAAAGTACATGAAGGAAAAGTTTTTATCTCCATTTGAAACGCAAAAAAGCGATTCCTTTGATGATTCCACCTTCGAAAATTAATCTTTTCTTTTCGAGCTTTTTCCGCATAGTATGCTTTTCTAAGGCTATAAAACTAGACAAATGAAAGACAACCACTTATCTCAAATAAGAACAGAAAAAAAGTGATGCTAATGTGGTTTCCAACCATCGATATAAATCTTTTCTTTTCGCCAATCTTTCTTAATTTTATGCCTTTCTAAGGCTAACACACTCGTATAATGAAAGAAAAATAGATATCTCCATTTGAAACGCAAAAAAGCGCGATACTTATGAAGTTTCCAATCTTGGAAAATAAATTTCTTCTTTTCGATATTCTTTCCGCATAATTAGCTTTTCTAAGGCGATCAACCTAGAAAAACGAAATAGATCCAATTATCTCAAATAAGAACGGAAAAAAGTGATTCTAAAGAAGTTTTAACCATCAAAATAAATCTTTTCTTTTCGCGAATCTTTCTTCTTTTTATGCTTTTCTAGGGCTATGAAAGTAGAATAATGAAGCAAAAGTAGTTATCTCCGTTTGAAAAGCAACAAAAACCGATTCTTTGAAGATTCAAACTTTCGAAAATAAATCTTTTCTTTTCGAGCTTTTTCCGCATATTTTTTTCTAAGGCTATCAAACTAGAAACATGAAAGAGAACCAGTTATCTCAAGTAAGAACTGAAAAAAAGTGAATCTAATGAGGATTCCAGCCATCGAAATAAATCTTTTCTTTTCGCGAATCTTTCTTCATTTTATGCTTTTCTAAGGCTAACAAAGTAGAATAATGAAAGAGTAATAGTTGTCTCCATTTGAATCGCAAAAAGGGCGATTCTTATGAAGTTTCCAACCTTCCAAAATAAATCTTTTTTTTTGGAGATTTTTTAACGCATTATATGCTTTTCTAAGGCTATCAAACTAGAAAAATGAAAGAAAACCGGTTATCTCAAAAAAGTGGTTATAATGAAGTTTACAACCATGGAAATAAATCTTTTCTTTTCGCAAATTTTTCTTCATTTTATGCTTTTCTAAGCCTATCAAAGTAGAATTATGAAAGCAAAAAAGTTATCTTCATTTAAACGCAAAAAAGCGATTCTTTTCAAGTTTGTAACCTTCAAAAATAAATCTTTTCTTTTCGAGCTTTTTCCGCATAGTATGCTTTTGTCAGGCTATCAAACTACAAAAATGAAAGAGAACCAGTTATCGTAAATAAGAACGGAAAAAAAGTGATTCTAATGAAGTTTGCAACTATCGCAATAAATCTTTTCCTTTTGCGAATCTTTTATTCAGTTTATGCATTTCTAATACTATCTAACTAGAATAATGAAAGAGAATTATTTTTCTCGGTTTGAAACACACAAAAAAACGCGATTCTTGTGAAGTTTCCAACATTTGAAAACAAATCTTTTATTTTCGAGATTTTTTAACGCATAATATGCTTTTCTAAGGCCAACAAACTAGAAAAATGAAAGAGAACCAGTTATATCCAGTAAGAACAGAAAAATGTGATGCTAATGAGGTTTCCAACCATCGATATAAATCTTTTCTTTTCTCGAATCTTTATTCATTTTATGCATTTCTAAGGCTAACAAACTAATATAATGATAGAGAATTAGTTATCTCCATTTGAAACGCACAAAAAGCGCGATTCCAATGAAATTTGCAACCATCGAAATAAATCTTTTCTTTTCGCAAATCTTTCTTCATTTTACGCTTTTCTAAGGCTATCAAACTTGAATAATGTAGGAAAAACGGTTATCTCCATTTGAAACGCATAAAGCGCGATTCTTATGAAGTTTCAAACGTTCGAAAATAACTCTTTTCTATTCCAGATTCTTTCTACATAATATGCTATTCTAAGGCTATCAAACTGGAAAAATGAAAGAGAACCATTTTTTCAAATAATAACGGAAAAAGGTGATTCTAATGAGGTTTTCAACCATCTATATAAATCTTTTCTTTTCGCGAATCTGTCTTCATTTTACGCTTTTTAAGGCTAACAAACTAGTATAATGAAAGAGAAATTGTTATCTCCATTTGAAACGCAAAAAAGCGCGATTCTTATGAAGTTTCCAACCTTCGAAAATAAATCTTTTCTTTTCGGGATTCTTTCCACATAATATGCTATTCCAGGGCTATAAAACTAGAAAAATGAAAAAGAACCATTTATCTCAAATAAGAAAGGAAGAAAACATGATTCTAATGAGGTTTCAAACCATTGAAATAAATCTTTTATTTTAGCGAATCTTTCTTCATTTTATGCTTTTCTAAGGCCATCAAACTAGAATAATGAAGGAGAAATAATTATCTCCATTTGAAACGCCAAATATTCCGATTCTTTTGAAGTTTCCAACCATCGAAATAAGTCTTTTCTTTTCGCGAATCTTTCTTCATTTTATGATTCTCTAAGGCTATCAAAGTAGTATAAGCAAGGAAAGGTAGTTATCTCCATTTGAAACGCAAAAAAGCGCGATTCTTATGAAGTTTCCAACCTTCAAAAATAAATCTTTTGTATTCGAGATGCTTTCGACATAATATGCTATTCTAAGACTATCAAACTGGAAAAAGAAAGAGAACCTGTTTTTTTAAATAAGAACGGAAAAGGTGATTCTAATGAAGTGTCCAACCATCGAAATAAAACATTTGTTTTCGCGAATCGTTCTTCATTTTTAGCCTTTCTAAGGCTATCAAACTATTTTAATGTAGGAAAGGTAGTTATCTCCATTTAAAACGCAAAAAAGCGATTCTGTTGAAGTTTCCACCCTTCGAAAATAAACCTTTTCTTTTCGATTTTTTTCCGCATAATATGCTTTTCTAAGGCTATCAAACTAGAAAAATGAAAGAGAAACAGATATCTCAAAGAAGAACAGAAAAAAGTGATGAAAATGAGGTTTAAAACCATGGATATAAAACTTTTCTTTTCGCGAATCTTTCTTCATTTTATGCATTTCTAAGGCTAACGAACTAGTACAATGAAAGAGAAATACTTATCACCATTTGAAACGCACAAAAAGCGGGATTCTTATTAAGTTTCCAACTTTCGAAAATAAATTATTTCTTTTCGAGTTTCTTTCCGCAAAATATGCTTTTCTAAAGGCTAACAAACAAGAAAATTGAAAGAGAACCAGTTATCTCAAATAAGAACGGGAAAAAAGTGATTCTAATTAGGTTTACAACCATGGAAATAAAACTTTTCTTTTCGCGAATCTTTCTTCATTTTATGCTCTACTAAGGCTATCAAACCAGAATAATGAAAGAGCCATAGGTATTTCCATTATAATAGCAAAATACGCGGATTCTAAGAAGTTTCCAACATTTGAAAATAAATCTTTCCTTTTCAAGATATTTTAGCGCATAATATGCTTTTCTAAGGCTATGAAACTATAAAAATGAAAGAGAACCAGTTATCTCAAATAAGAACGGAAAAAAGTAACTATAATGAAGTTCTAAACCATAGAAATAAATCCTTTCTTGTCGAGAATCTTTCTTCATTTTTTGCTTTTCTAAGGCTATCAAAGTAGAAAAATGAATGAAAAGTAGTTATCTCCATTTGAAACGCAAAAAAAAGCGATTCTTTTCAAGATTCCAACTTTCGAAAATAAATTCTTTCTTTTCGAGCTTTTTGCGAATATGCTTTTCTAAGGCTATCAAACTAGAAAAATGAAAGAAAACCAGTTATCTCAAATAAGAACGGAAAAAAGTGATTCTAATGAGGTTTCAAACCATTGTAATATATCATTTTTTTTTTTCGCGAATCTTTCTTCAATTTATCCCATCAAACTAGAAAAATGAAACAGAACCAGTTATTTCAAATAAGAATGGAAAAAATGATTCCAATTAGGTTTCCAACTATCGAAATAATTCTTTCCTTTTCGCGAATGTTTCTTCATTTCATGCTTTTCTAAGGTTATCAAATTCGAATAATCAAAGAGAAATAATTATCTGGATATGAAACCGAAAAAATACCAATTCTTTTAAAGTTTCCAACAATCGAAAATATTTTTTTCGAGATTATTTCCACATACAATGCTTTTTAGCGGCCATCAAACTATAAAAATGAAAGAGAACTAGTTATATCAAATAAGATCGGAAAAACAGTGATTGTAATGAGGTTTCCAACCATCGAAATAAAACTTTTCTTTTGGCGAATCGTTCTTCATTTTATGCTTTTCTAAGGCTATCAAACTAGAATAATGAAGGAGAAATAGTTATCCCCATTTGAAACGCGAAAAAACCCGATACTTTTGAAGTTTCCAATCTTCGAAAATAAATTATTTCTTTTCGAGATTCTTTCGCATAATATGCTTTTCTAAGGCTCTCAAACTAGAAAAATGAAAGAGAACCAGTTATCTCAAATAAGAACAGGAAAAAAGTGATGCAAATGAGGTGTCCAACCATCGAAATTAAACTTTTCTTTTCGCGAATGTTTGTTCATTTTATGCTTTTCTAAAGCTATCAAACTAGAATAATGAAAGAGAAATAGTTATCTCTATTTGAAACGATAAAAGGGCGATTCTTATGAAGTTTCTAACCTACGAAAACAAATCTTTTCTTTTCCAGATTTTTTCCGCATAATATGCTTTTCCAAGCCTATCAAACTAGATAAATGAAAGAGTACCAGTTATCTCAAATAAGAACGGAATAAAAGTGATTCTAATGCAGTTTCCAATCATCGAAGTAAATCTTTTTTTTTCGAATCTTTCTTCATTTTATGTTTTTTTTAAGGCTATCAAACTTATTTAATTAAGAAAAATAGTTATCTCCATTTGAAACGCAAAAAAACGCGATTCTTATGAAGTTTCCAATCTTCGAAATAATTCTTTTGTATTCGAGATTCTTTCGACATAATATGCTATTCTCAGGCTATCAAACTAGAAAAATGAAAGAGAACCAGTTACCTCAAATAAGAAAGGAAGAAAATGTGATTCTAATGAGGTTTCAAACCATCGAAATAAATGTTTTTTTTTTTTGTGTGTGTTTCTTTCTGCATTTTATGCATTTCTAAGGCCATCAAACTATAAAAATGAAAGAGAACAAGTTATCTCAAATAAGAGCGGAAAAAATGTGATTCTAATGAGGTTTTAAACCATCGAAATTAAACTTTTCTTTTCGCGAATGGTTCTTAATTTTATGCTTTTCTGAGGCTATCAAACTAGAATAATGAAGGAGAAATAATTATCTACATTTGAAACCAAAAAATGCCAATTCTTTTAAAGTTTCCAAACTTCGAAAATAATTTTTTTCTTTTCGAGATTCTTTCCGCATGATATGTTTCTCTAAGGCTATCAAACTAAAAAAAGGAAAGAGAACAAGTTATCTCAAATAAGAGCGGAAAAATTTTGATTCTAATGAGGTTTCCAAACATCGAAATTAAACTTTTCTTTTCTTGAATGGTTCTTCATTTTATACTTTTCTAAGGCTATCAACTAGAATAATAAACGAGAAATAATTATCTCCATTTGAAACGCAAAAAAGCGCGATTCTTATGAAGTTTCCAACCTTCGAAAATAAATCATTTCTTTTCGTGATGCTTTGCACATAATATGCTATTCTAAGGCTATCAAACTAGAAAAATGAAAGAGAGCCAATTATCTCAAATTACAACGGAAAAAAGTGATTCTAAGGAAGTTTTCAACCATCGAAATAAATCTTTCCTTTTCGCGAATTTTTCTTTATTTTATGCTTTTCTAAAGCTATCAAACAAGAATAATGAAAGAGAACTAGTTATTTCAAATAAGAACGAAAAAAGGTGATTCTAATGAGGTTTCAAACCGTCGAAATAAATCATGTCTTTTCGTGAATCTTTCTTCATTTTATCATTTTCTAAGGCTCTCAAACTTGAATTATGAAAGAAAAATAGTTATCACCATTTGAATAGCAAAAATGGGCGATTCTTATGAAGTCTCCAATCTTCGAAAATAAATCTTTTCTTTTCGAGATTTTTTAACGCATTATATGCTTTTCTAAGGCTATCAAACTAGAAAATTGAAAGAGAACCAGTTATCTGAACAAAGTTTTTCTAATGACCTTTACAACCATGGAAATGAATCTTTTCTTTTCGCGAATTTTTCTTCATTTTATGCTTTTCTAAGGCTATCAAAGTAGAATAATGAAAGCAAAATAGTTATCTCCATTCCAACGCAAAAAAAGCGATTCTTTTCAACTTTCCAACCTTCGAAAATAAATCTTTTCTTTTCGAGCTTTTTCCGCATAATATGCTTTTCTAAGCCTATCAAACTAGAAAAATGAAAGAGAACCGGTTACCCCAAATAAGAACAGAAAAAAAAGTGATTCTAATGAGGTTTCCATCCATCGATATAAATCTTTTTAATTCGCGAATCTTTCTTCCATTTATGCTTTTCTAAGGCTAACACACTACAATAATGAAAGAGAAATATTTATCTTTTTTTGAAACGTGAAAAAAGCGCAATTCTTATGAAGTTTCCAACCTTTGAAAATAAGCCTTTTTTTTTCGAGATTCTTTCGACATAATATGCTATTCTAAGGCTATCAAATTATAAAATGAAAGAGAACCAGTTATACCAAATAAAAACGGAAAAAGGTGATTCTAATGAGGTTTACAACCGTAGAAATAAATCTTTTCTTTTCGGGAATCTTTGTTCATTTTATGCATTTCTAAGGCTGTCAAACTAGAATAATGAAGGAGAAATAGTTATCGCCATTTGAAAGCAAAAAAAACCAATACTTTTGAAGTTTTTAACCTTCGAAAATAATTTTTTGTTTTTGAGATTCTTTCCACATAATATGCTTTTCTAAGGCTATCAAACTAGAAAAATAAAAGAGAACAAATTATCTCAAA
This sequence comes from Metallyticus violacea, assembly GCA_030762175.1. Lineage (NCBI taxonomy): Eukaryota > Metazoa > Arthropoda > Insecta > Mantodea > Metallyticidae > Metallyticus > Metallyticus violacea. Next base: position 72,874,038 of record CM060830.1, read on the forward strand.
TTAGAACGGAAAAAAGTGATTCTAATGAGATTTCCAACCATCGAAATAAAACTTTTCTTTTCGCGAATCTTTCAACATTTTATGCTTTTCTAAGGCTATCAAACTAGAATAATGCAGGAGAAATAGTTATCTCCATTTGAAACGCAAAAAACCGATTCTTTTAAATTTTCCAACGTTCGAAAATAAATTTTTTCTTTACGAGATTCTTTTCGCATAATGTGCTTTTCTAAGGCTATCAAACTAGAAAAATGAAAGAGAACCAGTTATCTCAAATATGAACGGAAAAAAGTGATTCTAATGAAGTTTCCAACCATCGATATAAATCTTTTCTTTTCGCAAATCTTTCTTCATTTTGTGATTTTTTAAGGCTATAAACCTAGAATAATGAAAGAGAAATAGTAAGCTGCATTTGAATGGCAAAAAAAACGATTCTAAGAAGTTTCCAACCTTCAAAAATAAATCTTTTCTTTTCGAGATATTTTAATGCATAATATGCTTTTATAAGGCTATCAAACTATAAAAATGAAAGAGAACCACTTATCTCAAATAAGAACGGAAAAAGAAGATTCTAAAGAGGTATCTAACTATAGAAATAACTCTTTTCTTTTCGCGAATCTTTTTCATTTTAAGCTGCTCTAAGGCTATCAAAGTAGTATAATGAAGGAAAAGTAGTTATCTTCATTTGAAACGCAAATAAACGGATTCTTTTGAAGTTTCCAACTTTCGAAAATAAATCTTTTCTTTTCGAGCTTTTTCCGCATAATATGCTTTTCTAAGGCTATCAAATTAGAAAAAAGAAAGAGAACCAGTTATCGTAAAAAAGAAGAGAAAAAAATGATTCTAATGAGGCTTCCAACCATCGATATAAATCTTTTCTTTTCCCGAATCTTTATTCATTTTATGCTTTTTTAAGACTATCAAACTAGATTAGTGAAAGAGAAACAGTTATCTCTATTTGATGCGCAATAAAAAAAACACGATTCTTATGAAGGTATTAAGCTTCGAAAATAAATCTTATCTTTTCGAGGTTTTTATCGCATAATATGCTTTTCTAAGGCTATCAAACTAGAAAAGTGAAACAGAACCAGTTATCTCAAATAAGAACGGAAATAAAAGTGTTTCTAATAAAGTGTCCAACCATCGAAATAAATATTTTCTTTTCGCGAATCTTTCTTCATTTTATGCTTTTCTAACGCTATCAAACAAAAAAAATGAAAGAGAACCAGTTACTTAAAATAAGAAGGGAAAAAAGTTATTCTAATGAGGTTTCCAATAATCCGAATAAATCTTTCCTATTCGCGAATCTTACTTCATTTTATACATTTCTAAGGCTATCAAACTAGAATAATGAAGGAGAAATAGTTATGTCCATTTGAAAAGGAAAAAAAAAAACCGCGATTCTAATGAAGTTTCCAACTTTAGAAAATAAACTTTTTCTTTTCGAGATTCTCTCCGCATAATATGCTTTTCTAAGCCGATCAGCCTAGAAAAATGAAAGAGATCTAATTATCTGAAATAAGAACAGAAAAAAAATTCTAATGAGGTTTCCATCCATCGAAATTAAACTTTTCTTTTCGGGAATGGTTCTTCATTTTATGCTTTTTTAAGGCTATCAAACTTGAATAATGAAGGAAAAATAGTTATCTCCATTTGAAACGCCAAATATCCCGATTCTTTTGAAGTTTCCAACCGTCGAAATAAATATTTTCTTTCCGCGAATTTTTCTTCATTTTATGCTTTTCTAACGCTATGAAACAAAAAAAATGAAAGAGAACATTTATTTCAAATAAGAACGTATTAAAAGTGATTCTAATGAAGTTTACAACCATCGAAAAAAATATTTTCTTTTCGCGAATCTTTCTTCATTTTATGCTCTTCTAAGGCTATCAACCTAGAATAATGAAGGAGAAATAGTTATCTCAATTTGAAACGCAAAAAAGCGCTATTCTTATGAAGTTTCCAACCTTCGAAAATAAATCTTTTCTGTAATAAACGGAAAATAATACGTTTCAAATGATATATTTAATTTTCTTTTCATCAATTTTCAAAATTTTTTCGGAATAATAAGCTTTTCTAAGGTTATCAAACTATAAAAATGAAAGTGAAAGTTATTTCCGTTATAATCGGAAATAATGCGTTTAAAATTAAGTTTGCAAAGATATAAATATATCTTTTTTTTTTTCAGATTCCACCACGTAATATGCTTTTCTAAGGCTTCAAAATAAATTAAAAAGCAAGATATATTACAGTTATGAAAGGAAAGGTTTCTTATAAATTTTTAAAGATCAAAATAGCTCTTTTCTTTTCATTTATAGACGAAATTTATTGGGCGTATTATACATTTCTAAAACAATCAAACTAGAAAATTAAAATGTAAAATTAGTTATAAACAAAAAATAATGCGTTTGGAAGGATGTTTCCAAAGAAATAAATAAATAAATATTGCTTTTCATCAATTTTCGAAATTCATTGGGTGTAGTATGCTTTTCGAAGGCTATGAAACTAGAAAAACCTTATGATAAAGAAAATCAGTTATAAACCAAAAATAATGCGTTTCAAATGATAATATTATCACTTTTCCGAATAAATCTTTTCTCTTCATTAATTGTCGATATTATTTCCGTGTAAAAAGCTTATCTAATATATCACCATATATGAATGAGAAAGAGATTTTTGTTATAAAACGAAAAAAATATCTTTCTTATGAAGTTATTAAAAATTAAAATAAATTTTTTCTTTTGATCAATTTTCGAGATTTTAAACGGGTAATATGCTTTTCTAAGCCTATTTAAGTAGAAAAATTAAAGGAAATGGTTATCTCACGTATAAATGCAAAAATAAACGTTTGTTATGAGTTTTAAAGATTCAATTAAATTTATTTTTTTACCAATTATCCAGATTTTATGCGCAAAATATTCTTTTCTAAAACTATCGAGGTGGAAAAAACGAAAGAGAAAGAGTTATATCAGTAATAAACAAACAAAAAAACCGTATTTCTTATGAAGTTTGCAAAGAAATCTTTTTCCTCTTAAATTTTCGAAATTCTTTACAAGTAATGGTCATAGTTCTAAAAACATTAAAGAGAAAGGGTTATCTCGATTATAAACGCAAAAAAGTGCGTTTCGTACCTTTACCAAAGATAAAAATAAATCTTTTCATCAATTTTCATAATTTTCTCGGTGTAATAAGCTTTTCTAAGGTTATCAAACAAGAAAAATGAAAGATAAAGAGATATAAACGGAAAAGAATGGGTTTAAAGAAAGTTTCCAAAGATTACAATAAATCAACTTTTCAGAGTCTATCCACTTAAAACGCTTTTCTAGGTTATCAAACTAGAAAAATGAAAGAAAGTGTTATTTCCGTTATAAACGGAAATAATGCGTTGCAAATTAAATTTCCAAAGATATAAATATATCTTTTTTCATATTGTAAACACGTAATTTGCTTTTCTAAGGCTTCAAAATAAATTAAATAGACAGATATATTACAGTTATAAAAGGAAAATAATGTGTTTCTTATAAAGTTTTTAAAGGTCAAAATAGCCCTTTTCTTTTCATTTATTGTCGAAATTTATTGGGCGTAATATACTTTTCTAAAACAACGAAACTAGAAAATTAAAATATAAAAGTAGTTATATTTACTGTCGAAATTTATTGGGCGTAATATACTTTTTTGAAACAATCAAAATAGAAAATTTGAATGTAAAATTAGTTATAAACAAAAAATAATGCGTTTGAAATTATGTTTCCAAAGAAATAAATAAATCTTGCTTTTCATCAAATTTCGAAATTCATTCCGTGTAGTAAACTTTTCGAAGGCTATGAAACTAGAAAAATCTTAAGAGAAAGAGAGAGTTATATCTGTTAAAACGGAAAATTATGCGTTTCGAATGATATAAATTAATTTTCTTTGCATCAATTTTCAAAATTTACTCGGAGTAATATACTTATCCGTGGTTTTTAAACTGGAATAATGAAAAAAAAAAAAAAAACATGTCTCAGTCATAACCGGAAAAAACGCGTTTGTTATGAAGTTTACAAAGATAAATATAAATCTTTTCTTTTCATAACATTTCGAAAAATCAATCGGCGTAATATTCTTTTCTAAGCCTATGAAAATAGAAAAATGAAAGAGAAAAAGTTATTTCAGATATAAACGAAAAAAATCCGTTTCCTATTAAGTTTCGTGGATCAACAATTTGATACATTCTTTCAGCGTAATATGATTTTCTGAGGCTATCAACATAGAATAATTAAAGAGAAAGTTATATTAGTTATAAAAGCAAAAGTAGAATTTCTTATGACGTTTCCAAATATGTCTTTTCTATTCTTCAATTGCCGATATTATATCCGCGTAAAAATTTATCTAATATATCACCACAAATGAATGAGAAAGAGATTTTTGTTATAAAAGGAAAAAATGCGTTTCTTATATAGTTTTTAAAGATCAAAATAAAACTTTTCTTTTGATCAATTTTCGAGATTTTAAACGGGTAATATGCTTTTCTAAGCCTATTTAAGTAGAAAAATTAAAGGAAATGGTTATCTCACGTATAAACGCAAAAATAAACGTTTGTTATGAGTTTTAAAGATTCAATTAAATTTATTTTTTTACCAATTATCCAGATTTTATGCGCAAAATATTCTTTTCTAAAACTATCGAGGTGGAAAAAACGAAAGAGAAAGAGTTATATCAGTAATAAACAAAAAAAAAACGCATTTCTTATGAAGTTTGCAAAGAAATCTTTTTCCTCTTAAATTTTCGAAATTCTTTACAAGTAATGGTCATAGTTCTAAAAACATTAAAGAGAAAGGGTTATCTCGATTATAAACGCAAAAAAGTGCGTTTCGTACCTTTACCAAAGATAAAAATAAAACATTTCATCAATTTTTATAATTTTTTCGGTGTAATAAGATTTTCTAAGGTTATCAAACTAGAAAAAAGAAAGATAAAGAGTTATAAACGGAAAAAAATGGGTCTAAAGAGAGTTTCCAAAGATTACAATAAATCAACTTTTCAGATTCTATCCACGTAAAACGCTTTTCTAGGCTATCAAACAAGAAAAATGAAAGAGAACCAGTTACTTCAAATAAGAACGGAAAAAATAAATTCTAATGAGGTTTTCAACCATCGAAATAAATCTTTTCTATTCGCGAATGTTTCTTCATTTTATACTTTTCTAAGGCTATCAAATTATAATAATGAAGGAGAAATAGTTATCTCCATTTGAAACGCAAAAAAAGGCGATTCTTATGAAGTTTCCAACCTTATAAAATAAATGTTTTCTTTTCCACATTCTTTCCGCATATTATGCTTTTTAAATACTATCCACTCTAGAAAAATGAAAGAGAACCAGTTATCACAAATAAGAATGGAAAAAAAGTGATTATAATGAGGTTTCCAACAATTGAAATAAATCTTTTCTTTTCGAATCTTTCTTCATTTCATGCTTTCTAAGGCTATCAAACTAGAATAATGAAAGAGAAATTATTATCTACATTTGAAACCCAAAAAAACCCAATTCTTTTAAAGTTTCCAACCTTCGAAAATATTTTTTTGGAGATTATTACGCATAATATGCATTTTAGAGGCTATCAAACTAGAAAAATGAAAGAGAACCAGTTATATCAAATAAGATAGGAAAAATAGTGATTGTAATCAGGTTTCCAACCATCGAAATAAAACTTTTCTTTTCGCGAATCGTTCTCCATTTTATGCTTTTCAAAGGCTATCAAACTAGAATAATGAAGGAGAAATAGTTACCCCCATTTGAAACGCAAAAAGCGCTATACTTATGAAGTTTCCAACCTTCGATAATAAATCTTTTCTTTTCGAGATTTTTTCCGCATAATATGCTTTTCTAGGGCTCTCAAACTACAAAATGAAAGAGAACCAGTTATCTCAAATAAGAACGGATAAAAGTGATTCTAATGCAGTTTCCAACCATCGAAATAAATCTTTTTTTTTTTCGAATCTTTCTTCATTTTATGTTTTTTTAAGGCTATAAAACTTATTTAATGAAGAAAAATAGCTATCTCCATTTGTAACGCAAAAAAGCGCGATTCTTATGAAGTTTCCAATCTTCGAAAATAATTCTTTTGTATTCGAGATTCTTTCGACATAATATGCTATTCTCAGGATATCATACAAGAAAAATGAAAGAGAACCAGTTTTTTAAATAAGAACGGAAAAAGGTGATTCTAATGAGGTGTCCAACCGTTGAAATAAAACTTTTCTTTTCCTGAATAGTTTTTCATTTTATGCTTTTCTAAGGATATCTAACTAGTTTTAATGAAGGAGAAATACTTATCTCCATTTGAAACGCGAAAAAACCCGATTCTTTTGAAGTTTCCAACCTTCGAAAATAAATTATTTCTTTTCGAGTTTCTTTCGGCATAATATGCTGTTCTAAGGCTTTCAAAATAGAAAAATGAAAGAAAACCTGTTATCTCAAAAAAGAACCGGAAAAAAGGATTGCCAAAGAGGTTTCAAACCATCGATATAAATCTTTTCTTTTGGCCAATCTTTCTTCATTTTATGCTTTTCTAAGGCAATCAAACTAGAAAAAAAAAAAGAGAACCAGTTATTTCAAATAAGAACGGAAAAAAAGTGATTCTTATGAGGTGTCCAACCATCGAAATTAAACTTTTCTTTTCACGAATGATTCTTCATTTTATGCTTTTCTAAAGCTATCTACTAGAATATTGAAAGAGAAATAGTTATCCCTATTTGAAACGAAAAAACGGCGATTCTTATGAAGTTTCCAACCTTCGAAAACAAATCTTTTCTTTTTGAGAATTTTTTTGCTTAAAATGCTTTTCTAAGACTATCAAACTAGAAAAATGAAAGAGAACCATTTATCTCAATTACCAACGGAAAAAAAAGTGATTCTAATGAAGTTTGCAACCATCCAAATAAATCCTTTCTTTTCGCGAATCTTTCTTCATTTTATGCATTTCTAAGGCTATCAAACTAGAATAATAAAGGAGAAATAGTTATCTCAATTTCAAACGCAAAAAAAAAAAACCCATTCATTTGAAGTTTCCAACCTTCCAACATATTTTTTTTTCGAGATTATTCCGCATAATATGCATTTTAGAGGCTATCAAACTAGAAAAATGAAAGAGAACCAATTATCTCATAATTAATATGTTAGAATATGTTAGAACGGAAAAAATGTGATTCTAAAGAGGTTTCAAACCATCGAAATAAATCATTTCTTTTCGCGAATCTTTCTTCATTTTATGCCATCAAACTAGAAAAATGAAAGAAAACCAGTTATCTCAAATAAGAACGGAAAAAGGTGAATCTAATTAGGTTTCCAACCGTCGAAATAAATTTTTTTTTCGGGAATCTTTCTTCATTTTATGCTTTTCTAATGCTATCAAACAAAAAAATGAAAGAGAACCAGTTACTTAAAATAAGAAGGGAAAAAAATTGATCTAATGAGGTTTCCAATAATCGAAATAAATCTTTTCTATTCCCGAATCTTTCTTCATTTTTTTTTTTTCTATGGCTATCAAACTAGAATAATGAAGGAGAAATAGTTATCTCCATTTGAAACGGGAAAAAAAACCGCGATTCTCATGAAGTTTCCAACTTTAGAAAATAACCTTTTTCTTTTCGAGATTCTTTCCGCATAATATGCTTTTCTAAGCCGATCAGCCTAGAAAAATGAAAGAGATCCAATTATCTCAAATAAGAACAAAAAAAAATTCTAATGAGGTTTCAAACCATCCATATGAATCTTTTCTTTCCGCGAATCTTTCTTTTATTTATGCTTTTTTAAGGCTATCAAACTTGAATAATGAAGGAAAAATAGTTATCTCCATTTGAAACGCAGAAAAGGCGATTATCTTCAAGTTTCCAACCTTCGAAAATAAATCTATTCTATTCGAGATTCTTTCGATATAATATGCTATTCTAAGGCTATCAAACTGGAAAAATGAAAGAGAACCAGTTTTTCAAATAAGAACGGAAAAAGGTGATTCTAATGACGTGTATCACCAACGAAATAAAACTTTTCTTTTCATGAATCGTTCTTCATTTTATGCTTTTTAAAGGATATCAAATTAGATTAATTAAGGAGAAATAGTTATATGCATTTGAAAGCCAAACCCCCCCCCCCCAATTATTTTGAAGTTTTTAACCGTTGAAAATAATTTTTTTTTCCAAGAATCTTTCCGCATAATATGCTTTTCTAAGGCTATCAAACTAGAACAATGAAAGAGAAACAATTATCTACATTTGAAACCCCCCAAAAAAAACCCAATTCTTATCAAGTTTCCAACTTTCGAAAATATTTTTTTTCCAGATTATTTCCGCATAATATGCTTTTTAGAGGCTATCAAACTAATAAAATGAAAGAGAATCAGTTATATCAAATAAGATCGGAAAAATAGTGATTGTAATGAGGTTTCCAACCATCGAAATAAAACATTCCTTTTCGCGAATCGTTCTTCATTTTATCCTTTTCTAAGGCTATCAAACTAGAATAATGAGGGAGAAATAGTTATCCCAACTTGAAACGCGAAAATCCCGATTCCTTTGAAGTTTCCAACCTTCTAAAATAAATTATTTCTTTTCGAGATTTTTTCCGCATAATATGCTTTTCTAAGGCTATCAAACCAGAAAAATGAAAGAGAACCAATTATCTCAAATAAGAACGGGAAAAAAATGATTCTAATGAAGTTTGCAACCATCAAAATAAATTCTTTCTTTTCGCGAATCTTATTTCATTTTATGCTTTTCTAAGGCTATCAAAGTAGAATAATGAATGTGAAATGGTTATCTCCATTTTAAACCAAAAAGGGCGATTTTTATGAGGTTTCTAACCTACGAAAATAAATCTTTTCTTTTCCAGATTTTTTCCGCATAATATGCTTTTCCAAGCCTATCAAACTAGATAAATGAAAGAGAACCAATTATCTCAAATAAGAACGGAAAAATAATGATTCTAATGAAGTTTGCAACCATCGAAATAAATCTTTACTTTTCGCGAATCTTTCTTCATTTTATGCTTTTCTAAGGCTATCAAACTAGAATAATGAAGGAAAAATAACTATCTCCATTTGAAACGCAAAAAAACCCGATTCTTTTGATGTTTCCAACCTTCGAAAATAAATTATTTCTTTTCGAAATTCTTTTCGCATTATATGCTTTTCTAAGGCTATGAAACTACAAAAATGAAAGAGAACCAGAATCTCAAATAAGAATGGAAAAAGATACTTATAATGAGGTTTCCAACAATCGAAATAAATCTTTTTTTTCGCGTTTCTTTATTCATTTTATCCTTTTCTAAGGCTATCAAACTACAATAATGAAAGAGAAATAGTTATCTCCATTTGAAACGCAAAGAAACCCGATTCTTTTAAAGTTTCCAAACTTCGAAAATAAATCTTTTCCTTTCCGGCTTTTTCCACATAATATGCTTTTCTAAATCTATCAAACTACAAAAATGAAACAGAAGCAGTTATCGTAAATAAGAACAGAAAAAAAGTGATGCTAATGAAGTTTGCAACCATCGAAATAAATCTTTTCTTTTCGCGAATATTTCCTCATTTTATGCTTTTCTAAAACTATCAAACAAGAATAATGAAAGAGAACCAGTTATTTCAAATGAGAACGGAAAAAGGTGATTCTAATGAGGTTTCCAACCATCGAAATAAGTCTTTTGTTTTCGAGAATCTTTTTTTAATTTTATGTTTTTCTAAGACTATTAAACTAGAATAATGAAAGAGAATTAGTTATCTCGATTTGAAACACAATAAAAAAGGCGATTCGTTTGAGGTTTCCAAACTTCGAAAATAAATATTTTCTTTTGGAGTTTTTTCCGCATAATATAGTTTTCTAAGGCTATCAAACTAGAAAAATGACAGAGAACCAATTATCTCTAATAAGAACAGAAAAAAAAGTGATTCTAATGTGTTTTCACCCATCGATATATATCTTTTCTTTTCGCGAATCTTTCTTCATTTTATGCTTTTCTAAGGTATCAAACTAGAATAATGAAGGAGAAATAGTTATCTCAAATAAGAACGGATTAAATGTGATCCTAATGAGGTGTCTAACCATCGAAATAAAACTTTTATTTTCGCGAAGGGTTCTTCGTTTTATGCTTTTCTAAGACTATCAAAATAGTATAATGAAAGAGAAATGGTTATATCCATTTGAAACGCAAAAAAAAACCGATTCTTTTGAAGTTTCCAACTTTAGAAAACTAATTTTTTCTTTTCGAGATTCTTTCCGCATAATATGCTTTTCTAAGCGGATCAGCCTAGAAAAATGAAAGAGATCCAATTATCTCAAAATAGAACAGAAAAAAAAAACAGATTGTAATGAGGTTTCCAACCATCGAAATAAACCATTTTTCTTTTCGCGAATTCTTCATATTAAGCTTTTCTAAGGCTAACCAATTAAAATAATGAAAGAGAAATAGATATCTCCATTTGAAACGCAAAAAAGGGCATTTCTTATGAAGTTTCCAACCTTCGAAAATAAATATTTTCTTTTCTAGATTCTTTCCGCATAATATGCTTTTCTAAGGCTATCAAACTAGAAAAATGAAAGAGAACCAGTTATCTCAAATAAGAATGGAAAAAAAAGTGATTATAATGAGGTTTCAAACCATCGAAATAAAATTTTTCTTTCCGCGAATCTTTCTTCTATTTATGCTTTTTTAAGGCTATCAAACTATAATAATGAAGGAAGAATACTTATCTACATTTGAAAGGCAAAAAAGCGAGAATCTTATGAAGTTTCCTACCTTCGAAAATAAAGCTTCCAATTCGGGATTCTTCCGCGATAATATTCTATTCTAAGGCTATCAAACTGGAAAAATGAAAGAGAACCAGATTTTTAAATAAGTACGGAAAAACGTGATTCTATTGAGGCGTCTCACCATCGAAATAAAACATTTCTTTTCGCGAATCGTTCTTCATTTTATGCTTTTCTAAGGCTATCAAATTAGATTAATTAAGGAGTAATAGTTATCTCCATTTGAAACGCGAAAAACCCCGATTTCTTTGAAGTTTGCAACCTATGAAAATAAATTGTTTCTTTGTGAGATTCTATACGCATAATATGCTTTTCTAAGGCTGTCAAACTATAAAAATGAAAGAGAACCAGTTAGCTCAAATAAGATAGGAAGCAAAAGTGATTCTAATGAGGTTTCAAACCATCAAAATAAATCTTTTTTTTTCGCGAATCTTTCTTCATTTTATGCCTTTCTAAGGCCATCAAACTAGAAAAATGAAAGAGAACCAATTATCTCAAATAAGAGCTGTAAAAATGTGATTTTTATGAGGTGTCTTACCATCGAAATAAAACTTTTCTTTTTCCGAATGGTTCTTCGTTTTATGCTTTTCTAAGGCTATCAAACTAGTATAATGAAAGAGAAATAGTTATCTCCATTTGAAACGCAAAAAAAAAAGTTATTCTTTTGTTTTCGAAATTTTTCCCATTAATATGCTTTTCTAAAGCTATCAAACTAGAAAAATGATAGATAACCAGTTATCTCAAATAAGAACGGAAAAAAGTGATTCTAACGAAATTTGCTACCATCGAAATAAATCTTTTCTTTTCGCAAATCTTTCTTCATTTTACGCTTTTCTAAGGCTATCAACCTAGAACAATGAAACAGAAATAATTATCTCCATTTGAATCGCAAACAAACGGCGATATTAAGAAGTTTCCAACTTTCAAAAATAAATCTTTTCTTTTCGAGATATTTTAACGCTTAATGTGCTTTTCTAAGGCTATCAAACTATAAAAATGAAAGAGAACCAGTTATCTCAAATAAGAACGGAAAAAAAAAGATTCTAAAGAGGTTTCTAACCATTAAATAATTTTTTTTCTTTTCGCGAATCTTTTTTCATTTTAACCTTCTCTAAGACTATCACAGTAGTATAATGAAGGGAACGTAGTTATGTCCATTTGAAACGCAAAAAAAACCCGATTTTTTGTGTTTCCAACTTTCGAAAATAAACCTTTTCCTTTCGAGCTTTTTCTCCATAATATGCTTTTGTAATACTATCAAATTAGAAAAACGAAAGATAACCAGTTATCCTAAATAACAAGTGAGAAAAAGTGATTCTAATGAGGTTTCCATCCATTGAAATAAATCTTTTCTTTTCGCGAATCTTTCTTCATTTTATGCCTTTCTAAGGCTATCAAAGTAGAATAATGAAGGAATGTTAGTCATCTCCATTTGAAACGCAAAAAAGCGATTGTTTTGAAGTTTCCAACCTTCGAAAATAAAAATATTCTTTTCGAGTTTTTCCGCATAATATGGTTTTCTAAGGCTATCAAACTAGAAAAATTAAACAGAACCAGTTATCTCAAATAAGAACAGAAACAAAGTGATTCAAATGAGGTTTCAATCCATCGATATAAATCTTTTCTTTCCGCGATTCTTTCATCTATTTATGCTTTTTTAAGGCAATCAAACTTGAATAATGAAGGAAAAATAGTTATCTTCATTTGAAACGCAAAAAAGCGCCATTCTTATGATGTTCCAACCTTCGAAAATAAATCTTTCTATTCGGGATTCTTTCGATATAATATGCTATTCTAAGGCTATCAAACTGGAAAAATGAAAGAGAACCAGTTTTTCAAATAAGAACGGAAAAAGTGATTCTAATGAGGTGTCTCACCATCGAAATAAAACTTCTCTTTTCATGATTCGTTCTTCATTTTATGGTTTTCAAAGGCTATCAAATTAGATTAATTAACGGGAAACAGTTATCTACATTTGAAACGCGAAAATTTCGATTCTTTTGAAGTTTCCAACCTTCGAAAATAATTATTTCTTTTCGAGATTCTTTACGCATAATATGCTTTTCTAAGGCTATCAAACTAGAAAAATGAAATACAACCAGTTATCTCAAATAAGAACAGAAAAAAAGTGATGCTAATGAGGTTTCCAACCATCGATATAAATCTTTTCTTTTTGCGAATCTTTCTTCATTTTACGCTTTTCTAAGGCTAATAACCTAGTATAATGAAAGAGAAATTGTTATCTCTATTTGAAACGCAAAAAAGCGCGATTCTTATGAAGTTTCCAACCTTCGAAAATAAATCTTTTCTTTTCGAGATATTTTAACGCATAATATGCTTTTCTAAGGCTATCAAACTTAAAAATGAAAGAGAACCAGTTATCTCAAATAAGCCGGAAAAAAAAAAGATTCTAAAGAGGTTTCTAACCATCGAAATAAATTTTTTCTTTTCGCGAATCTTTCTTCATTTTAAGCTAATCTAAGGCTATCAAAGTAGTATAATGAAGGAAAAGTAGTTATGTCCATTTGAAAATCAAAAATAAACCGATTTTTTTAAGTTTCCAACCTTCGAAAATAAACCTTTCCTTTTCCAGCTTTTTCCGCTGTTGTAATGCTATCAAATTATAAAAATGAAAGAGAACCAGTTATCCTAAATAAGAAGTGAGAAAAAGTGATTCTAATGAGGTTTCCAATAATCGAAATAGATGTTTTCTATTCGCGAATCTTTCTTCATTTTATACTTTTCTAAGGCTATCAAACGAGAATAATGAAGGAGAAATATTTATCTCCATTTGAAACGAAAAAAAAAAAACGCGATTCTCATGAAGTTTCCAACCTTAGGAAATAAACTTTTTCTTTTCGAGATTCTTTCCGCATAATATGCTTTTCAAAGCCGATCAGCCTAGAAAAATGAAAGATATCCAATTATCTCAAATAAGAACAGAAAAAAAAATTCTAATGAGGTTTCCAACCATCAAAAATAAATCTTTTCTTTTCGCGAATCTTTCTTCATTTTATACTTTTCTGAGGCTATCAAACTAGAATAATGAAGGAGAAATAGTTATCTCCATTTGAAACGGAAAAAAACCGCGATTCTCATGAAGTTTCCAACTTTAGGAAATAAACTTTTTCTTTTCGAGATTCTTTTCGTATAATATGCTTTTCAAAGCCGATCAGCCTAGAAAATGAAAGAGATCCAATTATCTCAAATAAGAACAGAAAAAAATATTCTAATGAGGTTTCCAACCATCGAAATAAATCCTTTCTTTTCGCGAATCTTTCTTCATTTTATGCTTTTCTAAGGCTATCAAAGTAGAATAATGAAAGAATGCTAGTCATCTACATTTGAACGCAAAAAAAGCGATTGTTTTGAAGTTTCCAACCTTCGAAAATAAAAATTTTCTTTTCGTGTTTTTCCGCATAATATGGTTTTCTAAGGCTATCAAACTAGAAAAATTAAACAGAACCAGTTATTTCAAATAAGAACAGAAACAAAGTGATTCAAATGAGGTTTCAATCCATCGATATAAATCTTTTCTTTCCGCGAATCTTTCTTCAGTTTATACTTTTCTGAGGCTATCAAACTAGAATATTGAAGGAGAAATAGTTATCTCCATTTGAAACGGAAAAAAAAACCGCGATTCTCATGAAGTTTCCAACTTTAGGAAATAAATTTTTCTTTTCGAGATTCTTTTCGCATAATATGCTTTTCTAAGCCGATCAGCCTAGAAAATGAAAGAGATCCAATTATCTCAAATAAGAACAGAAAAAAATATTCTAATGAGGTTTCCAACCATCGAAATAAATCCTTTCTTTTCGCGAATCTTTCTTCATTTTATGCTTTTCTAAGGCTATCAAAGTAGAATAATGAAAGAATGCTAGTCATCTACATTTGAAACGCAAAAAAGCGATTGTTTTGAAGTTTCCAACCTTCGAAAATAAAAATTTTCTTTTCGTGTTTTTCCGCATAATATGGTTTTCTAAGGCTATCAAACTATAAAAATGGAAGTGAACCAGGTATCTCAAATAAGAACGGAAACAAAGTGATTCAAATGAGGTTTCAATCCATTGATATAAATCTTTTCTTTCCGCGAATCTTTCTTCTATTTATGCTTTTTTAAGGCTATCAAACTTGAATAATGAAGGAAAAATAGTTATCTCCATTTGAAACGCAAAAAAGCGCGATTCTTATGAAGTTTTCAACCTTCGAAAACAAATATTTATATTCGAGATTCTTTCGATATAATGTGCTATTCTAAGGCTATCAAACTGGAAAAATGAAAGAGAACCAGTTTTTCAAATAAGAACGGACAAAAGGTGATTCTAATGAGGTGTGTCACCATCGAAATAAAACTTTTCTTTTAATGATTCGTTCTTCATTTTAATGCTTTTCAAAGGCTATCAAATTAGTTTAATTAAGGAGAAATAGTTATCTCCATTTGAAACGCGAAAAACCTGATTCTTTTGAAGTTTCCAACCTTCGAAAATAAAGTATTCCTTTCGAGATTCTTTACGCATAATATGCTTTTCTAAGGCTATCAAACTAGAAAAATGAAATAGAACCAGTTATCTCAAATAAGAACAGAAAAAAAGTGATAATAATGAGGTTTCCAACCATCGATATAAATCTCTTTTCGCGAATCTTTCTACATTTTACGCTTTTCTAAGGCTAACAACCTAGTATAATGAAAGAGAAATTGTTATCTCCATTTGAAACGAAAAAAGCGCGATTCTTATGAAGTTTCCAACCTTCGAAAATAAATCTTTTCTTTTCGGGATTCTTTCGACATATTTGCTATTCAAAGGCTATAAAACTAGAAAAATGAAAGATAACCAGTTATCTCAAATAAGAAAGGATGAAAAAGTGATTCTAATGAGGTTTCAAACCATCGAAATAAATCTTTTATTTTAGCGAATCTTTCTTCATTTTATGCTTTTCTAAGGCCATCAAACTAGAATAATGAAGGAGAAATAATTATCTCCAATTGAAATGTCAAATATCTCGATTCTTTTGAAGTTTCCAACCATCGAAATAAATATTTTCTTTTCGTGAATCTTTCTTCATTTTATGCTTTTCTAACGCTATGAAACAAAAAAAATGAAAGAGAACCAGTTATCTCAAATAAGAAAGGATGAAAAAGTGATTCTAATGAGGTTTCAAACCATCGAAATAAATCTTTTATTTTAGCGAATCTTTCTTCATTTTATGCTTTTCTAAGGCCATCAAACTAGAATAATGAAGGAGAAATAATTATCTCGAATTGAAATGTCAAATATCTCGATTCTTTTGAAGTTTCCAACCATCGAAATAAATATTTTCTTTTCGTGAATCTTTCTTCATTTTATGCTTTTCTAACGCTATGAAACAAAAAAAATGAAAGAGAACCAGTTATCTCAAATAAGAACGGCAAAAAAAAGATCCTAAAGAGGGTTCTAACCATCGAAATAAATCTTTTCTTTTCGCGAATCCTTCATTTTATGCTTCTATAAGGCTATCAAAGTAGTATAATGAAGGAAAAGTAGTTATCTATATTTGAAACGCAAAAAAAGCGCGATTCTTATGAAGTTTTCAACCTTCAAAAATATATCTTTTCTATTCGATATGCTTTCGAAATAAAATGCTATTCTAAGGCTATCAAACTGCAAAAATGAAAGAGAACCAGTTTTTTAAATAAGAACGGAAAAGGTGATTCTAATGTAGTGTCCAACCATCGAAATAAAACTTTTCTTTTCGCGAATCGTTTTTCATTTTATGTTTTTCTAAGGCTATCAAAGTAGAATAATGAAGGAAAAGTAGTTATCTCCATTTGAAAAGCAAAAAAAAGCGAATCTTTTGAAGATTCCAACTTTCGAAAATAAATCTTTTCTTTTCGAGCTTTTTCCGCATAATATGCTTTTCTAAGGCTATCAAACTAGAAAAGTTAAAGAGAACCAGTTATCTCAAATAAGAACAGAAAAAAAGCGATGCTAATGGGCTTTCCAACCATGGAAATAAATCTTTTCTTTTCGCGAATCTTTTTTCATTTTATGCTTTTCTAAGGCTATCAAACTAGAATAATGAAGGAGAAATAATTATCTCCTTTTGAAACGGCAAAAAACCCGATTATTTTCAAGTTTCTAACCTTCAAATATAAATCTTTTCTTTTCGAGATTTTTTCCGCATGATATGCTTTTCTAAGGATTTCAAACTAGAAAAATGAAAGAGAACCAGTTATTTCACATAAGAACGGAAAAAGGGATTCTAATGAGGTTTCCAACCATCGAAATAAATCTTTTGTTTTCGCGAATCTTTCTTCATTTTATGCTTTTCTAAGGCTATCAAACTAGAATAATGAAAGAGAAATATTTATCTGGATTTGAAGCCAAAAAAGGCGATTCTTATGAAGTTTCCAACCTTCGAAAACAAATCTTTTCTTTTCGAGATTTTTTCCGCATAATATGCTTTTCTAAGGCTATCAAACTAGAAAAATGAAAGAGAACCAGTTATCTCAAATAAGAACAGAAAAAAGTGATTTTATTGCGGATTCCAACCATCTAAATATCTCTTTTGTTTTCTCGAACCTTTCTTCATTTTATGCTTTTCTAAGGCTACCCAACTAGAATAATGAAAGAGAAATAGTTATCTCCATTTGAATAGCAAAAAAACGGCGATTCTAAGAAGTTTCCAACCTTCGAAAATAAATCTTTTTTTTTTTTCGAGATATTTTAACGCATAATATGCTTTTCTAAGGCTATCAAACTATAAAAATGGAAGTGAACCAGGTATCTCAAATAAGAACGGAAAAAGTTGATTCTAATGAAGTATCCAACCAAATAAATAAATATTTTCTTTTCGCGAATCTTTCTTTATTTTATGCTTTTCTAAGGCTATTAAAGTACATGAAGGAAAAGTAGTTATCTCCATTTGAAACGCAAAAAAGCGATTCTTTTGATTATTCTAACCTTCGAAAATTAATCTTTTCTTTTTGAGCTTTTTCCGCATAATATGCTTTTCTAAGGCTATAAAACTAGACAAATGAAAGAGAACCACTTATTTGAAATAAGAACAGAAAAAAAGTGATGCTAATAAGTTTTCCAACCATCGACATAAATCTTTTCTTTTTGCGATTCTTTCTTCATTTTATGCTTTTCTAAGGCTAACAAACTAGAATAATGAAAGAGAAATTGTTATCTCCATTTGAAACGCAAAAAACGCGCGATTCTTATGAAGTTTCCAACATTCGAAAATAAATCTTTTCTTTTCGCAAATATTTCTTCATTTTATGCTTTTCTAAAGCTATCAATCAAGAATAATGAAAGAGAACCAGTTATCTCAAATAAGAACGGAAAAAAGGTGATTCTAAGGAAGTTTCCAACCATCGAAATAAATCTTTTCATTTCGCGAAACTTTTATTCATTTAATGCTTTTCTAAGACTATCAAACTAGAATAAAGAAAGAGAATTAGTTATCTCCATTTGAAAGGCGAAAAAAGCGCAATTCTTATGAAGTGTCCAGCCTTCGAAAATAAATTTTTTCTTTTCGAGATTTTTTCCCCATGATATGCATTTCTAATTCTATCAAAATAGAAAAATGATAGAGAAACAGCTATCTCAAATTAGAACGGAAAAATGTGATCTAATGGGGTTTCCAACCAACGAAATAAATCTTTTATTTTCGCGAATCTTTCTTCATTTTATGGTTTTCAAAACTATCAAACAAGAATTATGAAAGAGAAATAACTATCTCCATTTGAAACGCAAAATGGGGCTATTCTTATGATGTTTCCAACCTTCGAATATAAATTTTTCTTTTCGAGATTCTATCCGCATAATATGCTTTTCCAAGGATATCAAACTAGAAAAATGAAAGAGAACCATTAATCTCAAATAAGAACGGAAAAAAGTGATTCTAATGAGGTTTGGAACCATCGAGATAAATCTTTTTTTTTTTTTTTCTAAAATCTTTCTTCATTTTATGCTTTTCTAAGACTATCAAAGTAGAATAATGAAGGAGAAATAGTTATCTTCGGCATAATATGCTTTTCTAAGGTTCTCAAACTAGAAAAATGAAAGAGAACCA
Source organism: Metallyticus violacea (assembly GCA_030762175.1). Taxonomy (NCBI): domain Eukaryota; kingdom Metazoa; phylum Arthropoda; class Insecta; order Mantodea; family Metallyticidae; genus Metallyticus; species Metallyticus violacea. The sequence continues at coordinate 72,892,872 of CM060830.1, forward strand.
GTTATCTCAAATAAGAACGTATTAAAAGTGATTCTAATGAAGTTTACAACCATCGAAAAAAATATTTTCTTTTCGCGAATCTTTCTTCATTTTATGCTTTTCTAAGGCTATCAACCTAGAATAATAAGGAGAAATAGTTATCTCAATTTGAAACGCAAAAAAGTGATTCTTTTAAAGTTTCCAACCTTCGAAAGTAAATCTTTGTCTTTTCGAGTTTTTTCCCCATAATATGCTTTTCCAAGGCTATCAAACTAGAAAAATGAAAGAGAACCAGTTATCTCCAATAAGAACAGAAAAATAAGTAATTCTAGTGAGGTTTTCATCTATCGATATAAATCTTTTCTTTTCGCGAATCCTTCTTCATTTTATGCTTTTCTAAGACTAACAAACTGGAATAATGAAAGAGAAATAGTTATCTCCATTTGAAACGCGAAAAAAGCGCAATTCTTATGAAGTTTCCAACCTTCGAAAATAAATCTTTGCTGTTATAAACGGAAAATAATGCGTTTCAAATGATATATTTAATTTTCTTTTCATCAATTTTCAAAAATTTTTCGGAGTAATAAGCTTTTCTTAGGTTATCAAACTAGAAAAATGAAGGAGAAACAGTTACAAACGAAAAAAAATGGGTTTAAAGAAAGTTTCCAAAGATTACAACAAATCTTCTTTTCAGATTCTATCCACGTAAAACGCTTTTCTAGGTTATCAAATTGGAAAAATGAAAGAAAGTGTTATTACTGTTATAAACGGAAATAATGCGTTTCAAATTAATTTTCCAAAGATTTAAATATATCTTTTTTTTCAGATTCTAACCATCTAATATGCTCTTCTAAGGCTTCAAAATAAATTAAATAGACACATATATTAGAGTTATAAAATGAAAATAATGTGTTTCTTATAAACTTTTTAAAGATCAAAATCGCTCTTTTCTTTTCATTTATTGTCGAAATTTATTGGGCGTAATATACTTTTCTAAAACAATCAAACTAGAAAATTTAAATGTAAAATTAGTTATACACAAAAAATAATGCGTTTGAAATGATTTTTCCAAAGAAAGAAATAAATCTTGCTTTTCATCAAATTTCGAAATTCATTCGGTGTAGTATGCTTTTCGAAGGCTATGAAACTAAAAAAATCTTAAGAGAAAGAGTTATCTCTGTTATAAACGGAAAATAATGCGTTTCAAATGATATAAATTAATTTTCTTTTCATCTATTTTCAAAATTTTTTCCGAGTATTAAGCTTATCCAAGGTTTTTAAACTGGAATAATGAAAAAAAAAAATATCTCAGTCATAACCGGAAAAAACGCGTTTGTTATGAAGGTTTCAAAGATAAATATAAATCTTTTCTTTTCATAATATTTCGAAAAATCATTCGGCGTAATACGCTTTTCTAAGCCTATCAAAATATAAAAATGAAAGAGAAAAAGTCATCTCAGATATAAACGAAAAAAATCCGTTTCCTATTAAGTTTCGAAGGATCAACATTTTCTTTTCGTTAATTTTATATTTTCTTTCTGCGTAAAATTCTTTTCTGTAGCTATCAATATAGAAGCATTACAGAGAAAGAGTTATATCAGTTATAAAAGCGAAAGTAGGATTTCTTATGACATTTCAAAATATATCTTTTCTCTTCATCAATTGTCGATATTATTTCCGCGTAAAAAGCATATCTAATATAACACCATAAATGAATGATAAAGAGATTTTTGTTATAAAAGGAAAAAAATGGGTTTCTTATGAAGTTTTTAAAGATCAAAATAAATCTCTTCTTTTGATCAATTTTCGAGATTTTAAACCGGTAATATGCTTTTCAAAGGCTATTTAAGTAGAAAAAATAAAAGAAATGGTTATCTCACGTATAGACGCAAAATTAAACGTTTGTTATGAGTTTTAAAGATCCAATTAAATTCATTTATTCACTAATTATCCAGATTTTATGCGCATAATATGCTTCTTCTAAAACTATCAAGGTGGAAAAAATGATAGAGAAAGAGTTATATTAGTTATAAACAAACAAAAAAAACCGCATTTCTTATGAAGTTTGCAAAGAAATTTTTTCCCCTTAAATTTTCGAAATTCTTTACAAGTAATAGTCATGGCTCTAAAAACATTAAAGAGAAAGGGTTATTTTGATTATAAACGGAAAAAAGTGCGTTTCGATCCTTTACTAAAGATAAAAATAAATCTTTTAATCAATATTCATAATTTTCTCGGTGTAATAAGCTTTTCAAAGGTTATCAAACTAGAAAAATGAAAGAGAAAGAGTTATAAACGGAAAAAAATGGGTTTAAAGAAAGTTTCCAAAGATTACAATTAATCTTCTTTTCAGATTCTATTCACGTAAAACGCTCTTCTAGGTTATCAAACTAGAAAAATGAAAGAAAGAGTTATTTCCGTTATCTTTTTTTTCAGATTCTACCACGTAATATGCTTTTCTAAGGCTTCAAAATAAATTGAAAAGAAAGATATATTACAGTTATGAAAGGAAAATAATGTATTTCTTATAAACTTTTTAAAGATCAAAATAGCTCTTTTCTTTTCATTTATTGTCGAAATTTATTGGGCGTACTATGCATTTCTAAAACAATCAAACTAGAAAATTTAAATGTAAAATTAGTTATAAACAAAAAATAATCGTTTGAAATGATGTTTCCAAAGATATAAATAAATCTTTTTTTAAGATTCTAACCACGTAATATGCCTTTTTAAGGCTTCAAAATAAATTAAATAGACAGATATATTACAGTTATAAAAGGAAAATAATGTGTTTCTTATAAACTTTTTAAAGATCAAAATAGCTCTTTTACTTTTCATTTATTGTCGAAATTTATTGGGCGTAATATGCTTTTCTAAAACAATCAAACTAGAAAATTTAAATGTAAAATTAGTTATAAACAAAAAATAATCGTTTGAAATGATGTTTCCAAAGATATAAATAAATCTTTTTTTAAGATTCTAACCACGTAATATGCCTTTTTAAGGCTTCAAAATAAATTAAATAGACAGATATATTACAGTTATAAAAGGAAAATAATGTGTTTCTTATAAACTTTTTAAAGATCAAAATAGCTCTTTTACTTTTCATTTATTGTCGAAATTTATTGGGCGTAATATGCTTTTCTAAAACAATCAAACTAGAAAATTTAAATGTAAAATTAGTTATAAACAAAAAATAATCGTTTGAAATGATGTTTCCAAAGATATAAATAAATCTTCCTTTTCATCAAATTTCGAAGTTCATTCGGTGTAGTGTGCTTTTCGAAGGCTATCAAACTAGAAAAATCTTAAGAGAAAGAGTTAATTATGTTATAAACGGAAAATAATGCGTTTCATATGATATAAATTAATTTTCTTTTCATCAATTTTCAAACATTTTTCGGAGTAATATGTTTATCCAAGGTTTTGATACTGGAATAATGAAAAAAAAACATATCTCAGTCATAACCGGAAAAAACGCGTTTATTATGATGTTTACAAAGATAAATATAAATCTTTTCTTTTCGTTATATTTCGAAAAATCATTCGGCGTAATATACTTTTCTAAATATATCAAAATAGAAAAATGAAAGAGAAAGTTATTTCAGATTTAAACGAAAAAAATCCGTTTCCTATGAAGTTTCGAAAGATCAACATTTTCTTTTCATCAATTTTATATTTTCTTTCCGCGTAATATGCTTTTCTGAAGCTATCAATATAGAATCGTTAAAGAGAAAGAGTTATATCAGTTATAAAAGCGAAAGTAGCATTTCTTATCACTTTTCCAAATAAATCTTTTCTCTTCATCAATTGTCGATATTATTTCCGCGTAAATAGCTTATCTAATATATCACCATAAATGAATGAGAAAGAGATTTTTTTATAAAAGGAAAAAAATGCGTTTCTTATGAAGTTTTTAAAGATTAAAATAAATCTTTTCTTTTAATCAATTTTCGAGATTTTAAACGGGTAATAGGATTTTCTAAGGCTATTTTAGTAGAAAAATGAAAGGAAAAGAGTTTTATCAATAACAAACGGAAAGAAACGCGTTACTTATGATTAAAAATGCTTCGCTTTCCATAAATTTTCCAAATTTTTCGGCCTTTTCTAAGCCAATGAAACTATAAAAATGAAAAAGAAAGATTAATCTCAGTTATAAACTGAAAAAAAATGCATTTTAAATGAAATTTCCAAAGATATATTTGCTGTTAATGAATTTTTGAAATTCTATGAGCGGTATATACTTTCTAAGGCTATCAAACTAGAAATTGAAAGAGTAAGAGATAGTCATAAACGGAAAAAAAACGCGTTTCTTATGAAGTTTCCAAAGATAAACATAAATCTTTTCTTTTCATAAAATGTCGCAATTCATTCGGGGTATTATGCTGCTTTTCTAAGGCTATCAAAATAGAAAAATGAAACAAAAAGAGTCATTTCGGTTATAAACGGAAAATATTTCATTTCAAGTTATGTTTTTAAACATCTAAATAAATGTTTTCTTTTCATCAATTTTCCAGATTTTATCCGCTTATACTAAGGCTATAAAACTAGAATAATGAAAGAGAAAGAATTATCCCGTTTATAAAAGGAAAAAATGTGTTTCAATTTAAGTTTCCAAAGATATAAATAAATCTTCTTTTCATATTCTATGCGCGTAATATGATAGCCTTAGAAATGCTTTTCTAAGGCTATCAAATTAGAATAATGGTAGGGTAGGAGATATTTGTTATAAACGGAAAAAAAAAACGCGTTTCATATATTTTCAAAGATCAAAATAAATATTTCTTTTCATCAAACGTAATTTGCTTTTCTAAGGATATTAATAGAAAACTGAAGGAGAAAAAGTTATCTCACTTATAAAAGCAAAAATACGCGTTTGTTAGACTTTTTAAAGATCTAAATAAAATTATTCAGTTATATATAACTGAATATTGAATATATCAGTTATATTAACTGATATTCAATATATCAGTTAAAAACGGAAAAAAACGCCTTTCTAATGAAGTTTCCAAATATCTGTTTCTTTCTTAAATTTTCGAGATTCTTAACAAGTAATAGGCTCTTCGAAGGGGCTGGATCCAAAAAAAATTAAAGCGAAAGATTTATCTCAGTGTGAAACGGAAGAAAGTACGTTTCTTATGAAGTTACCAAAGATCAAAATAAATCTTTTCTTTTTATTAGTTTTCGAAATTATATCCGCGTCTAATGCTATTCTATAATTATCAAAATAGAATATTGAAAGATAAAGAGATATCTCAGTTATCAACGGAAAAAAAACCCTTTTCTTATGAATCTTTCAAAGATCAAAATAAATCTATCTTTTTAATCAATTTTCGAGATTCTATCCGCGTAAAATGCTTTTCTAAGGCTATCAAACTAGCAAAAGAAAAAGAAAGAGAAATCTCAATTATAATCGGAAAATAATGCGTTTCAAATGATGTTTCCAAAGATATAAATAATTTTTCTTTTCATCAATTTTTAAAATTTTTTCGGAGTAATATGCTTATCCAAGGTTATGAAACTGGAATAATGAAAAAAAAAAAACATATCTCAGTCATAACCGGAAAAAACGCGTTTGTTATGATGTTTACAAAGATAAATATAAATCTTTTCTTTTCATAATATTACGAAAAATCATTCGGCGTAATATGCTTTTCTAAGCCTATCAAAATAGAAAAATGAAAGAGAAAAAGTTATTTCAGATATAAACGAAAAAAATCCGTTTCCTATGAAGTTTCGCAAGATCAACATTTTCTTTTCATCAATTTTATACATTCTTTCCGCGTAATATGCCTTTCTGAGGCTATCAATATAGAATAATTAAAGAGAAAGAGTTATATGAGTTATAAAAGCGAAAGTAGCATTTCTTATGACGTTTCCAAATAAATCATTTCTCTTCATGAATTGTCGACATTATTTCCGCGTAAAAAGCTTATCTAAAATATCACCATAAATGAATGAGAAAGAGATTTTTGTTATAAAAGGAAAAAATGCGTTTCTTATGAAGTTTTTAAAGATCAAAATAAATCTCTTCTTTTGATCAATTTTCGAGATTTTAAACGGGTAATATACTTTTCTAAGGCTATTTAAGTAGAAAAATGAAAGAAAAATGTTATCTCACGTATAAACGCAAAAATAAGCGTTTGTTATGAGTTTTAAAGATGTAAATAAAATTATTTTTTCACCAATTTTCCAGATTTTGTGCGCATAATATGCTTTACTAAAGCTATCAAAGTGGAAAAACGAAAGAGAAAGAGTTATATCAGTTATAAACAAAAAAAAACGCGTTTCTTATGAAGTTTGGAAAGATATTTTTTTCCCTTAAATTTTCGAGATTCTTAACAAGTAATAGTCATAGACCAAAAAAAAAAATAAAGAGAAACGGTTATCTCGATTATAAGCGCAAAAAAATACGTTTCGTACCTTTACCAAAGATAAAAAATAAATCTTTTCTTTTCATCAATTTTTATAATTTTCTCGAAGTAATAAGCTTTTCTAAAGTTATCAAACTGGAATAATGAAAGAGAAAGATGTCGGTCATAAAAGGTAAAAAACGCGCTTGTTGTGAAGTTTTCAAAGATAAATATAAATCTTTTCTTTTCATCATTTTTCGAAATTCTTTCGGCGTAATATGCTTTTCTAAGGCTATAGAACAAAAAAAATGAAAGAGAAGGAGTTATCTCGGTTATAATCGGAAAAAATATGTTTGAAATGAAGTTTACAAAAATATAAATAAATCTTCGCTTTTGATCAAATTTCGAATTTCTTTCGGCGTAATATACCTTTCTGAATCTTACAAACCCAATTAATGAGCGAGAAAGAGTTATCTCATTTATAAACTAAAAAAAATGCGTTTATTATTAATTTTTCAAAGATATATATAAAACTTTTTTTTCAATTTTCGAGATTTATCCGCGTAGTATGCTTTTCTAGGCTATCAAACTAGAAAAATGAAAGAGAAAGAGTTATAAACGGAAAAACAAATGGGTTTCAATTAAGTTTCCAAAGATATAAATAAAGCTTTTCATTAAATATTGAATTTCTTTCGGCGTAATATACTTTTGTGAGTCTTACAAACCCAATTAATGAGAGAGAAAGAGTTATCTAATTTATAAACTGAAAAAAATGCGTTTATTATCAATTTTTCAAAGATAAATATAAAACTTTTCATCATTTTCGAGATTTATCCGCGTAGTATGCTTAAGAGTTATAAACGGAAAAAATGGGTTTAAATTAAGTTTCCAAAGATATAAATAAATCTTCTTTTCAGATTCCACGTAATATGCTTTTCTAAGGATATCAAAATAATTGAAAGAGAAAGATATTTTTCAGTTATAAACGGAAAAAAATGGGTTAAAATTATGTTTCCAAGGATATAAATAAATCTTCTTTTCAGATTCTATCCACGTAATACGCTTTTCTAGGCTATCAAACTAGAAAAATGAAAGAGAAAGAGCTATCTCAGTTATAAACGGAAAAAAATGCGTTTCAAATTAAGTTTCCACAGATATAAATAAATCTTCTTTTCAGAATCTATCCACGTAATACGCTTTTCTAAGGCTATCAAAATAAATGAAAGAGAAAGATATATTTCAGTTATAAAAGGGAAAAAATTGCGTTTCTTATAAACTTTTTAAAGATCAAAATAGCTCTTTTCTTTTCATTTATTGTCGAAATTTATTCGGCGTAATATGCTTTTCTTAAACAATCAAACTAGAAAATTTAAATGTAATATTAGTTATAAACAGAAAATAATGCGTTTGAAATGATGTTTCCAAAGATATAAATAAATCTTGTTTTTCATCAAATTTCGAAATTCATTCGGTGCAATGTGCTTTTCGAAGGCTATGAAACTAGAAAAATCTTAAAGAGAAAGAGTTATCTCAGTTATAAACGGAAAAAAAAATCGTTTCATATTACGTTTTAAAAGATCTAAATATTTGTATGCTTTTCATTAATTTGCCATATTTAATCCGGATAATATGTTTTTCTAAGGCAATAAAACAAAAAATGAAAGAGAAAGAATTATCTCAGTTATAAAAGGAAAAAATCGCGTTTCAAATTAAGTTTCCAAAGATATATATATATTCCTTCCAGATTCTATCCGCGTAATATGCTTTTTTAAGGCTATCAATATAGAATAATTAAAGAGAAAGATATATATGAGTTATAAACGAGAAAGTAGCGTTTCTTATGACGTTTCCAAATAAATCTTTTCTCTTCATCAATTGTCGATATTATTTCCGCGTAAAAAGCTTATCTAATATATCATCATAAATGAATGAGAAAGAGATTTTTGTTATAAAATGAAAAAAAAATGCGTTTCTTATGAAGTTTTTAAAGATCAAAATAAATCTTTTCTTTTGATCAATTTTATAGACTTTAAACGGGTAATATGCTTTTCTAAGGCTATTTAAGTAGAAAAATGTAAAAAGGTTATCTCACGCATAAACGCAAAAATAAGTGTTTGTTATGAGTTATAAAGATGTAAATAAAATTATTTTTTCACCAATTTTCCAGATTTTATGCGCATAATATGCTTTTCTAAAGCTATCAAAGTGGAAAAACGAAAGAGAAAGAGTTATATCAGTTATAAACAATAAAAAAAAACGCGTTTCTTATGAAGTTTGCAAAGATTTTTTTTTTTTTTCCTTAAATTTTCGAGATGCTTAACAAGTAATAGTCATTGACCAAAAAAAAAATTAAAGAGAAACGGTTATCTCGATAATAAGCGCAAAAAAATACTTTTCGTACCTTTACCAAAGATGAGAATAAATCTTTTCTTTTCATCAATTTTTATAATTTTCTCGGAGTAATAAGCTTTTCTAAAGTTATCAAACTGGAATAATGAAAGAGAAAGATGTCTGTCATAATTGGAAAAAAACGCGCTTGTTATGAAGTTTTCAAAGATAAATATAAATCTTTTCTTTTCATCGTTTTTCGAAATTCTTTCGGCGTAATATGCTTTTCTAAGGCTATAGAACAAAAAAATGAGAGAAGGAGTTATCTCGGTTATAATCGGAAAAAATTCGTTTGAAATGAAGTTTACAAAGATATAAATAAATCTTTGCTTTTCATCATATTTCGAATTTCTTTCGGCGTAATATACTTTTCTGAGTCTTACAAACCCAATTAATGAGAGAGAAAGAGTTATCTCATTTATAAAGTGAAAAAATGCGTTTATTATTAATTTTTCAAAGATAAATATAAAACTTTTCATCATTTTCGAGATTTATCCGCGTAGTATGCTTAAGAGTTATAAACGGGAAAAAAAATGGGTTTAAATTAAGTTTCCAAAGATATAAATAAATCTTCTTTTCAGATTCTATCCACGTAATACGCTTTTCTAGGCTATCGAACTAGAAAAATGAAAGAGAAAGAGTTATCTCAGTTATAAACGGGAAAAAATGCGTTTCAAATAAGTTTCCAAATATATAAATAAATCTTCTTTTCAGATTCTATCCACGTAATATGCTTTTCTAAGGCTATGAAAATAAATGAAAGAGAAAGATATATTTCAGTTATAAAAGGAAAAATATGTGTTTCTTATAAACTTTTCTTTTCATTTATTGTCCAAATTTATTCTGCGTAATATGCTTTTTTAAAACAATCAAACTAGAAAAGTCAACGCCTCCCTGCAGCATCGCCGGTTATATTTGCCCCAGATTAGCAACATGGAGGCGATCGGTATCCGGTTCTGATGCCACAAATTTCGATTCTGTTTATATTACCCTGATAAGCCCATACTGCCCGGGGAACTTCGCCACCTCCTTAGCCCCTTCACAGCAACTATTGCTTGGGTGATTACAAGGCTAAGCATATAAACAGGAATTTGATAGTTCCCTCACGACGTGGATCTATTATGCACAAATATATAACAGACATGGGCCTGGCAGTGCCTTGCCCGAACTCCCCTACCATAACATATGGCGACAAACGCCCACCGGATTGGCTAGATATTGCCCTTGTATCCAACATACGTAGATCATCAAACCTCTTCACCCTTCCCGAACTTACATCCGACCACTATCTTGTCCTTCTCCTATTTTGCACCCGTCCCCATCACAAGTCACTTCGCACAACTCCAAACCCCAGGAATACTAACTGGAGACCTCCAAGCACTGCTAGATAACTTACTCCACCGCTAACACCATACTCTACAGCAACTGAGGCAGATATTCTTAGCTAAATCATAAGCACCACCCTGTAACAGGCGATAAAACTCTCCAACCCCATCGCCTAGAAGACGAACCTGGCAAACCACTCATCCCCACCACTTGCGGCAACTGAAAAAAGAGAAAAATCTGGCCAGGCGCCGATATCAGCACTCACGTAGCCCGCAGCATAAACGGGAGCTCAACCGGCTCTAATCGTTCTCAAACTGCAGCTCAGTGACTTCGCTAATGACCAATAGAAACGACTCTTATGTGAGTTAAATACTAACGACGCCTTCCTATGGCGTCTATCAAACGCTCCCAGAGCCTAGAAGGCCACTAGTGGCAGGAAGCGAATAGCTAGGCCCAATAGGGGAAGGGTAGAGATGATGGCTGGCTACCTGGAAGCCACCTTTAAACCCTTGCATACTCCAAACCTGGACCACATCCATCAAACAGACAACACAGTAGAGCGGTTGTTGGAAAGCCTAGTCGACCAATAGGAGGTGGAACCTACCAATCTAATAGACTGGACAACTCTACTGAGCAAGACATCGCCATATAAGGCCTCGGGGCAAGATGGAGTCACATAAGGGTACTACATGTACCATGAACCGAGTGGTAGCCCACCTTAGCAACAGTTTATTTAGAATAGGGAATTTCCCCAAGTCCAAAAGTTATAACCATACGAAAGTCAGGAAAGAACCCTTAAGATCCATACAACCGCGAGCCGATCAACCTGCCTGCTCTTAGTAAGCTGTTTGAGATGGGGCTGCTAACTCCACTTCAGAAACTGCTAGATCTACACAAAATTCTACGTCCAGAACACTTTGAGTTCAGACGACAGCATTCCACCACCCACCTACTGCTCCCCATGGTGGATGAAATCACTACAGGTTTTAATTATCAACGATTTATTCCGACGTTATTCTTAGACATCACACTTGCTTTGGACCCTGCCTGGCACTAAGGTCCCCTACACCAACTGATACACTACAAAATCTCTTTCTACCTTATACATGTGCTAGCAACCTACCTAAAATTCACAATATTTACCGCCTCAATTGCATAAGTACTATTCTTTCGCCGATTTATTGGTGCAGGAGTCCCACGAGGCAGTGTCCTAGGCCCGGTTCTCTTTTTGACCTACATAAATTCTGTTAACCCTCCCTGGCTGCTCATTGTATCTGTTCGCATACAAACCCGCAATTACGACAAAACCTACGTGGCATTACGTAGCTGTTAAAGGGTTGCAACTGTATGGAGACCTACTAACCACGTGGTTCAACACCTAGAGGCTAGCGACAAACCCTAGTAAGTCACAGGCCATCACCTTCACTCGTCGATATATAAAGTTCGTAGCCAACATCCATATTTCGGGCAACAGCTTTCCGGAGCACGAAAACAGAGACTACATAACTAGGCGTTCGTCTGGACATGAGGATAACGTGGAAGGCCCATATCAGTGAGTTAGCCAACAAAATCAGCCGTAGGATGGCCATTTTATATACGTTTCAAAATTCTCTCCGGTGTCCATCGGTAACAATTGTTGATTTATAAATAATAATACAGCGCTAACATATGCCTGCCAAGTCAGTGCAAAGCCACAAAATCCCAGTTCCATCGTCTCCAAAACCTGCAAAACCGTTTCCTCCGAACTGCAACAGACTCAGGTTGGTACATTCCTAACGCAAATTTTTACAATGACTTAAATTTTCCATACCTTAATGACCACATACTTCAGACAAAGCCACTTCAATCTCCCCAACAATTTTAACTCCATGTTCCGCTAAGGAGAATACGAAATTGATCCCCAAACCCCTTACAAACGCCCCAGAATAAGGATTACTAACAACCTACAGACAATCACAGTTCCTACACCAAAACCAACATCTCCACAAGGAAACACCCCACTCCTACAATGTATCCCACCATTTTACCACAATCTCTTATCCAACAACCCCTCCTCAACCAGAAAAGGACTTTGTCCTGATATGGCAATAGCTTGGGGGCCTCCCTTGCTCGCCGGGGGAGGTACTCCCACCATTTATTTTTAAATTATTAATTTTTGCAGGGCTATTTGCCCGTAGGGCAGGCGTCGATCGATCCATCAGTAGTTTGTTGTTGATTTGGTTTATTTACGGGCGCTATTTAACATCTCAGTTCATCAGGTCCTATTCTATTCAGGGCGTGAAACGGCCGACAAATTTTGCTCCGGGGCCTCTTCTTTCAGGCTTGAGGTTGTTTTTCGTGCCGTAAATCTACACATGGGACCCTTCTCTTCTGAAAGAAGCCATATTTAGGATTTTTATGCCCGAAAAAATTCCAAAGATTCTGGGCGGGTTTGAACCCCCGATCTTCGGTTTAGAAGAAAGTTATGATTACCATATACCACCAGAACCGGCCTATGGATCGGTCACCCCATGCTTTCGATCGGCGCGGTCATGTTAGCTCACTAGCCCGCGACGCAGTCGCGCGCGTCTGTGTGTGTGTCGTAGCTAGATTTGCTGTGTACTGTATGTTAACATAGCTTTATTTGTCTATGTGTATTTTGTTTTGTGACTTTCTATTGTGTCATTCGACAAAACCATTGATTAATCGTGCTTTTTGCCTAGGTGCAAATAGCACAGATTAAGCAGCGCATGATTACACACCGAGAGGCATTTACGTGTCCCTCTTCACGGAGATCGGTCTCATTCTGTGTCCTCTCTGTTTAACAGTGAGCAGATCAGATATTCAGGGTGCTCTTCCTTCAAAGAGTACCAGCAACCTCCGCTACAACCAGGCGACGCTGATTGCAGGTTCTGAGTTGTGCTGCCCCTAGTGGAGATTAGCTCAACTAGTAAAACGTACGATAGTAGCAGGGCTCATTTAGCGTGAGTAGTACTCAACCCCCCCCCCCTTGCGACGGAAATGCTATAGTATGGCCTCGTGCCATAGTGTCTCATCCACTAAACTTGCTGAAAACCAAACAGCTTGCTCTAATATAATCACGCAGAGTAACACTGCCAATACCAACCAAATGGTAGATTACCCAAATGTTTCCACATCTACAACCTCTGCCTACCCACAAGATCCTAACCTGTACTACCTGCACTTAGGGGATGTCAACAAATTCCTCGACAATGCACTCTTCTATTCTGAACAACCTAACCTTTCCGCTGACACCAGTCGGTTCTGTATGGAGCTCAAAGCTCGGCAGGTGTACATCACGCACCTGTCCGAAAAAATCTTACTGAAGACCATAAATTCACCACTAGCTGCTTCACTTCTGAAGAAGCACCATCTATTTATGCCTGCTTTCAGCTAGTAACCTAGCAGCAACTCTCAATGGGGTCATCAACCGTATGATATTTCACTTCATGGCAACCACGATCACTGCACCAGCAACCATTGCCTCTTCTTCTCCCGCAGCTACCACATCACTGCAGCTGGAGATAACGACCAACAGTGGACCTCCATCACTGATAGCTGTTTCGGCAGGAGAGTCTTCTTCTCCAATGTTGAGCCTGCACCGGTAACCACAGCAAACCCATAGAGCACCATCAGTGCATCTTCAGCGGGCAGTGCATCTTCAGCGCCTATGGACGCGGTGATGTACACCTCCAGCACAGTTGCTATCAAACATTCATCGGCCACAAATTCCATCAATTCACAAACTCACACCCCTTCTATGAAAACCACTCCCATCTTCATAAAAAAAAAATCCGCTCGATGCCCGCAAGACAGTGCTCGCCCTAACCTCCCTACAGCTAAACTTCACCGCGCAATATGCGCGGCACAGTGGGAATATTGCCTCCTACGCGTGACGATTATCGCGCCGCCACAAAGAAGCTGCTGGAGCACGAGAAGGTAGAGTACATCGCTACTCTTCCTTCTGAGGATAAACACGTGTACATCACAGTGAAAGCCGTACCAATGTACATTCAACCAGGAGAACTGCCTCGGGAAAGAGGCTTCCAGTTGTAAGCGTGGTCCAGTTACGCTGTGTGAGAGGACCTACTCCGTCGCTTCTTTCACACTTTCGTGTAGCTCTAGAGAAGGCAAACAAGTACAGGCAGATCTATCAGGAAACTGTTATGTTTTCAGCCATGGTTCGCATAGTCCTACGAGCCGCCGACCAGGCCCTTACAGTGCTTAAACTGCCAGCAGTTCACCCACTCTGCTGCTGGCTGCCAATTTAGCCAGTATGTTCGTTTTATAGCAATAAAGGCTCGAAGATAAACCTGCCCCACTGTTGGAATGTCTGGAGCGCGACCCACCTGTGCCATCTACGGCGACGCACACTTTTGCAGATACGTTAAGTCCATTCTGGCTGGAAGCGCGCTTCGAGATGGAAAACAGACGTCTAGGACCGCCAACGCAGGTGGACGCTCCGCCCCGAGTCACAAACCCACACGGGCTTCCAAGTGAAGCTTTCAATGGCACAAGACATCCTAGGCTTCCAGCCCGGACACTCATATAATTTCCAAATTATTCTGCAGCCATCAGTCCTTCAGAATCTCCAATGGCCTTGCACCATTCCCACCTACAGTATCACCCCTGAACCTCCTACCCCCTCTTCAACTGCAGCATTGCATTTGCAGTTCCCACCTCTGCCAAGAGCAACCTTCCACATCCCAGCCTTCATTCCATCTAGTTGCAATACTCCCTTTGAAAAGCCTCTGCCGACTTGCAGTATATCTGCGATCACTCCATCAATCCAGCAGCAGAGAAACCAGCCATCCACCGCAGCCCATTCACCATCTTCTTCCGGGGGCGCTATCGATCCAAATTTCCTGCAGGTGATCGATATGATCCCCAAACATCAGCAAATTCAGCTTGCTGCCGCCCTAGCGGAGGCTTTATCATGTCCGTATACCCTTTCCCCACATAGTCTTCAGTTCTGTACCAGCAATGGCCATTAGCTAGCTACCTGTGCAGTATGGTCTTACGTCTAAAAATCTGTTGCTGAAACTCTAGCGGCTTCCGCAACGAATTAAGAGAAACGGCTGACTTCTTGTCCACAGGTGTCGGTGCTGTTGGTTCAAGAAACTCACATCCGCCCTTCTATATGAACCTCGATTCCTGGCTAGAGGTGCTATAGAAACGACTGAGCTGATGGATTCGGCGGCATTGCAATCTACATCCAGCAGAACATTCGCCATCACCTGATTCATATTCCTTCCACGACGCACATGAAGGCTACGGGAGTGATGCTAGAAACCAACAGAGGTCCATTAACACTTTACTTAGTATATATTCCACCAAACCCTTCCATGATGCTGAGCTTGATTTCATTGCAACAGGGGACTTCAATGCCAAGCACGTGGTCTGGAACTTCACTTGCTCCACACGCCGCCACATCATCCTCCACAACTATGTTGCAATCAGGCACCTCTCTAGTTAGATATCGCTTTTTGTCCGGAACCTGCGTCGCCATCTTCAGATTTTCACGGTTTTCCTGTCATAACCGCTGACCATTACCCTGTGCTCTTAACCTTTCCAGATAAGCCTACTCTAAAACCTGAAGAACCCTAGGAAGATAAACTGGAGAGAACATACCAAGATTCTGAAGTTAAAATCCTTTCCGTTTGCCTGTGGTACTGGGAAAGAGGATATAGGCCGGAGAGTGGGGCAACTAACAACTTCAATGGTGGATGCCGTTAAACGGACCACCCCAAAATCGATGGCTAGGCAGCTCCAACAATCTGCTCTCCCACAGGTCCTTCGAGATCTCATTAGGGATAAGAATAGGGACACACGCCTCTACCAATGAATCCTGCAGCCGGCTGATTGTGGAAGTTCCGCAGACTACAGCACCTGCTATGGCTTAAACTGAGAGACTACTTCAATGACCTGGGGAGGAGAGCCTGAGCAATCTCAACACTGAGGACTCCTCGCTTTGGCACTCGGCGAAATCTATGTGGCGCCTGCCGCAAAACTAGAGCCCACTGCAACATCTTGGACGAGTGCCCAATTCACCAGAGAAAAAATGGAAATTCATGCAGAACACCTTGAAGTCATCTTTGTGGCTGCTCCTTCTCTGGATGTTGGCCATATAGAGCAGGCTTCCTCTGAGGTGGAATCGTTTCTTCGAAGCCCAAAAGACAGTATTGCCGAGATGAACACCAGTATAAAGGAGGTCATGTCCATTCTTTGCGCTGAACCTTCCTACAAGGCTGCTGGGTCCAACGGCATCTCCGACGGCGCCATCAAAGCGCTGCCACCGCCCTGGATGAATGCGGCCGTACACCTCTTCAACACCTTGCTCAGACTTCGTATTTCCCCAAGGCTTGGAAACATGCCAAGGTAATTACCTTGCCAGGGTAATTACCTTGCCAACAGGGTACAGGCCTATAAGCCTGCTATCGGCGCTTAGCAAGGTGTTTAATAAAGTAGTGCACGCCAGGCTTCAGCAGAGCCTGGACGACGGAGCTGTGATCCGTCCGGAACAGTTTGATATTCGGAAGCAGCACAGTACCTGCCATCAACTGCTGAGGCTGGTCGACCAGATCATCACCGCATTCAACAACAGACACTACGTTGCTGCCCTGTTACTAAACATCTCCAGTGCCTTCGATAGTGTTTGGTACGAAGGCCTCCTGTCTCGTCTTATCCAGTATCACGTACTACCCTACCTTATCCAATTACTCTAGTCCTACCTCATCAACAGAACCTTTGCTGTCTCCCATGAAGAAATCCAATCATCTTTCCTTCCCATTCGAGCAGGAATACCACAGGGTAGCATTCTTGGACCCCTATCTTCCTGCTATACAGTCTGCCAACGCAGCCTGGATGTCATCTGTATCTCTATGCTGACGACACAGTGGTGACATCGATGTCGTCTTAAGACCTGATGGCCGTCAGAAGAGTAAAAAGATATGCGGAAGAGCTGACCACGTGGTACCAAAGGTGGCGGCTCTGTATCCACGGCACCAAAGGTCAAGCAATGAAGCAATCACCAAGGAGCAGCTGGCTGACTCTCCTCCTATAACCTTAGCTCGTAGCCCTGTAAAATGGACTACCTGCGTGTCATACCAAGGCGTAATCTTGGACATAAAGCTCAATTGGAGACAACACCTTCAGCAGCTAGCAAGTCGCGTTAGTGGCCGAATGGCTCGGTTATATCCACTGTATAGCAGGAAGTCAACAATGTCGGTCCGTAACAAAATTCTCTCTTATCAATCATCCGACCAGGTCTTACCTGTGGTTGCCATGTTTGGGGCGCCGCAGCAACAAGGAACACCTGGCACCTAGAAGTAATGCAAAACCGTTTCCTCCGCACAGTCACTAACTCCTCGTTGTACATCCCCCATGCAAACATCCACAAAGACCTGAATTTCCCTATCCTTCCTGTATACATCCATGAAACTTTCCGTTCCTTTTACAGTAAATTAAACAACTTCAACAAGATTATCCGCAGTTTATACCAGTATGACATAGACCCGGACGAGTGTTTCAAGCGAACAAGGCTACTTCTAGGCAATTAAATCCCTCCTTCCCCCTTTTTATAAACACGATCCAAAACCAATCTCCACCCCTTCAACATAACATCCTTACACCCCAACAGCCAACGTTTACCACCATCTCTTGTTGTAACATATCACAATGCCAGTACAGGGCAGAGCCCTGGCATGGCAAAGACGGAGTGTGGCATTTCCAACATGTTCGGCAACAATTACACTCCAGCGTCACCTCGCTATGAGGGCAGGCGTAATCTTCGGCACTAAGCTTGCGTAGATTGGTTTACAGAGCAGGGATGAACCAGTGGGTTGGGCTCTTCATGTCGTTCTGCCTGGTCGCCGTTCGCTGATGTCTTCTGCTTCTCTTCTCTGACTTACTCTTGACCTGACCACTCTGATCTAAACCCCTCTTCTCTTCTGTTAATGAACCCCCCACCCGATCTGTGTTCTCTTTGGATTTGGTTGACACTGTAGTCATATACAAAGAATTCCTCCAGCGACCACCGACTAATAAACTTTAACTACTGTATTGGGGAAGTGCAAGGAGAACGAATAGAAGCAGTTGGGTTAAAATATAACTATGTACAACCTAATTGTTTGTTAATGAAAAACATATTGGATAACAGTAACTTACAAGATACGGGAACAACAGTAGATCGAGATGCAGAAAACTTAACAATTACAATTAAATTAGCAATTAGAAATTCACTTTCAAAATTAACAACTAAGATATATCCAGAAAAAACCTGTATAGATGCCTTATAAAAAGCGAGAAGAACAATGAGAAAAATGAAAAGAATCTACCAAAAAAAATGGTGGCAGAAGAAAAGGAAAATAACTTGAGAAATTATAGAGAAAAAGGAAAAAATTAAGAGTTTATTAAACGAAACTAGAAACAATTCGTGGAAAATTTTGGTGAGAATAATCTTGACTCAAACGTGTGGGGAATTCCGTATAAAATTTGACGGAGAAAATTAGAAATCCCGAAGTTGTAACTACTGTAAACAAAGAAGATTGTACGATGAATACCAATTTGAAAAATTCATTACACGTATTTTTGAACAAATTACTTTCTGACGACAATATTTAAACCGATGAAATAATAAACACCCAAAAAGAATTAGCATGCACCGCATGAACAATAATACATCAGTAATAACAACAATACAAAAGTAATATATCAGTTAGATATTGCGAAAATTAGATTAATCATTAAAAAACTGAAAAGAAGGAAGGCTGCAGGATCTGATGGTATGTCCAATGAAGTGCTGAGTTGCATAAAGGTAAAATTAACACCATTTTTATTTGAACTATTCAATGACTGCGTGTGGCAAGGCCGTTTCCCATATTTTTGGAAAGAAACAAAAATGACAATTCGAAAGAAAGGAAAAGAAAAATATCCAAAATCTTATAGCTCTGTTTGATTGCTGAACACTATTTGTGTTCAATAAGCCGTTTGAATTGTATTTCAACAGTTGATTTATTAAAGAATAATGGAATACAGAATATTGATTTGGTTGAATGATAAACAATTCAATGAGAGGGAAATCAACGGAATATGCCATAAACGAGGTAATAAACACAGTTAAAAAGTCCAAACTTAAATAGTAATGGGAATTATTATTCATATCTCCGAGGTTTTTGCTTAATCTATGGTGGCAATTTCGTTTGAAAAATTGCGAAATAAACATGTCCCAAAAATCCTCACTGCAATATTGAAAGATTACTGGTGTACAGAAGACTTTATATAAAAGGAGTTGGATAAATAGTGAACAAACATATTACGAAAGGGTGCCCTCAGAGCCCAGTACTAAGGCCCATGTTTTGGGATATAGTAATGCAAACCTTAATTGACGATTTAAATAACGATGAAGATATATTAAATATCGTCGCATATTATTTTTATTATTGAAAGATACTCACAAAGGGAAGAAGAAGCAAGAACCAACAACTTGATACCGAAATTAAAATTATGGTGTTCAAAATCCAAATTACAAATAACTCCATCAAAATCAGGTTGCATAATGATGAAAGGGAGCTTAAAAAGAGTTGCCGCAATTAAATACAACGATGCAACAATAAATAGAAAATATGATGTTACATACCTAGGGATGCTATTAGATGAGAAATTAAATTTCACGAAGCGTACTGAACATACAAGAGCTAAACCCGAGAAAATAACAATGGAATTATGTAGAATTATTCAATTTTTAAAATATCATTAAATGTTATTAATATTTATTACAACAATTATTTGCTACTATAATTAAAATGGGGCTGGAGGGTGGGCCACAAGAATGCACGATATACAAATTACAAATCAATTAAAAAGAACTTAACGCAAAATTTTATTACGCTACGCAGAGGCAGTTAGTATCGCGGCTACAATGGCGCTACTGGTATCAACAGGCATCTAGCCCATAGATTTAGTAGTAAAATTAAGAGAAGCGAACTATTGGACTAAGGAAAAGAATTTTGGAGGTCTAAAATATAATAGATACATGATGTAATACCAAGAAGAGATAAACTTTGATTTGAAATTGATATTGCAACTAGAATGGAATCAATTCAAAGAAGGAAGACGAACTTGCAATATCTTTAAAAATATTAGCGAAAGATTACAACTAAGGCACATAAAACCTACCAGAGGGGTGATACTATATTTGACTGGACATGCCCCTTATAAAACATACTGGCACAAAATTAAAAGGACCCAAAACAGGGTGTGGAAAGCAGGATACACCGGAGCATGTTTGTTTAATGTCCACGTTATGCGAACAAAACTTCAGAAGAAAGAAGGAATTTAAGCGGCCGTCGTGTAGGCTATATTTTAAGGCACAAAGAATTATATTAAACATCTTGAAACCCTAGCCCATAAAATTAGTAAAATAGCATGGGAAGAAAGGATGGAGCAAGAAGAGATGTCTGCTGCAAGGGAAGAAGAAGAAGAAGAAGAAGAAGAAGAAGAAGAAGTTAGAAGATCGGAAAGATTAACAATATTAAATATAGACAGCCAGAAAAAGTATTTACTACCCAATTCAGAATTAAATTTGATTCGAATCACGTTAGAAGAAAAAGAGGGAGAAGAAGAAAAGGAAGATGGTGGGGATGGAGAGGAACAGGCAGAAGAAGTTGTATAATAATTAAACCTATAGTTAGAAGAAAGAAGGTGCGATGAGTAGAATAGGAAGTGGGGAAAAATTTTTATGATGCGGCAGGCGAAGCAGGAGTTGAAGGAGTAGTTGGGGGCCTTGGTGAAGATGCAGAGAATGGGAGTTAGAGGAGCTTGTTTAGAAAGAATGGAGAAGTATAATAAAGATTGAGAGGGGTATAATATATTGGAGTGTAATGGTGTAGCAGATATGGGTGAAGTGCAGTGAAGTGAAGTTAGTGGTGAAAATTGTAAGAATAGATTTAAACCTGTAATAATGTGTGTATAAATAAACAAATGCAAGAGAGAAGTGTAAAGTTTAGTGGAGCAGTGAAAAGGAACTTTTTATGGGACTTAAAACAGTACTGTGTACTTAGAATGAGAGATGGGTAAAGTGATTGTGGAAAAAGAGTATGGCGAAAAAGTGATGATGAAGAAGAAGTAAAGTAAGATAAAGAAAAAATAAAATAGAATAAATATTGTTATAATTATAATTAATACTACTAGTGATATAATTATTATTATTGTTGTTGTTGTTGTTGTTAACGATGTCAAATTAATGAATTAGTAGGGTAAATGTTGCATTGACTAATGTCCGTTAGATTCGCAAACAAAGAATATAATTAATGTTGAAAATTTTGGACAATACAAGATATAAATGTTAAATTTACACGAATATATTTATAAAGATGATATAATATAGAAAGATGATATGATATAATATGGAAAATAAAGAAACATGTACGATCAATGGATGCACAATATATAGTTTTATACAAATATAGACAGGAATAGATACACATGAGTATAGGTAGTAAAGTAAAAGAATGTAAGATGTGTACTGGTCACCAGTACAGTTTCTACAGGATACTGATGAGTGGTGGTTTAATAAAATATGTCGGTCCTGGTGGTGTAGTGGTTACCATACTTGCCTCCTATACCCAAAACGCGGGTTCGAACCCGGCCAGGACCGATGGATTTTTTCGGGCGTAAAAATCGTAAGTATGGCTTCCTTCGGAAGGGAAGTAAAGCCGTGGGTCCCGTGTCGTACATTTACGGCACGATAAAGAACCTCAAGCCTGAAAGAGAGGCCTCTGAGCAAAATTTGTCGGCCGTTTCACGCCCTGAGTTGAATGGGACGCTGATGACCTGAGCTGTTAAAGAGCGTCCTTAAATAAATCAATCAAAAAAAAAAAAAAATAATAATAAAATACAGTTAAAGATTAAGTGGAAGTAATAGAGTAATAGTAGCTAGTTTCCAGTTACTTGAAATTGCTGGTTTCCAGCAATTAGGAAGTAGTTGAAGGGAATTCAATTTTGTTACTTATCAATGTTGTTATTTTTATTAATTTTGTAAATTTCTAGTTGTAACCTAGGTATAAGTATCATCTGGAAAATAATAATGTAAGAATGTAATTGGTAATTTAGAAATATAGAGCAAGAGTTAGCAATACACCTCTTGGTGTAGGAAACAAAGTACCGGGATGGAGTATTTCAAATTTTCGCCAGAATTTGTATACTACTTAATTATCTCCCTGTGGCTGTTATATTGTGCAGCTTTTCCGGTTAAATTTATATATGTTGTACATTTTTTGTGTGTGTTTTTGGTGATGTTTGGGTTAGAAACCCATACATGGGCAAAAAACTGCTCATGATAACAGTTTCTTCAGAATTTGCATAGGCTGTTTGTTTTTGTGAACAGGTACATTTGAGCCCTGCTTAATATTTTGTAACTGTTAAACTTAACTTATACTTATGTCTAATTTACAGTTTCTATTTCTATTAATGTGATTTGGGAGGGTTGTTTAGTTTGGGTGTAGTTTAGAAGGTTAGGGTACTTTTGTGCTTACGGTGCGGGGGCTCTTATTGGCTAATTTGGCCTATATGGGGGGGTTGTGGTGATTCTTTATTGTCGTCTAAATGTTTGTGCAGTGAGTTTGAAGTGTTTGTACGAAGGTTATACAACTCATTTAAACTGCAAAGCTCAAGATCCCCCAAAAATCTCCTCTCCCCGGCCTAAGAGAAAGAGACCCACACCGAGGAACACTCCTGATGAGGGGACCGCAGAACCTTCTTCTACTCCTTTGGCTGGAAATTCTCGGGAGCGACACCTCGCAGACCAACTTCCAATTCAGAATCAACCAACCCGAACATTATGAGCGCAAAAACTGTAGAGCTGCTGCGATGGCTGATCAAAATTAGGCAGGACGTTTGCAATCGTTTCCTTCATGCGCCCGATTCCTCTAGCATGATGCTGATTGCATTTGAGGCTTTCGCCCTTCTTTTCAATGGAGATGTGGCGACCTAGGGTGTCGAACGGAATTAGGTCCCGAACCTCAATCCGGTTCGCGTTTTGGAAAGAGGTTGAGCATTTTGCTGCCCAGTACACACTAGATGCCATCTTAGTCAGCGAGGCGCATTTTCATAAATTTCGCCTCTTCCATCTTTCGGGCTATAATTGTTTCATTGTTTCGCAATGGCCCAGGTAATACTTGTTCAAAGAAGCGTATTCCATAGAACAATGAAGATCCCACCTCTCCAAACTCTGCCGTGTTCGGAGACACGGAGGTTTTTTTAGTCTGCTTACCACTCTCCTTTCAGAGCATTCATGGAGGCCGACTACCGTTCCATATTGGCCTTTCATCGTAGTGTAATACTGGCTGGAGACTTCAATGCCAAACATTCTCGTTTGTATTCTAGTGTACGGAAGGATACAAGAGGAAATGCAATTTCTATAATGATTAATCAGGACCCACAGCATCGAGTACAAGTTGGCATCCTCCGTTTAGTAGAGGACGCCCGTTTGTCATCGACTTTGCGATCATCAAACACTTTCCACACCCTCTCACTCTCACTTTGATCAACGTACTTCATTCCAAACACAATCCCGGTTGACAGAAATCAACACTAGGCTTGCCAGCTATAATGTCGCAGGTCTAACCCGTGAGATCAATTGGAAAAGTGTTAAGGAATGCCTCAGCATTATCCCACCAAATCCAAATATCATAAACATACAAACTCTAGAGGCAACAGTCTTCACAAACACGGTAACAGGAATGACTCAGGGCCTTACTATCCAAACTGCGCGCCCCACATCCAGATGTCATAGCTCTAGACCTAGAACTCTTGATCCGCCGATCCTGGGGACACCACACACCACATCATCTAAGACTCCCTCGGCAATTACGCTGAAGACAATGTTCGTCATCGTGAGCGTAAACGTCTCGCCTGGGAGGACACAATGGCTAGAAGGAATCTTGCTGATGGAGATGCGTGCAAGATTGCCAAAAACCTTCATGGTCAACAAGGTAGAAGTTCCCATCCATCCTATTCATCCTAGTTTCATTCCTATTCATGGCACCAGAGTCCTGACCTATGAACCCCAAACCATAGTGCTCTTGCTGACACTTTGGAGTTTCTTTTTTCCTAGAGATGACCCCCAGGAGAAATATTTTCGCGCCGCATTTCATCTAGACGTTCCGAAGGCTACCGGATGAAGCGGGCATTGGTATCCCCACCTTCCATCCCAACGAAGTACAAGGCACTCTACAGCGTCTTCGATCCCATAAAGCTGCCAGACCTGATGGATTAACGCCCCTCACACTCCGCAACCTTTCATTCAAGTCTCTTCTCTTTGTGACTAAGATTTTCAATAGGTGTGTCAGTGTCGACCATTTTCCAAGAGAGTGGAGGGTAGTTCCTGTGATGTGCATATTGAAACAAGACAAAGACCCAGTATACCCTTCCAGCTGTCATTCCATTTGTCTCCTTTCAACTTTATCAAAGTCTTTGAAAGACTTTTGCTTGACCGTTTGCTTCCTCTTCTGCGAAACATCCAAACCATCCCTTCTCACCAATTTGGGTTCCGTCCAGGGCATTGCATCACCCAACAGCTGCTGCATAGTTGAGGCTGCAGCCCTGGGTTTTCAGGACACAGTTTTCACCTAGGCGGTATCTTTGGATGTGGAAAAGGCTTTCTCTAAGACCTGGCACGCCGGGCTCCTTCACAAACTTATCTCCCTTGAGTTTCCACAAACATACATACATTTAATACATTCATATCTCAAACATCGCACTTTCAGGTTGCGGAAGGTGGAAACACTTAGACAAATTCGCGGCGGAGTTCCAGAAGGCTCTGTACTATCACCAAACTTAATAGCATTTACATCGCAGAATTTCCTCACACATCAGACGTCAACATTACCGAATATGCACATGACGTCTTGGTTTACAAAACAGACAGACACTTAGGCAGAGCCATTAATCCCATCGAAAGGTGGTGCAGGCGTTTGCGCCTGTCAATCAATCCATCAAAAAGCAACGCCATTACATTTGCAAACGCACCATACCCACAAATTTTCCCACACTCACAGATAGGCAACAGAGAATCCAGTGGGACAATTCCATCACTTATCTGGGATTGCAGCTGGATAAAAGACTTATTAGAAATCACAATACTGGAATTATTCACAGGGCGCAGGGAGGTATCTCTCAGTTGTCACCTGTGTTCAGTTCTAAAGAGATGCCTGTACATTTGCATTGCAGCTACAATTACAAACGACAGAGAATAGAGAGCTTAGAGCTATATATTTTGTATTCCGATTTTTTCCTACCAGACTACATCATAAAGACTCTTTCCTTCCATATAAAAGATAAAATTAGACGCCGGGCTACCAAATTTCACGACAGTTTGCCACATAATGAGAGTGCACTCATCCGATCACTGGGCAACTACGATGCTCACTCTAGACTTAAGCCCAGGTTAAGGTGCCACAACTAGAATGTGGTCATGAAGACAACAAAAATCCTACATCAGGCTACTGGAACAAAATCCTAATATTCACCGGCTGAACTTTACAAAATTAAAAAAAAAAACACGCTTTAAATATGAATATGCTGATAACTAAATCAAACTATCAACATATCCACATTATCGAAACCCAAGGATGCTAGATCCACCCCTCATATCTCAGGGAAGTAGCGCTTTCTCCATCAACTCTTACCCCGTAAATAAAATAATCCTAATACCTCCTTTCCCATCTGTGGTTAAACCCTAGCTCGGGTACGTCCACAGCAACTATACACAGACTGGATACTAATCCAGTCTACCAAAAATTGGTTGGTTGGTTGATTGATTGATTGGTTAGTGAACGCACATTCACAAGGCTGCCGTGCCAGAGTGAGGTAAAATAAATTAAAGTAGGCAACGCCCTAAAGGATAATATCCCACAGACACCGCATGAAGGAAACTCAACACCTACTCCCTCCTTAACCAGGACACAAAACCCACAACCCCCAATGCCCCGCCCCCAGCACCAGCACTGAAACAAAACCCAACAACGAGCAACCCAGCACCGCGAAGGAACCCGAAATGGATTCACCGTTCGTACGCCTGAAAAATGAACTTATGGAACTCCGAAAGGAGCAAATTTATTACATTTCTCTCGAGCAGCATGTAGCCTTCTAAGGAGAGATAGGACTCGATAGCTGTTTCACTAACGCAGCTGCTCCAGGAGAGCAGTGTAAAACAACAACGATTGGAGGAAATGCTTAATTTCTGGGTCCTCTCCTCCAGTAGGAGACGACGCCATCATCAGGCCATTCCAACTCGGAGCGTGTCGACCAGCGCCCCAAAGCGGCAAAGGAACTGTTCCAATTACCAACAACAAACAGGTACGTAGCATTAATATCCTACGAAAGTGAGGATGAAGAAAATACCATACAAGGAGCCTCTGTAGTCCCCTTACCGCCCCGACCAAAGAAAATCAGAACCCCAAAAACTAAATGCATCACAACTTCCAAAATAACAACCCCAATACAACCAGCCAGCCCACCCGCTAACCTCACAACCTAATCAACAAATTCAACTTACTCCACAGACACCAAAATCCCAACCAACCCAGGAAACAAACCAAAATGAAGTCGAAACACTTCGAGAAAATCCCTCCCGAATTCAAGACCAAAAGTTCATAAATTCAGTCCTTCCAAGCATCTGTCCCACAAAGGCTAACACCATACAAACAAGGAATAATTGCCTAAAAAAATGCTGCAAAAAGACTGGAGTTCATCGCAGTGAATGACGCCCTAAAAGATGCAGGCATACGATTCTATAGTTCCACGCCAAAGAACGTGCTTCCTCTCCACTACACCATCAAACGACTACCCGGCAACATGGACCTGGAGGACATTCGAAAAAATGTCGTCAGCAAAGGCTACTCACAACTGTCCGTCAAGGAACTTGAGACTAAAGGTAAGCCTCCGCCTATATTCTTGATTACACTTGAACGCGCAGATAAAAACAAGAAACTAATGTTCGAAACGGAAATATGCCATATCAAGGTTTTTATAGAACAAATTTAAAAACAAAAGCACGTCACACAGTATTTCAACTGTCAAAAATTAGGTCACACATTAAATTATGTGCACTATACAGCAATACCGTGTGGGGATGCTACTGCCTTCTAACTTGCCCCGAAAGAGACAAGAAAAATGTGACTCCAAAGCATGCCAACTACGGCCAGCACCATCGTGCTAACTACAGAGGCTGTGACACCTTCCAGAAGGAACATGACAGGCGGCAACTTGCAGACCTCAACAGGCAATCCAAAGACACGGCGCAACAAGACAAATCACAAATGCGGGGTTTGTAAGGGACGGCAACACCTTTGAAAGTGGGCAACAGCAGCAACAACAGTCCCAAATAGGCACTGCATAGCCAGCTGCGGTCACTCCAGCTTCACAACAGGACTGGGTGACATTAAAGAAACCTCTGAACTAGCAAAATTGATGAACGTCAGAAAAATTCTGCAGTACCTATAAAACACGTATTATTGCCATAATTGCAGCTCGAATTTAATGGGGAAAATAGAAACAATTGTGACTTTCATCCACGATGCTTTCCATTAGATGGCACCTTCAGGAGAGCGCAGAACTTCCTTTCGAGCTCTGCTCTGGAACGCAACTTGAATTCCAAGGCAGAGATACAAATTTGAAGGCTTCCTGGTAAAAACATGCTGGATATAACTTTCATAGGGGAAATAGAATTAAAACTGAGGCATGTCTTCAACATCCTGGATTACTGCATTATACTCACAGACAGACATCACGCAAGGGTGGGGGCATTACCATTAAATCAAATATTGTTTTCGCACGAGCACAACTTCCACGCATTCAACGCCTCGAGTGTACTGCAATAAGAGTAGGAACACAAAACCAACCTATATTACTGGTTGCAGCATACCGGCCTCCAGGTAACCGGGGCCTTAAAGCGAATCTAAACTAAATTCTCGACCTGGAAGAAAATGCACTAATAGCAGGAGATTTCAACCCCCACCACCCTGTTTGGAATTCGCGAAGGACTGATCAAGTATACACCGCTCTTGCAGATTACATATTGAATACAGGCGACATTGAGATGCACTCCCCCTCTGGCCTTACATTTTACCACGCATCAGGACTCTACGAGCCCAATACCCTAGATTTCGTAATCTCAACGCAGATGTGAGTAAAACAACAGTTATATGTTTATCACACCCTAGATTCGGATCATTTCCCAATAATATTTTCAGGATAGAACCGCGAGCAGAAACTGCCTATAACCCCAGTAACCGACTGGAACAAATTCAAAGCTCTCTTGCAAAAATTGGTAAACCCAAGCTGAAGTAAACCAACACAGAGGAAATCGATAAAAGGAATCGCATACTTTACTGCTTCTTTGTGGACAACCAAGATAAATAGTATTGACTTTCCCAAGTGCACACACCCCTGGGTCACTTGCCCCGAGGTGGAGCGCCTGATTGCTAGGCGAAGAAGATGCATGCGCCGGTGGTGGGAAACCGGATCACGCATATTTAAAGCCACAGCGAAATGGTTGCGCAAACTAATTAAAGTGGAAATAATCACCAACAATCACCATAGATGGGAGAAAAATATAC
This sequence comes from Metallyticus violacea, assembly GCA_030762175.1. Taxonomy (NCBI): domain Eukaryota; kingdom Metazoa; phylum Arthropoda; class Insecta; order Mantodea; family Metallyticidae; genus Metallyticus; species Metallyticus violacea. The sequence continues at coordinate 72,921,535 of CM060830.1, forward strand.
AAATTGCATCCACGCTTATGGTTCCCTGTGGCAGGTGCTACGAAGCTTCAAAAGCGCCGGTTTAGTGTATACTAACCCGCAGGCCCTCCAGGGCAGGAAGGTCTTCTTTCTTAACGACAGGTAAATAAAGCAGAAGTATTTGCAGACGTGTTCGAGCATTGCTTCAAAGATAATCCAAGTATCAATCAAGTGCACGAACACAAAATTGAGACGTAGTTTCTATAATGGAAACCCAATGAGCAAAAACAAAAATTACCTCTTTTTACCACCCAGGACATCTTCCAGGAATTAAGACTGCTGAAATCAGGCAAAGTCGCTGACCCAGAAGGAGTGCGAAATGAAAACTACGCAACATGCCCCGGAAGGCACTGATCCCTGTCGCATACATCGGGAGACAGGGATCAAGCCTAGAGGACCTAATCAACAGCATTTACCAAAACGTTGGGCAAAAATCCAGGTACACCCGAATATGGTAATACAGAAACACAGGCAGAGGCGCACCCTTACTTCGCACACATAGGCGGATAAAGATGCTGTAAATATGTAAATAGGCTTTTTTCCTCCCCTGCTGTAAATAAAATCGTCCCTTTCACCCCCTCTTCACCTTACCATCATTTTTGCTTCTTAATGTAAACACTGAATTAAAAAAATTGTACATTACTTCAGCAATGCAAAATCACAGTATAATGTTTCTCATGGCCCAAAATAAGGTTCGTGTATGAGTTTACAACACACGAATAACTTTAAAATAAAACCAAGCTAAATGTACAAGAACGCAAATTGTATCCTGCAAGGCCATGACCCTGTAAGGTCACAGGAAATATTTATTTAATAAAAATCTTGAAACTTGAATCTTGAGCGTGGGAGGGCTACTAGTAGTAAATACTTGACGCTACCCGCAGGGCTGAAAGCACTTAACTGCTGCTCTTGGTGGTGCTAAGTGCGCGAGCGGGTAGCCAGAAACGAGCGAAAGCGGAGAGGACCGAAGGCAGTGACTGGCACAGCTATTAGCTAAATAATGATGACGCTTTAGCATCAACGGTGCAATAGCGCAGACTGTTAGAGCGCCATGTTTCACTGGGGTAAATTGAATATTGGGCTCGAGTACTACCATTCCATGCTTCTTCTTCTTCTTCTTCTTCTTCTTCTTCTTCTTCTTCATTCTTCTTCTTCTTCTTTTACTTCTTCTTCTTCTTCTTCTCCTCCTCCTCCTTCTTCTTCTTCTCCTCTTCCTCCTCCTCCTCCTTCTTTTTCTTCTCCTCCTCCTTCTCTTCCTCTTCCTCCTCCTCCTCCTCCTCCTCCTCCTCCTTCTTCTTCTTCTTCTTCTTCTTCTTCGTCTTCGTCTTCTTCTTCCTCTCCCTACTCGAGTTAAAGGAGATTTGCCACAATTACAATGATTTACTCGCTACACACAGGGCCCACCGATTTCTTGGATTTGCCTAAGGTTAGCTGACAGATTAGGTCATTGTGCGTGTATATATGAATTAGTTGCAAATTGGAATAAGAACTCATTTCCCACCGTTACAATATTTCACCCGCCTAATAATGCCCTCATTACAGTGATTTACCTGTCCCTATCCATTTACATTTACAAAATAATACATTTACAACATAATCGCTACAAACAGGGGCCCTCCGATTTCTTGGATTTGCCCAAGGTTAGTCGACAGATTAGGTCATTGTGGGTGTATATATGAATTAGTTGCAAATTGGAATAAGAACACATTTCCCACCGTTACAATATTTCACCCGCCTAATAATGCCCTCATTACAGTGGTTTACCTGTCCCTATCCATTTACATTTACAAAATAAAGTGCATGCGGATAAATTCCGCTCTCTCTTATGTTGCTCGCTTCTGGCTAACTAGGGCATTTAACACCAGAAGTAACAGCAGTTAAGTTTTTTCGCCTTGCGGATAACGTCAAAGTGTAGACTATGGTTACTAACCAGTAGATTCAAGTGCTCCAGCAACACATAGCTATAAAGGTTATGCGGTTTTTACCTTTTTGGCTGCAGTGTGTTGTTCCTTGTTACAAAACTTAGTTTTTTTAGGAATTTTTCTACTTCATTTTATGATTTTTACCATGTGTTGTCTTGTTGCGCTTGAATAGCGGTGGCGCCATAACGCGTGCAAAAGCAACATATGTGCTGGATGAACTATTTGGAGCTGTTACCAAATATCTAAATAGATGTGTGCTGCTTATGCTTCGCTTTCTTAGGTACATCTTCCAGCATATTAAAAACTTCTTGTGATGCAATTTTTCAGCAAAAATTTCAAACATTAATTATTTATATATGGAATATTAAAGAACAATGCAGAAATGTATTCACTCTGTATAGAGGGATCTCAGACATGTAGTTTGAGATAGAGAATCCATGGACATCAACTTAAAATATTAGAGCGATGGGTTAGTCAAGTGGAACTAAATACTCAGAAAATAATAATTAAGCAAAGTTGGATTAAACTTTGTATTGGAATGATTCCTTTTCTTAGTGATCAAAAGAAATAATTGGTAATAACCCATCAGCAGTGTAGTATCATAATTTAAGTATTATAAAAATCTAATTGCCTACCACTGCATTGGTGTAATAGTAAGGAACTCAACTGTTAATAATAAAGGTATTAAAAGTAATTTTAATAATAATAATAATAATAATAATAATAATAATAATAATAATAATAATAATAATAATAATAGCAGTAGTAGTAGTAGTAGTAGTAGTGGTGGTGGTATTAGTAGTGGTGGTAGTACTAGTGGTAAAAGTAGTAATAGTGGTAGTAGTGGCAGTAATGATACTAGTGGTAGTAGTGATTGTAGTGGTAATAGCGGTGGTGATGGTAGTAGTGGTAGCACTAGTGGTAATGGTGGTAGGAGTGGTAATCGTAGTAGTCGTAGTAGTACTGGTGGAAGTGGTAGTAGTGGTAGTGATAGTAATGGTGCTAGTAGTAATAGTGGTAGTAGTGGTAGTATTGGTAGAAGGAGTAGTAGTAGTAGTAGTTAAGTAGTGTCAGTAATGATAGTAGTGGTGGTGGTGTTAGAGGTGGTAGTAGTGGTGGTGGTGTTAGACGTGGTAGTAGTAGTGGTGGTAGTGGTAGCAGTGTTACTAATAGTAGTGGTAGTAGTAGTGGTAGTTGTAGTAATAGTGGTAGTAGTGGTAGTAGTAGTGGCAGTAGGCAGTAATGATAGTAGTAGTAGTAGTGGTAGTGATGGTGGTAGTAGTTGTAGTGGTAGTACTGGTAGTGGGGTAGTAGCAGTGGTAGTAGTAGTAGTGGTGGTAGTAGTAGTGGTGGTGGTGGAAGTATTAGTAGTGGAAGTAGTAGTAGTAGTAGTAGTAGTAGTGGCAGTAGTAGTAGTAGTAGTAGTAGTGGTAGTGGTAGTAGTAGTAGTGGTGGTTGTAGTAGTAGTAGTAGCAGTGGTAGTAGTGGAAGTAGTAGCAGTAGCAGTAGTAGTAGCAATGGTAGTGGTAGTAGTAGTATAGGTGGTGGTAGTGGTAGTAGTGGTAGTAGTAGTAGTAGTAGCAATGGTAGTGGTAGTAGTAGTGGTGGCAGTAGTAATAGCAGTAGTAGTAGTGGTAGTTGTAGTAGTAGTAGTGGTGGTGGTGGTAGTAGTGGAAGTAGTAGCAGTAGTAGTGGTAGTAGTAGTAAGTAGTAGTAGTAGTAGTAGTAGTAGTAGTAGTAGTAGTAGTAGTAGTAGTAGTGGTAGTAGTGGTATGGTAGTAGTAGTAGTAGTAGTAGTAGTGGTGGTGGTGGTGGTGGTGGTGGAAGTAGTGGCAGTAGCAGTAGTAGTAGTAGTGGTAGTGGTAGTAGTGGTAGTGGTAGTAGTAGTAGTTTTTTTTAATTGCAGGATATAAATCTTATAAAGACGCCATTCTCTGAGGCGAGTTGAATTCCCACCAACTAAAAAACCCCTGCTTAGAATCAAATAAGGCTTCTTCTCGGAACCACCGTCGGTATTAGTTCAAGAAGAAGATGATTCAAAGATTATTAACAAAAATTAGTCATACCATCATTATTGTACATCATCTTGCAATTCTTTTCTCTTGGTGGACAAAATACTAATTACCAGAGTACTCACTGTTAACCTTTCCCTTAGAGACAAGCACATTTAACAAGATTATCGGGGGTCAAAATTTCCAGTTTGTTTTCAGCCTTATGTCTCCGCATACTCCAGCGAACACAGTCAAACAAAGTATGTTCAGCTGTATAAGTTTTGCCACAATAAAGACATTCAGCAGTGGCACTCAATCGAAAACGGTACAAATAAGCCTCAAAACATCCATGACCGGTTAAAAAGGGTGATAAATAATAATTAACTTCTTCCCATTTCCGTGTAATGCATGGTCTCATATCTGTTATTAAGTTCCTGGTCCAGCGTGCTATACCTTCATCTTTCTCCCACAATGCCTACCATTTCCCCAACAAAAAATCTTGGGTTTCTTCACTGTATTCATTACGCTCTACCATCAATCGCACTTCAACCAAAAGAGTATAGGGTGGAGTTCTGGCAAGTACTAGTAACGCTTTAGAAGAAGTAGTTCTATATGCACTAGTTATTCTTAAAGCAACTTTTCTCTGAACTCTGAGAAGCATATTTCTATAAAGTTTCTTTTCCAAAGCTACTCTCCATACCTCTACTCCATATAACATGATGGATTTAACAACAGATAAAAAGAATACGTCTATTGTTTTCTCTTGATCCGCCTATATTTGGCATCAAACGACTAAGATTGCCAATAGCCTTCCCTGCTTTTTCAGTGATCCGTCTGATGTTGTGCCCCATTGCCATATTTCTATCAAAATATGTTCCAAGGTATTTAATAACTTCTTTACTGTGTATAGCTAGGCCATCTATGTTTATTGTGATTGTTTTTGCCTTCCCGGCTCCCACCAGTAACACCACTTCTGTCTTCTGTGGTGCCAATCTAAGGCTTTTACTGTCTATCCAGAATATAAGCGCGTCTAAGGCCAGATTTGCAACAATTTTTAAGTATCTATGTCAGATACTGTCACGAGCATTCCTAAGTCATCAGCATATCCTATCAACCTCACATCCCGGGGCATCGGTAACTTCAAAACACCAATGTAATAAATATTCCTCGGAGTAGGATCCAAAACCGAACCCTATGGCACACCACATGTCACTTCCATTGTGATGTTTTTGCCAATGAATAAGATCCGATCTTCCAGATAGCTAGCTAACACATTGTAGAGATATGGGGCTATTCGCCCATCACTTAGCTCCTGAAGAATACCACCCCATGTAGCAGAGTTAAATGCGTTTTGAACATCAACAGTTATGAGCATGCACAGGCGTCTTTTACCGCCTTGAGTGCGTTTAACTGCAGCTGCAATCTCTTGCACCCGTTTCAGGGCAGTAATAGTAAAACGTCCTTCTCGAAAGCCATGCTGTTCTGTAGCAAGACCACCACTCCGATCCAGCTCATTCTTCAATCTTCCCAATATAAGGTGTTCCAACAACTTGCCTAATACGTTCAAGATGCATGTTGGGCGATACGCTTTATGATGTGATCCAGTTTAAGTTTCTCAAGCAGTACCAATCTAGTCACCTTCCATTCTTTTGAAAATTCACCTTACTGTAAAATATGATTGAGCACTGTCAAACACGCATCTGGATGGTCCGTCATCACTGCTCTAATCACTTCAGGGGCTATTCCATCTGGACCCGGGGATTTCTGTTCCTTGATTTCAGTCACTGTTTTTCTTAGTTCATCGTTAGTAAACACGGGAAGTTCGGCCTGAGGGACAATTCGTCGAGCCCACTGGATAGGAGTGTGTTTCGGAAAAAGTGTCTGCGCAATTTCCATTTGTCTTTCATCCGTCAAACATATGGATGACACAGTCTTAAACATTTTTGTAACAATCTGGTATCCTCTAACCCAGATATCTAACTCCACCTCATCCAACACCAACTTCCAAGCAGAACGTTGTGCATCTAGAAATCACCTTCTTTAACACAGTTCGGCTGTGATTGTATTGCTCAAGACCAATCTTTTTAAAGCCTCATCCCTTCTTTTATTGGCTCTAACCTTGCATTGCCTACATTGTAAATACGCCTTCCTCTTTTCAGCAATTTCTGTCGACCACCAATATACAGGTCGTCTAATAGTCCCTTTAGTTTTCCTGGGAAATGTTTTATTGCGTGCAGTTTGGATGATATTTGTGAACTCCTGCGCTTTAATCGTCCTAGGGCCCTTCAAATGGAGTAATCTTCCAACTTCCTCCGTTAATGTAATAATATCGTCCTTATTCACTCGCCAACCCTTTCTTTTCATAGTGCAAAACGGATGCCTCATATTTACCGCGTGATGGATATCATACAAAATATGTTGATGATAACTTAAATTTTCTTCTTCCAAAACTTTCCAATTGATAAAATGCCTAGCAATATATTTGGTACTAAAGCTAATATCAATATATGATTCCCTGTCTCGCCTAACAAATGTTGGTGCCACAAGATCCTCTTCAGCAAGCCATTCAGTCATTACCCTTCCCCTTGCATCCTCCGCCTTAGAGCGCCAAAGATGTGATTTAGCATTAAAGTCACCTCCAACCACCACCTCTTTACTAGGTTTCTTCGTGGCTTTGTAAAAAGCATATAAAGCAAGAAATGTCCACACTTGGGGATATATAACAACCATAATAACTAATGACTCACTTTCAATCCAAACACATCCATCTCCAGCCCCTGTGCTGACTATCTTGATGTCTTTATTATGTAGGTGGATAGCTACATCCGTCTTATTATCCGGTATCCATTGCGACTGGGCAATCTTATTCCTATTGGGTTTGACTATGATTATAATATCAGCATGATGCTCTTCTGCTATCTGACACATAATATCCATAGCAGCTCTACCGCGGTGAATATTACCTTGTAATGTTCGTATCTTCCCTATAAATCCAGAATTAGTGTCATACGAAAGGTCACTCATAGTCCAGCCTGGGTCTAGTCTCGATTGAGAACTGTTCATTGATCTGTGTCAAGATTCTTCTCTCTGGCTGCATTCATCGTCTTCCTAAAACTGGGGCATCGGTTTGTTCCCAATGTATGTCCCTTTACATGACATGTGATGCATATTTGTTCATTTGTACATTCTGCAGCCAAGTGTCCATCATCTCCACAATTTAGACAGACCTTTCTTCTATTGAGACCTGTACATGTGGATGCCCCATGTCCAAATTCTTGGCAATTAAAACAGCGGATTATGCCCACACGTTCCCTGACTCTACAGGAGCACCAATCAATCTTAACTCGCTCCATATGCCGTAATCTTTGACCTAACTCATAATTTAATGCTAAGGTAGGAAAAATAGTTATCTCCATTTGAAACGCAAAAAGCGCGATTCTTATGAAGTTTCAAACGTTCGAAAATAACTCTTTTCTATTCCAGATTCTTTCTACATAATATGCTATTCTAAGGCTATCAAACTGGAAAAATGAAAGAGAACCAGTTTTTCAAATAATAACGGAAAAAGGTGATTCTAATGAGGTTTTCAACCATCTATATAAATCTTTTCTTTTCGCGAATCTGTCTTCATTTTACGCTTTTTAAGGCTAACAAACTAGTATAATGAAAGAGAAATTGTTATCTCCATTTGAAACGCAAAAAAAAGCGCGATTCTTATGAAGTTTCCAACCTTCGAAAATAAATCTTTTCTTTTCGGGATTCTTTCCACATAATATGCTATTCAAAGGCTATAAAACTAGAAAAATGAAAAAGAACCATTTATCTCAAATAAGAAAGGAAGAAAACATGATTCTAATGAGGTTTCAAACCATTGAAATAAATCTTTTATTTTAGCAAATCTTTCTTCTTTTTATGCTTTTTAAGGCCATCAAACTAGAATAATGAAGGAGAAATAATTATCTCCATTTGCAACGCCAAATATTCCGATTCTTATGAAGTTTCCAACCATCGAAATAAGTCTTTTCTTTTCGCGAATCTTTCTTCTTTTTATGATTCTCCAAGGCTATCAAAGTAGTATAAGCAAGGAAAAGTAGTTATCTCCATTTGAAACGCAAAAAAGCGCGATTCTTATGAAGTTTCCAACCTTCAAAAATAAATATTTTGTATTCGAGATGCTTTCGACATAATATGCTATTCTAAGACTATCAAACTGGAAAAAGAAAGAGAACCTGTTTTTTTAAATAAGAACGGAAAAGGTGATTCTAATGAAGTGTCCAACCATCGAAATAAAACATTTGTTTCGCGAATCGTTGTTCATTTTTAGCCTTTCTAAGGCTATCAAACTATTTTAATGTAGAAAAGGTAGTTATCTCCATTTAAAACGCAAAAAAAGCGATTCTGTTGAAGTTTCCACCCTTCGAAAATAAACCTTTTCTTTTCGATTTTTTTACCGCATAATATGCTTTTCTAAGGCTATCAAACTAGAAAAATGAAAGAGAAACAGATATCTCAAAGAAGAACAGACAAAAAGTGATGATAATGAGGATTAAAACCATGGATATAAAACTTTTCTTTTCGCGATCTTTCTTCATTTTATGCATTTCTAAGGCTAACGAACTAGTATAATGAAAGAGAAATACTTATCACCATTTGAAACGCACAAAAAGCGCGATTCTTATTAAGTTTCCAACCTTCGAAAACAAATTATTTCTTTTCGAGTTTCTTTCAGCATAATATGCTTTTCTAAAGGCTAACAAACAAGAAAAATGAAAGAGAACCAGTTATCTCAAATAAGAACGGGAAAAAAGTGATTCTAATTAGGTTTACAACCATGGAAATAAAACTTTTCTTTTCGCGAATCTTTCTTCATTTTATGCTCTACTAAGGCTATCAAACCAGAATAATGAAAGAGCCATAGGTATTTCCATTATAATAGCAAAATAAGCGGATTCTAAGAAGTTTCCAACATTTGAAAATAAATCTTTTCTTTTCAAGATTTTTTAACGCATAATATGCGTTTCTAAGGCCATCAAACTAGAAAAATGAAAGACAACAAATTATCTCAAATAAGAACGGAAAAAAGTGATTCTAATGAGGTTTCAAACCATCGAAATATATCATTTTTTTTCGCGAATCTTTCTTCAATTTATCCCATCAAACTAGAAAAATGAAACAGAACCAGTTATTTCAAATAAGAATGGAAAAAGGTGATTCCAATTAGGTTTCCAACCATCGAAATAATTCTTTCCTTTTCGCGAATGTTTCTTCATTTCATGCTTTTCTAAGGCTATCAAATTAGAATAATCAAAGAGAAATAATTATCTAGATGTGAAACCGATAAAATACCAATTCTTTTAAAGTTTCCAACAATCGAAAATATTTTTTTCGAGATTATTTCCACATACAATGCTTTTTAGAGGCCATCAAACTAGAAAAATGAAAGAGAAATGGTTATATCAAATAAGAACGGAAAAAATGTGATTCTTATGAGGTGTCCAACCATCGAAATTAAACTTTTCTTTTCGCGAATGTTTCTTCATTTTATGCTTTTCTAAAGCTATCAAACTAGAATAATGAAAGAGAAATAGTATCTCTATTTGAAACGAAAAAAGGGCGATTCTTATGAAGTTTCCAACCTTCGAAAATAAATCTTTTCTTTTTGGGATTCTTTCAACATAATATGCCCTTCTAAGGCTATCAAACTAGAAAAATGAAAGAGAACCAGTTACCTCAAATAAGAAAGGAAGAAAAAGTGATCCTAATGAGGTTTCAAACCATCGAAATAATTTTTTTTTTTTTTTTTTTTTGCGAATCTTTCTTCATTTTATGCATTTCTAAGCCCATCAAACTACAAAAATGAAAGACAACGAGTTAACTCAAATAAGAACAGAAAAAAAGTGATGCCAATGTGGTTTCAAACCATCGAAATAAATATTTTTTTTTTTTTTTTTTTGCGAATCTTTCTTCATTTTATGCTTTCTAAGGCTATCAAACTAGAATAATGAAATATAAATAGTTATCTCCATTTGAAACGAAAACAAGGGCAATTCTTATGAAGTTTCCAACCTTCGAAAACAAATCTTTTCTTTTCGAGATTTATTCCGCATAATATGCTTTTTAAGGCTATCAAACTAGAAAAATGAAAGAGAACCAGTTACCTCAAATAAGAACAGAAAAAAGTGATGCTAATGAGTTTTCCAACCATCGATATAAATCATTTTATTTCGCGAATGTTTCTTTATTTCATGCTTTTCTAAGGCTAACAAACTAAAATAATGAAAGAGAAATAGTTTTCTCTATTTGAAACGCAAAAACAGCGCCTTTCTCATGAAATTTCCAACATTCGAAAATAAATCTTCTTTTTTTCGGGAATCTTTCTTCACTTTATGCTTTTCTAAGGCCATCAAACTAGAAAAATGAAAGAGAACCTGTAATCTAAAATAACAACGGAAAAAAATGTGATTCTAATGCGGTGTCCAACCATCGAAATAAAACTTTTCTTTTCGCGAATTGTTCTTCCATTTATGCTTTTCTGAGGCTAGCAAATTAGAATAATGAAAGAGAAATAGTTATCTACATTTGAAACGCAAAAAAGGGGAATTCTTATGAAGTTTCCAACCTTCGAAAATGAGTCTTTCCTTTTCCAGATTCTTTCGACACAATATGCTAATCTAAGGGCAGTAAACTATAAAATGAAAGAGAGCCAGTTATTTCAAATAAACACGGAAAAAGGTGATTCTAATAAGGTTTCCAACCGTCGAAATAAATCTTTTCTTTTCGGGAATCTTTCTTCATTTTATGTATTTCTGAGGCTATCAAACTAGAATAATGAAGGAGAAATAGTTATCTCCATTTGAAACCAAAAGTACCCAATTGTTTTAATGTTTTTAACTTTAGAAAATAATTTTTTTCTTTTCGAGATTCTTTCCGCATAATGTGCTTTTCTAAGGCTATCAAACTAGAAAAATAAAAGACAACAAATTATCTCAAATAAGAACGGAAAAGGGTGATTCTAATGAGATTTCCAATCAATGAAATAAAACTTTTCTTTTCGCGAATCTTTCTTCATTTTACGCTTTTTAAGGCTAACAAACTAGTATAATGAAAGAGAAATTGTTATCTCCATTTGAAACGCAAAAAAAGCGCGATTCTTATGAAGTTTCCAACCTTCGAAAATAAATCTTTTCTTTTCGGGATTTTTTCCACATAATATGCTATTCAAAGGCTATAAAACTAGAAAAATGAAAAAGAACCATTTATCTCAAATAAGAAAGGAATAAAACATGATTCTAATGAGGTTTCAAACCATTGAAATAAATCTTTTATTTTAGCGAATCTTTCTTCATTTTTTGCTTTTCTAAGGCCATCAAACTAGAATAATGAAGGAGAAATAATTATCTCCATTTCAAACGCCAAATATTCCGATTCTTTTGAAGTTTCCAACCATCGAAATAAGTCTTTTCTTTTCGCGAATCTTTCTTCATTTTATGATTCTCTAAGGCTATCAAAGTAGTATAAGCAAGGAAAAGTAGTTATCTCCATTTGAAACGCAAAAAAGCGCGATTCTTATGCAGTATCCAACCTTCAAAAATAAATCTTTTGTATTCGAGATGCTTTCGACATAATATGCTATTCTAAGAATATCAAACTGGAAAATGAAAGAGAACCTGTTTTTTTAAATAAGAACGGAAAAGGTGATTCTAATGAAGTGTCCAACCATCGAAATAAAACATTTGTTTTCGCGAATCGTTGTTCATTTTTAGCCTTTCTAAGGCTATCGAACTATTTTAATGGAGGAAAGGTAGTTATCTCCATTTAAAACGCAAAAAAAGCGATTCTGTTGAAGTATCGACCCTTCGAAAATAAACCTTTTCTTTTCGATTTTTTTCCGCATAATATGCTTTTCTAAGGCTATCAAACTAGAAAAATGAAAGAGAAATAGATATCTCAAAGAAGAACCGAAAAAAAGTGATGAAAATGAGGTTTAAAACCATGGATATAAAATTTTTTTTTTTCGGGAATCTTTCTTCATTTTATGCATTTCTAAGGCTAACGAACTAGTATAATGAAAGAGAAATACTTATCACCATTTGAAACGCACAAAAAGCGGGATTCTTATTAAGTTTCCAACCTTCGAAAATAAATTATTTCTTTTCGAGATTCTTTCCGCATAATATGCTTTTCTAAAGGCTAACAAACAAGAAAATTGAAAGAGAACCAGTTATCTCAAATAAGAACGGGAAAAAAGTGATTCTAATTAGGTTTCCAACCTACGAAAATAAACCTTTTCTTTTCGAGCTTTTTCCGCATAATATGCTTTTGTAAGGCAATCAAATTAGAAAAACGAAAGAGAACCAGTTATCCTAAATAAGAAGTGATAAAAAGTGATTCTAATGAGGTTTCCAACCATCGATATAAATATTTTCTTTTCGCGAATCTTTCTTCATTTTATGCTTTTCTAATGCTATCAAAATAGAATAATGAAGGAGAAATAGTTATCTCCATTTGAAACGGGAAAAAAAAACCGCGATTCTCATGAAGTTTCCAACTTTAGGAAATAAACTTTTTCTTTTCGAGATTCTTTCCGCATAATATGCTTTTCTAAGCCGATCAGCCTAGAAAAATGAAAGAGATCCAATTATCTCAAATAAGAACAGAAAAAAAAATTCTAATAAGGTTTCCAACCATTGAAATAAATCTTTTCTTTTCGCGAATCTTCCTTCATTTTATGCTTTTCTAAGGCTATCAAAGTAGAATAATGAAGGAATGTTAGTATCTCCATTTGAAACGCAAAAAAGCGATTGTTTTGAAGTTTCCAACCTTCGAAAATAAAAATTTTCATTTCGAGTTTTTCCGCATAATATGGTTTTCTAAGGCTATCAAAGTAGAAAAATTAAACAGAACCAGTTATCTCAAATAAGAACAGAAACAAAGTGATACAAATGAGGTTTCAATCCATCGATATAAATCTTTTCTTTCCGCGATTCTTTCATCTATTTATGCTTTTTTAAGGCAATCAAACTTGAATAATGAAGGAAAAATAGTTATTGCCATTTGAAACGCAAAAAAGCGCGATTCTTATGAAGTTTCCAACCTTCGAAAATAAATCTTTCTATTCGAGATTCTTTCGATATAATATGCTATTCTAAGGCTATCAAACTGGAAAAATGAAAGAGAACCAGTTTTTCAAATAAGAACGGAAAAAGTGATTCTAATGAGGTGTCTCACCATCGAAATGAAACTTCTCTTTTCATGATTCGTTCTTCATTTTATGCTTTTCAAAGGCTATCAAATTAGATTAATTAAGGAGAAAGAGTTATCTACATTTGAAACGCGAAAAACTCGATTCTTTTGAAGTTTCCAACCTTCGAAAATAATTATTTCTTTTCGAGATTCTTTACGCATAATATGCTTTTCTAAGGCTATCAAACTAGAAAAATGAAATACAACCAGTTATCTCAAATAAGAACAGAAAAAAAGTGATGCTAATGAGGTTTCCAACCATCGATATAAATCTTTTCTTTTCGCGAATCTTTCTTCATTTTACGCTTTTCTAAGGCTAATAACCTAGTATAATGAAAGAGAAATTGTTATCTCCATTTGAAACGCAAAAAAGCGCTATTCTTATGAAGTTTCCAACCTTCGAAAATAAATCTTTTCTTTTCGAGATATTTTAACGCATAATATGCTTTTCTAAGGCTATCAAACTTAAAAATGAAAGAGAACCAGTTATCTCAAATAAGAACGGAAAAAAAAAAAAGATTCTAAAGAGGTTTCTAACCATCGAAATAAATTTTTTCTTTTCGCGAATCTTTCTTCATTTTAAGCTAATCTAAGGCTATCAAAGTAGTATAATGAAGGAAAAGTAGTTATGTCCATTTGAAAATCAAAAATAAACCGATTTTTTTAAGTTTCCAACCTTCGAAAATAAACCTTTTCTTTTCGAGCTTTTTCCGCATAATATGCTTTTGTAAGGCTATCAAATTAGAAAAATGAAAGAGAACCAGTTATTCTAAATAAGAAGTGGGAAAAAGTGATTCTAATGAGGTTTCCAACCATCGATATAAATATTTTCTTTTCGCGAATCTTTCTTCATTTTATGCTTTTCTAACACTATCAAACTAAAAAAATGAAAGAGTACCAGTTACTTAAAATAAGAAGGGAAAAAATTTTATTGTAATGAGGTTTCCAATAATCGAAATAAATCTTTTCTATTCGCGAATCTTTCTTCATTTTATACTTTCTAAGGCTATCAAACTAGAATAATGAAGGAGAAATAGTTATCTCCATTTGAAACGGAAAAAAAAACCGCGATTCTCATCAAGTTTCCAACTTTAGGAAATAAACTTTTTCTTTTCGAGATTCTTTCCGCATAATATGCTTTTCTAAGCCGATCAGCCTAGAAAAATGAAAGAGATCCAATTGTCTCAAATAAGAACAGAAAAAAAAATTCTAATGAGGTTTCCAACCATCAAAAACAAATCTTTTCTTTTCGCGAATCTTTCTTCATTTTATGCTTTTCTAAGGCCATCAAACTAGAATAATGAAGGAGAAATAATTATCTCCAATTGAAATGTCAAATATCCCGATTCTTTTGAAGTTTCCAACCATCGAAATAAATATTATCTTTTCGTGAATCTTTCTTCATTTTATGCTTTTCTAACGCTATGAAACAAAAAAAATGAAAGAGAACCAGTTATCTCAAATAAGAACGGAAAAAAAAAGATTCTAAAGAGGGTTCTAACCATAAAATAAAACTTTTCTTTTCGCGAATCCTTCATTTTATGCATCTCTAAGGCTATCAAAGTTGTATAATGAAGGAAAAGTAGTTATCTACATTTGAAACGCAAAAAAGCGCGATTCTTATGAAGTTTCCAACCTTCAAAAATATATCTTTTCTATTCGAGATGCTTTCGACATAAAATGCTATTCTAAGGCTATCAAACTGCAAAAATGAAAGAGAACCAGTTTTTTATATAAGAACGGAAAAGGTGATTCTAATGTAGTGTCCAACCATCGAAATAAAACTTTTCTTTTCGCGAATCGTTCTTCATTTTATGCCTTTTTAAGGCTATCAAAGTAGTATAATGTAGGAAAGGTAGTTATCTCCATTTGAAACCAAAAAAGCGATTCTTTTGAAGTTTCCAACCTTCGAAAATAAATCTTTTCTTTTCGGGATTCTTTCTTCATTTTATGTTTTTCTAAGGTTATCAAAGTAGAATAATGAAGGAAAAGTAGTTATCTCCATTTGAAAAGCAAAAAAAAGCGAATCTTTGAAGATTCCAACTTGCGAAAATAAATCTTTTCTTTTCGAGCTTTTTCCGCATAATATGCTTTTCTAAGGCTATCAAACTACAAAAATTAAAGACAACCAGTTATCTCAAATAAGAACAGAAAAAAAGCGATGTTAATGGGCTTTCCAACCATGGAAATAAATATTTTCTTTTCGCGAATCTTTTTTCATTTTATGCTTTTCTAAGGCTATCAACCTAGTATAATGAAGGAGATATAATTATCTCCTTTTGAAACGGCAAAAAACCCGATTATTTTGAAGTTTCTAACCTTCAAATATAATTTTTTTCTTTTCGAGATTTTTTCCGCATGATATGCTTTTCTAAGGATTTCAAACTAGAAATTTGAAAGAGAACCAGTTATTTCACATAAGAACGGAAAAAGGGATTCTAATGAGGTTTCCAACCATCGAAATAAATCTTTTGTTTTCGCGAATCCTTCATTTTATGCATCTCTAAGGCTATCAAAGTTGTATAATGAAGGAAAAGTAGTTATCTACATTTGAAACGCAAAAAAGCGCGATTCTTATGAAGTTTCCAACCTTCAAAAATATATCTTTTCTATTCGAGATGCTTTCGACATAAAATGCTATTCTAAGGCTATCAAACTGCAAAAATGAAAGATAACCAGTTTTTTAAATAAGAACGGAAAAGGTGATTCTAATGTAGTGTCCAACCATCGAAATAAAACTTTTCTTTTCGCGAATCGTTCTTCATTTTATGCCTTTTTAAGGCTATCAAAGTAGTATAATGTAGGAAAGGTAGTTATCTCCATTTGAAACCAAAAAAGCGATTCTTTTGAAGTTTCCAACCTTCGAAAATAAATCTTTTCTTTTCGGGATTCTTTCTTCATTTTATGTTTTTCTAAGGTTATCAAAGTAGAATAATGAAGGAAAAGTAGTTATCTCCATTTGAAAAGCAAAAAAAAGCGAATCTTTGAAGATTCCAACTTTCGAAAATAAATCTTTTCTTTTCGAGCTTTTTCCGCATAATATGCTTTTCTAAGGCTATCAAACTACAAAAATTAAAGACAACCAGTTATCTCAAATAAGAACAGAAAAAAAGCGATGCTAATGGGCTTTCCAACCATGGAAATAAATATTTTCTTTTCGCGAATCTTTTTTCATTTTATGCTTTTCTAAGGCTATCAACCTAGAATAATGAAGGAGATATAATTATCTCCTTTTGAAACGGCAAAAAACCCGATTATTTTGAAGTTTCTAACCTTCAATGATAAATTTTTTCTTTTCGAGATTTTTTCCGCATGATATGCTTTTCTAAGGATTTCAAACTAGAAAAATGAAAGAGAACCAGTTATTTCACATAAGAACGGAAAAAGGGATTCTAATGAGGTTTCCAAATATCGAAATAAATCTTTTGTTTTCGCGAATCTTTCTTCATTTTATGCTTTTCTAAGGCTATCAAACTAGAATAATGAAAGAGAAATATTTATCTGGATTTGAAGCCAAAAAAGGGCGATTCTTATGAAGTTTCCAACCTTCGAAAACAAATCTTTTCTTTTCGAGATTTTTTCCGCATAATATGCTTTTCTAAGGCTATCAAACTAGAAAAATGAAAGAGAACCAGTTATCTCAAATAAGAACAGAAGAAAGTGATTTTATTGAGGACTCCAACCATCTAAATATCTCTTTTGTTTTCGCGAACCTTTCTTCATTTTATGCTTTTCTAAAGCTACCCAACTAGAATAATGAAAGAGAAATAGTTATCTCCATTTGAATAGCAAAAAAACGGCGATTCTAAGAAGTTTCCAACCTTCGAAAATTAATCTTTTTCTTTTCGAGATATTTTAACGCATAATATGCTTTTCTAAGGCTATCAAACTATACAAATGGAAGTGAACCAGGTATCTCAAATAAGAACGGAAAAAGTTGATTCTAATGAAGTATCCAACCAAATAAATAAATATTTTCTTTTCGCGAATCTTTCTTTATTTTATGCTTTCTAAGGCTATCAAAGTACATGAAGGAAAAGTTTTTATCTCCATTTGAAACACAAAAAGCGATTCCTTTGATGATTCCACCTTCGAATCTTTTCGAGCTTTTTCCGCATAGTATGCTTTTCTAAGGCTATAAAACTAGACAAATGAAAGACAACCACTTATCTCAAATAAGAACAGAAAAAAAGTGATGCTAATGTGGTTTCCAACCATCGATATACATCTTTTCTTTTCGCCAATCTTTCTTAATTTTATGCCTTTCTAAGGCTAACACACTCGTATAATGAAAGAAAAATAGATATCTCCATTTGAAACGCAAAAAAGCGCGATTCTTATGAAGTTTCAAACCTTCGAAAATAAATATTTTCCTTTCGGGATTCTTTCGACATAATATGCCCTTCTAATCCTATCAAACTAGAAAAATGAAAGAGAACCAATTATCTCAAATAAGAAAGGAAGAAAAAGTGATTCCAATGAGGATTCAAACCATCGAAATAAATCTTTTTTTTTTGGCGCAATTTCTTCATTTTATGCATTTCTAAGGCTATCAAATTAGATTAATTAAGGAGAAATAGTTATCTCCAATTGAAACGCGAAAAAACCAGATTCTTTTGAAGTTTCCGAACTTCGAAAATAAATTATTTCTTTTCGAGATTCCTTATGCATAATATGCTTTTCTAAGGCTATCAAGCAAAAAAATGAAATACAAACAGTTATCTCAAAAAAAACCGAAAAAAGAGATGCTAATGAGGTTTCCAACCATCGATATAAATCTTTTCTTTCGAGAATCTTTCTTCATTTTACGCTTTTCTAAGGCTAACACACTAGCATAATGAAATAGTTAACTCCATTTGAAACGCAAAAAAGCGCGATACTTATGAAGTTTCCAATCTTGGAAAATAAATTTTTTCTTTTCGATATTCTTTCCGCATAATTAGCTTTTCTAAGGCGATCAACCTAGAAAAACGAAAGAGATCCAATTATCTCAAATAAGAACGGAAAAAAGTGATTCTAAAGAAGTTCTAAACCATCGAAATAAATCTTTTCTTTTCGCGAATCTTTCTTCTTTTTATGCTTTTCTAGGGCTATGAAAGTAGAATAATGAAGCAAAAGTAGTTATCTCCGTTTAAAAAGCAACAAAAACCGATTCTTTGAAGATTCAAACTTTCGAAAATAAATCTTTTCTTTTCGAGCTTTTTCCGCATATTTTTTTCTAAGGCTATCAAACTAGAAACATGAAAGAGAACCAGTTATCTCAAGTAAGAACTGAAAAAAAGTGAATCTAATGAGGATTCCAGCCATCGAAATAAATCTTTTCTTTTCGCGAATCTTTTTCATTTTATGCTTTTCTAAGGCTAACAAAGTAGAATAATGAAAGAGAAATAGTTGTCTCCATTTGAAACTAAAACAAGGGCAATTCTTATGAAGTTTCCAACCTTCGAAAACAAATCTTTTCTTTTCAAGATTCTTTCCGCATAATATGCTTTTCTAAGGCTATCAAACTAGAAAAATGAAAGAGAACGAGTTAACTCAAATAAGAACAGAAAAAAAGTGATGCCAATGAGGTTTCAAACCATCGAAATAAATCTTTTTTTTTTTTTTTTTTTTTGCGAATCTTTCTTCATTTTATGCTTTCTAAGGCTATCAAACTAGAATATTGAAATATAAATAGTTATCTCCATTTGAAACGAAAACAAGGCCAATTCTTATGAAGTTTCCAACCTTCGAAAACAAATCTTTTCTTTTCGAGATTTTTTCCGCATAATATGCTTTTTAAGGCTATCAAACTAGAAAAATGAAAGAGAACCAGTTACCTCAAATAAGAACAGAAAAAAGTGATGCTAATGAGTTTTCCAACCATCGATATAAATCATTTTATTTCGCGAATGTTTCTTTATTTCTTGCTTTTCTAAGGCTAACAAACTAAAATAATGAAAGAGAAATAGTTATCTCTATTTGAAACGCAAAAACAGCGCCATTCTCATGAAATTTCCAACATTCGAAAATAAATCTTCTTTTTTTCGGGAATCTTTCTTCATTTTATGCTTTTCTAAGGCCATCAAACTAGAAAAATGAAAGAGAACCTGTAATCTAAAATAACAACGGAAAAAAATGTGATTGTAATGAGGTGACCAGCGAAGAAATACAACTTTTCTATTCGCGAATCTTTCTTTATTTTATACTCTTCTAAGGCTAACAAAGTAGAATAATGAAAGAGAAATAGTTATCTACATTTGAAACGCAAAAAATGGGGGATTCTTATGAAGTTTCCAACTTTCGAAAATAAATCTTTTCTTTTCGGGATTCTTTCGACAAAATATGCTATTCTAAGGCTATCAAACTTGAAAAATGAAATAGAACCAGTTCTCTCAAATAAGAACGGAAAAAATGTGATTCTAATGCGGTGTCCAACCATCGAAATAAAACTTTTCTTTTCGCGAATTGTTCTTCCATTTATGCCTTTCTGAGGCTAGAAAACTAGAATAATGAAAGAGAAATAGTTATCTACATTTGAAACGCAAAAAAAGGGGGATTCTTATGAAGTTTCCAACCTTCGAAAACAAATTTTTTCTTTTCGAGATTTTTTCCGCACAAAAAGCTTTTCCACGGCTATCAAACTAGAAAAATGAAAGAGAAAAATTTATCTCAAATAACAACGGAAAAAAAGTGATTCTAATGAAGTTTGCAACCATCGAAATAAATCCTTTCCTTTCGCGAATCTTTCTTCATTTTATGCTTTTCTAAGGCAATCAAACTAGAATAATGAAGGAGAAATAGTTATCCCCATTTGAAACGCGAAAAACCCCATTCTTTTGAAGTTTCCTACCTTTGAAAATAAATTATTTCTTTTCGAGATTCTTTCCGCATAATATGCTTTTCTAAGGTTATCAAACTAGAAAAATGAAAGAGAACAAGTTATCTCAAATAAGAGCGGAAAATTTTTGATTCTAATGAAGTTTCCAACCATTGAAATAAAACTTTTCTTTTCGCGAATCATTCGACATTTTATGCTTTTCTAAGGGTATCAAACTACAATGATGCAGGAGAAATAGTCATCTCCAATTGAAACGCAAAAAAAACCCGATTTTTTTGAAGTTTCCAACCTTCGAAAATAAATTATTTCTTTTCGAGATTCTTTCCTAATAATATGCCTTACTAAGGCTATCAAACTAGAAAAATGCAAGAGAACCAATTATCTCATAATTAATATGTTAGAATATGTTAGAACGGGAAAAAAAGTGATTCTAATGAGGTTTCCAACCATCGAAATAAAACATTTCTTTTCGCGAATCTTTCTTCATTTTATGCTTTTCTAAGGCTATCAAACAGGAATAATGAAGGAAAAATAGTTATCTCCATTTGAAACGCAAAAAAGGGCGATTCTTATGAAGTTTCCAACCTTCGAAAATAAATTTTTTCTTTTCGAGAATCTTTCCGCAAAATATGCTTTTATAAGGCTAACAAACCTGAAAAATGAAAGAGAATCAGTTATCTCAAACATGAACGTAAATAAGTGATTCTAATGAAGTTTCCAACCATCGATTTAAATCTTTTCTTTTCGGGAATCTTTCTTATTTTATGCTTTTCTAGGGCTAACAAACTTGAATAATGGAAGAGAAATAGTTATCTCCACATGAAACCCAAAAAAACCCTATTCTTATGATGTTTCCAACCTTCGAAAATAAATCTCTTTTTTTTTTTCGTGATTCTTTTGACATAATATTCTATTCTAAGGCTATCAAACTAGAATAATGAAGGAGAAATAGTTATCCCCATTTGAAACGCGAAAAACCCCATTCTTTTGAAGTTTCCTACCTTTGAAAATAAATTATTTCTTTTCGAGATTCTTTACGCATAATATGCTTTTCTAAGGTTATCAAACTAGAAAAATGAAAGAGAACAAGTTATCTCAAATAAGAGGGGAAAATTTTTGATTCTAATGAAGTTTCCAACCATTGAAATAAAACCTTTCTATTCGCGAATAATTCCACATTTAATGCTTTTCTAAGGGTATCAAACTACAATGATGCAGGAGAAATAGTCATCTCCAATTGAAACGCAAAAAAACCCGATTTTTTTGAAGTTTCCAACCTTCGAAAATAAATTATTTCTTTTCGAGATTCTTTCCTCATAATATGCATTACTAAGGCTATCAAACTAGAAAAATGCAAGAGAACCAATTATCTCATAATTAATATGTTAGAATATGTTAGAACGGAAAAAAAAGTGATTCTAATGAGGTTTCCAACCATCGAAATAAAACATTTCTTTTCGCGAATCTTTCTTCATTTTATGCTTTTCTAAGGCTATCAAACAGGAATAATGAAGGAAAAATAGTTATCTCCATTTGAAACGCAAAAAAGGGCGATTCTTATGAAGTTTCCAACCTTCGAAAATAAATTTTTTCTTTTCGAGAATCTTTCCGCAAAATATGCTTTTATAAGGCTAACAAACCTGAAAAATGAAAGAGAATCAGTTATCTCAAACATGAACGTAAATAAGTGATTCTAATGAAGTTTCCCACCATCGATTTAAATCTTTTCTTTTCGGGAATCTTTCTTATTTTATGCTTTTCTAGGGCTAACAAACTTGAATAATGGAAGAGAAATAGTTATCTCCACATGAAACCCAAAAAAAAAACCCTATTCTTATGATGTTTCCAACCTTCGAAAATAAATCTCTTTTTTTTTTTTTTCGTGATTCTTTTGACATAATATGCTATTCTAAGGCTATCAAACTAGAAAAATAAAAGAGAAACAGTTATCTTAAATAAGAACGGAAAAAGGTGATTCTAATGGGGTTTCCAACGTCAATATAAATCTTTTCTTTTCGCGAATCTTTCTTCTTTTTATGCTTTTCAATAGCTATCAACAAGAATAATGAAAGAGAAATTGACATCTCCATTTGAAACGCAAAAAAGGCGATTCTTATTATGTTTCCAACCTTTAAAAACAAATATTTCTTTTCGAGATTCTATCCGCATAATATGCTTTTCCAAGGATATGAAACCGTAAAAATGAAAGAGAACCAGCTATCTCAAATAAGAACGGAATAAAAGTGATTATAATGAAGTTTCCAACCATCGAAATGAATATTTTCCTTTCGCGAATCTTTCTTCATTTGTGCTTTTCTAAGGCTATCAAACTAAAATAATAAAGGAGATATAGTTATCTCCATTTGAAACCAAAAAACCCGATTCCTTTGAAGTTTCCAACCTTCTAAAATATTTTTTTTCTTTTCCAGATTCTTTCCGCATAATATGCTTTTCTAAGGTTATCAAACTACAAAAATGAAAGAGAGCCAGTTATCTCAAATAAGAACGAAAAAAACGTGATTCTATGAAGTATGCAACCATCGAAATAAATCTTTTCTTTTCGCGAATCATTCTTCATTTTATGCTTTTCTAATGGTATCAAAATAGAATAATGAAGGAGAAATAGTTATCTCCATTTGAAACGCAAAAAGGGCGATTCTTATGATGTTTCCAACCTTCAAAAACAAATGTTTCATTTCGAAACTCTATCCGCATAATATGCTTTTCCAAGGATATCAAACTAGAAAAATGAAAGAGAACCGGTTATCTCAAATAAAAACAGAAAAAAAAGTGATTCTAATGAGGTTTCCATCCATCGATATAAATCTTTTCTTTTCGCGAATCTTTCTTAATTTTATGCTTTTCTAAGGCTAACACACTACAATAATGAAAGAGAAATAGTTATCTTTATTTGAAACGCGAAAAAAGCGAAAATCTTATGAAGTTTCCAACCTTTGAAAATGAGTCTTTTCTTTTCGAGATTCTTTCGACATAATATGCTAATCTAAGGGTAGTAAATTATAAAATGAAAGAGAGCCAGTTATTTCAAATAAACACGGAAAAAGGTGATTCTAATAAGGTTTCCAACCTTCGAAATAAATCTTTTCTTTTCGGGAATCTTTCTTCATTTTATGTATTTCTGAGGCTATCAAACTAGAATAATGAAGGAGAAATAGTTATCTCCATTTGAAACCAAAAAGTACCCAATTGTTTTGAAGTTTTTAACCTTAGAAAATAATTTTTTTCTTTTCGAGATTCTTTCCGCATAATGTGCTTTTCTAAGGCTATCAAACTAGAAAAATAAAGACAACAAATTATCTCAAATAAGAACGGAAAAGGGTGATTCTAATGAGATTTCCAATCAATGAAATAAAACTTTTCTTTTCGCGAATCATGGAACAATTTATGCTTTTCTAAGGCTATCAAACTAGAATAATGCAGGAGAAATAGTTATCTCCATTTGAAACGCAAAAAAGCGCTATTCTTATGAAGTTTCCAACCTTCGAAAATAAATCTTTTCTGTTCGTGATTCTTTCGACATAATATGCTATTCTAAGGCTATCAAACTAGAAAAATGAAAGAACACCAGTTATCTCAAATTACAACGGAAAAAAGTTATTCTAATGAAGTTTTCAACCATCGAAATTAATCTTTCCTTTTCGCGAATCTTTCTTCATTTTATGCTTTTCTAAAGCTATCAAACAAGAATAATGAAAGAGAACTAGTTATTTCAAATAAGAAAGAAAAAAGGTGATTCTAATGAGGTTTCAAATCGTCGTAATAAATATTATCTTTTCGTGAATATTTCTTCTTTTTATGATTTTCTAAGGCTATCAAAGTAGAATTATGAAAGAAAAATACTTATCACCATTTGAATAGCAAAAAAGGGCGATTCTTATGAAGTTTCCAACCTTCCAAAATAAATCTTTTTTTTTTGGAGATTTTTTAATCCATTATATGCTTTTCTAAGGCTATCAAACTAGAAAAATGAAAGAAAACCGGTTATCTCAAAAAAGTGGTTCTAATGAAGTTTACAACCATGGAAATAAATCTTTTCTTTTCGCAAATTTTTCTTCATTTTATGCTTTTCTAAGCCTATCAAAGTAGAATTATGAAAGCAAAAAATTTATCTTCATTTAAACGCAAAAAAGCGATTCGTTTCAAGTTTCTAACCTTCAAAAATAAATCTTTTCTTTTCGAGCTTTTTCCGCATAGTATGCTTTTGTCAGGCTATCAAACTACAAAAATGAAAGAGAACCAGTTATCGTAAATAAGAACGGAAAAAAAGTGATTCTAATGAAGTTTGCAACTATCGCAATAAATCTTTTCCTTTCGCGAATCTTTTATTCAGTTTATGCATTTCTAATACTATCTAACTAGAATAATGAAAGAGAATTATTTTTCTCGGTTTGAAACACACAAAAAAACGCGATTCTTGTGAAGTTTCCAACCTTTCAAAACAAATCTTTTATTTTCGAGATTTTTTAACGCATAATATGCTTTTCTAAGGCCATCAAACTAGAAAAATGAAAGAGAACCAGTTATATCCAATAAGAACAGAAAAATGTGATGCTAATGAGGTTCCCAACCATCGATATAAATCTTTTCTTTTCTCGAATCTTTATTCATTTTATGCATTTCTAAGGCTAACAAACTAATATAATGATAGAGAATTAGTTATCTCCATTTGAAACGCACAAAAGCGTGATTCTAATGATATTTGCAACCATCGAAATAAATCTTTTCTTTTCGCAAATCTTTCTTCATTTTACGCTTTTCTAAGGCTATCAAACTTGAATAATGTAGGAAAAATAGTTATCTCCATTTGAAACGCAAAAAGCGCGATTCTTATGAAGTTTCAAACGTTCGAAAATAACTCTTTTCTATTCCAGATTCTTTCTACATAATATGCTATTCTAAGGCTATCAAACTGGAAAAATGAAAGAGAACCAGTTTTTCAAATAATAACGGAAAAAGGTGATTCTAATGAGGTTTTCAACCATCTATATAAATCTTTTCTTTTCGCGAATCTGTCTTCATTTTACGCTTTTTAAGGCTAACAAACTAGTATAATGAAAGAGAAATTGTTATCTCCATTTGAAACGCAAAAAAGCGCGATTCTTATGATGTTTCCAACCTTCGAAAATAAATCTTTTCTTTCGGGATTCTTTCCACATAATATGCTATTCAAAGGCTATAAAACTAGAAAAATGAAAAAGAACCATTTATCTCAAATAAGAAAGGAAGAAAACATGATTCTAATGAGGTTTCAAACCAATGAAATAAATCTTTTATTTTAGCAAATCTTTCTTCTTTTTATGCTTTTTAAGGCCATCAAACTAGAATAATGAAGGAGAAATAATTATCTCCATTTGCAACGCCAAATATTCCGATTCTTTTGAAGTTTCCAACCATCGAAATAAGTCTTTTCTTTTCGCGAAACTTTCTTCATTTTATGATTCTCTAAGGCTATCAAAGTAGTATAAGCAAGGAAAAGTAGTTATCTCCATTTGAAACGCAAAAAAGCGCGATTCTTATGAAGTTTCCAACCTTCAAAAATAAATCTTTTGTATTCGAGATGCTTTCGACATAATATGCTATTCTAAGACTATCAAACTAGAAAAATGAAAGAGAAACAGATATCTCAAAGAAGAACAGAAAAAAAGTGATGATAATGAGGATTAAAACCATGGATATAAAACTTTTCTTTTCGCGATCTTTCTTCATTTTATGCATTTCTAAGGCTATCAAACTATTTTAATGTAGGAAAGGTAGTTATCTCCATTTAAAACGCAAAAAAAGCGATTCTGTTGAAGTTTCCACCCTTCGAAAATAAACCTATTCTTTTCGATTTTTTTCCGCATAATATGCTTTTCTAAGGCTATCAAACAAGAAAAATGAAAGAGAACCAGTTATCTCAAATAAGAACGGGAAAAAAGTGATTCTAATTAGGTTTACAACCATGGAAATAAAACTTTTCTTTTCGCGAATCTTTCTTCATTTTATGCTCTACTAAGGCTATCAAACCAGAATAATGAAAGAGCCATAGGTATTTCCATTATAATAGCAAAATACGCGGATTCTAAGAAGTTTCCAACATTTGAAAATAAATCTTTTCTTTTCAAGATATTTTAGTGCATAATATGCTTTTCTAAGGCTATGAAACTATAAAAATGAAAGAGAACCAGTTATCTCAAATAAGAACGGAATAAAGTAACTCTAATGAAGTTCTAAACCATAGAAATGAATCCTTTCTTTTCGAATATCTTTCTTCATTTTTTGCTTTTCTAAGGCTATCAAAGTAGAATAATGAAGGAAAAGTAGTTATCTCCATTTGAAACGCACAAAAAGCGATTCTTTTCAAGATTCCAACTTTCGAAAATAAATCCTTTCTTTTCGAGCTTTTTCCGCATATGCTTTTCTAAGGCTATCAAACTAGAAAAATGAAAGACAACAAGTTATCTCAAATAAGAACGGAAAAAAGTGATTCTAATGAGGTTTCAAACCATCGAAATATATCATTTTTTTTTTCGCGAATCTTTCTTTAATTTATCCCATCAAACTAGAAAAATAAAACAGAACCAGTTATTTCAAATAAGAATGGAAAAAGGTGATTCCAATTAGGTTTCCAACCATCGAAATAATTCTTTCCTTTTCGCGAATGTTTCTTCATTTCATGCTTTTCTAAGGCTATCAAATTAGAATAATCAAAGAGAAATAATTATCTAAATGTGAAACCGATAAAATACCAATTCTTTTAAAGTTTCCAACAATCGAAAATATTTTTTTCGAGATTATTTCCACATACAATGCTTTTTAGAGGCCATCAAACTAGAAAAATGAAAGAGAAATAGTTATATCAAATAAGATCGGAAAAACAGTGATTGTAATGAGGTTTCCAACCATCGAAATAAAACTTTTCTTTGGCGAATCGTTCTTCATTTTATGCTTTTCTAAGGCTATCAAACTATATTATGAAGGAGAAATAGTTATCCCCATTTGAAACGCGAAAAAACCCGATACTTTTGAAGTTTCCAACCTTCGAAAATAATTTATTTCTTTTCAAGATTCTTTCGCATAATATGCTTTTCTAAGCCTATCAAACTGGAAAAATGAAACATAACCAATTATCTCAAATAAGAATGGAAGAATACGTGAATCTAATGAGGTTTCAAACCATCGAAATAAATCTTTTTTTAAGATAATCTTTCTTCATTTTATGCGTTTCTAAGGCAATCAAACTAGAAAAATAAAAGAGAACCAGTCATTTCAAATAAGAACGGAAAAAATGTGATTCTTATGAGGTGTCCAACCATCGAATTTAAACTTTTCTTTTCGCGAATGTTTGTTCATTTTATGCTTTTCTAAAGCTATTAAAACTAGAATAATGAAAGAGAAATAGTTATCTCTATTTGAAACGAAAAAAGGGCGATGCTTATGAAGTTTCTAACCTACGAAAACAAATCTTTTCTTTTCCAGATTTTTTCCGCATAATATGCTTTTCCAAGCCTATCAAACTAGATAAATGAAAGAGAACCAGTTATCTCAAATAAGAACGGAATAAAAGTGATTCAAATGCAGTTTCCAACCATCGAAGAAAAACTTTTTTTTTCGAATCTTTCTTCATTTTATGTTTTTTTAAGGCTATCAACCTTATTTAATGAAGAAAAATAGTTATCTCCATTTGAAACGCAAAAAAACGCGATTATTATGAAGTTTCCAATCTTCGAAATAATTCTTTTGTATTCGAGATTCCTTCGACATAATATGCTATTCTCAGGCTATCAAACTGGAAAAATGAAAGAGAACCAGTTACCTCAAATAAGAAAGGAAGAAAAAGTGATTCTAATGAGCTTTCAAACCATCGAAATAATTGTTTTTTTTTTTTTTTTTTTGCGAATCTTTGTGCATTTTATGCATTTCTAAGCCCATCAAACTACAAAAATGAAAGACAACGAGTTAACTCAAATAAGAACAGAAAAAAAGTGATGCCAATGTGGTTTCAAACCATCGAAATAAATATTTTTTTTTTTTTGCGAATCTTTCTTCATTTTATGCTTTCTAAGGCTATCAAACTAGAATAATGAAATATAAATAGTTATCTCCATTTGAAACGAAAACAAGGGCAATTCTTATGAAGTTTCCAACCTTCGAAAACAAATCTTTTCTTTTCGAGATTTATTCCGCATAATATGCTTTTTAAGGCTATCAAACTAGAAAAATGAAAGAGAACCAGTTACCTCAAATAAGAACAGAAAAAAGTGATGCTAATGAGTTTTCCAACCATCGATATAAATCATTTTATTTCGCGAATGTTTTTTTATTTCATGCTTTTCTAAGGCTAACAAACTAAAATAATGAAAGAGAAATAGTTATCTCTATTTGAAACGCAAAAACAGCGCCATTCTCATGAAATTTCCAACATTCGAAAATAAATCTTCTTTTTTTCGGGAATCTTTCCTCACTTTATGCTTTTCTAAGGCCATCAAACTAGAAAAATGAAAGAGAACCTGTAATCTAAAATAACAACGGAAAAAAATGTGATTCTAATGCGGTGTCCAACCATCGAAATAAAACATTTCTTTTCGCGAATTGTTCTTCCATTTATGCTTTTCTGAGGCTAGCAAATTAGAATAATGAAAGAGAAATAATTATCTACATTTGAAACGCAAAGATGGGGAATTCTTATGAAGTTTCCAACCTTCGAAAATGAGTCTTTTCTTTTCGAGATTCTTTCGACATAATATGCTAATCTAAGGATAGTAAACTATAAAATGAAAGAGAGCCAGTTATTTCAAATAAACACCGAAAAGGGTGATTCTAATAAGGTTTCCAACCGTCGAAATAAATCTTTTCTTTTCGGGAATCTTTCTTCATTTTATGTATTTCTGAGGCTATCAAACTAGAATAATGAAGGAGAAATAGTTATCTCCATTTGAAACCAAAAGTACCCAATTGTTTTGAAGTTTTTAACCTTAGAAAATAATTTTTTTCTTTTCGAGATTCTTTCCGCATAATGTGCTTTTCTAAGGCTATCAAACTAGAAAAATCAAAGACAACAAATTATCTCAAATAAGAACGGAAAAGGGTGATTCTAATGAGATTTCCAATCAATGAAACAAAACTTTTCTTTTCGCGAATCTTTCTTCATTTTACGCTTTTTAAGGCTAACAAACTAGTATAATGAAAGAGAAATTGTTATCTCCATTTGAAACGCAAAAAAAGCGCGATTCTTATGAAGTTTCCAACCTTCGAAAATAATTCTTTTCTTTTCGGGATTCTTTCCACATAATATGCTATTCAAAGGCTATAAAACTAGAAAAATGAAAAAGAACCATTTATCTCAAATAAGATAGGAAGAAAACATGATTCTAATGAGGTTTCAAACCATTGAAATAAATCTTTTATTTTAGCAAATTTTTCTTCATTTTATGCTTTTCTAAGGCCATCAAACTAGAATAATGAAGGAGAAATAATTATCTCTATTTGAAACGCCAAATATTCCGATTCTTTTGAAGTTTCCAACCATCGAAATAAGTCTTTCTTTTCGCGAATCTTTCTTCATTTTATGATTCTCTAAGGCTATCAAAGTAGTATAAGCAAGGAAAAGTAGTTATCTCCATTTGAAACGCAAAAAAGCGCGATTCTTATGAAGTTTCCAACCTTCAAAAATAAATCTTTTGTATTCGAGATGCTTTCGACATAATATGCTATTCTAAGACTATCAAAATGGAAAAAGAAAGAGAACCTGTTTTTTTAAATAAGAACGGAAAAGGTGATTCTAATGAATTGTCCAACCATCGAAATAAAACATTTGTTTTCGCGAATCGTTCTTCATTTTTAGCCTTTCTAAGGCTATCAAACTATTTTAATGTAGGAAAGGTAGTTATCTCCATTTAAAACGCAAAAAAAGGCGATTCTGTTGAAGTTTCCACCCTTCGAAAATAAACCTTTTCTTTTCGATTTTTTTCCAAATAATATGCTTTTCTAAGGATATCAAACTAGAAAAATGAAAGAGAAACAGATATCTCAAAGAAGAACAGAAAAAAAGTGATGAAAATGAGGTTTAAAACCATGGATATAAAACTTTTCTTTTCGCGAATCTTTCTTTATTTTATGCATTTCTAAGGCTAACGAACTAGTATAATGAAAGAGAAATACTTATCACCATTTGAAACGCACAAAAAGCGGGATTCTTATTAAGTTTCCAACCTTCGAAAATAAACTATTTCTTTTCGAGTTTCTTTCCGCATAATATGCTTTTCTAAAGGCTAACAAACAAGAAAATTGAAAGAGAACCAGTTATCTCAAATAAGAACGGGAAAAAAAGTGATTCTAATTGGGTTTCCAACCTGCGAAAATAAACCTTTTCTTTTCGAGCTTTTTCCGCATAATATGCTTTTGTAAGGCAATCAAATTAGAAAAACGAAAGAGAACCAGTTATCCTAAATAAGAAGTGATAAAAAGTGATTCTAATGAGGTTTCAAACCATCGATATAAATATTTTCTTTTCGCGAATCTTTCTTCATTTTATGCTTTTCTAATGCTATCAAAATAGAATAATGAAGGAGAAATAGTTATCTCCATTTGAAACGGGAAAAAAAACCGCGATTCTCATGAAGTTTCCAACTTTAGGAAATAAACTTTTTCTTTTCGAGATTCTTTCCGCATAATAGCTTTTCTAAGCCAATCATCCTAGAAAAATGTAAGAGATCCAATTATCTCAAATAAGAATAGAAAAAAAAATTCTAATGAGGGTTCCAACCATTGAAATAAATCTTTTCTATTCGCAAATCTTTCTTCATTTTATATTTTTCTAAGGTTATCAAACTAGAATAATGAAGGAGAAATAGTTATCTCCATTTGAAACGGAAAAAAAAACCGCGATTCTCATGAAGTTTCCAACCTTAGGAAACAAACTTTTTCTTTTCGAGATTCTTTCCGCATAATATGCTTTTCTAAGCCGATCAACCTAGAAAAATGAAAGAGATCCAATTATCTCAAATAAGAACAGAAAAAAAAATTCTAATAAGGTTTCCAACCATTGAAATAAATCTTTTCTTTTCGCGAATCTTCCTTCATTTTATGCTTTTCTAAGGCTATCAAAGTAGAATAATGAAGGAATGTTAGTATCTCCATTTGAAACGCAAAAAAGCGATTGTTTTGAAGTTTCCAACCTTCGAAAATAAAAATTTTCATTTCGAGTTTTTCCGCATAATATGGTTTTCTAAGGCTATCAAACTAGAAAAATTAAACAGAACCAGTTATCTCAAATAAGGACAGAAACAAAGTGATTCAAATGAGGTTTCAATCCAACGATATAAATCTTTTCTTTCCGCGATTCTTTCATCTATTTATGCTTTTTTAAGGCAATCAAACTTGAATAATGAAGGAAAAATAGTTATCTCCATTTGAAACGCAAAAAAGCGCGATTCTTATGAAGTTTCCAACCTTCGAAAATAAATCTTTCTATTCGAGATTCTTTCGATATAATATGCTATTCTAAGGCTATCAAACTGGAAAAATGAAAGAGAACCAGTTTTTCAAATAAGAACGGAAAAAGTGATTCTAATGAGGTGTCTCACCATCGAAATAAAACTTCTCTTTTGATGATTCGTTCTTCATTTTATGGTTTTAAAAGGCTATCAAATTAGATTAATTAACGAGAAACAGTTATCTACATTTGAAACACGAAAATTTCGATTCTTTTGAAGTTTCCAACCTTCGAAAATAATTATTTCTTTTCGAGATTCTTTACGCATAATATGCTTTTCTAAGGCTATCAAACTAGAAAAATGAAATACAACCAGTTATCTCAAATAAGAACAGAAAAAAAGTGATGCTAATGAGGTTTCCAACCATCGATATAAATCTTTTCTTTTCGCGAATCTTTCTTCATTTTACGATTTTCTAAGGCTCTTAACCTAGTATAATGAAAGAGAAATTGTTATCTCCATTTAAAACGCAAAAAAGCGCGATTCTTATGAAGTTTCCAACCTTCGAAAATAAATCTTTTCTTTTCGAGATATTTTAACGCATAATATGCTTTTCTAAGGCTATCAAACTGAAAAATGAAAGATAACCAGTTATCTCAAATAAAAACGGAAAAAAAAAAGATTCTAAAGAGGTTTATAACCATCGAAATAAATTTTTTCTTTTCGCGAATCTTTCTTCATTTTAAGCTAATCTAAGGCTATCAAAGTAGTATAATGAAGGAAAAGTAGTTATGTCCATTTGAAAATCAAAAATAAACCGATTTTTTAAGTTTCAAACCTTCGAAAATAAACCGTTTCTTTTCGAGCTTTTTCCGCATAATATGCTTTTGTAAGGCTATCAAATTAGAAAAATGAAAGAGAACCAGTTATCCTAAATAAGAAGTGAGAAAAAGTGATTCTAATGAGGTTTCCAACCATCGATATAAATATTTTCTTTTCGCGAATCTTTCTTCATTTTATGCTTTTCTAACACTATCAAACTAAAAAAATGAAAGAGTACCAGTTATTTAAAATAAGAAGGGAAAAAATTTTATTGTAATGAGGTTTCCAATAATCGAAATAAATCTTTTCTATTCGCGAATCTTTCTTCATTTTATACTTTTCTAAGGCTATCAAACTAGAATAATGAAGGAGAAATAGTTATCTCAATTTGAAACGGAAAAAAAAACCGCGATTCTCATCAAGTTTCCAAATTTAGGAAATAAACTTTTTCTTTTCGAGATTCTTTCCGCATAATATGCTTTTCTAAGCCGATCAGCCTAGAAAAATGAAAGAGATCCAATTGTCTCAAATAAGAACAGAAAAAAAAAAATTCTAATGAGGTTTCCAACCATTAAAAATAAATCTTTTCTTTTCGCGAATCTTTCTTCATTTTATACTTTTCTAAGGCTATCAAACTAGAATAATGAAGGAGAAATTGTTATCTCCATTTGAAACCAAAAAAGCGCGATTCTTATGAAGTTTGTAACCTTCGAAAATAAATCTTTTCTTTTCGGGATTCTTTCGACATAATACGCTAATCAAAGGCTATTAAACTAGAAAAATGAAATATAACCAGTTATCTCAAATAAGAAAGGATGAAAAATTGATTCTAATGAGGTTTCAAACCATCGAAATAAATCTTTTATTTTAGCGAATCTTTCTTCATTTTATGCTTTTCTAATGCCATCAAACTAGAATAATGAAGGAGAAATAATTATCTCCAATTGAAATGTCAAATATCCCGATTCTTTTGAAGTTTCCAACCATCGAAATAAATATTATCTTTTCGTGAATCTTTCTTCATTTTATGCTTTTCTAACGCTATGAAACAAAAAAAAATGAAAGAGAACCAGTTATCTCAAATAAGAACGGAAAAAAAAAGATTCTAAAGAGGGTTCTAACCATCGAAATAAAACTTTTCTTTTCGCGAATCCTTCATTTTATGCATCTCTAAGGCTATCAAAGTTGTATAATGAAGGAAAAGTAGTTATCTACATTTGAAACGCAGAAAAAGCGCGATTCTTATGAAGTTTCCAACCTTCAAAAATATATCTTTTCTATTCGAGATGCTTTCGACATAAAATGCTATTCTAAGGCTATCAAACTGCAAAAATGAAAGAGAACCAGTTTTTTAAATAAGAACGGAAAAGGTGATTCTAATGTAGTGTCCAACCATCGAAATAAAACTTTTCTTTTCGCGAATCGTTCTTCATTTTATGCCTTTTTAAGGCTATCAAAGTAGTATAATGTAGGAAAGGTAGTTATCTCCATTTGAAACCCAAAAAAGCGATTCTTTTGAAGCTTTCAACCTTCGAAAATAAATCTTTTCTTTTCGGGATTCTTTCTTCATTTTATGTTTTTCTAAGGTTATCAAAGTAGAATAATGAAGGAAAAGTAGTTATCTCCATTTGAAAAGCAAAAAAAAGCGAATCTTTTGAAGATTTCAACTTTCGAAAATAAATCTTTTCTTTTCGAGCTTTTTCCGCATAATATGCTTTTCTAAGGATTTCAAACTAGAAAAATGAAAGAGAACCAGTTATTTCACATAAGAACGGAAAAAGGGATTCTAATGAGGTTTCCAACCATGGAAATAAATATTTTCTTTTCGCGAATGTTTTTTCATTTTATGCTTTTCTAAGGCTATCAACCTAGAATAATGAAGGAGAAATAATTATCTCCTTTTGAAACGGCAAAAAACCCGATTATTTTGAAGTTTCTAACCTTCAAATATAAATTTTTTCTTTTCGAGATTTTTTCCGCTTTTCTAAGGATTTCAAACTAGAAAAATGAAAGAGAACCAGTTATTTCACATAAGAACGGAAAAAGGGATTCTAATGAGGTTTCCAACCATCGAAATAAATCTTTTGTTTTCGCAAATCTTTCTTCATTTTATGCTTTTCTAAGGCTATCAAACTAGAATAATGAAAGAGAAATATTTATCTGGATTTGAAGCCAAAAAAGGGCGATTCTTATGAAGTTTCCAACCTTCGAAAACAAATCTTTTCTTTTCGAGATTTTTTCCGCATAATATGCTTTTCTAAGGCTACCCAACTAGAATAATGAAAGTTAAATAGTTATCTCCATTTGAATAGCAAAAAAACGGCGATTCTAAGAAGTTTCCAACCTTCGAAAATTAATCTTTTTCCTTTCGAGATATTTCAACGCATAATATGCTTTTCTAAGGCTATCAAACTATACAAATGGAAGTGAACCAGGTATCTCAAATAAGAACGGAAAAAGTTGATTCCAATGAAGTATCCAACCAAATAAATAAATATTTTCTTTTCGCGAATCTTTCTTTATTTTATGCTTTCTAAGGCTATCAAAGTACATGAAGGAAAAGTTTTTATCTCCATTTGAAACGCAAAAAAGCGATTCCTTTGATGATTCCACCTTCGAAAATTAATCTTTTCTTTTCGAGCTTTTTCCGCATAGTATGCTTTTCTAAGGCTATAAAACTAGACAAATGAAAGACAACCACTTATCTCAAATAAGAACAGAAAAAAAGTGATGCTAATGTGGTTTCCAACCATCGATATAAATCTTTTCTTTTCGCCATTCTTTCTTAATTTTATGCCTTTCTAAGGCTAACACACTCGTATAATGAAAGAAAAATAGATATCTCCATTTGAAACGCAAAAAAGCGCGATTCTTATGAAGTTTCAAACCTTCGAAAATAAATATTTTCCTTTCGGGATTCTTTCGACATAATATGCCCTTCTAAGCCTATCAAACTAGAAAAATGAAAGAGAACCAGTTATCTCAAATAAGAAAGGAAGAAAAAGTGATTCCAATGAGGATTCAAACCACCGAAATAAATCTTTTTTTTTTGGCGCAATTTCTTTATTTTATGCATTTCTAAGGCTATCAAATTAGATTAATTAAGGAGAAATAGTTATCTCCAATTGAAACGCGAAAAAACCAGATTCTTTTGAAGTTTCCGAACTTCGAAAATAAATTATTTCTTTTCGAGATTCCTTATGCATAATATGCTTTTCTAAGGCTATCAAACAAAAAAATGAAATACAAAGAGTTATCTCAAAAAAAACCGAAAAAAGAGATGCTAATGAGGTTTCCAACCATCGATATAAATCTTTTCTTTCGCGAATCTTTCTTCATTTTACGCTTTTCTAAGGCTAACACACTAGCATAATGAAATAGTTAACTCCATTTGAAACGCAAAAAAGCGTTCATAAATACTTATGAAGTTTCCAATCTTGGAAAATAAATTTCTTCTTTTCGATATTCTTTCCGCATAATTAGCTTTTCTAAGGCGATCAACCTAGAAAAACGAAAGAGATCCAATTATCTCAAATAAGAACGGAAAAAAGTGATTCTAAAGAAGTTCTAAACCATCGAAATAAATCTTTTCTTTTCGCGAATCTTTCTTCTTTTTATGCTTTTCTAGGGCTATGAAAGTAGAATAATGAAGCAAAAGTAGTTATCTCCATTTGAAAAGCAACAAAAACCGATTCTTTGAAGATTCAAACTTTCG